>OV816028.1:100014223-101264223 GCA_929113105.1 Agrypnus murinus | reverse complement strand
AGTTACCTATTTTGTATCTACCTTAGCGACGTGTTTGTTTATAATTATATTACCTTTGATAATGACAGCATAGCTGTCGAAACAATATTGTCAGGTATATTTTAATAAAACTGTGAAACTTTTAATAATCTTTATTTATTTCACGGAAGATAAGGTTCGGGAAACTTTTGGTTCAGCTTATTTCGACATTCGTGCTATCTATATAGATCTTTTTGACGATCAGACTCTACCTTTAGATACGATGCTTCATCACGATCCCACCAAGTCTAACGTAAAATTGCCGAAATTAGAATTGCATAAATTTTCAGGAGATATAAAAGCTTTTACACCCTTTATCGATCTTTACAATGCCTTAGTTCACAATAATAACGCAATCTCACCTGTAGAAAAGTTTTCTTATCTGCAATCCGCTCTGCAAGGTCCTCCATTAGCTCTGATCCAACGTATTCAACCTACCGACGCAAATTATCCTATCGCATATCAAACTTTAGTTGATAAGTATACTAATAAGAGACGCCTCGCTTCCAGTCATTGGAATGACTTGAAAAATATACCGCGAATGAATTCCGAAAATCCCAACGCTTTATCACATTTACTAGAGTCCTTTAAAGAGAATATCGCCGCCCTTAAAAATATGGGATACCCCACAGATAATTGGGATTTTGTCTTCACAATGATGTTACTTAAACGCTTAGATAAAACTACAGTAACCAGTTTTGAATTACATCATAAATCTAAAAATGTGCCGTCCTTTAATAATCTGGTTGACTTTTTGGATACATGTTGTAACGCTCATGATAATGCTAATGCCAGTACGTCTTCGCATTCGAAAAAACCCGCTAGCAATGTTAAAAATTCATTTTTCTCAAAAGCAACGCCTGCTAAATCGCATAATTGCCCATTATGTCATGCTGCTCATCCTTTGTACTACTGTAATGATTTTAAGAGCAAAACGCCTGATGACAGGATGACATTTTGCAAAAATGCACGTCTATGTTTCAACTGCTTGAGTAACTGTCATGATATACGCTCATGCCGTTCTACTATAACTTGTAGAAGATGTTCCAAAAAACATCACACGCTTCTTCACCGAGATGTAACTGTCAATTCATCAAATGTAAACCCTTCTGTTCAGGGGACGACGTCTACGCAAAATAACTCTTCTAATAGTAATTCCTTCTTCGTGCCTTCTGATAATGGAGGTTTGCTCGCAACCGCGATTGTTGAAGCCTTAGATAACCACGGATGTTATCAGAGATTGCGTGTAATTTTAGATTCGGGCTCACAGTCTTCGTTTATTTCACAGAAATGTTCTAATCGCCTAGGCCTTCCTAAATGTAATACGCATGTTTCTATTCAAGGTATAAATTCAACTAAAACTGAAGTCAATGGCAGTGTCACCTTAACTGTACGCCCAATAAATAAAATATTTCCTCGTCTTCATATAGATGCTATTATTTTACCTACGATATGTTCACACTTACCAAGTACTCGCATAGAGGTAAGTAATTGGCATCATATGAGTAATTTACAGTTGGCGGATCCTACTTTCAACGTTCCTAGCTCAATAGATCTTTTATTAGGCGCTGACATCTTTTCACAAATTATCTCAGATGGACGCGTAACGGGTAATAATGGTCAACCCGATGCGATAAATACCATATTTGGTTATGTATTAATGGGCAAATTAAGGAATCATAATAAATCTGTTCTTCAGACCTTTCTTTGTAACGCAAACGCTACTGAGTCATTAGATTTTACATTGAAACAATTTTGGGAGATTGACTCTGTCCCCGAAGCTACTTCCTTACATCCAGACGATGTTTATTGTGAAACCCTTTTCAAGGATTCTATTCTTCGGGATACTGAAGGACGTTTTACCGTGTCAATGCCTTTTAAAGAACCACAACCGCAATTTCCTAACATTCGCAATTTAGCGCTCGGTCGATTTTTATCAACAGTAAAAACACAAGAGCTTTTTTTTTATCGGATAAATTTCTTTTTGTAACGAAATAATTTTGCAAATCAGTAATTTTACGAGAAAAACTGACATGGCAAAATCGCGAGACCGAAGGTCGAGCGATTTTGCCAAATGTCAGTTTTTCGAGCAAAATTACTGATGGAAAAATTTTGAGTTAAAAAGAAATTTATCCTTAAAAGAAAAGCTCGAGTGTTTTTTGGCAAGATAAATTAACGACTGAATATATGAATGAACAACAACAATAATTATTTTTATTGATACAATTAAATTATTTGAATGAACAGTTATTAAATACACAATTGTTATAAATTGTTTGGTTTGGTGTACTGATTTCAAAATTTTCTTCTCTGTATCAAGTATCAACAATACTTAATAATTATAACTGACAGGGCAGACATTAAAGTGACGTAAGCGTACTAGATGTAGTCTGGTTATGAGGAACAGGCGTTTTTATCGGTGATAAAAAAGGATGCACCTTTTTTATCGACTGTAATTACACGAGAGGTCTTTTTTTGTCCGGATAAAATTGATTTTTTTAACGATAATTTGGTTGCTTGGTAAATTGACGATACAAACCACCTACGATAAAAAAACGAGTCCGAAGGACGAGTTTTTTTATCTGGTGGTTTGTAGAGTCAGTTTACCAAAAAGAAACCAAATTAGAGTTTAAAAAATCAATTTTATCCCGGAGAAAAAAACCTCGAGCGTAATTCGATGAGATAATTTAATGAATAATAAAAAGGAATAACTAGGTAATTATGAAGAAGTCAAGAACACATTTATTAACTTGAAAATGACAATTATTAAAAACAATAATCTGGTTCGAGAAAGTGTGCCATGGAAGTTTAAACACATTTTATCCAGATGCAAAGTTAGGGCTAACTTTATCCGATGTCAAAGTGACAAATGTATCGCGGCTTATGGGATTTTTTATACATGAATTAAATTATCGCTGTCAAAATGACAAAACTGTCATCATTAAATGACACATTTTATATAGGAGTTAATAGGGAGAAGAAGTGCATACGTCATACCGTGCCTGACGTCATAATTCTTTCCTCGCAACGCGCATGTTCGCATCGCTCTACTTCAATAAGGCACATTATATTTTCATTTCTGATTATTGATAGTGTTAAAAAGGATGTTTACAAGCTATAAAAACACTTACCCAATGGCTTTCACCCATTGTTGTTTCAATATTTTATTTGTGATAGTACCTATCTATTATTTTAACCTCACAAAGTAGCGTCACGTTTTCTCTTCCAACTGTCAACAGTGTCAAAACTGTCAAACAAACGGTTTACAGCGAAGTAGAGCGATGCGAACATGCGCGTTGCGAGGAAAGAATTATGATGTCAGGCACGGTATGACGTATGCACTTCTTCTCCCTATTTATCGTTAGAAAAACGTTTGCAAAAGCAACCTGATTTGTATAAAGAATATTGCAGCTTTATGCGAGAATATTTAGAATTTGGTCACATGGACCCAGTTAAGGACTCTCAGGTAACGAATTTTATGTATTACATTCCTCATCACTGTGTAATTAAACCCGACAGCTTAACTACTAAACTCCGCGTGGTCTTTAACGCTTCCGCAAAATTACCACAAGAACCTTCGTTAAACGAGAAACTTTTTATTGGGCCCAAGTTACAGCAAGATATAGTAGCAATTTTACTAAAATTCCGGCCTCTCAACTTATCATTGAATTAATAGCGTTTACTGTCTCCAGCCTTACTTTGTGGAACTCCATAATCATGAAATATAATATAAATACAAAGATTAGCTAAAGTTTCACAAGTTTTGTAGATTTTTTGTGAACTTGTGAAACTTTAGCTAATCTTTGTATTTATATTATATTTCATTGAATTAATATGTTGTGGTGGAACGGTCCTGAATTCTTATTAAGCGAACAACCATATTGTCCTAATTTTCCAAACATAGATATGGCTTTAATAATTTCAGAAGAAAAACCGATTACTACCTTAGCCACTTTTCAGGAAAATAATATTTTTGATTATTTTTTAACCAGATTCTCTTGCCTGTCAAAACTTCTAAGAGTGTTAGCATATGTTTTTAGATTTTATTTCAATCTAAAAAATAAAAATAAGCAATTTAAACCTCTATCATTCTCCGAAGAACGAGATGCTTTACATCAATTAGTAAAATACACACAATCTATAAGTTTTTCAGAAGAATTTAAACATCAAAAACCTCGCTCTAAATATTTGAAGAAACTTAATCCATTTTTTGATGACAAAGGTCTCATTCGAGTGGGGGGAAGATTGCAATATGCAACTCATCTAAATTATGATCAAAAATTCCCTCTTTTACTACCTAAAAGATCACCATTAACTACATTGATAATTGAACATTTTCATAAAATATACTTGCACGCAGGTATCAGAACTGTACAATTTTTAATTTCGCAGCAATTTTGGATTCTCGCTTCTAAAAGCATAATTCGCTCAGTTCTATCTCGCTGTATTAAATGTTTTCGTACCAAACCAATCGCCTATCAACCTCCGATGGGAAACTTACCCTCGGTCCGCATTTCTCAAGTTAAATGTTTTTCAAAAACCGCCGTAGATTATGCAGGTCCATTCAAATTAACAATGTCTCGACTCCGTGGCGCTAAGACTTATAAGGCATACATTTGTCTGTTTTTATGTATGGCCACAAAGGCTTTACACATTGAGCTCGCTTCTGACCTTACTTCCGACACTTTTTTGGCCGCTTTACGACGCTTTGTAGCACGTCGCGGACGATGTAATTGTATATATTCCGATTGTGGCACAAGTTTTGTTGGCGCCGACGCCAACGCCTTAATGTCGGAAACAGCAGAAAATGAAAAAATTGAATTCATTCGAAATGTTCCCGCCGCTTCACACTTCGGAGGAGTGTGGGAATCTGAAGTAAAAAATGTCAAAACTCATTTAAAACGAATAATAGGTGATCAAATCTTCTGCTATGAAGAATTCTATACAATACTCGTCCAAGTCGAAGCAGTTTTAAATTCGAGGCCACTCGTTGCTACTAGCTCAGACCCAAACGATTTTAGTGCCTTAACACCTGGCCATTTTTTAACTTTGGAACCGCTTTCCTCTGTCCCTGAACATAATTTCCAAAATTTAACACGTTTATCTCGCTGGCAATTATTGCAAAAGTTGCATCAAGATTTTTGGCGCCGCTGGAAACAAGAGTATTTATATACACTCCAGCAACGCAGTAAGTGGCTGGAACCCACAACTGCAGTGCCTGTCAACACTTTAGTGTTATTGAAAGATGAGGATATTCCGCCTCTACAATGGCGCTTAGGCCGAATTTTGCTGTTGCATCCTGGTAAAGACGGCATAACTCGAGTTGCAACTGTTAAGACAGCCAACGGAGTTTTACTGAGACCACTTGTGAAACTTTGTCCTCTGCCAATCTCAGGCGAGAATAATAATAATTAAAATACGTTTATTTTGCCTTTTTTTCTTCGTTCTCTTTTTTTTTTGTTAATTAGCTCAAGGGAATGCAGAAATGTATTCACTGCATATCCGTTTAATTACGTTTAATTTGTTTAATTTTTTTTAAGTTATTACGCATTAAACTATTATACCTTTTTTTTGGGGTATCGCTATACCGTTATCGTTGTTGTTTTATTTTTGAAAATGCAATTCTGCATTTGAGAGACCGGAATGTTGCGTTTTCATACTACATTTTTATCATTAATTACATTAATAATCATTAAATTGACCGCTCTTTGTGTCTCTTGTGTCTTTGTGAAGCAACAGGTGTTGTGTCGATGTCAAGTTTTTCTATAAAATTGTGAAAAAACGTACGCCATATCCCGCTACCTCTGTTAAAACCGCTACCGCTGATGGCTCCGAACAAGACTACGAAAAGTTATAAGATCTTCTCAACACCTCCAGCCCTAAAGGTAGGTCCAGTAAACTAAGTTCGGTCAATTTAGACGTAAATAATAAATTATAACCAGTAACAAAAATTACTATTGTTTATTATACAGTCCACTCGATAAATGCAACATAAGTATTTATTAAAGCTGCTAAATGTTTAAATCCTTATTATAAAATTTGTAATTTTGAAATCCATAGATATAAATATATTGAGGTGATATTTACTCTGCGCCACAATCAGGGTAACCCCTAAAATATCTACGGTGAAATCTAATAAAATAAAATAAAATACACCCCAATATTTTTCCTTTTCCCAATCGGCTAACTCAGGTTTAAATCGATAGAGCATGAAATAGTTGAAATAATAAAATCTTATTGATTCTTATACCTGGAAGAAAAGAAAAACTTACAATGAAGACACTTGGACTTCCGCAACTGGACAACAGCAAGCTAAACTCTAAATATGAAAAGAAAAAGAAATGTATACTTGTATGCACATCAAATAAACAAATAGATAAATTAAAAACACAATCTTTATTTTATTAATGAAAATAAATGAAAATCAAATTCAAAGAAAAATAAAAAAAAATATTTAAAACAGAACAATAAAGTAACATAGGAAATGCTTTCCTAAGCTTGCTCAAGTGTGTTAATTAGTCGTTAATAACCTGACATAAGGCTATAACCGTTCTTCACTTGAGCAAACTAACATCAATACATGTAATTAAATAAAAATATTTACAAATGTTCAAATAAATTTAGTTTATGATAATTAAATTTTAATAAAGAAATTTAATTTGTTTTATTAATAAAAATTTAATTATTTAAAAACCTTTAAGGTTAGAAACATGAATTCTGAAATTATTCAGCTTGTCTTTATAATTTTTGTTATTGAAAAATTAAATCAAAACCTTTTTATTTTGACCAACCTTGTATATAAAGTAAATGAGATCCACTCCAATATTTTCTAAAATTGGTACAACTGCTTTCAAACTGTCAGATGATTTTATAAACGTAAATACGTCGATTCTTTAAATCAATAATGGAAATAAAATCTTCTTGAATTTATTTTAATAAACAACTTCCATATAATTGTTGAATAAAGAATAAATCTTCTTTCAATTTTCAAATATCCAGGTAAATTATTCTTTAAAACTTTGTTAAATTTTATTTTGTTGACATCCAACCGTATGATTACTACATAACCCCACTTGTTTTTCAGATTTTGGGTCTCGAGCCGAGCGTAGATTCACGAAGTGCTTTTTATCGACTGAAATTGTTAATTTTACCTAGTGTTTATATATGCTTTGGCTAAACAAATAAAAATTTAGATCTTAATTCTACAAAGATAGGATTGTAGTTGGTAAAACAACGATCAAAACAATATAAGATACTCATATTCCAAAGTCTACCATAACGAAGATATTTAACAAAAACGATTGACAATGAACAAATCTCATTAGGACCTAATTATACACACAATTTAATAAATCCAGCTTTCTCCTTTACAAAATGAATACATAATTACACTATGTAACTAATAGATATAAAATCTACACAAGGACATCTTTACAATAAAAGAAAAACACAAATTAAGATTCCTCCCTACGATCATGATACACCCAACGATGCTTACACAAGATCCATCTTTTACATCAACTTAAATGTCAAATTATAGTCAAATTGTCCAGCATACAGTCCTCCAAGTGTTTGCATTCAAACAATGGTGAGAAATATTGTATAAGAATCAATATTTGTAGAACACGAAGCATATCAACAAAACCGAAACCTTCATTTAAATAAATGCTCTGGATCATTATGTGTGAACTTGTAAGTTTATTGTGCTAGATTAGTCATTACAGGATTGACCTAATTTACATATTTTTAGTTAAATATCAGCCCGAAACTGAGTCAGTCTCATGGAAAACAGAAAAGATCTTCCTACGTTAATGATCGTAGAACTAAAATTTAATCAGCAAAATTAAATCTTGGGTTGCATATAACATGTATTATCAAGAAACAATCTAAATAATTGATATCCTTTTTAAAAATCAGACCTTTTTTACATATAAAAATTGAGGTTATGTTTGCAAGAGATTTCATCCAGCTTAATTTCTATTTTAAAAATTAATGAATCTAGCTGTGACCTAACATGTAGCTTTTAGATTAATTAGACCTAACATCCTAGCATGTCTATCTTTCATTATATTTTATTGCATGAAATAATTATTTTTATGTTTACGATCATATCGTTCAATTAATTTTCAATGAGATGAAATCAGGACATTTCAATATATAGTTCGTCACAACACATGTTGTCACTATTAACGAATGTACGGGAGCGAGATATATTAGATATATATTACTTCTATTCCATTTTTACACTTGCGTTGACCTCTACATATTTCGTGGCAGTTGATGCTTTATGACATCGCAGTACATATTGCATGGCTAAATTATTCTCTACACGACTATTGATTAATAAAAAATAACAATAAAATGTAAAAAACTTATGTTTGTTTTCAAATTTTTGCTGGGTCAAAAATGCAAAAATTAAAAACAGAAATTAATTCAGAATTGAAATAAAATTAAACTAAATGACATTATAAATAAAGATTCTAGAATAAATAATAGAGATGATTTTATTATCATTTTATAATAATCAGACTATAAATAATAAATTACGACAATTTTCAAAACGATTTTTATGATTTCATTCGACTCATTTACTTTAATCTAATTTAAAAAATATATATAATTGTAAACTGGCACGAAATCATGTAGCAGTCAACGCCAATGTATAAGTGGAACGGAAATAAATATCGCGTCTAAGTGGAGGAGAGATGAAGGATCCTGTTCAAAATACATTTTATTTTAGTGACAAACAATATTTGTTTAAGTTAATATTATTTTATTACTTTAGTGCGTTAATTTGAGTAGAAATCGTTTGTATTTATTAAAATAACGTGTTTGTATTGTAATAATTTCAGTTTCAGCAAAAAGATATTGAACAATTTACAAATCTAAACATAAATTGATTTTATTTTTTTGTCTCTATTTACTCCGTATTAAATGTTTAAAAGGGCATGCATGTGTTTAGGCACGGCTGTATAACAAACGTAGAGAGATCTAACGTACGGCTCTCAATTAGGTGATAAGAGGTTACGAGTCGTCAACACATGCATATTTTACGTACAACGCAAATCAAATTAGCCATTGCAAACAAAAATTGTAAAAAAACAAACAAAAGCCTACGAGAAAGTTGTGTAATGAATTATTTACTAACTAGGTGTAAAAATATGAAACTTGGCGCACTCGTTTTCACACCTTAAAACTTAAGTGTGGTTAAGGTGGCACAATGATACTGTGTGCACGATGCCATTTCTACCAACTGCATTTTAGTAATTATTAAAGTTGTCTAGAAATAATCCAGTCTACACGTACCCCATCTACCCCCAAAATTATGAAATTTAGTAAACCTCCTATTTCTGCTAATTAACAGCAATGCCGACATAAAAGTCAATAATGATCTCCAATCTTTCGTCGCTTACTTAGAACGACAACATACTAGCTAATACTAATTTGTAATCCCTATATTGTAAAATAGCGTGCGTGTGTTTATGGCGAGCCATTAAACATTGCGTTAAAGTGTTTAATTACCGATTTAATGAGCCTTCCAATTTATTATGCGTATTATCCCTGAGATTTTTATAGTGTTAATGTGTTTACGTTAATTTGTTTTAGAGTTTCTTATAAGTTTACATATGCAGACACACATGCACGCACATCAGCAATTACTGTTAACTGGAATTTACGCGCAATGCACGAATAGGTAAGAAATAATGTTTTTTCTCTGTTGTTAACAAATGCTTTCCGTAACCTACTGTAATTATGTAGTAGTATTTACAAAATTAATAATCCGCGGAACTGTCATTTCTTTATAATATATTTATTAATTAAAAACAGGAAACCATAATTAAAAGAAAACCTCTATTAAAATTATTTGCAACCTTATAATTACTATTCAAGCAGTAGAGCGCTATTAAGAAAACAATTTCAGGACAGAGCCTTGAAAGTATGCTATGAATTTCTATCTTTTTGTTAATTAACCAATTTAACTAATATAACATAAGTAATTTCTTAGCATCTACGTTTATATTTGTGAAGAATATTGGTCAATTGCAAAATTTGCATTTCATGAAGTTGATATCCATGAGAATTATGTACCATACAGTCTTAATTGTTTAGTTATAGAAAAACCTTTGACAAGAGAAATCTTTTATACGTAATGTTAGATACTTACATGTCTATTAGATATGGATAATGGATATCTACTATAATGCTGAAAAAGTCAGTTAATGATTTAAAACATATTTTCCTTATAAACATACGAGTATATGGTCGTTTTCTAATACTTTTCCAGAAAATCGCTTAATATTTTAAGTAGGTCCCTGTTGGAACTAGAGCAGCGAATAATGTGTTTTCGTTGTTCAAGTGTTTTTATTGTTCATAATTTTGTGTGTTACTGTGGCCTCTTATTGGAGTTTTTGTAGTTATGTTAATTTATGTAACTCATTAGTTATTATAAAATTTGAGGTCCTAAAAGTCCGTACTCACAAACACATTTCTAATAAAAGTACAAATTTATACTGGAGCAGACTTGACGATTTTGATATGACAATGTCTTTTTGTATTTACTTTGTAATTAATCTGTAGGAACACACATATAAAAAATTGTAAACGTTTCTGCTGTTAGTGATTAAGGCTACTTAGAATAATATCACTTTTTAAAAACGATGAACACCCACCAATCGTGGTTTATAACTTGTGAATTACGAAATTGTGTGCTATATAAAAAGCGAGAAGAAAAAACCTGCAAATTAAAAAATGAGTTCGTTTTGATTTTGCAAGACAGTGCTTATTTCTAAGCAAGCAGTTTTGTATTATTTTTATACTATTTCTGTGTAAACAAATTATCATCAACCATAAAGCAATAAAAGTTTTACTAAAGAAACTTTGTACTGCTGTATTTAGATTTTAGACTACCAATAAAATAAATAATAAATAATAAATAACAATTAACAACTATTGAAGGATAGATTAAATTAACCAACATATTTTTTCTTAATTAACTAATATGTGTTTATTAACAAATAACAAATCAGATTTCATGATATCATTAAATGGGTCGGTATTCAAATAATGTCATTTCTAAGCATGCAGAAATGACATTAATTTAACTATATTACTTTATTTCCTACTATTAGAACGCAGGGGAATCCCCCGGATTAATAGAACGTTTCAAGTTGTTTCAACAACATCCAAACTGGAATGTGCGCCGTCTGTATCCTTGTTGTGTTTATTCAACAGATGTCACGTTTTTGTACTGATGGTGTCAATTTCTAAAGCGTTTGCATTTAATTCTATTAGACCTGCATCAATTACACGTACTTTTCTGAAAACGTCGGGCAAAATTTTAGAAATTTTCAAGTTCATTTAATCAAAAAATGTTACTAAGGTTTTATGTTTTTAATGGCCAGAAAAGCTTTCACCGTGTATATAAAAAATAAAGAAATTTTAGTAACTGGAGTTTTACCAAACTAATTTTAGAAAACTTAATAATAATTACTAATTAGTTAAATAATTCCAAAGATTATACTTAAAACATTGTTAACCCTCTTTTATATAAAAAATAGAACTCTACGTTTTCATTGCAAGTTTTATTTTTCAATTTTTACCACAGCAATTTACAGCTTTTTCATTTTACATTTATATTAATAAATTACATATTGGTATTACATATTAAAATAAATGTAAACCAACTATTTACACACCCATAAATAATTAAATACTTAAGAAAACTGAACCAAATCACTACTATAAAACCATTATAATATAGTAGCATACTGGGTGGCTCATAACAAGCACATCAAACGCTGCAGCTATATAGACATCGATAAGACAAACAAAGAAATCCCTATAACATTTTTTCCCAGAAGAATAGTTTTCGGAAAAAATGCAAATACGTAATAAAAAGTATAAATAATATAAAGAGAGTATAATGTTTTTAGCACATAGCGTTTGTTATGTTCTTCAAACAAGATATTTTATGGTTTGTTATGTCTACGTTGCAACCTGATCGTTTTATAATACAATTTTATGAGGTCAGTCAGTCAAATGATAATTCCCAGAACCCAGATAATTAAGAAAATGATATTGGTGTAGTCAAATCTTTGTAAAATTTGCCGTACATTAAAAACCTGAAGTTCTCGTTATTAAAATGTTTAATTAATGTAGTTAAAATAAAGCGTCATGTGATTTGGAGGATTCCCACATCGCATCGCAAATATTAGATTTCGTTAATGTAATTTTCTTAAAAAAGTCAAATGGTTTTTGTTTTTTAAATTTAATTGAAAGCCCCACACACACTAATAAAAATTCCCTTTAGTCTAATTAATTTATGTGATTAGGAAATCAAATGTTCTCTAACAAATCAGGTAAGATATTCTGTAATAGTCCTCGAATTTATTTCAAGTTTTATGTTTTGTTATGTTTACGTTCCTGCAACATGATCCTGTTTAGAATACAATTTTATAAGGCCACTTAACCAGATGACTTATGTCCGCATTTGTTGCTTTTCTGTCCATGGAAAATTCAAATAGATTGTTTCCGTTAATCTTGATAGTTAAGTCTAAGAAGTTAATAGCCCTGTTTTGTTCTGTTTCTAATGTAAAATTTATAGTTTGGTGGATACTATTAATAAGAATTAAAGATTCATTGGTAACTTCAGAAGAACTATTAGAACAAGCTAAAATGTCATCAACATAACGAAACCAAAAGATAATAACTCAAGGTACCTTTAATGAATGATTGAACTCAGATATTCTCAGTTACTGGAAGTGTTAGATATTTAATTCTTGTTATTTTATCTTTTTAGCTAGTTATCTATTTTTTTTTATTTTCCTTACCGAACTGTTTGTTTATATTTATATTACATTTGATAATGGCAGCTTAGCTGCCGAAACAATATTGTCAGGTTATATTTTAATAAATATTGTGAAACTTTTTATTATTCTTTATTTATTTCATAGACATTATTAACTTCAACTGCACATCAACTGCATTCGACAAAGCTAATGCGTTAGCCTACTCACTTTTTATTTTGATTTTATTATTCTTACGTTATTAAGTAAAATTGCATAAAATACCTACATGTTTATTGTTTATAGATGATTTGAGGAAGTACTTGATGTGGTTTAATTAAAGGCAGTTTGAACTTGTAGGTAGGTTGAGTTGGTTGTTAAAAATTGAATGTTTTATTAATCTAACAATGAAGTTTTGTTTTTATTACCATTTAGTTACACTTCTATTACAAATCTGCTCAGTTTAACAGCTTTTACATTTTCTATAACTACTATTTAACTATCAAATTGACTTAATTTTTTTGTAATAAACATTTTTTGTTGCCATATTTTTATATTTATAAAAATACATGTAATTCATTTATTTGTTTTTTCGTATACCTATGGACGTTAGTAGAATGATCGCTTAATATGGGATGCGCGTCTGCTATCGCCTTAAGTGTGTTTTATTTCATTTTTGCGTAAAAATATAACTGTTTTAAATATTCAAAATATCAAAAATTTTATACCTGAGTTTTTAAAGCCACAGAAACATGATGAGATCACATTTCACGGCGTATTTTTGCAGTCTTGCTACTTTAAACCCACCATTTCAAGCGCCCACTTGTGTTACACTGTACAACTAGTGCAGATAAAATTGATTCGCTTCGTTGACGCAGTGGTTTTATGCTGAACTAAAATGCACGTCTCTAAACAAAATTGTGTATTTAATTTTTACAAGCTATCTGTTTCTAATGGGTTTCTATTTAATTTCATGTAAACGTGACCTTGCATATCTGGTACTGTAAAATTACCGAATTTGTACATTTGGCACTTTTGTTAATTAATTTTACGATAGTAAAACGTGATGAAAAAAGCACGAATATTGCGGTGAATTGAAAGAATAAAATATAATATAATATCCTATACACCGTTTCAAATATAAGCATAAATTATAACGGTGGATTAAATTGAGAATACACCACAGATATTCTTCTTTATTCCTCTCAGCTAGCTCATGTTTGCTCAGTAAAGCATAAATTATTTGAATTGCGAGACTCTTATTTACTTTTATGCCTAGAAAGAAAGAAAAACTTATTTCGTAAGCACTAAAGCTCCTGCAAACTGGACAACTGCTGCTAAACTCTGAATTTAAGAGAAAAGAACGCTGGATGCTTGTATTAACATCAATTAAACACATATGTAAAATTGAAAACACAAAAACTTTATTTAACAAACAAAAATAAAATCAAATAAAACGTTAAAATAAAAATGTTTTTCCAGATAATACAAATGTTAAATTGAGTTTGCTCAAACGTTATAAATAATTGTAGAGATCAGACATAGGATAACTACGGTCATTCGTTTGAACAAACCAACACAAATGAAATTTGTTTAAAATAAAAAAATTATTTGTCAAATGAAAATAAATGTTATATAAAGAAAATTAATTGTTTTATTTACTTCAAATCAAATGAATACTGAAAACAACTTAATAAACTAAACCAAATAATTTTGTATTAGAGGATGAACTTTATAAATTAATTATTATTTATAAACTCAACAAAAATCATTTATCTTAACCAACCTGGTACGTTATAAAATAGTTCCCTTTTATATAAAAATCCTTTTAGTGGTAACCCCTGTGACAGAACCTGTCACCTGACTTCTTGTTTATAGAATCGATACGTAGATCGATGTCAAACAAAATAAATTCAATCAGAATTTATTAAAACAATCACTTTCACTTTTAATAATAGTTACACAATACTTAAATCTTCTTTTAATCCTTTAAAAAATGTTCAGGTGACACTTTTAGTTTATTTTAAAACTTAATTTGTACTGTGACATTTATGCCAAAACATATGGTTAACTATCTAACCTCAAATTACAGATATATTTTATCCGGAGCCGGGCATAGCTTCTGCCTTCAATGTTTTTTCGACTGAATTTGTTACAATTTGTCCCAGCTTATATACTTTCTGCCAGAACAAACGAAATCAATGACATTTTTCAAAACAGCGGAGCATCGAACACGCTTGTGACGTAACTAATCCGGAACCAGCTGATATGGATGATCACTAATCCTAATTCTATTACTATAGAATTGTAGCCCTTTAAACGAAGATCAGAAAAGTATAATACAATTATTTTCTCCAAAGAAACATCTTTACAATTTAATACAAACATAATTTTTTACAGTACGAACTGCAGTAAATAAGTCAATTGATGCTTATACAAATGCCAGCTTAAATATACAATCAACGTTAATCAAATTATGCTCAAACTGTCCAGCATACAGTACTCTAAACACTTACATAACAAAACAAGGGTGAGAAAAAGCAATATAAAAGCCTATAAGAGTCATATCAACACGAACAACAGGATTCAAAACCTTCATTAAATGTAGTGACCAGAAATCTTTTAAACAAATTCAAAGATTAATTGTATCTGTCATAATAAGATTGACCTAATTAATCTATTTTCAGCAAATTAACAGAATAAACTTGAGCTGGTCTCCTGGAATATAGAAAAATCTATCTGACGTTAAACATCGTACTCTGATAATTTCAATGTGGGAATTGCTTCTTCCTAACAAGTGAAAAACCATCCCAAATGTAACATGGGTTGCATAAACATGATTATAATCAAACAATCTAACTAATTTATATCCTTTTTCTAAAATTGAAACCTATTTTTATTATGCATGAGAAAGCTAGGTTTTGTTTGCGTGAAGTCTTTATTCTTAAGTTTTTAATTTAAACATTAATGAACCTAACTGTGGTCCTATCTATACCCTCTATTTTAATTATGCCCATGACATAACATATCCTTCTTTTGATTTATATCCGATATAAAAATATTTGTATTAACGTTTCTGTTCGATCGTTACTAAAATTTTCAATTCGGTGAAATGATTATACCGCAATATATTAAATCCTTATCGTATTAATATCAATTTATTAATTGCGTGCGGAGTTTTAGAGATGTACAAATTTACCATTAATACAAAAAACGAGTCATCAACACATCAACTATCCTAAAGATGAGTATAGATAATCTCGAAACGCCACTGATATTTTTTACGGCGTACCATAACAAACTAAAAGTTATTAATGCGTTCTTGTTATTATGAATAAAACGCTCTAGTATGCAATAACATTGAAAAGAACTGAAAAGTAAATCATCTGGGGTAACAGAACTCATAAAACTGTATTGTAAACAGAATCATGTTGCTCATTGTAGAGTCAGCAACGTAAACTTTACAAAACATAAAAAACTTGAAATAAATTCAAGGTATAATAACAGCTTTAAATTAAATCTGATTTTAAAGGGAATATTTGATTTCCTAATCGCTTAAGTTAATTAGATTAAAGGAGATTTTTGTTAGTGTGGGTAACTTTGTATTTAATTTAAAAAAACATAAAACTAATTGCCTGATATGAAAATTACCTTACGAATTCTTATGTCTATGATTCGATGCGGGGATCCCCCGGACGAATGACGCCTTGCTTCGACTACATTAATTAAATTATTAAATATTTTAGTAAGGAGAACTTCAGATTTAATGGGAATCTTACATTATATTTATACACCAATATCCTTTTCTTAATTATCGCCGTTCGCGGAATTATCATTTAAATGAATGACCTCATAAAATTTTATTGTAGAAAGAATCATATTGCAGGTTGCAGAATCAGCAACAAAATATAACAAAACATAAAACAACTTGCTTCGAAGGCATTAAAGGATCCTACTGTATGTTTTAAAAACATTATACTCTTCTTTATTTGCTTTTTTTTAAACTACGCTTCCGAGAACAAAATGTTATCGGTGTTTTTGTGTTTATCTTATCCATGTCTAACTACTTGCCGCATTTGATATGCTTCTTATATAATACTTAATAAGTACTTATATTATATTAGTAATGTTAAATATGTTTTACTATCAAAAAAGTCTTTAAGTGCCTTGACAGTAGTAGATTAATACTGTGTACTTTTTCAACTTTTAAATAATTAAAAAACTTTCTACTTTTTTTCAATTGAAGTATTACTAAATATAATCAAAATATGTACAGAATGTCTCACTACCTCATAGATTAAATTAGTGGAATTATATCACTTTTAAAAGGATCAAAAATACTGACTTGTAAAGTATTTAAGTATAATTTAGTAATTATTATTATTATTATTATTATTATAATAAAATACATTAAATACTTGTAAAAATGATATTGAGGAAATGAATGCTTTACCAAGTTAATTTTTAAAAGAAAATCGTTACCTTACCTCCTTTGTCACCAAATCTTCTAATATCTCAATTTCTACAAAAATTTACTTATATGGGGTTTATCAAACGACGATTCAATAATTTATGTATGTATGTCGCTAACCAAATGTATGCAACCGACAATACATACAATTGTGAATACTTTTGATTAATGCAATAATAGTTATATGAAAACAGTTAATTTTCTTGACGTAGCCTTTTTCCATTCTAAAGTATATATTACTATTAAAGTATATATTATTAGATAAGGATTATGTAGGCGAATAATCGTTGTTTATATCGTACCTTCCGAGATTGTGTCAAGATGATAGTCGCTATACTAACACATCATTTATCGTTTTGACCCCAGTTTTAAAAAATATTGCATGTTTGTTATTCAATAATCTTTTTTCATAATCTCACGATTCTACTAGAAATTTATCTTATAATACTAGCATGCAAGCATAAATATTTTGAAACCGTAATCTTTTTTTCTTTAATAGATTTCTAAAAGTTTCGTAAAACTTCTAAAAAAAGAGCTCCTCGAAAGCATAGCGCAATATTAATAATAAAATTGCTATAAAAGTCAACGTTTAATGTAATAACACTATAATCTTCAAATTATTGTAAATTGTTATTTTTATAGCTTTATACATCAGGAAAAACATTGTGCCACTACTAGTCTAATTTGCAAAAAATACCCATTAGACTTTATGGAGAAAAACTTTATTATATTAAGAGGTTTATATTAATCAACTTGATGAAGATCTTTAAAAATTTTACGGCATAATAATTTATGAACATTGATAGTTGCTAAGAATTTAATAATATAATAATATTCTTCACATTAACGAGTTAGATGTACATGAATAATTAAATAAATATTTGCATTAGAAATAACATTGCACTAAACTTCATGAAATTAAATTATTCTTACGTTATAATTAAGATGTAACATTGTGACAACCGACAAGCCTTCCTTGCTAGTAACAAGGATCTTTATTATGGTTACAGCTAGAATTTCAGCGGATTTATATTTTCTGATTAAAGTTTCTTGGTTAAGCATTCAGTAGAAATTCCTAAGCATGCTCGCTTACTGTGTATTTTTCTAACATTATTATTATCTTCATTTATCACATTCTTATTTTACAAATGTTTGCAGTTAAAAATATGAAAAGTTACAAAATATTATTTTAATTTTAACATCAATTTATGCAGATGCGTTTTTTCTAGTTACTTTTCAACTTAAAACGTGCTTCATAAATTATCATTAAAATTTAAAACTCGATAGATACTAATGAGTGGAATAAATTAATTTCAAAAATTAAGGTTTCTATAAACGTGTTGATATTTAAATCATAAATTGATCTATGGTTGTTCTTAATTCTCACAGTGTGATACCCATATTAACATAATTGCTTCATTTTAACAAAAAAGAGAAAAAATGTTTAAACAAAAAAGGCGAGCCTAATATATTATGCTAATTTTAAATGATCATCTTTAACCTATATTATTTTTGAGTATCTCGTTTCAATAAAAAGCGCTCGTTCCTACCGACAAAGAAAAAGGAAATCAATGGAATTCTTTATAGGAAAAAAATCGCTCACTGTCATCTGTCGAAACCGAAGCGTCGCCGATTAAAAGAAAGGAAGAAAAGAAGGGTATAGTAAATAAAGCGATCTGATAGCTTTATAATACCATTGTAGAAACGATTTGCACTTTTTCCCCCTTCTTCGGTTAAAGTATGTTCGATAAATTGCTGCATGAGAAATCGATAAATACGAATAGCCCATTGTTCTCAAAACACGATTTGCTATAATAACTCCTGCCGATATCTTTTTAGATTTAAATGCGAAACGTCATTTAAAAACAATGTGTGTATTCTAAACATATTGTGTACGCTTTCAGTTTGTCTTTATAAAAGGTTTCCTCATATTTCTATTGAAACTTTGATTATCAGGCGTGCTTGGATTGAGATAATATTTTTTTGCAATGTCCAAACGTTTCACAATAACGTTTTATTCTGAATTTAATTAAAAATTCAATATCATGTAACAATACAATTGCAAAATCGATATAAATATGTTTTAGTTTTTGCAAAATTGCTGCAATGTTTCTTGTAGAAACCAACAATAAATTGGTAAACAATATAAGTTATTGAAACGGTGAAATCAAAACAACTATTCTGTTATATTCAAATTATTAAATTAATACTACCTATAATGCTCAGATATTGGAAAGACAATGCGAGAAAAGTATTTCTACATAGTACTAAATTTCCTTTGGAATTTAAAGCATTTTAGAGAACAGTATTTTTATACTCATAAAATTAATACAAAAAACGCAACTACACAAACTAAATTAAAATGTATTATATTGTAACAGATGATAAACAACACAGTAATTAAAATTTAGAAATATGAAATTCAAACTTTAAAGTTGGACAGGAACCACTGAAATACCAATAAAACGAGAACTGAAATACGTAAAGGCGTTAGTTCGTTGTTAGATTAACACTTCGTTTTTAGACAAAATATATATACTATTATAAATCAAAATAAAAAGTTGCGTTACCTATCTCAGTTGCTTATATTTTATAGTGACATACTTGGACCGCTCTTTATGTTTCTTCGTATCTATTTCTCGACCGGCGGCTCCGATGCTATACTATCTCATAACCGATACACTTCATATTTAAAAACCCACCCACCATATACCGTGTGTCCCATGGATCGCGGCACATACATTTTAATAAATATGAGATGTATAATTTTATTAAATTGTATTAACAATTACGCCGTTATACTTAGTGGTCTATTGTAAGAAATACATAGATATATTTTTAGTCAGCGCGTGAATAACAATATACAATTATTTTTAATATTTTTTAATATAATCCAAAGCAGTATAATTACAAATTAATTTACAGAATATTTTTTTATCTGTTCATAAATAAACATTACTAAGTGTTTTAAAAAATACCTACTTGTTTAGTAGTATTAGATTAGGCATTGACTACTGAAGTTTAATACTGAGAATAATTTTTAGGTTAAAGAGTTCCAAGCAATAATAATAAAATTGGTTAAACAAATAATTTTCATAATTTTAAGGACATTAATTTGCTTGTATTATAAAAACTATATAATTTCTATACCAATTTATTAAACATAGGTGAATTTATGAAATATAATATAAATACAAAGATTAGTTAAAGTTTCACAAGTTTTATTAATATCTTAACCAGACAATATTGTTTCGAGACTTTATGTCATTATCAAAGGTAGATCAGATTGATAAACAAACACGTTGCTAAGAATAAATACATACAGAAAATAGGTAACTAGATACAATACATACAGAAACTAAATATCTAACACTTCTAATAAAGGAAAATTACTAAGCTCAGTTTGTTCATTCATTAAAGGTACTTAAAGGTACTCATTTTGAACAATTTCCATATGTTTAACTATTTAGGTATATAGATTCAGGTAATTACTCTTCCTGCTTTTAAACGATTGAAAGTGAACGCACAAAGCAGCAAGCAAATAAGGCCGTTCAGCTGAAACCATACTTAGAAAAGAACAATTCAGTATATATGTGTTGGGCAAATGCTTGGAAATTTCGAATATATTTTATTATTTATTTATCTTATTTTTTATTAGTTACCTGTTTATTGTATCGGTTTAGGAATTTGGGCGCGGCCGTTTAGGCGCGGCCATCTCGGCGCGACCGTTTCGGCGCGAGGACAGTTTGGCGCCGGACAGTTCGGCGCAAGGACACGTCGGCGCGAAAACACTTAGGCGCAGACACTAAATCTTTCCGCGACCAATTAGGGTAAAACCTTCGGGGGTCTTTAAACAAAACGATTTTCTGGACCATTAGTCTAATTTTTTTGGGATAAGCTACTCTATTATCAGAGTAACCTTTTTTAGCTTTATGTACACACATACACCTTCTTAATTCCAGAGTTTCGCTTGGATGCGTTAATTGCGTTATTCTAGTGCTTTTTGTCTTTAAGCACTAAGCAGTAGTCATTTATAAGTGTTACCTGCTGAGACAAAATTTGTGAAGCGGGATACGTATTTATCAGTGGTACGATATTCAATGTTAATATCAATTTTCCTGTGTCATTTAATTGATTTTATAAAATTTTGATTTTTTTTTATTTGAAGTTATTAACATGATTATCAAACAGGATATTCTTATAAACAATAAGGGATTTATAATAAACAAATTAAATTATTATTACAAATTGTTCGCTTATGCAGAGAGTTGCAGAATTTTGATTTTAATGTTTTACTAGCTTAGAAAAATAATTTTTTCTTAAATTTGGCAGTACATACGAGCTTTTGTGATTGGCAAATATTGAATTTTTTTTTTCATCACACTGTATTTATAGAATACTGTATTTCACCGAATACTGTATTTATTACCTGTATGTACCTACATATTTTGTTCATTACAATAATACTAGACAATCTCTCGCGCCAAAGTGTCCCTGCACCGAAGTGGTCCGCGCCCAAGTGTCCCTGCGCCGAAGTGTCCCGTGCCGAAACGGCTGCGCCCAAATGTCCGGCTCCGTTGTTGCAATTCTGTCCAGAGTTAATTTCTTGATGTTACACCTTCCTTACGAATCCGCCTATTGTTCAACCCACAGGAGTTTGATCGGATTTAAATCCAGACTTTGTGGTGGCCACGTCATTAGTTTCAGTATTTCGCTATTTTCAGCTACAGCTGATAAATGCGTGTGTGTCAACGACGTGTGCTTATTAGGCGAATGCAGGATGGTAAATCATTCTGCTCCAACAGTACTTTATAATTTTATTTTCTTACAATCTCGTCGATTTCTACTAAATCTTCTGTTCCGGATAACAAAAAACAACCCCAAACAAGAACGCAAACATCTACATGCTTCACCGACGGTACAATGCATTCGGAGAACATGTTTTCGTTCCTTGAACGCCTTAAAGAATTCTTCGTTTCTGACCAAAGAATTCAAATTTTGGCTCGTCAGTTCATAACACTTTTGCCCATTGCTCTAACGTCTAATCTTTATTTGTTTTCTCTCACTGTCACTTTTGTATATCACGTTGACGTAGCAGCGGTTCTCGAAATGTTAATTTCGGGACTATTTTTATCTTCACGAGTACCAGTCTGACTGAAGGTGTGTACGATTAAATGTACTGTCAATTTCTTCGGCAATTTGAGTACTAATGCGCTATTTTGTGTAAAGTTAGTATAGCTGATCTTTTTTCTGTACTGAGTGATTCACCTCGAGTCATTTTTTACGTTTTACGATATCAAGCAAAATAAACAAATTTGAACAAACACTTTTACAAGAGAAGGCGTTGGAATTCATGTAGAAATTAGAGTTCCTATACTAGAATACAAAAGACATGCTAAATGCGCAATAGTCCACAACAAAAAGCATACAAATTAGTTAAAAACTGCCGAGAACTACAAGTATTAATATAAACGGAGATTTTTACTTATGGATTTTAAAATTTAAGATGCGATTGTGGTTCGCTTAGTTGCGTGCGGGTCTACTGACTAAGGGACCTGGGTTCGAACCCCGGCCAATATATCAACATATTTTTAAAACCATTTCTTCCTCGGAAAGCCAAACCACCGAGGTATACTTTGTCCAGCAAATTTCCCTGAAATTAATAAAAATGCAAGTACTACGTACTTGGCGTGGTTCGGGATCCATCTTAAGCTATACTTTGATCACTGGTCATACACAACACAAGTGTTGAAGGAAAACGCCAACGGTATGCAACAAAACACGACACTCGCAGAAAAAGAAGGGGATTTCTAAATGAGAATAAAAAGTTGAATTGAATTTGTGTGTATTAAATGATTCCAATAATGATTTTTATATATTCCATTTAGAAAATAAAGAATCATATGTTTTGCACAAATTGGTAAGTGATCAGAATCTCGTGAGCGGTACTATATGTGGTCATGAATCCAAGATTTTATTTAATGTGGTTCACCTGCGTTAAGCTTATGATCACGACCCCCCCCCCCTTTAAGAGACTTGATTTGAATTGCGCTTAATTGCTCACTGCCAGTGCTCTCTGGTGGGAGCGAGGTTACCTATTCAAACTTTAGTAGCTCTCCAGGCTAGTGCCGGAGTTGTTAACGTGCTCACCCGTCGGGGTCCGTCTCCGAGGGAGTCCCATCACTCTTAGTTCAGCATGCGGTCTTTCACTGCCCGGACGAGTCCAACCTCAAATAGGGCTGGGACTTGGAAACTAGATCTGCCTAGAATATCTCAGAATTTAGCCACCCCCGCCTTATCATAATTAGTCTTCGACAGCACCCGTACAGTACTACTGAGTTAATAGTTGGATACGGGACTAGCTGTCGGTCAATGTCCTAAACAAGTATTACGAGCGTAAGAACTAATTGGTTTCAATAATTAACAATCGTCTTTATTGGTAAAAATAAGATGCTACGTAGTAGTTACATTGACCCAGCCACGATTGTCTTTAAATCATTACGTTTCAAATTACTTTTTTATCATACACACGTGATAACCTTATATTACCTCTATTATGAATTCTAAAAAAAGGACAACATACTATCCAGTCTAATATCGCAGCAGCAGCTACCTGATACAAGATAATCCTGTCAGATAAAACATCCTCTCGCAATCGTGACGCAGAAATTATGATTTCAAATGAATACATTATATAGAACCGCCTTCTCTGTGTTTGTGTGAAAATTGATATAATAAAATGTTATGCAACAAAACCTAAACATAATTTCACAGACATACATTATATCTTCTATAGAAGAGATTTGTTTGTAACATTTACCTGAAAGATAGTTCAGGCAAATATCTTAATTTGCATAGTGGTATAATATTTTTAAAAATTAATCTGAAAAACACCTCTTCGTTAGAATTAAACGTGTCATTTATTCTATTATCAGTTTATATGCCTAATATAAATCATATTAATACAGATTAAGTTAACTTAATAATTCTAGTCTTATTTAGTACCAATAACTTTGGATGAGATACTTAGGTAATGAAGTTATGAAAATATGTTTGTGTCATGTCTAATTGAGAGATTAACAATTATATCTTGTAGGTTCGTTTTTATAGTTGTGGAAACAGAAAAAAGCTAACTCATAAATTATTATCTTTAGTATTTTACAGGATGTAATTTAATCATAAAAGTAGTTTACACTTCATGCAGTTGCATATCTTTTTATAAATCAAGGTATTAAAAACATGAAAGTGAGATTATGCCTATTAATTAAGCTACTTTTTAGGACGATTTTTACATGAAACAATAATTATGTAAAAGCTAATTATTATTATCCATTTAATTTACTTGTCTTTTTAAGCAGATGCTTATTTTAGTAGTGTCAAGTTTTCCTCTTACTCGTAGCGTGTCAAAATATGTGTATGAAGTAAAGGCCTTAACAAGAAAACATAACAAGAAAACATAGTTCACTATTTTTTCATATAAATCTTAAATAAAACACTTTTTTGTCTGAAAATTAATAGCATAAGAACCACAAGGTTTTTTCTAACCCCTACAAAAATCTCATTGATATACAGTATATACTTTCTGAGAAAAAAAATAATTAACTTACTTTCAATGAAATTGTCCCTAAAAATGGGTACCTTTTATTAGGTATTGTTCGATAAAAACAAAAGTATAGGATTTAGAAATATAATATTTTACTGTTTTATGTAGAAATAAATTTACTATTTGCTCGTTGTTAAAATATTTAATTTGGTTCAGTACTTTATGAGCAATACGCTATCAAAGTCAGAAGGAAAAATGGATAGTAATGTATTTTTGGGATCTACTCTAACTTTAGTAGATTCCAGTAGATAAGAGTAAGTTCGCTCATGCGCATGTGTTTTTACGTTTTTCACAGTTAAGCATAAGTAAAAATGGCATCTTTCGCTCTGCATTATAATTTTTAAGTATTTGTTTTAAAAAACAAGCATTCTTTAAATAAGATACCAGTTGATAGTTTCTTAATTTTGTAGTGGGTGCGAGATGTTTAAAAACTATAAGATAATGATTCGGTCCCAAAACTGATCAAAATAGAAGACAATTTTTTATGTGAAGTGTTTAGTTAATAGAGGTGAGTATAACATTTGATATTTATATATAACAATATTTCGCCTGAAAAAGTGCTTACAAATTTCTAAAACCAAGGGTTTTTATTTTGAATGTTAATACATGTGTGACTGATAATATTCTAGCGTTAGTTATTATTTCATTTTTATAAAATCAAATGATTATTATAATAACTATTTTTTTAATTTATGCATTGCTAAAAAATAAAAAATAGACGCATAAAATAAACAAAAGAGAAGGAATCGTGTCCACTCTCTTATCCAAAAACTGCAAACACATTTACTTATTACAGTATCCATTACTCACCTGTTAGTATTTTTGGTAGTATTTTATTAGCTATTACAAGCTTACTCGACAACGATTTTTTTCTGAATACACTATTATTTACTACAAAATGTGTCATCAATTATTTTAAGTTTTTAAATATTTTGCACTTTTCTGGTTGGAGAAAAATGTGTGTTAATATTCTAATATTAATTAATTAAGTAATTATTACTTTATAATGCATGGATGCATTATCGGTATTTGTTATTCTAGAAAGTTTCCATTCTCGGCATGGTTTTCTCAGTGGTGGTTTCTCGGTTATTTTTCTCGGTTGTGGTTTCTCGGTTACGATTTCTTGCTTATGATTTCTCGGTTGTGGCTTCTCCGTTTTGGTTTCTCGGTTGTGGTTTCTCGGTAGTTGTCGTTCTCGGTGTTTACTTGTTCGGTGATGACCTGGATCCGTGAATTCCCTTCCTATTAAAAAGGTAGGCAACACTGTTTTCGTTCGCAAAGGTTGATAGAGGCAGTTGTCAAAATGTACACTATAGAGTTGATATTATTGACATTAGGCATTTTTTACTACTTTTATAAACTCCCTGCAGTCAAGGGGATGGTGGTAGAACAAGGCAGTTTTAGCTGAATTGAACCATCTCCTTGTGGTTCCCATCTACCATAGAGTACTTTGCATTTTTTTTTCTTCTTTATATAATATCACTTTTTTACTTCTATTTTTTAATATTATTTATGTATACAAATACTTACTTTAATTTATATTAAGTTAATTTAATTGTTTATTAATTTTGAACCTTTTTATATTTTTTTGTATTCTTGTTGTGGAATTCTGGGAATAAATACTATTACTATTACTACTACTATATTGTGATTATTTTAGCAATATTGCTTAAAATGCCTTGGCGAATTCTAATTAATTTCTTTTAATGAAATTAACCCGTTTGATATATATATATATATATATATATATATATATATATATATATATATATATATATATATATATATATATATATATATATATATATATATATATATATATATATATATATATATATATATATCGTGTTGAGGTAAATTCTGATCGCATTATTGCGGAATAAAAATGTTGTCGTTTGCTGTTCTATTTCGTCAACACAAAACGTAGCCTCAGTAAATTGTTTCCAAAGTAACATCATACCTGTAAGAGGAATTTTGTAAATAAATAGAAATAATAACGTTTTTTTTAAATTTTATTTTATTAATAACGAAATTTGTAATTATGCTTGTATAAAAATTGGAAGAAAAATTCATGTGTTTTATTATATGCACCCAGTTTATATACGACAATGATAAGGGTTATTATAATTCTTGATTTTCGTCTCTGCAAGAAGAAGAATTATATCCTGCAAAATAATACTTTATCATAAAAAAATAATAGCAGGGAAATCTGTATTAGAACTGTAATAATTTTTATTTCCACCTTCTATGTAAATGACTCTTTATGAGCATCTACGGTAACTAAGTAAATGTGTAGTTATACAGCCATAGCTTTGTAAACCTATAGAATTTTACAGCGATCATCAAAAAGAAAGATGATGGAAACTAATTTGTTATTAAATCGCAACATCATGAGAATGTCTAGCTATAAATTTTCCTACTGTCTTTGATTACAAAATGTCTTTGTAAAAAATTTCAATAAAATATTACAAAAATCGCTGTGTTAAGGTGGAAATAAAACATTTACTAGAATATGGAGGCTCGCTCCTTCGTCGCTCGTCCCACAAAATCTGAAGCTCACTATTAAAATTAATTTTAATATTTAGTTAACTAATTTTTAGTTATAATATTTAGCGAATGTCATTATTACTTGTTTGCTAAATAATTTATTGATAGGCATGTTATTTTGTTGTAAAAATGGCTATTTAAATTGCTCATTCTTTTTTGAAATGTTTATTTCTGGAGTTTTAACCGGCCGATCTTGGCGATTTTAAAAGCAATGGAAACCTTTTTGACTACTATAGAAATGCAAAAAATATTTGTTAAAGTAGCAGTTCCTATAACCCTTCTATTTAATTTTGTAAAAAAAGTTTTGTCACAAACAGTTTTTACGGGGATTCGAAATAAATGGTGGTGCTATACTGTTGTATTTTCCGTGTATAATAATTTTTTATATGCCTATTCCACAATAAAGCCTATTGTCAGTAATGGTAATTTTCAGTCAGTAAAGGTTCTGTCGTGGTATTTGTTTCTATTTATATCAGCAAACTATTGTAATGATTTTTCTATCGTAACATTCATGAAAGTAATTGCCTCATCTGTCAAAGTTAAAAAAATAGTTGGTTAGATGATTCATGGATTCTATTGATACACAATAAAGAAACGTTAAATTTTGACTATTTGCCGTTTATCATCAATAATTGTCATTTGAATAGGTATTTATAAGTAATCTACCACAAAACGATTCAAGTTTGAGTTGAGTTTATTGATTTGTTATATGTACATAATAATAATTTCGTTGAAGAGATTATTTGAAGTGAGTACTTCTGAAAGAGAAAATGTAAATAAATTTAGAAAACTATAAAACATTCTATACTTATTGACAATGGTATAACATAATTTGGGTTTGATATAACAATCCAAAAATATTCCTGACTACGGTTACTGACAAGCCAATCTCTATATTGAAATGCAAGTGCACAGTTTCCAGCTAAAGTACAATAATCATAATATAAAATAATGACCAAAGCCAGGATAATTTTAAATGAAATATGACCAACAATAAGGTTTCTAAGAGGTAGTTGGGTATACAAAAAAAGAGAATAATGTGTTGAAACAGAAAACGGTCTCTTGTAAATAATCGAATTAAAAGCAAGATAAATAAAAAGTTTAACAGTTTAAAAAGTGTCTAAAAAGGTGTACATTTATTTTAATAACTCAAACAAGAAAACTTAAAAGGAGAAAATTTCAAACTTACCGGTAGACCATAAAATAAATCAATAAATCAAGGTGGAGTCCTATTCAACGAGAGCTGCTAGACCCAGAGACGTATCCAGCTGATTCGATAAAAAGAAAAAGAAACAGACTTTATTCTTGAACGCTATTTAAGAGACAGCATTAAAAGGTAAAATTAGTTAGATGCGATTTACCTAAACGTTTTAGCTTTGGCTGTGCTCTCTATCCTGAAGGAAGTTTCACAGTTCTATAAGCAGTATTCACATAACTGCGTGGTACTCTTCCTGTGCATTAAGCTGTACAAAGGAACATCAATAAATCAAGGCATCAGGTTTTTGATATTAATCAAAGAGTGATAAATAAGAGCAGAGCTAGTGTTGTTCTAAAGAAAGAGAAAAGTGAAATCATTTTTAATATCTGCTTTATTTACGGTTGAAGTTACTTACTATAATTTTTTATAAGATTTTTTGTAAAGCTGCAAGTGATAAGCCATATAACATAAAAAAAATAATAGTCAGTTTTAATTTTCAGATACAATAATATAATAATATTAATATACAACATCAAAGTAAGTTGACGTTTCAAGATAATTAGATATTCCCCGTTTAATCAAACTAGTACAAAAGCAAAAATTGATAATCATACCATTAATTCAAATCCTTTTTTATAAAACCGTGAATTTTCACTAAAGAACCCAATTTCGGATTTTTTCTGAAAATTTACTTAATTTTGAAATTTTCGGTAATGCCATCCGCATAGTAGTTTACGACTCTCGAGTAACCGGGACACGGAGCATTATGACGTCTTGCTGTTTAACAATCAATCTGATAGCCAAAAAGATACCACATTGCGGTTGTCTTTTAAAAGAAAGAGGTATTACAGTAAATGTTAAAGTTCTAGAAATATATTGCCAAATCTTTGGCAACTGGTCCACTATCTCTAATAAAAACACGAAGTAAACCCAACTGTAATCACACAGCAAACGTTGTATCGTCTTTTGACCGTCATGTTTTGATGAAGTTATTTCAATTACAAAAATGTATGATGTTATTAGATAAAACATCGGTATCTTTTTCTTCCAAGGAAAATCTCGGAAATTCAAAGCTAATGGATTAAAAAATTTTAGTTAAAAAAAGCCCATCAGTTTAAGACAAAAAGATATCAAGTATATTATCTCTGTAGCCGATTTCTATTTTGCATATGAATTAGTCACAAGCACTGATGCTGGTTAATAACTGTTGACATGTTCTTTTAAACTGTAATGCTTGAAAGCTTAACGAAAGCTATTTAAAACCAGAAGCTCTTAACACTCATGTGCTCACTTCACAATGTGTTTTTCAAATTCATTAATAAGTAATAATCGTATGTCATGAAAATATGATTGCCTTCAAGCTATCAACATAAATTAAACAACACGCAAAGATAACTTCTTTTTCATTTTTTCTTCACGTTGAAATGCAAATCAGACTTTATGAATTTCTAAACAAGGTAGAGATATTATAAAAATTCATTAGCGGACGCCCATATCCCATAACAACGTAGGTATATATTTATCACCTTTGTCTTCAAGGATTTAACCTCTGAACTTGGTTGGTATAACAACACAAACTATTTTAGTTATTTTAGAATTTATTAATTTTATTCCTTTAATTTATAATATTAAATCTGGCATGAAACATAAAAATCCTGCTAATTAATTAATATAAGAATAATAATGATAATCATATTGTTTGAGAGGACAAACGGTGCCGCCTACTAAGAAGTAGCTCTCTACCTAAATTAAGAAAAAAATAATTATTAGTGTTTAATAAAAATACAAGTTTTTTTATTGACGACAAACTATAAATTATTGTTGGCGATCTATCTCGTAAATTATGTTTTTTTACTGATTACGTAGATATACAAATTGTAAAAAGACGATTTATGCCTAATCAGAAAGGTGGATCTTCAGCATTAATTTTTATCTCCTGCACTAATTTGTCCTTCACAAGGAACAAAAGGTCGAATCGAACGAAACGCTTTTATGACTTTTTAGTAATATTCAAGAGTCAACAGTAAGTTACAGTTTTTGAGCAAAACTGTAACACTTGAGTGAAGGTTATTTTACCATCACAAGGGTTTGTTTCGTCCTGTTTGGTTTATTTATATTGCTTTCAACACTAAAAATAGAGTTTAAAGGTTATTCTCCAGTTGCACATCGAGGCTGCATAATCAATACCTACAATAAATAAATTGGCAGATATTTGATTTATTTTAAAGACCCTTTTTCTGCTTTTAATAACGAAATTTAAAAAACTTTTAATACTTACGTTTATTATGAAATAAATAAAGATTATTAAAAGTTTCACAGTTTTATTAAAATATACCTGACAATATTGTTTCGACAGCTATGCTGTCATTATCAAAGGTAATATAATTATAAACAAACACGTCGCTAAGGTAGATACAAAATAGGTAACTAGATAAAATAATAATAATAATAATAAAAATTAATAATAAAAATCATAATTAAACATCTAATACTTCCAGTAACGGAGAATTACTGAGCTCAAGTTGTTCATTCATTAAAGGTACCCTGAGTTTGTGTTTGTATATCTCAAAGGCTTCTAAAATGTCTAATTTGCGTTTGTTATTACAAAAATGTAGGAATTTAATATTATTTTGAGGAGTCATTGTGTGATTTTGTTCTAAAAGGTGTTTGGCGTAATTCGATTTTTCAGGATGTTTATTTTTGTAATGACGTACGTGTTCTTTATATCTTATGTCAAAATTTCGAAGTGTTTGTCCAATATATACCGAACTACAAAAAGAACAATTTAAACGGTAAATGCCCATCATGTGTTCTGTCTTTAGCATTAAATAAAAATGAAAAAGTGTTAGTGTTGGTTTTAAATGTTATTTTATAATTGTTGGTTTTTCTTAGTATATGTGCAATTTTTTCTGATATTTTGCCAAAATATGGTATAGATATGTAATTTGTGTCTTCTGTTTGATTGTCAATGGGATATATTCTTTTGATAGCTAACCTATAATCTTTTTGTTTAATTAAAGTGTCAATCATGTTCGGATTATAATGATTTGCATGTGCTAGTTGTTTAATGGTTAATATCTCTTTGCTAAAATCTGATTTTGTTAGTGGAATAGTTAAAGCTCTGTGTACTAATGATCTGTATACTGCTATTTTATGTGTATTGTGGTGACAAGATTCATTTGGTATTGTTATGTCTGTTTGTGTTGGTTTTCTGTATATGGAAAATTCAAAAAGATTGTCTGCGTTAATCTTGATATTTAAGTCTAGAAAGTTTATAGCCCTGTTTTGTTACATTATTACGTTTATTGATTAGGGGAAGAGGGGGAACAGTGTTACACGTACTACAGTGTTACACTTAATGTTTTTAGGATTGCTTTATCTTAAAAATTGTTCATATTTTCATGTTAGAAGTACTTTGGTTTTAACTATTCGAGTATAGATTTTTTATAATTGGGGTACAGTGTTACAGTGGATAGTGGGATTCGGTATAACATTATTTATGTAACACTTATGCAGACAGAGATCAGTTCAAGTTGCATCTAAAGTGACAAAGATGCATTATTTATTTCATTCAAATGATATCGATGTTGGAAACTTTGTTGTAATACAAGAAGAGGCTAGAATAAAACTCAGAATTTTGTCAATTAGGGGAAATTACACGTAAAACGAATACAGAAGTTAATCCAACTTATAAATTCGTAGGTACAACGCAAGAATATAAGAATTTTAAGTTGTTTTATTAACATTAACATTGTTAACCCTTCCTTGTAAATCTGTACCCCTACTATTAGGATACAGTGTTACACAGCGCACCAAGCTGAATAAATCTTAATTTCTCTAAAAGTTGAAATAATCAAAGTGAGTTAAGCGTAAAAGTTGAAAGAAGATTAGTAACTCTCAAACTAGGAAGAGAAAAAATTTTAAAATTTTTATTTGGTTCTGAGTTATATCAAAAAACATTTTTTGTGTAACACTGTTCCCCCTCTATCCCTATTTATTGAACTATTGTTGGTTTTAATCATTGGAAAACAGATCTATTTTTCAAGACGTGGCATTTCTCGTTTTCGTTGTCTTGAAGCCTTTGTGCTTTTGATTATTATCGTAAAAATTTTTCTTAATTAAGTATCAATTTGGTCAATTCTATATGCTTAATCATTTCCTTCCGCTGTTATTCACCTTGATTAATGGGTTAATTTATTAAATCTCTTTTCCGAAGTTTTTTGCAAATGCAACCCTGATTTCAGGTGGTATAATTTGCTTGTTGTATATCAGAGACAGTTGTACCATTTTAATGCCTACATATTTCATGCAATAAATTGAAAATTATATTGAATGGTATCTTTTGATTAATTTTTTCGGAAGATTGAGGAATTTTTGGTGAGAAGGACTTTAGCGCATCTTCCGCTTTCGAAACTGCTTGGAGAAGAACGACATAATTCAGCGAATGAATGCATGAATGAATAAATCAATGAAAGAAGTGAACTGTGAGTTATTATTGTTTTAAAACATTACGAATTACATTATCACATTTTAAAAATCAAATTTTTTAACTATAGTCCACATTTAATAAAATAAAATTACAGAATAATTTCTTGTTGGCAAAAAACTGTCGATATTGCATATACATACAGTGTGGAAAAAATGTATGGACTACCCCTAATAATTTGGTAGTCTTCAAGTTTTATGGAAAACGCTCGAACACGTCAATTTAGTTTTCCAGTTTCCCACATTCTGATGGAATTCATTTGTTTTTTTTTATTGACCTCTGTCAAAAATATGACGTCATCGACATTTTTCTTGATACATCATTTGAAAGCCCTTGTTTCACTCAGTATGTTCCTAGATTTTTGTGCGATTCTGTAGTGCCGTTTCAAAATGACGACCGTTGAATTGTGAAAATTATCTTAAATTAATTCCCAGTAAAAGAATAACTGTTTCTTGTTTTATCATAAAAAAGCAAACTGTCAATCACACTAATAAGACAGTCCTAAGGCTTTATCATTCAATGCCTGCTCTTACATTAAGTTTTTTGGCCTGAGCGTGTTATTAAATCCATGGTGGAAAAATTAATTCGATATCTCAATGTCGTTGCAATAGTAGTTTTAGTCATAGTAAGCTTAGGCAAACCAAATACAAACAAAACTTAACATCAGTATTGACAAGTGGTAAGGTTGAACATTAGTAAGATTTAACTGTCGTTGCGTTGTATTAAAAAATTCGTTTTTCAATAAACCAAAACTGTCGCTCAGTGAAAAAAATGGTTTTGAAATTCTTATGATGGTTAGTTACGGAGATTGTCGCAGATCTACTAACAAGGTACGTGAACCTTTCAATCAAATTCATCCAGACCGAACCCAATTTCGCAATCCACCGTTTGCAAGATTTTAAGAAAATATGTAGAACATGGCCATGTTAAAAATTTACCTAAAAATGGAAGGCCGAAGGTAGATGAAAATATTCAGCTTGACGTTCTATTGGCTGTTGAAGAAAATCCGCATAATGCCAGTCGGCAACTAGCACTTGATATGAGAATAGGTGAATAGGTCACACATCTGTGCAAACAATTTGGCACAAAGAATAATACCACCTGTACAAAGTCTGCCTGGTACAAGAATTAAATGAGGATGATTTCGACCGAAGACTGCAATTCTGCGAAATCATGCAACCAATTTGTAATCAAGATGAAAACTTTTCCGCAAATATTTTATTCTCAGATGAAGCAACGTTTTACCTCAATGGTACTGTAAACAGGCCAAATTGTCGATATTGGTTCAAAGAAGATCCACATTGGATTCAAAAGCTCATTGTCAATCACCTCAGAAACTTAATATATGTACCGGCATATTGAAAGATAGAGTGTTAGAACCATTTTTCTTTGAAGAAAATCTTACTGGTGAAGCCTACTTGAATTTCTTGTAGTTTGAACTTTTGCCAGCTTTAGTCACTCTTTATCCTGACCACAATAATCCCCACCCATAACGCCCCACTTTGCAAGAGAAGTTCGGGAATATCTCGATTTGATGTTTCCAGGAAAATGGATAGGCCGACGGGATCCTAATTGAATGGCCATCCAGGTCATCTGATATGACCCCTTTGGACTTCTTTTTGTGGGATTATTTGAAATCCAAAGTTTTTTCAAATAGAGCAAGAGATATTGATGATCTAAGTGCCGCATAAGAACGGAAATACGAAGAACTTCACCAGAAATGATACGAGATGTTCAAGAAGAATTTGTTTCTAGACTTAGGCACTGTCAAGTTGTCAACGGTCGCCTCTTTCAGCATTTACTGAAATAAGTTTTTTCTATTATGTGTTGTATCCTCAACACATCATTCTTATTTTATTATTATTTTTATGATTATTTGATTGTTCTTTGACTTACAGATGGAACAGCGCAAATCCCACATTTGTGTCACAGCTAAGGAAAACTGCAGGCCTAATAAAAAGGCCTGATTTTTAAAAAGGATATCAATCATTTAGATTGTTTCTTGATAATACATGTTATATGCAACCCACATGTTACATGTTATATGCAAGTCACATATTAGGATGGTTTTTCCATTTGTCTGGAAGATTTAATTTGCCTGGTTAAGTTTAGGGTCTACGATCATTAACGCAGGAAGAATTTTTCTGTTTTACATGAGACTGACTCGGTTTCTGGCTAATATTTAACTAAAAATATGTAAATTAGGTCAATCTTGCAATGACTAATTTAGCACAAAAACTTACAAACTTTATATAATAATCCAGAGCATTTATTTAAATACAGGTTTCGGCTTTGTTGATATGCTTCGTGTTTTACAAATATTGATTCTTATACAAAATTTCTCACCACTTGGAGGACTGTATGCTGGACTATTTGACTATCATTTGACTTCATTTAAGTTGATTTGAAAATGGATTTTGTATAAAGCATCGTTGGCTTTATAAATATCGTAAAGAGGAATCTTAATGTATTGGTGTATAATTGTGGAATTGTGTATATAATTAAGCTATAATGAGATTTGTTCATCGTCAATCGTTTTTGTTAAATACCTTCGTTATGGTAGACTTTGGAATATGAGTGTCTTATATTGTTTTAATCGTTATTTTGCCAGCTACAATCCTATCTTTGTAGAATTAAGATCCGTGTTAATTTTTATCAGCTGTGTTTGAATAGTGACGTCATATAAAACATTCGCGTATCGGTTGTTTGGAAAAATTGACATAATTTTCATTTGTTTCACCAAATCATATATAAACCCTAGCTGAAATTAACAAATTCAGTCGATAAAATGCTTTGAGAGAACTCACGTTCGACTCCGGATTGAAAATCTGTAAATTAAGTGAGGTTAAATGTGTTGACCATATGGTTTATGTAATAAAAGAAAATTCAACAAAGTTTAAAGAATATTCACCTGAACATTTTAAAATTAAAAGAAGATTTATTCGTGAATCAACAATTATATGGAAGTGTGAACGAGTTGTTTATTGGATAAATTCAAGAAGATTTTATTTCCATTATTGATTTAAAGAATCGACGTATTTACGTTTATAAAATCATCTGACAGATTTGAATGCAGTTGTACCAAATTAAAATAATATTGGAATGAAAGAGATAAAGTACACCAAGATCCATTTACTTTATATACAAGGTTTTAAGGTTGGTCAAATTAAAAGGCTTTGATTTAATTTTTGAAAAACAAAAACTATAAAGACAATCTGAATAATTTCATAATTCATTTTTCTAACCTTAAAGGTTTTTAAATAATTAAATTCTTATTAATAAAACAAATTAAATTTCTTTATGAAAATTTAATTATCATAAACTAACTTTATTTGAACATTTGTAAATATTTTTATTTAATTACATTGATTGATGTTAGTTTGCTCAAGTGGAGAACTGTTATAGCCCTATGTCAGGTTATTAACGACTAATTAACACACTTGAGCAAGCTTAGGAAAGAATTTCCTATTTTACTTTATTGTTCTGTTTTTAAATAATTTTCCTTTATTTTTCTTTGAATTTGATTTTCATTTATTTTCATTAATAAAATAAAGACTGTGTTTTTAATTTATCGATGTGTTTATTTGATGTGTATACAAGCATCCATTTCTTTTTCTTTTCATATTTAAGTAGAGTGTATCTTGCTGTTGTCCAGTTGCGGAAGTCCAAGTGTAAGTTTTTCTCTTCTCCCAGGTATAAGAATCAATAAGATTTTATTATTTCATTTATTTCATGCTCTATCGATTTAAACCTAAGTTAGCCGATTGGAAAAGGAAAAATATTGGGGTGTATTTTATTTTATTTTATTAGATATCGCCGCAAATATTTTATGGGTTACCCTGATTGTGGCGCAGAGTAGAAATCACCTCAATATAAAAAGAGATATTAAAAAGATTTTAAGCACGCCCATTGTACTCACAATACATTAAAAATACTAAACAAGCAAAAAGATTTAAATTTAAAAAATGTTCTTTGTTTGTTTCGTAATTTTAATGTAATGTGAGTACTACTACTGTAGTTATAGTAGTTACAGTGCATAGTAGTGCATGCAATTAAGATTAGGAACGATCTTTTTTAGTTTTCACCCAGTTACAGGTGGAAGTAAATTATCAATTACTGACTTTATTGTAAACAGTATTATGTGCATCGTAAGTAATTTACCATACTTCTGTTTCAATTCCAATATGAACATATTTGTTGATATTCAAAATCTTTAAAACCAAATATAATAGTAATTCAATAACAGATTCTTGTAACGGTATATTTTTATCAGCTCTGAATAAATGTAATTTTGTCAACATATTTACAAAAATCTTAAATCCGGTTCTGCAAATTTGAATTCTTTTCATAATGTAAACTTGTGTTAGCATTCGATATAAACAACCCCATAAAACTCATTTTAAAAAAGGTTGGTTTTAAATTTTCTTAGTATTACAAAAAGCATTTGGGCAATAATTTATTTCTTTCTGTATTCTATTTATGCACGTGTGTTTTGGTTAACGTAGCTTCTTTGTTAAAAATCTTGGAAACTACTAAATATGGCTCATAATAAATTTTAGTGAAGTCACTTTTATCGAATTTCATGTTTGCTACGTGTTTAAAAAATAATTTAACGCGTCTGCAGTCTTGAGAAAAACAACATCTGCATCGCACTACTTGCCCGCTAAAATATTAAATGAGTAGTACCTGGTTCTTTGGGGTTATATTCTGATTGTAAAAACTAATAAAATTCTCCCTATCGAGTCCACGTGGACTACTTAGTTTTGATTTGTTGAGGCGAGACCGGGAGTCTTTTTGATTGGAGCACGAAGATTTGTAAACCCCAAATCACAATAATATAATCTTTAGTTTTCGAAGGGAAAACATCTTGTTATTGAGCGCGGTCCAGACAAGACACTTCGTTAGAGTTTGCAAGGGAGAGCAGACATACACACTTGTCTATAGTTGCAGTTTGACTACAGTACAGTTGATTGTTAGTAAAGACAGTATAAAAGTAGCCGGGTGTTTTGCTTCGATTTACCGGGCTTGCTTTAGTGTTTTGCTTGCTGTGTTAAGGTCGCATCAAGAAATTAAGTTATGAATTACCGTTTTGCGTTCTCTCGCTAATACAGGAAGTCTATCGATTTCAATCTACAGTTTTAGTTTTGTTTTAATAAAAAATTAACCAAAAGTACAGCTCCCGTCGTTGAAAATTCCAGTGGGAAATTCAATTTACTAGTGAATTTTAAAGTTGCTTTCGGTCAACGCATTAAAGAATCATACAGAAACTTATTAGTTAATACTTGCAGAGAGAATTTAATTTAGTTAATGGGTTTGAATATACACTATAAACTTATACAGCCTTCTTATAATGGATTCCAGTTACTCGTATCAACAAAATGTGAAATCAATAATTAAAGTTTTGGAATTACTGCAGTTTAAGAAGATTATTATGGTGATTTAGTGCCGAACTATTATAACCAATTCCCGAATTCCAGTCAAGAAATTTCAGGTCATCATTGCCGCATCTAGTTCCAGATTCAAAGTTCTAAAGTTTACTGAACCAGGTAGTTTATTGTATTGTGTTTTTTGACATTTTGAAGAATAATGAAATTCTATTTGTGCATCGAAAATATTAAGGATACCTTTGTTTACTAAAATCAAGTTATGTAACTATGAGATTTTATTTGTATTGTTTTCGATTTATCGAATGTTTTCTTTTGTAATGATAAGTATTTTGGTCCTTTGCATAAGAATTCTTATCAAGGTTTTCTATTTTTACTATTAAGATTATAACCATCAAAACTCATTTATTGTTATTGGAGATTATCTGATATTTTTTTATTTACTTTTTTTATTTTGGAATAAATAAATTTACAAATTAAACTTTATTGTACTGAAAATGGACCTAGCTTAATTGAAATTATCTGATAATTTAATTTGTATTAACGTCATTCAAACTATTATTAATTAGTTTTGTTTCTTTTTAATTTTGAATCAACTTAAGACTACCCTTTGTTATTTGGGGGCATATTTAAATAATAATTTCAAATAACTGGCGCCCATTCTTATTTATGACTTTTGAAAAACCCTACCTTTCCTTATAATCTGAATGTTATGGAAATTCATACCTACACCCTGAGCCAAAATTTGAGAAAAGACGTTTTTATGAGAGTCGGAGCATTTATACAGTAAGTACCAGATTTTGTATTTTAAATTTTAGTCTATGTACTTGTGAATTTTCGTTTGAAAGTATAAGTTTTGTCTATATTTTATGTTTATTTAGTTAGGCTAGAAAACAGCGTGTTTCATTCTAATCATTTTCCGTTAGAAAATTGTGACTGTGGTGTACTTGTACCTATGTAGCTTAGTTTGTTCATCATGTATTTACTAGGCCATGAAAAACAATGAATTATTAATATTATTATTGTCAATTACTACTGCGTCATTCATGTTAACTAATTAAAATTCCTAAGAAATCTTAATCTCAAGTCTAGTCTGATCTATAATAAAATATATCCAGCCATCAAGAATTAAGAACTCAACAACTATAAATTGACCTTACAGTGACCGTGAACACGTAAAAGTACAAACACATAAATTTTCTTATAGTGGAATTCAACCATAAAATAAAAAAAACAAACTCCGATTGCATTTACCTCTTAGTTGCAGACAACACAGCACATTTCTGTTTTCAATGGCAAGGTTACCATTCGTAATTAGGGCAGTTAGTAATGACAGCACCGGATCAAAAATTCAATAAAACTTAAAAATTCCATTTTTGGAAAACTATTCGTTTTTGACGTAAACATGTCTGAATCACACTACGTGTATTTAAAAAATTTTTATGTAAAATATTTTGTCTATTTCGCGTATACAAAGGTTACTTTGTGACACTGTTTTTGCGAAAAACAGTTACACAAAGTGCTACTTTGGGCAACTGGAAGTAGTGATTTTTATTTGTAAGGCTGGCAGTAAGTAAATTTTGCTGCCAGCCTACTCTGTCAGTCTGTCTGTGATAGGTACTAATAAGTATTCATTAACTGGCGCCGTTTTGAAAATTTGAATGTTATAATGCTCAGAAATAACAGCGAGAATAATGAAACATACTTATTTTTATTATAAATAATTATTTTGATAAGACAATCAATCAACTCAATCAAGGTTTTACTGTTTCTATTACAATAAACATTTTTTATCTTATATAAGAAGAAACAACTAAGCTGTCACCTTTTTTTAAACTTGAATCTTTTCCTGCCTACGTGATTTTTTCCAAATGACAGTGCATGTCATTGTATGCGCTATCAGTTATTACCAATATTACCACATCGAAAATACTCGCGTGTACATTTTCCCATTTCTTTAAAGTAAATTGTAAATAAAGGCGAAATAGACAAAGTAGTATGTAAAACACGTGTTACAATTCCTTTTTGTAATACTCGTATATTGCTTAACTCGCAGCCTCGCGGCTCGTTAAGCAAACTTATACTCGTATTACAAACATCATCATTGTAATACTAGTTGTACAATATACTATTATATAAGCCTTGGTAGTGTAATGTCTGGCGTGCCGGACTTTCACCCAAGCGGCCCGGGTTCGACTCCCGGCGCTGGCAGATCTGGTTAAGGTTTTCTGCAGTTTTCCTTAGCTGTAACACAAATATGGGATTTGCGCTGTTCCATCTATAAGTCGGCTGCAGCCGCACATTGGGCCTACATAATAATAATAATCGCCCCCTCCCTCCCGCACAAGCTTATAGCTTCTGGGGCCTTGGTTTAGGTTATGGGTTGTAGTAATTATTATTATTATTATAATTTATTAAATATTGTTCCAAACGCCAAAATGCGATTATAACGTAAGTGAGAAAATACAAAACAACTAGACAAGCAGCTAACCATTACTTTTAAGAGTCTAAAACCTCAGAAAAAGAGGATACAAGAAATTAGAATTTAATGAACATTTCACCTTACAAACCTAAGAAATTTCGAAGATGGCCTTTTTCTTCAAATCTTAGAAACGATAAATGTCAGTGACTTATCCATGATTTATACCTCATGCGTATTCATACACCAGAAAGGTTTCTTTGTTTAAGGATATCATATATTTTAATATCCAAAATTATAAGGAATTGTACAGAAAAATGGAACAACGTATACATTTTTCAATAACAGAAAATGATCATTATTAATTACGTCCTTGTCATCTTTTTCATGTAGGTACTCTTAACTAGTTGCAGATAGTCGAAAATACCACAAAAGTAATAAATATCCTTATTCATGATTTCAAAAAGGTTAAAATACACAAAATTCTATGATTTTACGCTACATATAATTTTTGGCAAGAAATCATAAATAATTATGTCAATTTTAATTGTCATTGGCTATAGTTTTAAGTGTTTTATAGATAATTGGTTTCTTCACAATATCGGTTTATGCCTGATATACAAAACATGAGTTTTTGTATAATTTTTAAAACATGTACTGCTGTCATTTATTCTAATATTAATATCCAGGAAGTGCTAATATAAATAAAAAAGACTGTACTTCATAATTTAAATAATATTTTATAATATATTATGAGAAAAGTAAACAAAACTAATCAGCGATGAAACTAACCAAACAGGTGTAATAAGTCATTACAGAAGAGCAAAGTATATTTAAATATAAACACCAGCGATGTTGTAGGTGTGTAGATTTTAATAAAACTAATATTAATCACTGTTAAATTACCTCGTATTTATTTAAATTTTTCCGTAATTTGATCTTTGATTTCCTCTAATAAAAATTTGTCTTTTCTGTTTGTTTTTCTTATTTCTTCACGTCATTAATCTGTTATTTTATATTGTCAGAAAGACTATAAGCTTTAGCCCATCCTTCAACTGCAATATACTATTATTTATTTACACTTATTTACTTCTGCTATACCTCGATAAATTAATTGCTGTTGCATTATTATAGCTGACTATTCAGATTTTCCATATAATGACCTACATTTAAAATATATTTCATCTACATTGTACATTAAAGATTTTATTGCCTCCTTCACTTTTAGATTAATGACCAGTTTGTTATATTTTCTTTCCCACCAGCTTGCTAAAGCCTATCATTTTAACAAATTAAATTGTTTTTAATGGAGGGCTTTTCAAGAGCAATTGCTGAATAAAAGTTATTAATTAGTATTATAGCTATTAACGTTTTGAAATGGTCTATATATGTATGTATAATTGAGGGGTTATCGGAATACTGTTCGAATGGAATCTACAATTGATTACTTAAAAATTCCTCAATAGCATTTCTTTTTTATTGAAAGAATCCAATGGTTCTTACTTAAGTTTATGGCGCTGTAATGTTTGTTTTATTATCTCATTAACTTGGTTCTCATACGGGAGAGTTCATAAAGGTAAAGCCTGTTTATTTAAATTTTAAGAGCTTTCATTTGAATTTGCATTTGTATTGCTGCAACATATCTAAACGACCAACTATTACGATATTAAGACTGAAATTAAGCGAGTTAACTTATCAAAAACAAAATTACTCACAGATACTTAAATAGGACCTTATCGTACTTCCTGTAATATATGTTTATAGCGCATTGGAAGGAACAATTCTAAAATGGTGGAATTGTTTCCAATTTAAAAAGATGTTGCCAGTGATAAAAATACTTTGTTGCACTTGAACTCCATAAAATTCATTAAATTAATACCTATCTAGATAATTGTATTTTGATATGTTAAGCTCCTCAACGGTGTATAATTCTTTTAACAGCTACGTGATAAGATTGTCATGGTCGAATTAAGTTTCTTCCAGTTAGGTAGGTCATAACTTTCGGAATAATGAATCAAACGTCTTCTTTCAGACAAACCGCAGTGTCGGACTGGGCCGCCGGGCAACTGGGCAAATGTTCGGTGGGCCCCCCAAGAGGCCAATAAATGGGCCCCCAAGAGCAATTTGCAAAATTCAAATTTTATTAACTCTTCACGAATAGCCAGACATCGTGAAAATAAGAATACAACAACTGTCTGTTTGTTAAATATTAAAATTAAATTAAAAGTTGAATAATTAGTAATGGTTATTGAAATTGAATGATACTTCATGGGATTCAGTCCTTAAATTAATTTTTTACAAACTCATCAAGACGTTTGAATAACTATTTCTTTTCTTTATCAAGACCTAGAATATACGAATTACAAAAAATTAAACAATTAGTTCTTCTTAATTCTATGTCATTCTACCGTTAAGTGTAAGGGCTTGTACTTTACTGTTCTTTCGTGCACTTTTCTCTCCATTCTTTTCTATCTTGTGTCATTTGTCTGATTTCTTTCCATTCGATTCCTTTTCTCTCTGTCTCTGCTTTGATTCCCACATTCCTGTCTTCCCTTTCTTACCATACAATTTTACTTCATATATTGTTCGGATTAGTCTCTTCTCATCCATTCGACATACATGATCAAAGCATCTCAGTTGTCCTTCTAGTAACTTTTCATATATTGGTTTGATTTTGAATTGTTCTCTGGCGGTTTCATTTCTAATTATGTCTCTTCTTGTTTTATTTTCAATTTTCCTTAAAAATCTCATGTCCATTGCATAGATTCTTGATTCCTATTTGTTATTGTCCATGTTTCGTTGCTATATATTATTTATAGTATTATCGGTCTTGCTATTTTCTTGAAAACTTCTGTTTTTATATGTTTTGGTACTTTCTTTTACCCAAAACTATTGTTTTATCTTGTATACTTTCCCTGCTTTTCCCAGTTTTTTACATACTTCTTTGTCCATCGTACCATTTTCTTCTATTAGTGATCCTGAATACTTATAGCTTTCGACCTGTTCAATTCTTTTTCCCTGTATTTGTACGTTGTTTTTTATCTTTGATTAACGTTTAAGTTAAATTGTAGGTTTTGTTCTGAATCAGCTAAAGTGACCATGTGACCTTCTTATCTCTTTAATTAACTCATTTAACAATAGGGGGCTGAGTACACACCCCTGTTTCACCCCTTTTTCTGTTTGATTCTTCATTGTTTGTTCTTACTATATTTCTGTTATTTTTATTAATCACTTTTTTCGCTTCTTTTACGCCTTTGTTGATTCCTCTTTTCTTTAATATTTTCTATATGTACTCTCTTTTTACTTATCAAATGCTTTACACAGATCGATGAAGCATTCATGTATTTCTTTAATTTTAGTTATTGTTTTTTCACTAATTTGTCTGGTCATATTCGCGCTAAAATATTTGCTGGGATGCTTGATAACGTTATTCCGCGGTAATTATTGCAATCTCGTTTATCTTCGTTTTCCTGTAATTCCTAATTCCAATCTTTTGGTATTTCTTACTTTTTTATTGCCTCATTCAGTAATTCTGTAAATTTGTTTATTCCTTCTTCTCCTAAGTACTTTTTATCATTTCATGTGTAATGTTGTCAGTTCCTGGTACTTTTCCTGTTTTTATTTTTTTTATTACACTTGTAACCTCTTCTTTCTTGATTTCTTCAAGATCACATTCATCATTCATCTTCACTTGCTTCTATATTCTCTTCTTCTTCTTCTATAATTCTTATCGTATCTTCTGTTAACTTTTTGAAGTGCTGTCTCCATCTGTCCATTGTTTTGGTCTCGTCAGTAATTACCTTTCCTTCTTTATCCTTTATACTGACTATATTATGTTATATCAATAGCATTTGATTTTCTTTGTAGTTATCTTTCATTTTCAGCCCAAATTTTTCCCATGAGCTTCTTTTTGCTCCTCTGCATGCGACTTTTGACTCTTTTCTTTGTATGTTTCATAATGTACGAACTGTTTTGTACTTAGGTATTTTATAATTCTCTTCACTTCTTTATTCCACCATTCTGTTCTTATTACACTTGTCTTTACTACTGTTGCTATCCCATAGCACTCTTTGGTCGACTCGAGCATATTTTCTTTAAATTTTTCCCATTTCTCTTCTATTTCTTTTTCTTCATTTTGGTCTTTAAATTTATTATCTTTTGTTTCCTGGCACCTCTTTCTAATTTCTTCGTTTTTTTTCTTCGTTTTACTATTTTCCTTTTTTTGCCGCTCTGTATCTTTTTGTGTTTTTAAAACCATTAGTTGATTTACAAATGGTTTAATTCATTGTAATTTGTTTTTGCATATTTTATTGGGTAAACATAAGACGAGAATGGTGTTGAATATTAGCTGAGTTAATGAGTTGATGGTTGAATAGAGTTCGGGGTCATAAACACCTTGATGATATTCAATGAAGATTCTTAAAAATTGAATTGAATTTTATGAATGAAATAAAGTAAACTCAACTTTTTTTGATTTCTGGAAACTATAAACTAATAAATCAAGATCTTAGAAAACCGACAAAGAAAATTCTCAAAGAATAGAGAATATCATTCCAGAATAAAAATTATTTAACATATCCTATTAATTTTCAAAATTCTTCATCCACAGAACCTTGTCCGGAACAGCACTTTCCAGACTGCACTACGTATCACTCTTTTCGCTAAAACTTGATAATTTTGAAAAAATAATCGTAATACTTATGAAGTTATTGAAGCGATCTCTTTCTAACAAAAAAAAGCGGGCCCCCCTCCGCTGTTTGGTGGGCCCCAATGTCGCCAGTCCGACGTTGAGACAAAGAGATACCTACATCAATTTAATTTACAGTTTGTTAGAACAGCCCAGCATTAGGCATACACATACGTACGTTAGAATCTGTAGCGCTTGACTTACATAAGTCAGTTCCGTGAAGTGGTTCGTTAAACAAATCTAATACAGAAATTCTACTTGTTCTGTCAATACGTTCAGGTGCATAAAATCAGCTCCCGCGAAATTGACAATTTAGTAATAACATTGACTTTAATGAAAGACGAGAAGAAAGACAAAAACAATTATGCTATTGTTTCCTTCTACTCGAAAAAATGAAAAAAATTTAAAACATATTTTCCTATGTAACGAGCTCAAATTTCGGGTTACTTAATTCATATCGTTTAAATTTTAACCGCCAGTTGAATTATTTCGCTGAGCCTAAAGATTAAATTGAGGTTTTATCGTAGAATATGAAAGACAACTGCATTTAAATATACATTCAGGAATGCAAATAGCCTCGTCTAATATAAATTTTTTCGTATCAAATTTTATTAAATTCGATTCAGCAGGAAAATAAAATATTTCCCTACGGTCGAAACCTTGTTGTGGGCACATATTCTTCAAAAACTTTTGATGATTCTATTTTGTGTAAATAATAATCCATACAATATTGAGTTGTGTAGAAGTCCTTATCGTTTCGAATTTCCACTTTATTACTTCTGTACACCTTTTAATAAAATACAAGAGATATATCTGTTCAATTTTGCTACTGGCTAAGCCACTCGTCACTGTATATATAATAAATACAATTAGTGCAATTATAAATTATTATTTATTTTGTTATGTAATTGAGCATCTATTTGTGAAATTATTGTGAAAGAATTACTAAAAAGAATTGTAACGAAAGGATCAATGTTACGTAAGTGTTTACAAATTTCTTTAGTTGGTAGCGAAATTTCCCAAATTGTGGATTTTTCAATTTTGGCTAAGTAATTAATAACATCAAAAGTTTTGGGTGGCGCCTTCAATCTTATTATTTGTTTTGCGTTTTATTCCTAATTAGTAAACTTTTGCGATTAACACCCACGACGCTTGAGCACAATCTGAATTAATGAGATGTCTCTGACGGGACATAAGCTTTAAAGTAAGTATAAGGTTTTATAATGCATCTGTTTTTGTATCTGGTTTATTATTGTTTAATTATTATCAACGGATAAAACGCTTTGTTACAATTGACACCTAAGCATGTGACCTTAGTTAGTTTTAGTATAGTTCTTAATTTATTACATTCTTGAGAGAAACCAGTTATTACAGTTGACGACCCAATCGTAGGGCATTGTTTGTCAAAAAAGTCGTTACACATGTCGAGGAACAGAGGAGGCATATAAAGTAACGATGGAAAGGATATTGCTCGGAAACACACAGCAATTTCTAAAAAAAAATTGGCCTGTACAATAGGCGACTACATTCGTTTTTTTCCAAAAAAAAATCTGAGCATCACTTTCATGTAAGTGCTGTATTTAAACGCAATCAAAAAGTATTCTTTGAAAAATAAAAATATTTGCCATTTTTAATCTTTGCAACCTGCTAGAAATATAACAGATTTTGAACTACGATACTGTTATGAATAAAACAGAATCGTAGTCAACCAGTGTTAATTACCTCAGATTTTTGCAAAATTCTTATAGAACAACTTACTTTATATGGGATTAAAATTGTTTAATGAACTTCCAGAGAAAATAAAAAATTTCAGAATTCATTCTGAATTAAACGAAAATGTAAATTGCTAGAACTGAATTATTATTAGTTAATTATATCTGTAATTTATGTTAATAACGCCGTATCTTTAATCATTAAAGTCTTTCTTTAGTCTTAAAAAAAATTAAAACATTTAACATGTAACCATGATTTCCGTGCAAATAAGGTTTATTATCATCTTGAAATCATAATAAAATTGTGATCAACTCGCAATACAATATTCAGAAATATACAACTAGCTACTGGCTTTCCACGTATTATTAATATCAATTTTAGGTAGGTTTCTTTAATAATTATTTCTATTTTAAGTCCTCATATCGAAGATCTCAAATCAGAGGGGTGTATCAACCATTTTATCAGAATCTAAATATTCTCCGGATTACACCTCCGCAATGACTGTAAGGAAGACTGTGAAAAGAATTTTATTTGGTAGGTAAGTATGAATGTTTGCTAATTAACAAACAAAAAATAGTTTTCATAATTGTCAAAGGAAGATATGTGTGTCAGTAAAACGTAGAAATTATTCGCACAAGTATGAAAAATAATCCTGTACCATTCTGTTGTTTTATTCAAATTTCCTCTAAGTGTTCTGGTTATGATTGGTATGTTTAGCACTTCTAAACATACCAATTCCTTTCCTTTTATTGTATATCTGGATTTGAGCTTAATGACTAACGTATGAGACGATCACTGTATTCTTATTCAACAATTCCCAAGAATATCAGATCTACTTCGAAAAAAACGTGTTTTGGAGCAAGTATTTAAATAAAATCAGTACCTAACTAGAGTTGACTCCGTTTCTTCATCAAGAAATTCCGTTAATATTTTACCTTAGTAACATTATGCAGTCTCAAAACAATGTCCAACTAAACGTTGTAGCATACAAAACAACTTTTTTATTTTCAAAAACAATCGCCCCGCGATGAACCGTCAATTTGTAGCTATAAAATTCTAATAATACAACAATAATACTTACGTTATACTACTTATTTATGCCTCGGCTTAGCTTAAACACAATGAATGTAAATTCTGTCCTCTAAAATTAAGGCAGGTCGTAGGTGGTAGCAGTAAATTCGTAGAGCTATGGAGAAGGGCGCCAGCATTTTGATTTAAACGAATAAAATATTAGCAGTAATGCTCCACAATAGAGCGAATCAGATTAAATCATGCAGGGACCGAACTTCTTCACTCCGTTATGACACAAGAATATCACATAATAAGAATCAGACAATAAATAACACAAATAATATCATTTATTTATTTATTCACACAAAATAATCGTTATCCACTGATTGTATAGATAATGAACTGGAAGACCTTTAGTCGTTAATTAACTAATCTATTACTATAATTAATAATAATGATGTTACACAAAAGACATGTTGTTAAGCATTTAGTGTTTCTATAAGTTAATTTAAAATGGGTTCCAACAAACTTAAACCCGAGAAATTAAAAAGAAGAATATTAAGAAATTAAATTCAGAACCTTATAGAAAAAATGATTTCGTATCATATCATGGATCTTCCTTAAATTGTAACTTTAGGAACATTTTAATACATAAATCAAATAATTCACTCTTAAATTTTGAACGAACTAGATGACCAGGCCACATAAAAATAAGATATAGAGAACCCACCTGATTATTTCAATAAACTAAATTTGATTTACCCACGTTGTTTCAGTGACTCGTAGTAGATGATCACCGGGTTGTCAAGACCGTTTGGAGAAGGTCCCCAGAACTCATGACTAGGTACTCGGCATTTTTCCGAATACAAGACTACAAGATTACAAGATATTAGATTAGGTACAAGAATACAATAATGCCTTATATTCCAAATTAAGAGGATTAACGATTCTTCGTTATAATGAATAGAAGCGAATAAGTATATTCGCCATTAACACCAAACGAAGAAGGGTAAAGCTCGCAGTTTCGACTATGAAGGTCAAACCAAACTAAATTATCATACAAAATGGACACTAGATATAAACGCCAACTTGAATTATATTAAAGTCTGGTTCGATTTCGCTATAAAGAATCATTATCTTTCAGAACAAAGGCTTATTGATCACATCAATAAAACAAAAATCAACTTTAATTAAATAAAAATATTACATTCCAAAGAAATATCTAATTTCATTACATTTCAAAACTTCCAAATGAGAAATATTACTTTCAATATTTCACAAAACATATTTGTGCATTAATTACACAATAGTTTTCCCAACCAAAGGGAAATTTCACTAAGATGTCACAAAATTAAACATAACACCCAAGACTACATGTGTGTTCAGTGGAGACTTTTAAGGAAGAGTAAGAAGATGGATCTTACTGTACCCATGCGCATATATCTTGAAAAAGGAAAACCAAAAGGATTCGAAACATAGATAATCAGCAATTGTTTAAAATGTTAAACTTAATTAACAGAAGAGAAAAATGTAATAAGAATTAAATTATAACAAAGAAAAAATCGATAATTTCCAACCGAAAAATACCAAACCTAGATGGCTGGCGTTGTAAATATACATTGAAAATCGAATTTTATAATATACAGAGTGTCTTCCAACTGATAACCCAATAACGTACTCGTATGTTTATCAATATACGAGGTGGTATTAAAAGAGAATACCAGTATACCTATACAAGCAGAAGAAACTGTCTGTTACAACTTTCAATTGATTTGTCACTATTGTGATTATTATCACTTCCAAAACTGAAAAAAGTTTGAAAGGAAAGCATCTTGCAGAACGATATTCTATCCACAGAGTGGGTTTCACCCATGATCGTAATGGAATCTTAATTTCATCGAGTCACAAACTCCTAAAAGGAATTTCAGGTTTTCAGTTTGGTTTGGAGTTACAAAGTTTTGAGTAACATTATGGTATCGCCGAGTTTATAATTTAAATGTTTATGTGGAATTAAGAGTTACCATAGCCAGCTTGAAAATTTCAGTTTATAATCGTGGCTAATTTAATGCCAAGTGAATTAAATAGTGTTTTGAAAGACCTGTAAACTTGTTTCATCTGGATTATTTCCTCTACTAGCAAACAGTTAATAATAACATTAGATTTTGATGGTCTCCAATTTGAATAACGATGATTAACTTGACTAAACATCTTTAAATATTTTTGACAATTCAATTCCTCATGCATAGTATCAAAATAAATAATAAAAACGTTAATAACTTAGAAAGAGGAAATGATTGTGAAGTTCGAAGATTTATTTAATGCTGAAGGTTCAACCCCAAATCACCCTGTGTTCTTGCAGCAGAAATTTTTATGTGTATAAATTCTCTTGTGTTGTTTAAATAAAGACCATTAAGCATTATACAGTGTCTCGTTGGATTAATGTGAAAAACGAACGAACGATAAATTGTTTTATTAAATGATTTTTTTTAAACTTAAAAACCATTAACGTTTTGATTTATGTTCCTTGTTTATGTAGTATAAAATTGTGTTTTAGAAGGTAATCCCTACTTAAGTATACTGTGTAATTTTTATTTTTTTGCGTTTCAAGCAATAAGAAAATGTGCATATTTGTCATACGCTAAATTGTGTACTTTATTCCCGACGAATGGTAGTAAATAACCACCTCTTGTAGATTGGCTCATCAAATTGTTTGTCGTCCATCTTTTCAAAAACAACCAAATATGAAGCAGAGGGAATTATTTTCCCAGAGTAGAATCTCGATGTTACTAAAAAAATTGGGTGGTGCCTTCTATATTGTCCGTATATTCACGTGTCTAGTCTGAAATTAGTAAACCTTTGCAATTAACACCTAGGACACCTAAGCATTATCTAATTAGGTAAGTAGTCTCAGTCGGAAGCTTTATTGCGTAAGTATAGATTTTTTATGGTTTTATTTTTATCGATTTTATTGTAACAAATTGATGCCAATTAGCGGGGCTTCTGTTTATTTGTTTATTTGTATATTTAGTTTTTAATTGTCACGCACTCTTAGTTATTAATTGTTCTGGCATATCAGATATTTTAAAAGTAATGTTATTCTTGTACCAGCTAAACTACTACAGTTTAAATAATTTTAAGAGAAAAGAGAAAGAAAAATAGGTAAGGTTATTTTACGACGTTTCAACCCATGTCTCATGCTCTACCAAATCAAAAAGGCTCAATTAGTTTACCGGGTAAAGAATATCTCTTACGGTGTGTTTTTGGGCAATTTCAATTAGAATCTTAATAAAAGTTTATTTTTATTTTTCATTCGAATAACACAACGGTATATAATTGTCTGCCCCAACGTGGGGCAAGACTTTTGTCAAAATATATCTTAATATGAGAAATATTAATAAATATTAACATTTTCGGGGGGAACTAATTGGAGAAAATCGGAATAAGCTTCACTTTTCAAAGATATTAGAACAAAATTATTCTTGTGTAAATTTCAATTCTGTTCGAGTCTACTTGTACTACTACTACTAACATAACCAGGAATAACTATATCGATAGCTATATCGATGTATTTTTTTGTATTTTTGTAAAAGTCTTATTAATTGACTTTTTTCATATATTGAATTCAAAAGTAATGAATACAAAAATACATGTAACCAGTTGAGAATGCGCAAAGCTAGCATTGCCATGACGAACAAAAACAACTGTATATTTAATAAACTAATTTATTTTTGAAAACTAATGTTGACCTAACACATTAGTTGTCATAAAAACTAAAATTCTAAGTACTAAGACTTTTCGTTAAAAAAAAGTTGCTAAAAATGTTTATTTTTTCGTAAATTTTTAAAAAATACTAAATTTTTCATTTTTCAAAAATTTACCGAAATCTTCGGTGGTCATTTTGACCACTTTCCCGAAGAGATACAAAAAAATGTTTCAACCAAAAGTTTCTTAGAATCCGAAGTACTATAAGATTCCAAAAAAAGTTCAAAAAAGTCAACATGGAAAAAGGCGACAGACTTCACGAATTCAGAGACGAACTTTTCGTTCGTCGATAATACCACAAATCTTCAACTGTCAAGAAAACAAACTAATCAAGAATATCAGAATTTCAACAATAATAACTTCATCCTGTGTTCGTACGTACTTAATCATCACATCATTTTCTCAATGTCTTAATTGTCTACTCAAATTGATTTAACTTAAAAAATGAAGGTGGCATTTACTAGATTTTTACAATGTTAGCAGAACTCTTTACATTACCAATATTAGCATTTTCTTATAACACTCATTATGGCAGCAACTTCCTATTGCATTTTACTACTACCTATTAGCTTGGATTATTACAGATATTGCAGAAAATAATTCCTTATATTATGTATCCTTTCTGCAAACCCATTTCCTAAACTAATTTTCAGTATCTGTATATTTTTCAACCATCTATTTTTCCAACTTCTTGTTCACGTGCTTGAATACGCCAGGAAGTAATATTACAGACATGTAATTACTTTTATATAAACATACAGAATAATTTTATTTATAATTTATTAATTTAATTAACAATGTTTATATTGTCTGCATCTTGTATTAAATAAGTGTTAAGTATTAAATTTCAATTCAGAGAATCAGTTTCAGCCGTAAAAAGATCATACAATACTCCTTCTTTGAAGATTACTACTTTTTCACAACTGTTATAATTTATAAATATCTCATGGAAATTAGAAATTAATTATTAAATTAGTTGTTAATATTCGTGTGAAACACGACATTGATGTCAATATATGAATTTATTTATGAGAAAATTTAAAACTTGTCGTGTCTTCATAAAATTTCTATAAGCCCTGTAGCTATTTACAGTATGGTGCAAGATGAACTTAATTTCGCATATACTCTACACTTTTAATTTACGAGACGACGTTAAATAAACGAAAGCCTAGAAGGTATTCATGCATATTCGATAATAATTATTTTTATTAAAATAAATTCCTCATTTGCCGTATGGTTGCAATTTGCATTTGCTTATATTGGAAATATTTCACCGAGCCCGAAGAAAAGCTAATTTAAGTATTAAAAACCTTGAAAAATTTAGTTGCGTTGTCAGGCAATTTTATGAGTCTAATAATTTTGTATAAAATATGAACTGAATGAAGTTAATGGTAAGCATTCATTTGTTCGCAGTCAGTTTAATTTTATTCTATGGTGATGTTTTCTGAGTATTCAGGTAAAATGGATGACTAAGCAGTGTTCCTCAATGCATGTGCAATGGAGCAGTTTCTCGTTGGTACACGTATTTATTTGTTGAGATGCACCTTCACATCGTTAATGAGTAGATATGCAACGTTAGAAGCTGCCGAAGCAAGTTAATCGACGGTTTTATAATTACTGTTCGATGTTACGTAACTTAATTGCCAGGATGAGTGATTTATTGTATTTAAATTAAATACAGTGGCGTTTCATTGGTACGATGTATCGAATGTTACTCATCCGACTGCTTATAAACCATTAAGACTTGTTTTGTTTGAATTGCTGGTGCGATGAGAAATCATGCATTGTTTGCAGCACGTGTCTAATTGCTCATTTTTCAAATTTTGTTTTTATAAAATTATACCACCCTGAAATACTTAGCTAACATGCCTAATTAATGACATGTATTTTTTGACCATATTAACTTTAGAGGTTAAGAGAATTGTCCAAATTGCATATCAATCTGAAGAACTGAGAAAAAAAAAGATTTTTGCAGTGGAGGCGGGTGTGGTGTACTGTACTAATAGAAACTGCTTCAAGATTAAATTTTAAAGAAATGATGGGCAAAATTGTGAATCGCAACTATTTTGAAATATTAATTTAAATCTCAATTGGTATAAGTGGGATATGTGAACACACCATCGCAGTAGTTTCTTGAAATTGCAAAGAAATAAGTGCCGGGGTGTCTTATTATTTGCTGTATTATAATTAAAATAATATTGTAATGAACGAGATTAACCCCTATAAGCCGCCGACGCATCGACCGTAAAACAAAATCCCTATGCCTGACGGCGAATTTGCGAGAAGATTCCCGGCATATCTACAATATTCTAGACCGGCGGTGGATTTGTTCTAGAGCGTGGACGTATGGATATATACACGTAAGAAGAAGTGAATTAGTACAAGATAAATTTTAAAAATAAATGTTGTATTGTAAATAAATAGTTTGTAAATATCTAGTTTAAGTTCGTTAACAGTTTATAATTAATAGACGATTAAAACAGCATTTTTAGTATTATTTAAAAAAAACGTTACAATATACGTAATTTTTTTAAAACTCATCGGTAATATAGTCAAAATAATAAGGTAATCTTAGCTTTATTCAACAGAATTACAAAAAAATTGCATGAAGATTATAAATTAGATAATATATAGGTATACATAAACTTGGTTAAGCAATTCTTAATTGATAATAATTATTCTCGACATCTGACCAATCGATTACTTTACTTCGATCACCAATCTACACATAATAAAATACAATTATTATTGTCGACAACAAAACGATTCCTTATATTACATAATTAACTAGTCAAATTATTCTTATATTAAAACTTACTAATATACTCGTATGTAAAATTACTAAGAAATAACATAAGGACAGTTAATAACCTCAAAATCAAAAGACGAAATCCCCGTTAACGAACGGTCATAATTAGTGTATCAAATTCTTTGTAATAATTGTAACTTAATATACATCAGTCAAAAGTCGCAAAAATTATTAGTTCGTTTTAATCAACACAAAAATGACATTAAAAATAGTAAATATTCTATAGCTTTGGCAACATGCCAAAAATTAGTTTCATAAAATTAACTTTGATAGTAAAAAATCTAGAAATGGAAGAAAATAATAAAATGTGTTACATTAATCAAAATTCTTGTACTACGAAGCATAAATCACACGTGCAAGGATGTTATTGAAATGATGTAAGCATTAGGGCCTACGTAATAATAATAATCGCCCCCTCCCTCCCGCACAAGCTTATAGCTTCTGGGGCCTGGTTTCCAGGCTATGGGTTGTAGCAATTATTATTATTATTATTATTATTATTATTATTATTATTAGCTATAGTTGTGTATATACACTGTGTAAATAAAGTAAGGAATAAAATTCATATTTTTTGTATTATCACTGTTTGGAAGAAAAGCTCGGACATGTTAATCTTATTTTTTTTCCTGCATATTTTATGGCCGTCAATTTTAATTGTTTAGTTTACTACTATGGGGCCTATGACGTCATCGACTTTTTTTTTAAATGGAACCCCCTTATTCTTTTGCTATAAATGAAAAGTATATTTTTTTCTGAGTTCCGCAATACCCCATATGTGGTACTTAAAATTAGTATTTTTTTTAAATATGGAGGACCAAATGTGATAACTTTCACGAAAATAATACTTAACCTTTCAAGTCTATACTTCAACCATAAATACAAAAAATGAGTCATTTTCGTAATAACACCGGAATAAACAAACACGACCTGAGGTGAGATAAGATAAAAGTGCAAATTTCACGTTGCTAAGAATTCAGTGACGTACACTAGACCCAACAGATTTTCATAGCTTCATTCACATTTATTTTTAATTAAAAAGGAATTTGTTCTGTTAATAAACCTTTATAGCTCATTTATTGTTTATTTTATCATTTAGATTACAGCGTGGTCTTCGCGTAATTCTAAGATGTATTTTACATTTTCGCCCACGTGTTTGTGATGACTCATTTCTTGTAACTTTGGTTGAACTATAATGATTCAATTTTATATACGGTTGGCCTAACGTTCGATTCTCTGTAGCTGCGTTACTTTTTTTAATTAGTTTTTTAGTAAAAATGCATCCCTGTTTACAGTTGTGCTTTTCTTATACTTTTAAATAGTTCAATAAAAATTATTACGATTTTAAGTCGTGTATTGCCTAGATCCAAGATCGCAATTGTAACTCTCTCTAATTATTATGCAGAAAATTGGAACAAGAACCTAGGAATAATATATACATAGTTAGAATTACCATAAATTTAAGAGAATAATTTATTTATATATATATATATATATATATATATATATATATATATATATATATATATATATATATATATATATATATATATATTGAATAATTCATATAACGTTTAGTATTTATTTCTTTTTAAAAAATTCCTGAAAAATGGATGAAAAACTAGAACCTGCGAATTTACATTTTGAAATCGGCGACACGTCAACTGTAAGGTCCCCTTGTAAGTGGCAATACCGTTCCACATACTTTAAAGCAGGGGTTCCCAAAGTTTTGCCTAGGTGGGCCAAATTATGAATTCCAAAATATTTGGCGGGCCAAAAAAATGTTTTATGGAAAAATACGTTGAAATCAATAAAAAGTTAAGCCCGTTTGACACGGTACTACATTTACGCAAAAATTAAGATGTGAATTTGGTAAAGAATTTTTGATAAAATTTCACAAATATTGACAATTTTCTGTTTGTAACGAATTTTTAATGCAAAATTTGTGAATCGCGCATGCGTATTAACCTAAGGTATTAACGTATTTTTTTAGTGATATTTGTGGTTGCAGTGTTTGTAGTCTTAATATAAGAGTTGATTTCATGTTTGTTTGTATTTTTAATATACGTATTACGTTTTGAGGTTAATTATCTTTGGATTTAGTTCTGTTTACTTATTATTACAGTATTTGGAAAACGTAGAAATGCAGTGCAGTAGAAATGTCTGCAGCGGTAGCTGCCTGTACGTTACTGAACATATTAGTAAGAAAGACAAAAAACAAAATAAAGGTAAGTACTCACAGCAGCGGATCCGCAGGCGGATGTCATACGATTGGTCGGTTTGAGTCAAATCGACTCAAACCGACCAATCGTATGACATCCGCCTGCGGATTCTCTGCTGTGAGTACTTACCTTAAACCAAAAATGTATGCGATCTGAAGTTAGTCATGGTGCTGTGCGCACATTTACGCGCATTTTTACTCACGTATTTAGAACAAGATTAAATAATTTACTAAAAAAATTTGTAATAAGTTTCTTGCCTTAATTTTGTGTTTGCAACATGCAAAAAATTTATGAAAAAATTTACTCATAAATTTAATATCATGTAAAACGGACTTTAGACACAAAAGAAAGATTTATACTAATTTTACAGCATAATCGTTCTCTACTTATAATAATAATTACATTTTATTTCAAACAGTTCATTAACACATTTAAAAAATAATTAAACAAAAATAACTAAATAATTTAAAATAAAAAAAAGAGAAAAATAATAAACTCATCAATCTGATCTGAAGTGTTTTGTTTTCTTCTAATGATATCATTGAATCTTGGTTCTAAGTCAGTTTGAATGTATTGTTAATACTGCTTGTGAATGTTCATCAGTTAATTTTGATCTCAATTTGGATGTATTAATACTCATGAATGAGAAAGTTTTTTCGCATATAACTATAAGTTCTTCCAAATAATGAAAACATTTGTTAAGTATGTTTGCTCAATTTTGGAAAATCCTGTGAAGATAATTCTTTATAAAAATCAATTAAGGAATTGTTGCGATAAGAATTCTTGGCTTCGGCATTTTTCTGTAATTCGATTAGTTCAATAAGACAAAATACAGTGAGATCCAAATTGAGTTAGGTCTGTTTGAATTTCGCGCCTTAGGTTTTAGTGTATTTCACATTGTTAGTGTAGCACTAGTCGGCAGTACGGAAGAGTGGTTATAGTGGATTTCTATCGCTTAACATAGTTAACCTTTTAACGTTACCAACGTTCCCAAAATGGGAACATTATTTCATTATTATTTGTTTTAATTTATAGTTTATATTTAGCTTCTCCACATAGTAAATGACATTCTATAAGCTACTAATTTGTACGTAAATTTTTTTCATCAGTGTTAGTAATCATTTAATTAAGTTACAACCTTATCAATTTAATTGTTTTTAACATTTTTGTTGATTGTTGGTATATTGACAGTTTCATTGCTGCTCTATTGTTTCTGCTGCTATTTTCTATGGGGTTTACATTCCTTATAGTATGAATTATCATGTAGAGTGATTTCCAGCATTCGGACTTTCCGCACTTTCTAATATTTTTTTAGAACTTAGGGCTGTCCCATTTTGGGAACGTTGGAGTGTCAGGGGTGATTTTTCCACTATTTCCCAGAATACTATTATTTGTACAGTCTGCTAGAATTACAGAGTTTTTCTCATCTCATTCATTCTCATCTCATTGTGATTTAGTTTTGTAGAGTGCAGTTAGTGTTTTTGTGGTGATTATTAGTTTTATTGATGATTTTCATAGTGCGTTTACTTCACAATGAATACAAAGAAAATTTTATGGGTATGATTTTTGCAGCTCTACTTTTACTTATTTTATTTAGTACAGTTTTTTTTACTAGCAGTTCATCCATTACTACGTACCGTTTTTGAGTGATGCTTTAGATGTCGTAGAAGCATCTACATCTAACGGTATCCACGATATCGTATTACTACCTTCAGAATCAGGTGATAAGGAAGTGGACAGTAATGAAGAGGAAATTGATGATGAAATATTAGAAGCAGTAAATCCTCCCCGGGAAGTGCCAGGACAAGTAGAATTACATGAAAGCGAGGAAGATGAAAAGGATATAGAACCCCCGCAAAAAGAATATTGCAATGGAAGAAGTGTGAAAATGTAGCAATCGCGACTGCTGCTGCTGAACCTAAAAAAGTAGGAATAGAACATGCGGAAAAAACCGAGTATGAAATATTTTCTTTATTCTGGAGTAAAGAAATAATGTCATAATTGACGGAGCAAACAAACCTTTATGAAAAAAGGGCATGAAAAAATCAGCATAGTTTTACAGTAACAGCTGAAGAAATATCCCAATTCTTAGATCTACTATTAATCAGTGGCTATCACAGTCTTCCGAAAGAAAACGATTACTGGTCTACATCAGTAGACATGGATCGCCAATTTTCTCTAAAAGATGATTGCAAATATCAATAAAAAGTTAACACCCCATATTCCGTTGTTTTATATATGATGACCAATATGCAATTTTCCATACGAATAGTGTCCAACGTTCCCAAAAAGGAAACATGTTTTTTTACAAAAACTAAAACAAATATGGTGTTTTCAAAGGTGTTAAGTTAATTAATGCCATTTAACATGTGATCTCTAAAAATTTAAAGATGAAAAATTAATTTTTTCACATATTAGTCACTAAAAGGTTAAGTCGAGTTTGCGTCGGTCAGACTCGGGTGGGTAAACCTCGAGCGCAGTGTACTTGCCTATGTGGCTCCGCTGCCTCGTCACACACGCACATATCCACTCTGCGGCTCGGTGTATCTGACGCCTCGACACCGAAAGGTATATGAGGTTAAAGATTATATATATAGTGTAGCACTATTGAAATGTGTTGCGTCAAATTACAGCGTCAACTCGTCACTTTCTCGTTTACATCGTTGTGCTTTGCCACGTTGTTATGGGGTTTCAATGAATTTTTGCTTTATTTCGCTTGTTTTCTTATTTTACAAAACAGCTCTTTTCAGAACTACGGCTTGTTAGACGATTTTATTATCAGGTAAGTTTATCGTTTAAAATTAATGCAGTTTATAAGCTATAATATTTTTGAGACGCCACTGTAAAATAAAAGCAAGATAAAGATGTCTAAAAAGTATTTATGTTGCCAATGCCACAATAATTTAACGTGGCGGTAAACAGTGGCGGGGCAAGGCGTGGGCAATGTGGACCACCGCCCACGGCCTCGCACCCCAATGGGGCCTCGCACCGCGATATAAAAAATACTATTTATTCTGAAGCCCGGACACTTCGCTCACCCGTTTTTTAATACTATATTGCCCAACGGGGAGTCCACTTCGCCCAATTTTTAAAATGTATCACATTGTTCAACACGACCACTCCGCCAAACTCCCGTATAGACTCACAACGCCAAAAAATCCGTTCGTTAGAAATCGGTTAATGCACACATACATACGTAACGTGTTGAATACTAGTAGCGGAGTTGTGCGACAACAATTTAACCGAATTAGTTATTCGTATATCAATCCGCGAAATGTCGTTTTAACGTACCGATAGAATCATTGTCGCCTACACTCTAAAAAATTACCGGTGAATTATACCCTAAAAAATGGAGGCAACTATGTTACCTCCATTTTTTGGGGTAAATTTACTTCAAAGTGTAATTTTCATAGGAAGTGAAAAATTTCAACATTAGGTTAAGTTTGCATTGTAATGTTTCCTTTTTAAGTAAATTTACAGATTAAAATTACAATCTCAATGTAATTTTACATTTTAACATTAAAACACCTGTGTAAAGTTACATGACAAAGTTAATATTTCATGGCAATAGTACTTTTCAGGGTTAAAATACAAATGTGAAAATACTTCTTGAATGTAACGATGACTTGCGAAAGTACTTGCAAATTCAATCGTTCCTCTGGGAATTGTATGAAACAAAATAAAATCAAATTAATTTTTATTGAACGTATGTACTTATATAAAATATAAGACATTAACAGAACTTCTTTTCAGGGGCTTTCGGAAATATTTGGTCTCTCAAAGACATTCAGATAAAGTTTCGATTCCACCTAGAAAATTAAAAAATTATAAATTATATAAACAATTATACACGAGTACCTTTCTCAATTACAGTTATGCTAGTTTATTTCGAATTCTTCAATTTTTGATTCATCCTAGAAAAACATTAAATTAAATATTTTTATTTTATTGGTTTAAATTTGTAATTTTAACATATAGGTACTTACCGATTATTATTTTTTAACTTCTACTATAAAATAAAATTCTTCCCATCTTCGGTCATACGTGTAAATATTTGCCTTTAATAAATCCGCACTACACTACAACGAAAAACAAAATATTAATGAGCAATGAACACTTCGTTCGGTATCGATAGAGTACGCCTCGCCGAAATCATAAAAGAATGGTACACACCATTCCGACCGTTCCCCAAAAAGCCTATTTGGACTGTTCATAATGGATTCCTGAATTCTTTCACGAAACGAAGGTCACAAACAAGTGCGATCAGCTAAATAGCATCTCAACGGTTAAAAACATATTAAGGGTAAAATTACACTATTCTTGTTCAAGTTCATCTTATCTTTAATATTACACTAAAAATGAATTAAGTTATTGAGCAATTATACATTTGTAAGGAAAAAATTGTCTGAGTTATGTAAATTTATATTATGGATAGTGATTTTAACCAGTTCAATGTAGTAGAATTACTTATATTTGTATAATTTTACATAATTACAGGGTATTTTACCACAAATAGTAAAACTACTAAATGTATAGGTAAAATTAATTTTAGGGTAAAAATACCGCAAATAATAGCGAAAAGTTACCTCTTTCCCAAGGTAATTTTACCTCATTTTTTACAGTGTAGGTCGATTGCGGCCGTTGCTGGGCAATCTCGATCACGCTAAAGAGTTTCGCGAGCAAGGTATACACAATAGTTTTTGTAAAAGCGTAAAGATATATGTAATTACAAATTCCATTACTTTAAAATACCCAACAATTTAATTCATTGCAAATCGAAAGGCGGCTTTTATTTTTCAGCGTTTCTATGGATATAATATGTGATATTTATGGATATAGAAATAAAACAATTTGTAAAAAATAGGTGGAGATACTGGCACTAAGTTACTTCGCGGCCATTACTTTTTGTAAGCCCTAAACGAAATCCAATTTCGCTGTATTGCGAACGCGAAGTGTTCACTTCGCGTACGGTTACACAAATAGTTATTTGTATACTAAGGCCGCGAAATCAGTTTTTAACGTACCGAGTGGATAATTGTCGTCGAGACCCCTTGCTGTTGAGGCATAACAATCTCGAGAACGCTAAAGAATTTCGCTAACAAATACACAATATTTTTTACTTCGCGGCTGTTACTAAGAGCAATGACCGCGAAATTGGATTTTGCGGCCTGTATTGCTTATGCGAAGTGTGCACTTTGCGTACGGTTGCATAAAAACGTAATTTTTAATTAACATAAAGTATGTGATATACATAATATTTTTATCAAGAAAAAATATTAATCTTTTCGTTTTCGCTTGTATAGTGTGCTTAAATTATATGTTAAATTGCTAAATTGTGGTCGTACAACGTCGCTACTATTATTCAACACTTTAGGTGAGCATTAACCTATTTCTAACAATCGAATTTTCGGTGCTGTGGTTCTATTTTGGGCGATGTGAGTCTAAACTAAAGTTGAGCAAAGTGGTCAAGGTGGACGTTGTGTCCCTACTGAAAAGGCGGGCAAAGTGGTCCTGTTGGGCATTGTGTCCCTCATGGAAATTTAGGCGATGTGGTACATTTCAAAAATTGGGCGAAGTGGACTTTACGTTAGGAAATATGGTACTAAAAGACGGGTGGGCGAAGTGGTATGGACCCTTTATTGTATTACGAGTATATTATTATTTTATGCTGTAATATAATAATATAATCATATTCCCAATATACTTCTGATATGAATGAAACCGGATTAACACCCCCACTTCGTCATCGGTTAGTTGTCCAGAGAGCTCGAAAATTTTTGTTGCTTTTTTTAAACATAATAAAAGAGCGTGAATGAGTCTTTCAAAAGCAGTTTTTCTTTACATAATATTCGCAGTTCCGGTAAGGTAGCCAGATTTTAATTTTAGTAATCCGCCACAAGACGACAAAAGAAAGCAAAAAAAAACATATTTCAAAAACAGAACATCTTAACACAAAATTCTGCAAACGTATGAAAAAATACAATTAAATGAACTTTAGAAATTTAATGAACAACATTAAAAATGTAAACAAAATTATATTTCCTGATTATATGTTGCATATGAGTGAATTTTCCTAAAGGTTTGGCGTCGTTAATTAAAATGTCATGAAATTTTTCGCCTGAATTAGGTACTTAAATTATATTTCACTCATAATAAGCATTTCATAGTCATACTAACCCGAAGAGATTAACAAATGTTGAGTTCTGGTCGACGTGTGGCCGGTCGCATTTTTACACGAACTATGCCATTGTGGCACCAGAGTGCTAAAATCGCAAATTAAATGGAAATGTTTCTAGGTCTACAAATACTATAGTATTTAAGCACATTTGTCACCTCTTAGTGTCAAAACCAAATAGGGTTTATAGTTGAGGTAATGTTCATTAACACTGCGTTTTCGGCACCTCTGCATTGTTTCTATAGTAGAAAAGCGTAGAACTTATGTATGCCTTGTATGACCTTATTTATAGCCTTGGTAGTGTATGGACTAGCATCCTATCCTCTCACCCAAGCCGCCCGTTCGACTCCTGGTTCCGGTAGATAATATAATAATAATGTATCTTTATTAGCAGTTAGCTATTTACATTTACATTTATCATAAAAACATAATGAATAAAAATAATACATTTACGATTACATACAATTAGTAACATAGAATTTAACTTTTTTTTTTGAATCATTATAATTATCACAGTATTTTATAGTACAGGGCAAGTTATTGTATAAGGCCATCACAAAAAATTGTTTTAGCCCTATTTGCGGAAACAGCTCTTTCTACATAAAAATCTTGGTTTTTTCTAGTATTATGTTGGTGAGTGTTATATACATAATTTAGTTTATCACATAGATATGCCGGTGTCATTTTGTTTTTTATTTTAAATATCAAGATTAACATTTTGAAAGTTAGAAGTTGTTTTACATTCATGAAACCAAGAGCTTCAAGCATATTTTGTATTGGTGTGTACCTATTACATTTTAATATCAGTCTCATAGCTTTATTTTGCATTTTTTGTAACATACCGAATTGGTTTGCATTACAGTGAAATAATATACATAGATGCACAGTATTGAAAATGTGGATTTATGATTGTGTTGTAAATTAGTATCCTATTGTTCATGTTTAGGTTTCTATGAATTCTCCTGAAAAGATAAATCTTTTTAGAAAGTTGATTTAAAATGTAATTAATATGTTTCTTAAAATTTAAATTGTTATCAATTTGTATACCTAAGTACTTTATTTCTGTGACGTTATCAAGAACATGATTATTAATAACTACCTTGACATCAGTATTTATAAGTTTTTGTAAATTATATGGCTTAGAAACCACCATACATTTTGATTTTTGAAGGTTTAAACATAATTTATTATCACATAGCCATTTATGGATTTTTACCAATTCATTGTTTAAGTTTTGGCATATCGCTACAATATCGTTTCCAGCAATATATAAAATAGTGTCATCTGCAAACATAGAAATTTCACAGTTTTCTACATGTTTAATAATATCATTAATATATAAATTGAAAAAAATTGGTCCCAGGATTGTTCCTTGCGGAACACCAAGATTATTGTTTTTTTCCGTTGATGTACTGTTATTATATTTAACTTTTTGTTTTCTGTCAAATAAATAATTTTTTATCCATTCAAGGACAACTCCCCCAAAACCAATTCTTTTCAACTTCTCTATCAATACATTTCTATTGATAGTTTCAAATGCTAGCTTAAAATCTAAAAATACAGCTATAATATATTTGTTATCTTCAATTTGCTTGTACCATTCATCACACACGCTCAAAACTACTGCTTCACATGAATGCCCCTTCCTAAAGCCAGATTGATTGCTTACAATAACCGAATTTTCATCGCAATACTTGACAATTTGATTTTTTACTTCTGATTCAATAATTTTTTCCAACACTGACACTGTATTAATTGGCCTGTAATCTTCACATTTACATGAACCCACAACCTTTTGTACTGGAGTCACATAAAAAACTTTTAATTTGTCTGGAAACACACCATAATTTAAAGAAGTATTAATTAAATCTAAAAACTGATTTCCTATCACCTCAAATGAGTCCTTTATGATGTTCACACTTATAAGGGTGTCACTATCTGTTGTGTTTTTCAGGTTGGAAATGATCTTCCTTAAGCCTGGCATTGTTACTGGAGTAAATCTATCAAAGTTTGCTTTGTATTCGATATGCTCCCACATATAATCCATATTATCGCTTGACTCTATTGAATTGCATATGTCTTCTACGCTTTTAACAAAGTATGTATTAAATTTTTCAGCAATTATGCTATCTTCCGTTTCTGTATTTTGTCCAAATGAAATATAATTTTTTGTTAATACTTTGCTGTTCGGTAACAATATTTTTAACTTCTTCCATAATTCCTTACCTTTTAAATTTTTTATAATGTCTTAGTAGTAATTTTCTTTGTTCACCATGTTCCTTTGTTCTTTAAATAAATCCCAATCGTCTTCATTATTTGTAAGAACCGCTCTTTTGTATCTTATATCTCTTTCTTTTATATTTTGACTAATTTCTCTAGTCATCCATTTGTTTTGATAATATTTAATTGGTATTCGAATTTCTTTTATAGGACAAATAGTTAGTATCCAAATTTATTAAAATGTTTTCGTGAAGTTTGTCTAGTTGAACATTAATATCCGTGGTTGTATTATTCCAGTCACTTGAAAGTAACCTATGTTGAAATACTTCTTTATTATAATTTGTAAAGCACCTTCTTTTTAATTTTATAATTTTGTTTGTTTGAATGCATCCATTTGTTTCAATATCTATGATGGAGTGATCACTAATTTTAGGTGTTAATAATACTTTATGCTTTATATTTACCTTATCTGTAATTATATAATCCAATAATGTTCGTGAATTTTTTGTTGTTCTTGTTGGAGATGTTACTATTTGGCTAAGACCATTTTGAAATATTACCTCCTTTATTTTATCTCCATAGATGATGATTTAAAATAATCAAAATTAAAATCTCCTGTTATGATTGTTGTTCCATCAATCTCAGTATCTTCAAGAAACTGTTTAAAGTAATCTACAAATAAGTTATCCTTAGTTTGTGGTGGGTGATAAATTACAGTTAACAAGAATTTTTCATGTTATAAGGTGAACTTAATTGTTAAAATCCATACATAATCATCATTTGTTTCATTTAATATTACCTTATATTGAATTTCCTTCATTATATAAATAACTAAACCGCCTGTTCTTCTATTTTTTGTATATGTGCATTCTATACTATATCCTGGGAGATTTATCTCAGACATATCAACATTATCATCTAAATGAGTTTCAGATAGGGCTATTATGAATGGTTTGTAAGTATGACCTAAGCTAAAAATTTCTTTTTTATTATTCAATACTCCTTGACAATTTAAGTATAAAATTTTCCCATAATCACTTCTCTTTAATTGCTACAAGGTATCCTGCACCTTATTAGATTCTTTTTCTATTATTCTTTTATAACAGGGACACATTTTATCTGTTGCTTGATGCTCAATGTTTAATGATATTTTGAATTTTTTTAGCGCAGTCATACAGTTTATAAACTTAACATGGTCTGATGTACATTCATTTGCGTTATGCTCCTCACCACATTTATAACAAGCTAATTTGTTTCTACATTTTCCTGCTTTATGCAAGAATCCACAACACCTAAAACAACGAGTGATATCAATGTATTCATAAACATTGCATCGTCTCGAACCTACATTTATTTTACCTATGTTGAGTAGCTTGTTTTGGATTTCCTCATTCATTTGTAATACAATATTACCATAATTTTTCTTTTTTTGTTCAAATATTTTTTTATTATCATGGTATTATTATCAATCTGATACTGTTTGTTTTGATCGCTAATTGCTTCTATAATATTATTATCATTTAATTTAATTAAATCCTCTTCAACGCCTGTAATAATAATTTTAGAGCTTTTTAATTTACCTTCAACTATTTCATATTTGTTCCCTAGTTTTTCTTCAACTTTAGTTTTTATTATACCTTTAGAATTTTTATCAGCACAATTTATCAAGATTCCTCCATTCTTGATGTTTTTTATACTTTCAACTCCCACTGCTAGTTTACACAATACTTAATTTTAAATCATTTCTTGTAGTTTCATTTTTTTGCTTTTCAGTCTTAGGTTGGATTATTAAAAGGTCGTTGTTTTTCTTAACAACCTCGAAATATTTTGATTTTTCTGATTGAACATTTTCATTTGTGGTTTTTGCTGTAACAATCCTACTTAATAAATCATTATTCTTTTCGGTCATTTCCATTTGTTCATTTACCTTTTTTATACAATTTACTAATAGTTTTTTTAATTCTCTAACCTCTGAAATTATCTCGCTTTTCATACAGATACTACAAAAAAAATTTATACTAGAATTATTACTTACCATATTGTATTCCTCTGTATTTATGTTTGCACATTTTAAGTGAAGTTTTATATTGCAAATAATACATTTAATATATTTTTCTGACCTTTTAATATCTTCTTCACAATATAAACATTCAGCCATTTTAATATTTAAATTTGTTTATTACGCAGTAATTGTACCCAGTATTGGCGTACGAATTCACTTTCTCACAAAAAAGTGAAACAAGAAACAGATCATATCATGTACAGGCTGGTAAAAAAAGTGTACGGTTGACGCATTAGAGTTTCGTACAAAAAAACAAGCGGCAATCAGAGCGATATTGTAACGGAGTATACTGTTTCACCGCAGATCTGCGAGGAATGTATCATCTTTGTCGGTCCGAATGCTGGTCTTCTCGCACAATCAGCGCGGTCATCCGACTACTATGATGACTAATTTCTTGAATTAATGGTTTCTGATAGACATTGGTGAACAGTGGCGGATTTACGCACAAGCGATGGAAGCGGTAGCTCTAGGCCCCACAAATCAGTGAAACATGTGAGAACAACAGTTCGTATGGTGTACAGGCGGCTAAAAAAGGTGTACGGTCGACGCAATAGAGTTTCGTGCGAAAAGGCAAGCATTCAGAGTGATAGGTAAAATTTTGTAACGGAATATACAGTTTCGCAGCAGATCTGCAAGGAACATATCATCTCTGTCGCTCCGAATGGCTTGCTTTCAATGCCTTCTAGAAAACTATGCGCGGTCGTCCGACTTACATTCGGGGAAGGGGAACTGTACCATGTTTCGAATGGGTGAAATTCCATAATGTCATTTGTCAATTGTCAACATTTCCCAATGTTGAAACAACTTAAAGGAAAATCTTAACATTACTGATATGTAATGTAACTTAAACTCCGTTCTTAAACGTGTAAAAAATTATTTAAGAAATAATCTTGGACAAAGTTATTTAAAAAATTGATCAGTAATGTTTATTGAAAATGACATTATGCAAAATTTATGTTTTGACTGTTTTGATAATATTATTGATAAATTTGATGCTTCTAAAAGCAGAAAAGTTCCATTATAAATGAACTGATTTTAAGGAATAAAATGTTTTTCTAAAATATAGTAGAACTTTTATGGGTTCATCTGTCACAATGACATATGTCAAAACTGACTTTTAAGGACTCATCTGTCATTTTTATTTGCATTGTTTCACATGTATTTGACATATGTCGCACACAGCCACGTTGACTTAGTTGCATACTCTACTGTTATTAAAAGCACATTTTGTATTTTAAATTCTTAATTTCAGAAAAACGTAATGTACACCTCAGCACTAAAGTTGATTTTTTATCACTCGTTATGGTTGTTCAACAATCTCCATATTCGTGATAAAAAAGTACAACTTTATTTGGTATACTAATAACTAATTTATCTACGACCACTATAGAAAATTACACATTTCGCACAGTCTAGTAACTATGAAAATGACTCATTGTTTATAATCTTTAAACTGTACGGAAATGACCGGGATTTCGCATTTTCAGCGGTTCTATTAAAATGCCATAGATGTCAGCACATGCAATATTTCTAATTATATGAAATATACAAAGTTATAACTTTTATATAAAGATTACTCTATTTTTAAAAGTTAAAAATTGTTAATGGACTATTGTATATAACTATTATACTCACACTTTTATAGTGATATGCGTATAAATCACAGACGGCATCCTAAGACAGCTGTTTCGAGCTTTTGGCTCTCCTCAATTAGGGGCAGCTCGTAGGTGAATCTTACACACATCACCTGAGCGTATATAGTAGCTTGGAAATAACATTAACACCATCAAATAACTGTAGTGGCTCCTGTAGGTATCAAACCGCACTAAACGACGTAATTTGATTATCCAGTACAGGAATATACAAAATAAAATCCGGTCGAGCTTCCGACCGTATAATTAATATGAATAAAATACAAATATGTTTTAATAAAGTGAGTTTTTAATAAATTTAAAAGTTCAGAAATTGTTAATGGACGACTATTATAGTCACAGTTTTATAGTGATATGTGTATAAATCACAGACGGCACTTTAAGACAGCTGTTTCGAGCGTTTGGTTCTCTTCAGTTAAGTTCATCAACAAAACTCACTTTATTAAAACACGTTTGTGTTCATTTTGTATTTTATTTATGTTAATTTATTTTGTTTAATTAATGTTTTACTTTAAATTATATTTTGAATGCAAATCCATATAGAAAAAATTATCACCCCAACTGGAAATCGAACCCTGGGTCTTCCACTTTCTGAGCGACATCTCTACCTCTGAGCTACTGTGCCGACTACCAGCATATAAAGTTATTATTACCATATAAAGCTATTACAAAAATTGTTATTGAATTAACGTAAAATTGATTTAACGATATAGCTTTCTGATGGCTTTAATCCATACATTTAAAATAACCGGTCTATTACATGGAAATCTAAAAATGTTTTGGGAATTTATTACTTCAAATTACATTCAAATGTAGCATTAGGTATTCAATGTATTTGTAGATTGAGGTTATGATTTACTTACATTAACAAAAAAAACAGCGCCGGAACAAAACGACGTCCAAAATACATGTGTCTATGACATTTAAAAAATTGAAGACATCAACAAAACTACTATTATTAATTTAAATAATTGGTCAAATTTCAGTATTAATTTTAAATAATAAATGATTATTACATTGAGTTATACGCATTTCTTAATTTTTACAACTAACGCCTGTTTTCCACAAAAAAACGGGGCATTATCTACTTTTGACAATCCAGCACCTCAATCTCAAATCATATTCTAGGTTAAATATATGGTCGTAGATAAAGTATAGTGTGTAACACATATAAAAAACGTCCATTTCACACTTCTGTGAGTGCGGCATGAGACAAAGTTGAATTATTTAAAAAATCTTGCGGAGGAAATTTCCTCCCCCCCCCGTGAATTTGCACCTGATATTAATAATTATATGTACTTAATTTTTGATAAAAAATAAAAGGTATATAAATTGTAGTAACTGATTTATACTATGGGGCCCCAAAAATCTGTAACGCTTCAGGCCCCTTAGGTGTTAAATCCGCCACTGATTGTACCACAATATTTGATGAAACTTGTTTCGTTTTCGTTAGATGCCGCGTAGTTCCGGTACGTGACGTTATATTTTATCTATAAACACCAATTTGTTATCACTTAACCTATTTATTTCTTCCAATTTTTCTTTTTATCTATTACTTTTCTTTTAACAATTATAATGTTTAATTTTTATGCTATTACATTCCCTGTTTACCTAATTTACAGGAACTTTATTTTTATAATATTTAAATCTCACTTCATTCAAGTTAAACACTTTTAAACTTCACCGTGATATTTAAGACCTGCGCTACATGCGCCATATTCTTGCACTGTTGCACTGTGCACTGTTCAAGATCTGGTTAAGGTGTTCTGCAGTTTCCCTTAGCTGTAACCAAATGCGGGATTTGTGCTAACACCATCTGCTAAGTCGGCTGCAGCCGCAAGTTGGACCTACGTAATAGTAATAATCGCCCCTCCCTTCCGTACAAGCTTCATAGCTTCTGGGGCCTGGTTCGCCAGATAATGGGTAGTAGCAATTAATATTATATATTTATTATATGCACAATAATAAACGTATTACATAAATGATTAACATCTAGTGCATGTCAATGTCCGCCTACTTATATGCCTGCCTATATAAATAAGCAATTTCTTATTTCCATTCAATAGTATATCTTCTATTAATTGGAAGTGCCGAGTACGTATAGCAAATGCAAGAATATCTAAACTACAAACCCTACGTAGTTTTGACACTAGAGGTGATGGATGTGCTCAAACAGTATAGTGTTTGAGCACGTCCGTCTTTCTAGTACCCTACAGACATTTCCATTCAATATGCGGTCTTAGCAATGTGGCACCACAACGGTATAGTTGTAAAAAGTAAATAAAATTATATAGTGTAAAAATGGTCACTAAATTGACCACGCCAAAAATGCGAATTATTTGCGTAACGCAAGCGTTAATTATTTTATGTGAATGTAGTATGTATAATATGTATACTTGGTGTAACTAATATAACTACAAACCTCGTAATGATTTAGAAGAATTTATCAACATGTGGTCGCTTCCTGCTAGTTTTCAAGAAATGGTATTTTAAATTTTAAGTTTTAAGCACCTTGTACTCACATTATGTTAAATTATATTAGTTACACTCTGTAGATATATTTTAATTTTTTGCTGTAAACTGGCAAAAAGTATATTCTTTTCAAAAAGCGGGACGCGGAACATTATGTTAAATAATGTTAAAATAATTGTTAAAACACGGAACCATCCAGCCATAAGGCGGGAGACGTACGGTCACCTTAGGAATGCGGCCTGCAATCGAAAGGGGGCCTCGCAAAACTCATCTTGCCCACGTCCAATTTTGGTCTTGCCCCGCCACTGGCGGTAAATTCCAAGTGGATCACCGATTTTGGATCACCCTGTATATACAAGCTATATAATAACAATATACTTATTACATATAAAAGTTAATGTTTTTTTAAGTGAACAATTTTTAATTATAATATGATAAAAATCGCGGACCGCATTTCTAGGGTTTGAGGATCGCATTTGGCCCGCGGGCCGCACTTTGGGAACCCCTGCTTTAAAGGTTACTCAGAAGTAATGGAACTACATATAAAAATAAATAGTGGAAACAACTGCATAATCACTATACTAAGCCGATATGAACTAATTAAACCTATAAAGTCGTATATTTAGTTGTATAGTTACGTAACAGCTACTCAATTAAAGTTCCGATTTCAGTTACTGCTAGTTAGATACTGCTTGGGCAAAGTCTGTTCATGAAATTAAAAATAAATTCCTTTTAGATAATGGAGTTTATGATAACTTTTAACATAAAATAAACTAAATAAAACAAAATAGTTTCTTCATTGGACAGTTCTTCCCAGTTTCCAAAATAAAGATAAAATGAATAAATAAATTTAATAAGTGTATTCCATTTCTTAAATGATCCGACTTCTTCTCTTTGTGCAATTAAATAAGAAATATTAGTACAAAATAAACACTGACGAGTTTTTAGATGTTTCCATTACTTGCAACGCCGCAACCTTTCTCATTTCCACTTAACTTAATGCTATTTTCATTTAGTACGCTACTGTGGGAATCTGCATAAGCAGGTCGTGGTTTAATGGGCTGTATGTAAATGTATGTATACAATTATACATAAACAAAAACGTTCGATACAAACATTTCGTCGAGTATGTATGTATATATTAGGGTGGTTCTTATTTGGATCATGTTGGAATTTCAGTTTTGCCGGGTGCCCATTCGATTAAAAAAACTGAAAATTTTAAGACCAATACGAACTCCCTATCTCTATTCTAATCATTCGTTGTAACGAGTAGAAATTTTTCCCATTTAAAATGCACCCTTTTTTTCAATTATTATGGATATATTTGACCCCTGGGACAAATTGTTGAGAACAACTTTGAAAACTGATTTTTTGGAATTAATGACGTTTGATGCTACTTTTAGGTAAAAAAATTATATGAGCCATTCGATTTTTTCCAAGGATTTATATACAAATAAATTCAAAATAATGCACCGTTCAATTAGTGTTGAAGTGATGTAGAATGTCCCTTTTTTACCTAAAAGTAGCATCGATGCCCATTAATTCTATAAAATCAATTTTATTTTTTTTAAAGATTAGTAAAAGTTTCACAGTTTTATTAAAATATAACCTGACAATATTGTTTCGACAGCTATGCTGTCATTATCAAAGGTAATATAATTATAAACAAACACGTCGCTAAGGTAGATACAAAAATAGGTAACAACCTTAGCGACGTGTTTGTTTATAATTATATTACCTTTGATAATGACAGCATAGCTGTCGAAACAATATTGTCAGGTTGTATTTTAATAAAACTGTGAAACTTTTACTAATCTTTATTTATTTTATGATTGTGGAGTTCCACAAAAGTAAGGCTGGAAACAATAAACAAGATTCTTTTTTTTTAATTTGTCCCAAAGGTCAAATATATGCATAAGAATTGTAAAAGACGCAGACAAATAAAAAACGGCTGAAGCCACCTGCAAAATATCGAGTTACACCCCAAGAAGCAGATTTTAATTGCGGTAAAGTCCTGTGACGCTTAATGGAAAGTCCTAGAAACTTTAGGTGTTGGTTCTTTATTGGATTAAGAAGTGTTAGCCTCGTGTTTAATTGGGCACTTAAGTATAGTATAGGGTTGCTTCCAAAATTTTTAGTGAGTCAAGAGTCAGTCGGACAGCAAGTCTCGTACCCCAAAGTTAGCGGGCGTTTGCCCCTAACATTTTGCGTTCGGTGCTATTGTTGCGAGTAAGTGATTTTACGGTCACACATCTACAGTACAGTTAGAATGTAACAAATTTCAGTGTTATGTCATACCGAGTTGATTAATAGAGAATTAACCTCCAGTGAAGAGGATTATTCCGAAACTTTAGTTTGGTGAATTTTCATTCACGTAATAATAGTATACATACCGAATATTTGCTATTAGAGTTCAGTGTTATATCCCGCGTATTTGAACGTTGTATTGGCTTAAAACAATTTGTTTTATGTTAATCAGCAGTAAATCCTACTATATTAAAACGCCAATTGATCTCGGGAACGAAAGATCAAATTTACGCGGCGACCTAGATATAAGCTAGGGGCAACGAGAGAAGCAAAATAACACCAAAATTATGGTTCCTACTTTTATGGTTTCTGAGATACAGAATTATTTTAATATTAGAGGCTTTTGTATGGTTTTTGTCTGATTGGGATGATCGTCAAAAAAACTATTTTTCCCCTCCCGCCCAGCCCTTTTTCAAAGTTGGGAATTTTTTTAAATTAACTGCATTAATCTGGCATCTCAAACATGGTGAATCGAAAATGATTTTTTAATCATATTTTAATCAATATTTTATAATTAAATTATCGCGCGTCGTAGGCGCTCGGACCCCCGATTTTCTTTTATAATAACACATTAATGGAAAGTTAACAATAGGACTACACTATTTGTTATACAAGAATTCAAACAAGCATCTCAAGCAACATTCATGTAATCTATATACCGTTCCAGTTAAAGTAATAATAATAGAGAATTTATTATTAATGGCAATTATTTACAAAGCTCGACGAATTCAGTTAAGATGAAATAGTTCAGAATTTAGAAATAAAAAGTGTTCTCGCAACGTTCCTGCTTCAGTTTGCAGTTTATGTGAAAGTTTGTGTTATGGTCAATAATGTGTTTCAATGTAATCTTTTGAGCCTTCTGTTTGTGCAAAGAATTAGTATGTCTAAATTAATAGTTGGTTTGGGATCCTGAATTTTTATAATATGATGAATTACTACTGCATTTATGAAAGAAAAAGTTTATCCCACATGTCTCTTTTGTGTACTGTCTTTCCAGTTTTTCTACTTTATTCAATATAGATTTCAAATTTATTTATCGTTTGATATAGTTAGGCTCAACGAACTGCTGATGTTTTTTGTGAATTAAGATTTATATTAATGACTAATGTGTTTGATTAATTTAACGTCAACTTTAAATGAGAAGTTACCCCCAAACTGATGACTTCTCGCCTTCTAAGATAAATAAAAAAATAAAAGCAAATAAATGAATATCACTCAGTTTGGTGGCGCCCACTATATTTTCATTTGTTCCTGACTATTAATTAATCAGAATCTTTTGGGGTTAACACCCACACCTGTATTTAAATTTGAACAATAAGAGATCTTCAGCCTGTGCAATATAGTACAGTAAGTATAGTTTTTATTGTAAAATAAGCGATCACTGTAAGTATTCAGTATTTGGAATGTTTTAGTGTGCTACAGTTGAGGTCCATCGCGCGGCGTATATTTTGTTTTTAGTTCAGTTAGAGTAAAAAAACGAGTATGTTACAATTATTAGAAAAACAATCCAGGCGAGCTTCTTTCATCCAGACTTCGTGATACTGTTGTTTCACAAACAGTTTCACAAAGTCTGGATGAAAGAAGCTCGCCTAGATTGCTGTTCTAAAAATCCATTTCTAAATATCTTCTCAAGTTTAAGTCTTCTTAAGTTTAGTGCCATAGATAAGTTAAAGAACTTACGGTAGGATTTAAACATGAATTTTATGTAAAATAAAGGAGACACTCATATCTGAGGTCATCTTCCCGATTAAAACTGAAAACTCGACTGATTCGGAAAAATGTTTAAAATATTTATCAATTAGTATTTTTATTGTTTAATTTTATTATTTCAACATGTTCAAAATTAACAACATTTTAACATATCCTGCCTACAAATAAAATATTCAGTAGAACATAAAACTGTACTTCAGTACATACAGACAGTAATTAAACCTTGATTTATGTAGAAAATTTATATTATTTCAATACATTCTTAAATTTTATAGTATAATAAACAATTTGTAATTCTTTAAATTAACCTTTTTACTGCCGATGTTAATATATTATAAAACGTTTTAAATTCTTCAAATTGCGTTAGGATTTTCAATAAATATGCCAGTTGAATGTTAATTAGAATCAAAATGGTGAATGTAGATCACATTTTAAAATAGTCAATTTAAAAATACGAAGTTGTAAAAGCAAAGATCTATTAAAATGGTTTATAAAAGGCAATTAAGGTGTCATTTATTATTTATACAAAAATTAAAAATTTTACATTTATTCTTTTTGACTGTCCCTAATTCCATTATATCCATTATAATTCCAGTTCTTTTTTTTCATGTTTTGTGTTAACACAATATACATAATACAATGAAAGAATTTGAACAAACACAAATTTAAATGTAATCAAAATCAATTAAAGTTAGATTTCCTATTTAAGGATTTACTACAAAACAATAATTTACATAAAACAACTTTCCTTCAGCATAATACACGTAAGATACAACACCTCAACAGAACTAGTAGACATTAAGGAATAAATGTTTACTATAACTAAACAAAAGAAAAAATCGTACTAAGTGATTTTATCTTTTCAAACAACGAAATGTAAAAGTTTTAACATATATTTTCAATAAAGAGAAACACAAAGCAATGACCTAAAATTTACTTGCAATTTCCCACGTTTTAAGGCTTTCTGGAATTTCTGATATAAGCAAAAGTCATGTCGGCAAATCGAGCACATACACAAGACCGATAATAGCACGTACAAACCGTAATTGATTGACTGATTTGGAAATATATTTCCAGATCTGATCGATATTGCTGCAATAAATTCAAGACTTTTATTAGTACATTATTATTATTATCTATACTGTTTTCATGAATTCAATATACAATGAATTCCGTTTTATCATTATTATGTCTTATTTTTTACCTTTATATTCACGTACTGTGTTACATTCCCTATCTATTAGTTCAGTTTACTTTTGTTATTAGGTAAAAACTGTTAACTCCCTCGTGTTATGGTTTCACTACTTCGCTCATTTGTATGTAGCAGTATAGTAAAACTTGCTCATACCAATCATTCGTTACACAGTCCGTCAAGGGTCTGGGTATTTGATGAAACCTACCCTATTCTATAAAACCTAAGAAGTTAAAAATAGAAAACTAATTTCTTAGTTTTTCCCGTTCTCATCTGGGAACTAATTAATTTTTTACTGTGCTTTTGAGGAAGTGGCTTGTCTAAACATGAAGCAGGGAATTTTTTAGTGCCAACTAGACAAAGGAAGTGCATATAAGGATTTTTGGGTACGAAGAATTCATTTTTGATATTTGCTTTTACCTACGACAATCGTTAGGGGGCGTTAGCGAACAATCTTCCTCAATTTTCCCGTATTTTCCGGTTGAAGGGTGGCATTGGGGGATTTTGGATCCAGAGAATTTATTTCTAATATTATTTTTATTGTACTTCGCATCCCAAACAACCACTATGGAACGAGAAATTTTCTCAGATCACATTCTGATTTGTATGACATTTACTCGGCAGTTTGGAATCTCGTTATTACCGCCACGCTGAATTGTAGAAAAAGCTAATTGGGAAAAGTATGCAGAGGTCATACCACAAATCCTTTTCTCAAACAATATTTCGGAATGTGTGGATAACATAACCTCTGTTATTCTAGAGACAGCTACATCCAGCATCCCGAAATCGTAGGGTCGTTTGCTAAAACGAGTCGTTCCGCGGTGGAATGACGAAATTGCTAGCGCAGTTAGGAGGAAAAAGCAAGCATTTAATCTTTTCCAATCTAATCCAACACCCGAAAATTGCATTACGTTTAAACGATACCGGACGAAAGCACGGAAACCAATATTAATTTATAAGCGTAGGAGCTGGCAAGAATATGTGTCTTCTCTCACACCTGCCTCATCGACTGGTAAAAGCTGGAGTAAAATCAAGAAGATCTCTGGCAAGCAGACAAATAATCTTCCGTCACGACTTGTCACTGCTGATAGGACGACGTCTGATCCAATGATCTTGTCGAAATCTTGGCAGAGCACTTTAGAAATTTTAGCAGTTCGATTAATTACTCGCCAGAGTTTCAACGTATCATAGCTGATACAGAAGTACGCCTATATTTTACCATAGACGCTTGTTTCGAGTACAACCAATATTTCACCATGGCAGTGTTGGAGCATGCATTCATGTCTTGCAATGATACAGTTCCAGGCCCGGACGGAATTCCATACTCTATGCTGAAAAATGTACCCTTCTCAGGAAAGAACTCGCTATTGCATTTATATATTAAGATCTAGCAGTCTGGTGAATATCCAGAACAATGGAAAACCGCAATCGTTGTTCCTATTTTAAAGTCAGGAAAAACCCCAGAGATGCCCTCGAATTATAGACCCATCTCCCATACGTGTTGCCTTTGCAAACTATTTGAAAAAAAAGTCAATAACCGGTTGATATGGCATATCGAAAGGCAAAATTTACTGTCTTCATACCAACACGGCTTCAGGCGCAATAGATCTACTACCGATAATTTTGTTTGTTTAGATAACGCCATCCATACCATTACAGTTTTCTTCGACGTAGAGAATGCTTATGATATGACTTGGCGCCATAATATTCTCAGAACTCTTCAAGATTGGGGAATTAGGGGAAAGATGGGTCTGTTAATAGGGAGTTTTCTGGCAGACTGAAAGATAAGTATGAGAACGGGTAATGTAGCATCATCTTCGGTCGTATTGGAGAATGGCATTCCGTAAGCATCAACACTAAGCGTTACTTTATTTATTATTACTGTAAACAATATTTTAAACGCAATCGGCGAGTCAGTTGAGAAAATGTTGTATGTTGACGATTTATGCATTTATAAATCTGTCGTTTCCATGGAAGAGGTATCTAGGGATATGCAAGTAGCAATAGACCGACTGTCCGTTGCTGCAACATTGGATTCAAATTCTCAACCCAAAAAACGGTATGCATGCATGTCTGCCGGTTGCGATTATATCAGGGTGACCCTGTCCTGAATTTGTACAATTTCCTATTCAGTTTGTAGAATCCACTCGGTACTTGGGACTCACATTCGCTCCCAAGCTGAACTAGAAGGAATACGTCATTAATTTACGTGGTAGGTGCCAGCAATCTCTTAATATCATGAGGTGTCCATCAAACATAAATTGGGGAAGTGTCAGGGATACCCTGCTTAATATATACCGTGCGACAGGCTTTCGAAATGGATTACGCATGCTTTGTGTACGCATCTGCACGGAAGTCGGTTCTCCGGTTATTGGAACCCGTTCAAGATATGGGGTTAAGGTTAGCTACCGATTCTTTCCGCACTAGCCCTTCCATGTCGCTATGTTGTGAATCAGGTTTCCTTCCTCTAGAGTAGAGACGCGTGTATCTAATGTGCCAATATGCAGCAAGAACATGTGGACAACCTCATCGTCCCAATTGTAACAGCTTATTCTCTGACGAGCTTGAAGACGTATATTTCTCTTGACGTACAATAACGCGGGCATGGGGATTCAGATTTCGGGAACTTTTAGACAATATCCAAGCTAATCTACCTCCGATCTACCAGTTAGGTCCATGTGAGGAACCTCCATGGAACTTACAAAAACCGATCTGCCATATGGATTGTGCCGCAATTAGAAAAGGGGAAATCAGCAATCAGTTTTATATAACAACACTTGGTTCTATATTAAGCAAGTATCCTCAAAGCCTGATTATATACACGGATCAAAAACAAATCTGGGAGTAGGGTCTGCAATGTATGTGCGGAGCAGTGCTTACTCCTGGTCGTTAACCCCCGCCGCTAACATTTACACCGCTGAGTTGTATTCTATCTGGCAGGCTTTGAGATACTTTGAAATGTCTGCGTACACCGAAACATTAATATGTACTGATTCAAAAAGCTCACTCGAAAGCCTAAATCATACATTTACCGACGACGACGACGACTGCAAAGAAGGAAGTGTTCATTTGGATCCCGAACCATATGGGCATTCCGGGCAACGAGAAGGCAGAGGAGGCAGCCCGTCAGGCTGCAGATAACGGTTCAGTAGATGAGAACATCGCCATTCGTCACAGGGACGTTTCATTCCACCTCAAGCAAAAAATCGTCTCTACGTGGCAAAACATCTGGTCTTCCAATGAATCCAAACTAAAAACGATCAAACCAAATGTGACCAAATGGCGATAGCCATCTAAGCTGAGCAGGAGAGAGCAAGCAGCTATCTGCAGATTAAGAATTGGACATACCCGCCTGACGAATACGTACTTGCTGATAGGGTGGCAACCTCCAGTATGCGAAGATTGTGGAGGCATACTTGGAGTAAACCAGATACTTCTAGACTGTCCACAATATACAATACATAGAGTAAACCTACAACTGCCGGATATTGTCGTTGAATGTTTGGGAAATAACCTGATTATAGTTAAAAAGCTGGTAACGTTTTTAAAAATAACGCGTTTGTTGTACAAGCTATAGCAGCTAGTTATGAATACCTTAGAGTAGTTTCTTATACTGTGATATACTGACTGTGATATAGTATTTACGCCGAGTTGTTTACAACTTATTTATTTACTTTATTTTATACATATACATATATTTACACATATTTTATTTATACAAACTATATTTTATTTTTACTGTTATTTTATTACGTACATTTCTCATACCTTGTTTCTGTCTTGTCGTTTACCACTGCCACTGATCTCAGATTAGTCTTTTCTAAGATGTACGTTATTAGATATATATTTTATTTTAATTAGTTACTTTTTTTCCTCTTTACATTGGTAATTATAAACCAACATAGACAGATTAATATCAAACAAGAGTCTGAACTGTTGTTTTTTAAACAACTTGAGAAAAAGCGGCTAATAACCATAGAAGTTGATGCCGCTATGTTAAAAAAAATACTAGTAGAAATGAAATGAGATATTTTTTAAATTTATATTTCTGCGTCAGGAAAATTAATTACTATCTGTGCTCTCACTATCACTGCATTCATGTACACCACACTGCTTGTACTCTGCGACTCTTCCATTACTCCTTTCGGTTCACTATCTTTCAAGTCATGTTCTTTTTTATGGAAAATCATTATCCACCAACAACAGTCTCCAAACATAGCATCTATTTTTTTCTCTCTTCTGCCGCCTTTCCAACGGCAAGAGATCCGTGAAATCGCTCACCTTGCTCGTTGGACTCTGTAGACAGCTGTGCGAAATAATCTAAATGGTAATGCAGTACATGCATTTTTAAAGACATGGACACACCAATGGTATTGAACAATTGCATTGCAATCATTTTTATCGTATTGGTTCCCTTTGTAAGGGCTATTTCATTCGCAGATGGATAAAGCACATATACTTTATGTAGCCACTATCTAGCCCAATCACAATAGCCAGTATTTTCGTATCACAACAAATTTTACAATTATAAGTATTGTAATGTATGACTTCCAAAATCATTTTCATTTTGTTGTAACGTTCGCAAGTATCTTTGCCATATGCTATTGGAATGCTTGGTCTTGTGTTATCATAATAGAGTAAAATCGCCTTTAAAATTTCTTTAGAAGAGTCTATAAATAGCCTCCGTTTGTCAGGGCCATGCTGCGTTTGCATTTCTGCCATCAAAGTATTTAAACCTATTAATATTTGTACAGTATGCAAATGTGTTTCCTTCATTCATAACGTAATGCTGACTAAATTTTACGTGTTTATGACGATAGGCTGTTATAATAGCTGTTGCTAATAGGTTGCCTTCCTTAAGCCAACGTGCAAGTTCTACTGATCCTTCTTTAGACAATGCTAGTCGACGAATAATACCATCTAGGTTTTGTTATGTTACTTGTACCATTTCGTTACTACTTCCTGGTAGTTCCGTAGTTCTTATGTTGGGTCATTACCTTCAGGGTATGTTACTGCTTGCATTCTCTCTGACTTACCCCTCTCCTTTGGCTTATTCCTCTCTTAGACTCCCCAACCCTCGACTTACCTACTCATTCCCACCATAAAATTCTACATTGAATTCATATATCATTCATATCGTTATGCTTAGTACACCAACTTTCTAAACTTTATCCGTCACTTTGCCTGTGTTCCTTAAGAGACAGAGTATTAGTTATTCTGGCCTATTCTACTTTTTCATCAAATATTCGAATCTAAAATAAAAATTAAAAAATTCGAAAAAACTTCGACAGGCAGAGACAGTTATGTTGTCAGCAAATTCTTAATCTTCATTAATAAAATTCAAAAAATACCTAGTTACTTTGTATTTTGCTAAAATATTTAAATCATATAGAAAATTTTTCGCTTCCTGGTAGCTCAGTTGGTAGAGATACCGTCTAAATAGCGGAGGGTACTGGATTTGGTTTCCAGCTGGGGCGATACATTTTTATATACAAATTTGCATTCAAAATATAATTTAACGTCTAATAATATTTCAAAAACAGTTGACTTAAAAAAAAATCTTTTTTAATCGTCAGTCAAATAATCCATTATTGTACATTATTATGCAAGTTGAAACTATTATTTCAAACCAAAATTGTTTAATTACCATAAATATTAATTCGTGAATATATAATTATTTGTGGTTAAAAAGTCGAACTTTAGTGCCGTAATACAGAAATAACTATTTTTCCTATTTTGAATAGATCGTTGTCTACTATTTTAAGATTTTTATATTTTGTGAAGTACTATAACAACTAAGATATAAAATTACAACTACTAAGAATAGCTACAGCACATATTGACAGCTTCAACCCCTAGAGCGTTAGTAATGGAAGTGATCTGTCTATCAGCGTTAGTAATTCCAAAAGTTACTACGCTGGGAGCTAAGAGGGCACACCAAGCGTATGACCTTTCTCGAGCATCCAAAAATAAATATTTTCTAATTTCTGCATTTAAAAATATAAATAATTAGAAAATATATAAATTAAGTAGTGCTGACTAATATACACAACGAAAGCTTCAATATAAAAAAGAATCACGTAAATGATCCCAGTCGAACTTTCAAACGAACTGGAACAAAAATCAGCCTTGTGTTTTAAATGTATAGATGTAACAATTTTTTTAACGAGTAATTGTTGGATGTGTTTAGAAATAAATGCACACAATTTAATAAAGTTAACAAACAATTTTAAAAATGTATCAGAATACAAAGCATCTTTTCGCCTTCGAGTTTCAGTAGGTTGTTCGATCAGATCTATAACATAAACTTATTGAAAAGTTATTAACTTTAGTAACTATTAAACAGTTTATGCGCCTAATTGACCAAAAAGAAACATTTTTATTTCCTGGAGAAGCCAAAAAGACAAGCAAATTAACCGCGACTGTGAAAACGATTTTAAGACATAATTAAAAGAAACTTTAGGAAACGCATTAGCAGATATTAACGCACTAGGAATAACAGATAGTAAAGAGACCTATTGAGTAGAGTCTTCTAAAGCTTAACGCTTTGACGTCACGATAGTAGCCGAGGGTTGACTATAGTCTCTTATGCATTTATTGGGAAAGAGCTTTGTTTTATCATTTTAGGCGCATATCTTATTATTTTGTTTTACATAATTGTTTAACATTATATTCCCCATAATAGATGGAAATAGTTTTTTAATGAGGCGTTAGGACGATAAGGCAGAAAATATCAAAATAGCAGCAAAAATAAAAAACTCTGGTAGTTCACAAAACTCCAAATAAAAATTAAAAAATAACAGACATAGAAACAAATCCACCGTCAGCAGAAGAAATAACCAAAGCAATAAACATTTATGAAATCAGTAAAAGCTCCTAAAATCACTATTGACTCATTAAAATTAGACAACAAAACTGCAGAAATTTTACAACCTCTTGTAAAAAATATAGATGGAAGACACCTTTCCCAACGATTAAAAAACGGGGTCAAAAATTACCAAAGAAAGTGACCTAAAAAGTGCAAGAATTGGTGAGGGATAACATTGCATTGTGTGGTGAGCAAAATATTTCTTATTATAATATTAAAGGAAATTAAGAGACTTTTAAACCAAAATCTACGTAAGGAACAAGCGGGGTTCAGAGGGAGATCATGTTTAGATCATATTATCACCTTAAGAATAATAATTGAACAGTCTATAGAATTTCAGACTCCACTTTATCTAGTATTCGTTGACTACGAGCGAGCTTTTGACTAGGTGAATCGTGACTGTGTATGGGTAATAACGGAATACCCCAGAAACTCATCAACCTTATAAAATAGGAATACAAAGATTACAAGTGCAGGATCATGCATGAAGGGAAATTATCAGATGAATTTTACAGTAAGTGTGTAATGTCACTGTTATATAATCTTGTTCTAGATCAAGTGTTACGCAATACAGTGTCGGATGGAAGCAATGGCATCAAATGGGGACCTACAAACACCCTGGATGATCTAGACTATGCAGATGACACTTGTTTAATTTCACACAATTCATAAATTATGTGAATAGTCAAAGAAGGTAGTTTTAACAATCAATAAAAAAACAGTACTTTTTGTGTAAATGTGTCTAATCCTAAAGACATCGTTATAGAGACAATACCTATGGAAAGAGTGTCGCACTTTACGTATCTAGGAAGTATAATGAGTGTAGATGGTACTGTAACTAAAGACATACAAAATAGCATAAATAAGGCAAGAGTAGCTGTTCCCTGGAAACCAAATAACATCTTAGAACAAACTAAAATTAAAATATTTAATACAACAGTGAAATCAGTGTTACTGTATGGTGCCGAATCATGGGCAGTCACAAAAGAAAGCTTAAATAAAACACAAGTGTTATCAAATGAAGAATGGTTGGGGTATACCTAAAGAAAAGTACAAGTGAAATTTGCCGAGCAGTACTGGAATGGAATCCCCAAGAAGGAAAGTCGGTCAACCAAGAGCAATATTGAGAAGAAGCATTGAGAGGGAAACTGGAAAATCAATGACACAGCTCACAGTCATCGCAAAAAAAAAGAGAAGACTGGAGAAAATATCTTAACACTCTATGTCCCAGAAGGGAATAATGAGCTATACAATACAATACAAACCACAAAACGCACTAAATACGAATACCAACAATTTTATTTAAAAATAAGCTATAAATTAAATCTTAGAATTAAAATTTTATCTCTTCTTGATTTAACATCAGCGAGTAAAGGAAGATTTTACTAAAAGATTTTACTATTAATAACTTTACGTTTGACAGACAATAAAATGGTGGGTCAAAACTGCCACAAGAATCAAAAATAAATGTTTAAATTGTAGCAAAATTTTGTCAACTGATAAATACTAAAAAATGTTTTTTTCAGGATAGGATATGGAGGGATACTTAAAATAAGGACGCCCAGGACAAGGAACCAGACAAAGTTTTATCTTACTACTATTAACTAAACTGAGACTGTAACGCAAAAAAATAAACAGAGGAAGGCAACACAAAATAGCAAATACAAAAGAAGTGCAGGAAGTACAAAGCAAGTGCAATGACAGTGTAGGGGCAGTACAGAGAAAGTATAAAAGTACAAACTTGTAAATCAATCTTTTACCCCTTGTTGTCTCACCTCTCAGTGCTCGTCGTAGCACTTACATTCTTACATATAACGCTTTCAAAGAAACCAGTATTATACCAATTAGGTATCATTACACTTCCAAGGCTATCGTGAAATAAGCTTTATATATTATATTACCCAATAATCTTTATTTATATCCTTTAATACTAATATCAATGCCATTTATGAAAACTCTTCCTTTGTTCTTCAATTTCTTCCTCTACTTAGTCTCTATGAATTTTTTCTTTTGAAGTAGTTTATATACTGGTTTAGAAAATGACACTTGTTAATAGATATGAATTTAAATACCAAGTATTATACCAGTACTACCAACTAGGAAGATGTGTTCATGGCCTACTATGAATCAGATTTTTTTAATCATATATAGGTAGTTTTCTCTCGAGATACAATTTTGTAAATTAATTCTCGCTCTCTTTTTTTAATCCAAAGAAGAAAAACCAATTTTGTGTGTAATTATTAAGAAATGTGAAAAATATTCGTATATAGCGTTACTCTATAATGGAATCGTGAGAATTATAATACTCAAGCGTATCACGAAAGCAAATCTAATTATTTAAATCAATTTTCATGGATTGTATAACGTCTAAACATATCGAACATGGTACGCCTCTTTTAGTCCTCGCCTTATTATTTTTTTATTGTGTAATACAAGAAAAAGGAACAAATGAATTTTTTTCCGTTATTATTGTATTGGTTTCGGAGAGAAAAAAAACATACCACTAGATATAAAGGCAAGTCTACTATTTAACCTACCGTAGAATATAGGAAATCAAGATAAATTGTCAGATAAGTGCGGAAAGCCATTATCAATTACACAATAATTCTTTTTGCAATTATATCTTGTCTATCTCAATCTAACATTACACAAATCTTAGAATGAATGACAAAAGCCACCTAGGTAGTTTACAACAATAGCTTGTGTAAAAATCTAATTATCCACTGTATATGTCGCATTTTATCAAAAAACTAAATCAACTTTTTTTATCTATTAATTCCTATTGTAAATGATAATCAAATATAATAATTTAAAATTATTTCTTTTTCATTTTTAAATCCGAAATCGATCATCGAACAAGTCATCAATCTTTAAAATTAATTTAAGCAAACAACAGCAACATTTCAGCTTGTATGTGGTTGGAATCATATATGATTGATTTTTTTGACGTTGATGACCTTTTTTCAGTGCCACAAGATAAATATTACGGTCATAATTGCCAAAAAATAATTTAAACAATTTATTATTATTATTACTATTTTCACAATAATAACATATTAATGGTTTACATAATGACTTTCAATCATTTTTTTTAAACACTATACGTACACATCATTTTTACAAGTACTTGTACATAAAAGGCGCAGAAGATAAATTGTACGATTTTATCGGGCTTGGGTTTCTATTTAAAGAGGACATGTATAAACCAATAATAATTGACAGCTCAAAGCATAATCTTTACTGATGCATTTTTTGCAGAAATAAAATTCAGATTTATCTATTTCCATTATTAATGACCGCTCCATTAGTTAATTACCGTATAACAAGCCATAATCGATAATCATCAAGAAAATGTATAAGCTTTAGAGAGTTTATGATATGGTTTTTGCTCAATAACTTTTTGCAATAAATAAATGATCGTTAATCAATTCCTATAAATTTCATTGAACAAATAAGTTATAAACCATCGAATTCAAATTGGAAATGGCAAAACAAACTACTACTTAATAGTCGTTTCAGAATAAAAATGTTAAACGACTTAATGGCTTCCTTAATTAATTAATGTTAAATGACAAAGAGCAAGCTTTAAACATAAACGCATCTTCTAGTAGCATTATGTATTTTATTGGCAGTATCAAGTAATGATGTTGCATAGCTATTAAAGACTCTTAAATGCAAATAGTTCATCAAAATTAGATCTACAAAATAAACAAATTGTTTCTAATATTACTGTAACGGATGATAATTACGTGAATAAACTGTATCTCCATGAGATCTTGGAATCTTGGCTTTTTGATTTCTAAACTGTAGTCTATTTGGAAATGAGAGAGTTCAAATTTTATGGCCCTTCTAGAGTCCATGAGCGTCCACTCGTAGTCTGTTATTTGACTAGTAATTTGCCTTACAACTAGAGCGATGTATTATACATTATTGACAATCATACTGCAATATGTTCATTTCTATCATAATAAAACCCTTGGAAAGTATAAGCTATTGCTATACCAACAGCAAAGTGGTTAACAATTTTCTTTAAACGTCTGTAAAACTGACAAGTCTTCACCAACATTTATTTGTAAATAATTTAAAACGAGACGTTTTATCCGATTTCGATTGAAGTTTTTATAAATGTTATTTTACGCTAAAATAGTATATTAAAGAACAAGTTTTATACGACATGATTTATTGCACGAATGCTAGTTTCGAGTGCAATAAGCATCACTGCAATAAATGTCTTATAAAACGAGTTCTTTATACTATTTTTTGTACTTTGCACCTCTTTTTTACTAATTTTATCCGTTTTAAAATAAAAATTCGCACTTTTAGAATTTGGGGAATTTTATCGTGGTTGGTACCAACAATCGATAAATGTCAAATTTTGACATTTGAAAATTCAAATTTTAATTTAACAATGATTTCAATGACATTTCATTTGTCATGGTTCATGACAATTCGAAGTTCTAATTCGAAACTCAAATGAGCTAGTTCAGCACTATTTTCGGTTCTGAATGAGCCTTGATATAAACGCAAAGTACAAAAATATCTTTTTATTTAATATTAGCTTTATTTTGATTTTCCATCTTTTATATTTAATAAATACGATGAAATTAATTAATTTCCAATTTTAAAATCCCGGCGGGCATTGAAACCTTACTTAAAATTTTTTTTGGTCGATAGATGGCTGATTGGAATCTATTGACCACGGCCTACTAGATTCATATAAGCTTCGAAGCTTATATCAATCTAGTAGGCCGTGGGCATAACTCCAATCAGCGCCATCTATCGACCAAAAGAAATTTTAAGTAATGTTTCATTCTTCGCCGCTAGATGGCAATGTATGCGCTCAGTATTTTAAAATTAGAAATTAATTAATTCCATCGTAATTATTAAATATAAAATACGGAAAAATAAAAATAAAACTAATATTAAATAAAAAAGATGTTTTAGCGTTAAATACATTTATAAAAACCAAAATAAATCGGATAAAACGTCCTGTTTTAAATTATTCACAAGAAGAAGTTGGCCAAGACTTTACACGCCAGTTTTACAGACATTAGGGGATTAGTAAATGCATTTCTGAAGTCAGTGGTTATATGGAAATTAGACTTTGACTTTTTTATATCTAGCTTGTATTAAACGGTCCACCGTGCGCAGCTCTCTATTGTTTGGCGATTGCTTAGAACCTTTTTCTTCTTTTTACGCATTCATTTTCTCCAATCTTTGTATAAGTTTGTTTAGCCGCTTCTGTGTGATGGATTGTATACTATTTTATTAAGACTTAGGCTGCTCCAGCTATAGAGAAAAGACGGACAGCATACCGGAAAAAATACCAAAAAAATAGGCGTGTTTAATGTAACTTTTTTTTAATAGTTTACCAATTTTATTTGGGGACTGGCAGCCTTTTTTATAAAAATAAGACATCGAAAGAATAATAAATAAAATCTTAATGTAACGTTTTGTAAAGTAATATAATGAACCTATTGTTTTTAATGCATAATCTAATAATATTTGATCGTTGTTAATAAATTTCTTATTAGTAATTACTGTTAATATTCGAGTAAACATTCTTTAATCGGAGGCAGTTTGACACAATTGACATAAAGTATAACCTAAAAATTAACGACTGATCTCTGACTTCAAATATCTTTATTGTAAAATTACCGCCAGTGGGCGCCATTTAACGTACGAATCAGTAATAATTTTCAACAATGAAAAAACTGGAAATGAGACGGCCGTATATAAGCTAAGCTTATATGAATCTAGTAGGCCGTGGTCAATAGATTCCAATCAGCCATCTATCAACCAAAAAAATTTTTAAGTAAGGTTTTAATGCTCGCCGCTAGATGGCAATGTATGCGCTCAGTATTTTAAAATTAGAAATTAATTAATTCCATCGTAGTTATTAAATATAAAATACGGAAAAATAGAAATAAAACTAATATTAAATAAAAAAGATGTTTTAGCGTTAAATACATTTATAAAAACCCAAATTTAAATCGGATAAAACGTCCTGTTTTAAATTATTCACAAAAAAAGTTGGCCAAGACTTTACACGCTAGTTTTACAGACATTAGGGGATTAGTAAATGCATTTCTGAAGTCAGTGGTTGTCTGGAAATTAGACTTGGACTTTTTTACATCTAGCTTGTATTAAACGGTCCACCGTGCGCAGCCCATGGAGAAACAAAACCGGTCCCTGGCTACCAACTCTATTGTTTGGCGATTGCTTAGAACCTTTTTCTTCTTTTTACACATTCATTTTTTCCAATCTTTGTATAGTTTGTTTAGCCGCTTCTGTGTGATGAATTGTATACTATTGTATTACCTCTTCAAATTGAACACTCTCTCATTTCCAAATAGACTATAATAGGTTCCATTTTGCATCTGAGCATTTTCAAAAACTAATTACAATTATTATTTTCTTGTCAACGTTATTATAGGAGATTTTCGCTCTTCAGCCATTAGGATTTGAAATATGGATATTGTGTAAAAAAGGAAAAACACGGCTGCGTGGGGCTATCGGGTCGGGGTTAGATAAGAGTCATCGTCTGAAAGGCCTGATTCAATATGTAATGAAACAGCAATTTTGGGGTTATTTTTTTATTAGTAAAAATCTCATAAAAATCGCTTTACTTTACTTTTACTTTACTCGCCAACTACGAAACAAACAGACCGACAAAATTACAGTCAGGGCCGCTGAGAGTCAGACCGGGCCCTAGTACGGATATAAATCACAGGTCATCCAAAAATGATTTTGTCAAAATACTATTTTTCGAAGGGTCATCCGCTAACTAAAATACATAATTAATAACAGTTTCACAAGATTTATTGAATTGTTTATGACTGACAGTTGTCTCATCATGTAATAATGTCATCATCAAAAGTATGACAGAACACACGATCTTATGATATCCGGCAATTATCGTTTAGATTTTTTTTTTGTAACTCAGTTTACATTGGACAACGATTTCGAAATTTCGACATACAATACAGAACACACTAGTTGTACACTGTTATATATTAACTGTTATAATAAACAGAAAAATCTTACTACACCAAATGTCTTTTGGAACAGAACCACCCAATGCTACCTCAAAACAACATCAAATTCTTACACTTTTACAACAACAAACACAATTTACAAAAACAAGTTGTTGAAATCAATATGAAAGAGACAAACCCTCTAAAAGAATGAGTGAGTAAAATCCACGAACGACACTTTCGTGACTCGAGTTTCGAGATATTTGGCTTTCATCAGTCAAAGATAGCTCGCTCCTATATTTCTCCCACCCAACAAAACTCAAGTATTTGCTCCGAATTAACATTCGTGTCGAAATCAGTAATGGCGACATCTATAGCTAGCAATAAAAGATGTCTAAATTATGGTCGTCAACCGAACTAATTGTATAAAAGTAAACCACTAGTGGCCAATGCGTTTTAAAAGCAAGTTGTTAAAATCACAAAATAATATAGTACGAAAGAGATAAACCCACTAAAAGAATAAGTCACGAATTAGACATTTAAGAAGCTCTTGAAATATTATACAAACACAAACGCACGGTACCTTTAGTTCCGAATAAATAAGTCGAACTTAAGTAATTTTTCATTACCGGAAGTGTAAGATATTTGCTTTTGCGTATGTATTGTATCTCGCTATTTATTTATTGTGCCTAGTTTTTGTGACCTTTGATAATAACATTACGTAAGTGTCAAGACACTTGTCAGGTATAATAAACCCAAAAAATCTTGTGAAACTCTTAGTAATTATTTGAATTCTATGTTATTTCAGGAATTGTCTTGCGTCTTCATCAATGAGCTCATTGGTTTCCAAAACACGACCTAAAAACCATTGCGTAGTATTGTATAAATGTTAACTGTGCTTAACATTGCCAAACTACTGAAGTACATAATATTTGTGTGTGATATAGGGCGATTATCTTTAAGGACAACCACAGAAAGGTGTTTATGTGATTGTCGAGACCGACTGCTTAACGTGCCATCTGATAGCACGGTGTAGTGTTCTAAAGTTTTATCGACGAGAAAAAAATCATTCCCCGGTTCCGATTGAGTAAGAGTTGGATTCCTTACCGCGCAAGCACTCACTTCACTTACCATCATAATTAGTATCATAAAACATAGCATAATAAGCGTTTCTTTTTTTTATTATTTGCTTAGAATTATCACTATCTTTATTGTCTTCTTCTCAAGATATATCACCTTCGGTTTCTGATCGTCCGCAAAATTCGCCATCAGTTTAACTTGAGCTAAAGCTTTGTGGCTCTTTCGAAACTGTAACCGCAAACACCCTGTGTTACTCTACCGCCTGGATCAGCCTCCCACCCCCGGGTCATCGTTTAACCCTCGAGTCACCCACCTACCCCCGGGCCACCGGCAAATCCTGAGTTACTCATCAACATCTTTTTCTACTTCTATCCATGCCATGAGACACTTACTATCTCATTCACCATCAAAATTTACATTTTTAATTCATAATTACCTAATCATTTCATTCATATTTTTTTGTTGTCCTTCGGTATTAAAAGTGACATTTAGTCTTCTAAACAGACTACTAATGTGGCACTTTAGTAGTACATACAAAAATACCCGACAAATTATATCATGTGATCAAATTGTTGGGTCACCGTAGTAGGTTTATTTTCGACGTTTCATTGATGTGTCCAAAAATTTTATATAAAAACATATAATTTCCACATAACCCCAAAATGACCTGCTAAGATGATGGGACTATTTCATTACAAATAAATAAACATATTTATGTTTCTTATACGAGCCCTGCACCAAAAGGTACAGGGTGATCCAAATTGAATGAGGACGGTTTGAATTTACGGCCACGTTAAATTAATGTCACATTGGCAACATGAATACTTTTCTGCTTGTTTTATTTTACAGCGGCGTCTAAAAAATAATATAGCTTTTAAACTTCGTTAATTTTAAATAATAAGCTTACTTGATAACAAAATCGTGTAGCAAACCGTAGTTCTGAAAAAAACTGTTTTTCTCCAACCGTTACAAAAGTATGACATTTTACGACTGTCAGGAGGCTCTAAGTAAACAAAAACAAGTAAACAGTAAACAAAAATTGGTATCTTAGCAACAAAAGTATTCACTTTTAACCCTAGGAGCTAAAGTTGTCACTTTTAATCCTAGTATTAAAAGTGTTGATTTAAATTAAAACTTGGTACTTTTAATCTGAACAAGTTTATTCAACAATCTTTACAATTGATGTTTATTCACACTGATATTGAATACACAGTTTGAACAGGTATTAAAATTAAATAATCCACTGGAACTTCCAGCACCTTCATTCTTGGAACAATTCTTAACACAGTCCAACACGTTTTCACTAACAATTATATTATTTTCCGATGCTGTGTCATTAGAAATGACAGTGGTGCTTGGTTTATCATTATTATTACCGCTATCAACCTGCAGTATTCTTTTCGCAATATTTTCTTTATTCAAAAGTGAGTCTTCGATGTAGCCTTCCGCCACAGTGCTCGATCTCCACCCTCCGTGTCTTTTTAGACAAGTGAGGTCACCACCGCCGTCAATTAAAAGAGTAGCAGACGTTGGTCGTAATGCGTGTCCCGTGTACTCTTTCCAGTTGTCCAGGTTCAAAAATTTTGCTACTTCTTGCGAGACGGCACTGATTTTATGAATACCGACCACCATTCTATGACACTTTCCACTAACGTATCTGAGAAATAATCGACGTTCTACCAATCCGGATGGACGTAGAGCAACATATTTTCGATATAAAGTTAAATAATTTTCTCCCAGCACAGTAAAAGATCGTGGTCTCTTGGTTTTGGTAGTGGGAATTTTGATAATTAAAGCGGATTTCACATCTTCAACATTATCAATTGTTATTTTGACTAATTCATCAGAGCGGCATGCGCCTGCAACCCCCAATATTAGGACAACCTATAAAAAAGCTTTTTAAGAATTTTGTTCTTTCATTTTGAAAGCGTTTACCTTCATCATCAAATATAAATTATCAGGTGCACTATTCAAAAAACGGTCAACTTGCTCCTTTGTAAATACTCGCGATTTTTTTGATGAATATCCCTCATTTTGTCTCTTGAGAAAAGAACGTAGCTTTGAATATTTACTCATATCAATCCCGTTCTTTACATCCAACGTTGACCGCAACATTGAATATTGTGACCAAAGCGTTGACGGCTTCATTTTATTTGCTAAGTTTGAGAAATACACCATCAGTACATCTTCTGAATACAACTGAATGTTTTTTTCTTTGCACCAATCCATAAAACGTCGATACGCAAATTCATAAATTTCTCGAGATTTCTTAGGGAGAAGATTCAAAGAAACCTCTTTCGCACACTCCAGTATCTCCCTAGGTACACCTAAATCTTCATCAAATTCCATTTTTACACAGTTTTCAACAAATTAGACCACAAACAATCACAAATGAACTCAATTAGCAAAATGGCGACCAATGTTTGACAAAGTGTCCATGACTACACATCGATACCTACTTTGCTTTATTATCCCAATGTAGTTTGAATAATTTTGTTCAAAACACAAATTAATAGTTCAATGGGTGATTTCGGTTGGAGAAAAAGTAGCATGTTTCATTCGGATTAAAGGTGCCTTTTTGTGACTCGCAATTAAGCATCCGCTCGGCTTCGCTACGCTTCGCCTCGCAAATGCAAAATTTGCTCGTCAAAAAAAGGGGCACCTTTAATCCTAATAAAACAATCTACTATATTTGTAAAATAAGAAAACAAGCGAAATAAAGCAAAAAATTCAATAAAAACTCGAACAACGTAGCAAAGTACAACGATGTAAACGAGAAACTGACGAGTTGAATCTGTAATTTGACACAACACATTTCAATAGTGCTACACTAACAACGTGAAATACACTAAAACCTAAGGCGCGAAATTCAAACCGTCTTCACTCAATCTGGATCTCACTGTACTTAAATAATTTTATGAACTCTAAATACAATTTTAATGATTTATTATATTTGATTAATTTATGTATTCTTTAAGAAATGTAAAAAAGTTTTTTGACATATCTATCTCAAAAATACAAAACAGAGAATATGTACTAAAATAACAAGGTAGTATTTATATTCTAAAGATTTCTACCATAGAGTTATCTCCCCTATCGCTTTATAACAACTTCAGTGTCAGTTTTTCAATTTATTATAATAACGAATTATTACAATTTAAACTAAACTAATATTATTTTAAACTAATTATTAATTTAAATTAAATTAATAATTTTCCAGAGATATTATATCATTAAAAAAAATTTCAATATTTTTAGAAATGTGTTTCAATTCAATTTAACGAATGATTATGAATCACCAAGAAATTTCGTTATAAGCATAATCTTTACATAATTTTTCGCCTCATACCTTTCGGTGTCGAGGTGCCGGGTGCACCGAGCCGCAGAGTGGATATATGTGTGTGAGACGAGGCAGCGGAGCCATATAGGCACATACTGCGCTCGTGATTTACCCATCCGAGTACTGACCGGAACAAACACGATTTAACTTTGTTAAGCGATATAATTCCACTATAACCACTATGTTATATATACTGCCAGCCTTATAAAATATTTAAAAAATATGTTTAGACATGTGCTTTAGTTTAACTTGATAAATTATAACACAATTTTAATTTGATTTAAAGTTCAAGAATACATCCCTAACAATTGTTAAAGGAACTTTGCTAAATAAAATATAATTTTCCAGAGATATATCATCAAAAAAATTTAAATATTTATAGAAAAATATTTCAATTCAATTTAACGAATCATTATGAATCATCAAAAACATTATTTTTAAAATATTTAAAAAATATGTTTATAAATGTATTTCAGTTCAACTTGATAAATTGTTCAACAATTTAAATTTGATTTCAAGTTCAAGAATACATCCATAGCAATTGTTAAACACTGTTTGCAAAATAAAATATAATTTTTCAGAGATATTATAAGAACAAAAAAATTGCAACAATTTTAGAAATTTGTTTCAATTCAATTTAATGAATTAAGTATTACACCTTTGATGTAACGTTTACATATTATCATGGTATGGGGTATGTTTAAAAATAATAATAATAAATAACAGACAGACAAAACATGATTTGCATAAATATAAAAATAACACAAAGCATACAACTCACAAGTTGCTTACCTTTTATAATAAAATATTGCTGTGGCTAAATGTATTGCAGTGGTGAAAAGCATTAAAGATTTTCTGAATTCTTATTAATTATTATGGAAAAAATAATAGAAAAACACATACACAAATAAATTTCCAAAATAATAATTACACAATTTTATTATTATTAACACAAAACAATGAAACGGCAAACAAAAAAATAATTGATACCAGAAAAATAGATTTTCTATTATGTGAATTAAAAAGATTGAAGTATCTCTTATTTATCAATCTTTTAAAATTAAATTACAATAGAAAAATCTGACTACAAAATTCTCTATCTTCTAATTCTTTAATTAAATTTAATTAATCCCAAAATAGTTAAGTTTCCTTTATTTGGAGATTAATAATTTTATTTTTAAAAATCACTTAATTTCAAATATTATAAACTATAACAAAATTATGTTTAAGGTTATAATTTACTTATAATTTTTGTTTATTTTGGTATCATATATTTCTTAAACTAATAAACAAAAACTAATAAGAAAAACTCACGTTTTAGTTTTATTTTTAAGAATTATTTTTTTTAAATTGTCGTCACAAGATTACCAACTTTATTTTTAAAATTATCTTGTTGGTTGCCTTCAGTACTGCTTGACATCGAATCGATGATTCATATAATTGCATCCAAATAAAAAGGTTTTAACAAACGGAATTCCAAATCTTGATAATTTTTATACATCAGTGGTAAGTAAAATATCTTTATCAAAATCCAATTCCACTTATTATTAAATAAAATTTCAATAAATTTTACTTGTTAACACTAATAAATCGAAGATCCAATTAAAAACTTGTTTAAATTTTTGGCACTTGTTAATTAAACATTTTCTTTTAAAAACTCTAAATTAATTCACTTTGACGTTTTTCAAAAATAATCCTAACCTACGATATTTGACATTTGTTTATACTTATCAACATAACCTTAAATTTGTTTAAGCTCAACAAGATGTGTGCCCCCTTTGAATGATGGAAAAAGAAGTAGATTTTAGAAAAAATGGCCGTGCTTTTATATGATTTGACCAAAACAAATGAATTCTCTGAAAAAGGTTTACGTTTTTTTTTATTTTAACCCTATTATTGTTTATAATTTATCATTAATGCAAAAACTAATTAAACAGTCTTGTAGAAAATTAAATTCCAAATTCAACGATATAGGACACTTTAAATGTCTACAATTTAATGTTGATGAGATGACTATTTCTTAAAACGTATTAATGGCTTAATTATCTAATAACACATTTTTACACATCCCTATCATCACAAAACTTAACATTACATCATTAACAACATTATTTGAATGTTTTAGATACCAGGAACTTTGACTTACAAGTCAATTTACATAAATCACTTGTACGTTAGAAAGGCTCAACTCAATAACATTCTTTTAGGTGATATCATCCACAAGATACATCCTTTACATTATAAAGTGTATCAATTCTGTGAATGCAATGCTATTCCACAAATTTTCACAAAGACAACCTAGCAAACAGTCTTAAAATTATGAGATGCATCAAAACTGCAATCTGAAGATATATCGGTAATATGAAAACAATGCTTCAACTAAAATTCTACAAGGTAAGTTGCTATACATCCTCAAAACGTCATATTATGTCTATTCTGATGTGATAGATGATTTCTATATTTGAAATCGAACTAAGCTTTATTAAGTTGAGAAAATTATCAAAACGAGACTTAATAGTCAAGTTAAAAAGAAAATTATCTATATACTACGGAAAATCTATATTTCCACAGTTCTAGTGCTCTTGTTAAAGTTAATTATCTAAATTATATTTCATAAAAGATTTTTTTTCAAATTTCATTATTGCAACCATTCAATCGGGTCGTTCAAAAATTGCATAAAAATGCTCAATAACTACTTCGTGTGTGTCTGTTCGAGTTGACCTGATTAAATATCATGACAATATTTCTCGAATACGCGTTCTGATTAAAAGGTTTTCGTATGCAAGCATGAAAAGTCCTAAATCCTTTTACTACTGTGTAGCATGAGGAAATATTTTATTCAATACTTTGCATTTTTTCTCTCTTGAAATATCTTTTTGTGAAACGTAACTAAAACAAATTCCTGCAATATTTTGCTGGGCCCAGGAATAAAATTGTATTGGAGTTCGAGTTTGACGATTATATGGTAACTGAAGACTTGCTGGAGCTGCCAATCCCTTTAGAGTTCCATTCAAGGCGTCGTTAATACCGTTTTTATGTGTAGTCTCGAAAAAGTATTACTCTACGGGTAATTCAAACCCATTTTCGTGATGACATAAGTTAAGGACCTAAAAGTTCCTAAAATTATGAGGTTGGTTTATATTTAGTTAAACGTATAATTACACCACATCTGTAAGTTAATTATTTTTTAAAAAATGTAAAAAGTAAAAAACTAAGATCGGTTGTACTTTTCTGGGTAGATTCCAAATATGTAAAAATTATTTCGACTGGCCTTGCAATTTATTATGAAAGTGTTTTACATGTACCTAGGATTGTCGCTTGGGTCGTAACTAGAGTTTCTGACCCGAGAAGTTATTACTCTATTTTTTGTTGTCTCGAGTCCTGGGAAAAATAATTCGAGACACCGGACTTTTGTATATCTAAAAGGTATTCAATTAAATTCCTTAATTTAAAATTAAGGTTTTATTTGTTTCAATGTTTTGGGCAAATTATTAGTTAAAAAAGGTAATTCTGAACAGAAATGTTGCTTTGCGCAGATGGTTTTCTTAACCAGCTTTTTAAAAAGTACTAAACAGTATTTGCAAACACATAGAAATTATTTACAACCTGTCTATAAACAATCAATAAAGGTAACGGGATTATCTTCAGTAAGAAAGTACTGTTAGGTATGGTGCCTCGTCATAGCATTCTTTATAAGTAAACTTGCAGTTTCTACTCAATTATGTACAAAAAGAGTCTCCATCCGGAATTTCCTCTCTTATTCATAAACAAGTAAGGTAGTCTTATTAAACCTTAAACAGAATGTTTCTACTTCAAAATTGAATATTGAAGCATCATCGTATTATCTTTAACAACCGGTCGTTTTCAATAGGTACAGGGTTCCAAGAAGGTTTTGATAAATCTTTGTAATGACAATAGTGCGCTTTCATAATAATTAATTGCTTATAGTGGTATTTACTAGATTTCTTAATTTGTTTGGCATAAGTCAAAACAAAAATAATTCTAACAAAATGGTAGAGGGGGATGCAAATTTCACTGTAAGAAGAGCGGGATCTTTCAATAGGAAAGAAATAGCCAATAAAGGGAGAGCTATGTGACTTAAGCAATAATATGGTTTTTGTAGAGTTCACAGGATTGGAGTTTGTAGAAGTTGCAAGGAAGATGAGACTAACCGTTGAACTCGTTCAAATTACACTAGTCCTGAGCACTACTTTGAAAAGAACCTAGGGTCAAATCATGTGCTTTATGTTAACATTCTTGCTCAAGCAATTGCTTTAGTTATACATAAGCTTTTACACAACGTAGGTAAGTTAGTTATTTTTTTTATTAGATGATAGCTTAGATGATCACGTCCATGTCAAAAAAATTTAACAGGTTAACTAAAACCTGATTTACTGTTATGTTCCTTCTTATGAACATGACGACACCCCCCCCTTGTCTCACTACTATACCTCGACCAGCTTTTTACGCTAAACGGTATTAGAAAAAGATTACATAGTGATATGATATTAAGAGTTTAAATTTTAATAAAAAAAAAATAGAAAACATCACATTCGGGCGCAATAAATGTTTTATCGTGATAACCGCTGTACTAGTATACACTTTACATCACTTGATCATAGATTTATTTAAATTAAAGACCACTATCATTTATGTTTAATGGTAGCAAGGCAAACTGAAAAGTTATACAAACAAACTTACCTTTGTGACGAAAAGAAAATTTGCACCGGCTATGATTTTAAAATCTAAAGACAAGCTCAGGAAAATTGCATGAGGAAATTTCGTGTGTGTCGCTCTTTGACAAAATAATAAAATATTGTTCAATCTATACCTGTAAAATTATGTTAATGGACACAAAAGCAAAAATACACAAATAAATCTCCTTTTGAACATTTAAAAATATTACCTATTTTATTAATAAACACAAAAAGAATAAAAACTGAAAGTTTATGAAAGAGAAACGAAAACAAAAAGAATTTCTTTTTATCTAGAATGGATTCAATTAACAAACTTGGTATAATTTAAATTAATTATAGGTGTCAATTGGATTTACCAAAATAAGAATTAAGAGACAGTCTAATTAATTTTATTTGATTAATTTTTATTTTATCAATCCCACGATCTTAAATTATAATTAAAGAAAGAAACGAAACAAAAATAAAGTTAAAGTTCGAAAATAAATTTTTAAATTCAAAAATTTTGCGCCACTAGAAAATTTTTAAACACACTATATTATTTGGCAGTTTTCTGTAATAGTCGATAAATTTACCTGCTTATTTGTTGTGAAAGTAAACACACATTTTTAAATTGATTTTTCCAGTGAAAATTGTATTGTAAATAATTACCATTATTAAATACTGGACATGTTTTCTCCAAGACGTGAGTACATCAAATCAGTTAGTGATTTCCAACAAGTTTCCATTATATCCTGTTTTAAAATTCCAAAAATAAAGTTCCAATACGTTTTACAGAAATTCTCTTTTTATAAATATAATTAGTCCAAAAACCAAATTAACACTTTCACTTTCCATTTTATTTAAATCAATTTCATTGTTCATTGTTATTATCATTACTTAACCCTTTTTTAAAAAATTTAATTTGCATGACATTTGTCCATAACCTACCGTTTTTGACATTTTATTGACGTAAAATCTGTCACACATAACCTCAAAATTTTAACAAATTATTGCATGATCTGACATGGCTTCTGCTTTGTATGAAAATCAAGAAGCAAGTGGCCAGATTTTCTACCTGCTTTTATATTTTTTTCAAAAACAAATGCCAAACGTTATTTTTCCACTAACAGAATCTGGTAAGTTACTAAAAGAAATTGAACATCTAACCTAACAAGATTTACATAACCAAATTATTGTTAAGAAATTAAATTAAATGTATAAGCAAATTACATAATCGGAAAGACGATAATTTTTACTATATTTTGGTATATTACATGTCTAACAAAAAGCAAATTTAACTCCAGGATTCAATGGCAACCATCTTGAATTTTCTGACAAACATGGTTTTATAAAATTACAGATAATAACATTTTCACACCGTATTACTTCCTTTTCTTATTATTAAATGAATCTTATCATCCTATTACACAATATTTACATCAATTTGGCACCAAAACTTTGAATATTAACTAGATTTTACTATTTTAACAGATCCGGTTCAAACGATACAAATCTTAAGCTTCAAACGGCTAAACCTTCTCTATTTAGAGCTACCCACTTGAAAATTCTATTGCTAAAGATGCACTAGAACCTAATTAACAATATTGTAGCAAAACATTTTGGCTGCAAATGCATAGATTAATGAAAATTATACATTTATCATGAAATTGGATGAATCGTTAAACCAGCATGGGATTTACTTGAAATTCAACAACAAAAACTGTGAGTATTGTGGTGATTGCTTGCATACACCCTTCCAACTATGCCTTTTATAATTTCCAGGTGAAACTACACCTTACAATGGCTTCAATTATGAAAAACCAAGTCCAACGACCTAACGATATGCAAATCGTAACTTAATTTTATTAATTAATTTTTTAGTTTTAAGGGAAAATCCTTTTAAGATCTACTTCTTATTATTACCAAGTGATGTATAGTGTATCCTTTACTTATTAAGTAACAAATTAATTTATTTAATTAAGATTTGTTCAATTTGAGTCCAAACCCCTAAATATATAGGCAACCCAAATGACTTATATTCAACTATAAGTGCTGGAATCACAGCAATAGATTCGAATCAAATATGTGCCTATGTTAAGCTTTCGTTTATAGCATAAAATGTCAAGCCGCGGTGCAATGTGCAATTATACGGCGTTCTTAACTTCAACTACATACAAGAATCGTACATTAAACTACCTTGTCCTTTACGGTTCTAAATTTAAAAAAACTTTTTGTTGTTTATTACCAAGCATAGTACATACTATCCTAAATGCAATAAGATGTAAAGATTACTATAATCTTGACTTTTCGAGTTAAGAAGCTTTTCAAACACTAATTGTTAACACTTCATTATTATGGGTTCTATACTTCAACTTTTCACATGAACATAAAACTTTTTTAAAGTAAGCCTAATCAGACTATTAAAGCCTCTTTAATAAGGTATGCGTGTAATGATGACACCTACACCAATAAAATGTGATTTCCAATTAAACAAGGCGTTTTAGATTTTTCTTAGTAACGAAACATTAATTTAATTTAAAGTCTAAAGTATATGCTATATAATTACGTATGTTTTCTATTTAAATATACTTCATGCTTTGCCTTCCATGTTTACACCAATTAATTTTCAATAAAAACAGCCACGATTTAATTTGCGTTCATGCTAAATAAGTATCGTGAGGGTTAGAAAAACCATCAAAAGTCTTGACAACTCCAATCTAATATTAATAGAATAATTAAAGAGATTGATACGCCGTAACATGCGGTGTATGCGGTTTTCATGATTTGTATAGACGACTCAGGTGCTCTGAAATCGCATTGACAGCGCTTTTAAATAAATAATAATCGCGTGCCAAGTGTATCAATCTGTCAGCAGTGTATTGCACACAAACGGAAACGGATCATTAAACACCCACTGATTAATCAATGTGTCGTAAACAAATCTATCGGTTCCTTTTGCTTTGTTTCCTCTATTGCATGTAATGAGTACAAAATTTGATTAATTTAATGATGCAGATATTCACGTATTGAATGAAATTTTATTGCATTTAGCGGTGCATTTGAATCTTAAAACGTAATAAATCGTCATTAATCCTTGTTTAATCACAGACGCACTCTCGTCCAATTATCGTAAATATTAAAGTCTTCCACCTTTAAATAACAATACCTAACAGCGGACGATCCCAAGGTATAAATTAACGACTTTCACTGTATAACCAAGAGCAAGAAGCAAGTTGCAACAGTTGGCACTCTAAATGTGTACTTTAAGATCACGGCTTCTGACTTACGACAATCACAACCTCTGTCTTTAGAAACTAGCGGTAGTAGTCTTTTTTATTCTTCACATTTCTTCCATTAATTTCTTCTATTTCCATTTATTTTATTACTATCACCATTATTTTGCTATTGTAAATTATATAAGCAGCTGCAGACGTTTAGTTTGAAACAAATGCACTTACGTGTGTATATATGAGAAGAGGAAAACGAGTCTTTCCTCTAATAAAATTTAACAAATATTAACTTATGATTTATGGGCGACTGCATAATTACTTAAATGCTTCTTTACCGCAGGAACAAAGCTATTCTACTTGTCAGTCGGAGATGTTAGTAAATGCTTCATGCGTTATGCATGAGTTACTTGGTGGTTCACGTTTTCAATTTTTTTCTTTTCCTATTTTGAATGCTAATTGTTGGTAATTTAAGAATATTGACAGCCTATTAACGAATCTATATGACTCCTACATATTATATCGACTTCTTTTAAATACTTAACATGCTAATGAAAATCGTCAATTTTGATTGGTTATTTTTATCATTAAACCGCACATGGGGATACCCAATGAAATGACCAAAATACAACTATCGAATATCAAAAATATAGTTATACAATCTTAATAAGCAAAGCTTAAAGTAGTTTTGCTCAAAATTTAAAATACATAGGTAAAGAAATGTAGATGATACATATTATATATTATAGTCATTTTACTAAAAATTTCGAAAAAAATATTATTGCATTCAAAAGTTGATTTTTAATTTACTGATGATTGGTATAGCAGAGGTATAGAAGAATGATGGATATTCTGTTATCACATAAATAAATAGTTCCCTTATTTATATTGAGATAAAATTAATTTAAAAATAAAAGCTACTAGAACTGGTTTAGATCATAAAGTTAGGTTATGCTAAAGAAGAATTTCGAAGAATGGCGTGAAGAATACCATCACTCTAACTTCAAAATCGTTCTTCTGTTTTTCAACATTAGGTTTTTATAACAATTAGTTTACACAATAGTGAGTAACGTAACAGTAATTTAGTGGTTAACATTATCAGAATAAAAATTACAATGATCAATTATAAAAGCTGAAGTAAACAGGTTTTTAAGCAATAAAAAGAAACAAACAGGAATTGAAGGCTACGAACAAAAATGTGTAGTAGATATTCAGCAAGCAAGAACAGCATTTGGAACTGAAATCACATCAAGGACTATACATAATGAAGATAAGACTAGCTTAGAATTATAGGTAGTCAAAATAGGCGAGTTCAATCGATCAAGAGATATCTTTCCAACGTGGTTTTCTATGGTTACATATTTACCTGTCCAACACTAACGGGAGGATACTTCCATTATGTAAAACTATAGCATCCTCTACTACTAACAAAAAGCTTATGAACAGGTGGGTAGTGGATATTGGAATAAGTAAATTGATAAGTTAGCAATATTTGGATAAAAGGGTCAGGATTCGTTCTCTTTTGTTATAATAACACTAATAACACTTTTGGCTGTTTTAATAATTAATCCAAAAGGTAATACAAGATATACCAGTATACCTATATCTATTTTTTTTATTTTATGCCTCCATTTTTTATTTGTTAGCAATGCATAAAATAAAGAAATAGTTATTATAATAAACATATGGTTTGTTAAACGTGAAATATTAACTAACGCAAAATTATTATCAGTCACAAATGTCGTTTATATTGCAAAATAAAGTATTTTGTAGCCTATTAACATTCGAAATAAAAACTCATGGTTTTATTGGTCAACTAATACATTATTTAAAAAAATGCTTGCTTTTTTAAAATAAATAGAAATTTGTTTGTGAAACAATAGAAGTTGAAATTGAAATAGAAGATTGTGAAAACTTTGACAAACGAAATTTGACATAAGATACAAAGAATGCGCAAAAATAAACTCCCAAAGAAATATAAGAACGACAAACAGCTTTTGGAACAGAACCACACAATGACACCTCTAAACAACATCATATTCTTACACTTTTGCAGGAAACACAAATTAAACATTTTAGAAGCTTTTGAAATATACAAACACAAATATGCACCGTATCTTTAATGAATGAACAAATTGAGCTTGGTAATATTCCATTATTAAAAGTGTTAGATATTTAATGTTTGTGGGTATTGTATATAGTTACCTATTTTTATATATCCTTAGCAACGTGTTTGTTTATCATTCTAATTTATTTTTGATAATGACATATGAGGCGCATAGTACAACAGTGACCTAACGTACAAAACTGGAGTTTCATGTTTTATACATTACTGCATTCTGTAAATTTGAAATAATGTTGTTTAACAACAACTCAACTGAAATTCAGCATATGATTGCTGTTTTTGAACGAAAATTTTGGTCACATTTTTTAGGGCAACAGTAGCAAGAATATAGTTAAAAATATTGTCAGTTAGGCCACTGATGTGTACTATGCGTTTCATCAAAGTAAAATTCAAGGATTTTGGTGCGCTGTTTGGTACTGAATTTTTCTATGATAAATTATTATTATGAGTCCATTAAAGGTTCTGAAAAGAAGAAAAGAAAATAAAAAAGTTATGAATGATTCAAATCAATGCGTGACTTATCACCACCAAGTATAATGAATAAGGAGGTCACAATCGCTGTTCGTTTCTGTGATCCATATGGTTCCAAAGTCTAATGGTTCTTACCGAGTTATTGGAGAATATCGCTTGTTAAACTACAAAACTGTTCTAGACTGCTGCTTAATATCCTTTTTAGAAGATGTCAACTGTAGGATACATGGTGCCACTATATTCACAAAATTGAACTTGATGAAAGTTTATTTCCACATTTTTATCGCCCAAAAGGATGTCGAGAAAACTGCTATTATCACTCCCCGATTTCTTCCACTACAAGAGGTAGCTTTTGGTTTGAAGAACGCCCCAGCTAGTTGAAGTCATTTATGAACACTATCCTCGAAAAGTTAAGTGCATTTTGTTTCTACTACTTAGAGGATGTCTTAATTTTTAGTCAAAACGAATTCATGATAAATATTATTCAAGAGCCCGGATTAACACTGCAGCCTACGAAGCTCGGTCTTGAGGCGCCACGTTTCTTGTGGGCGCCAATATACGGTTCGCAAAATTTAAAACCTGGAATTCCTGTTTTTATGATTCTATAGAAAAATAGAACTGCCTTGAAATGTTTTTATTTACTTTAGTTGTGTTGTTAGCCTGTTAGTTACTTACTAGTCAATAAGGCTGACTCTTCGATCTATCAATGATCAGAGAACGGCCTAGCAAATTCATTCGAACTGCGCTTAACAAATTAAAAAAATATATAACGTTGCAGGGTTTTGTTGTATGCCATGCTTTGCAAGCTTCACTTTCCACCCCGTAGTGCTGCCTGCTGTTGCTGTACACTGTTCTAAAACAGGACAAATCGACCGGACAACGCCGTTATAGTATACTATTGATGACAGATCTGTTGGTTGGTGCAGTCAGTATTTTTTGTGATAGGGTGATACGCTCTTATTATAAGTGCAAATAGATTTTCAAAATTGTATAGATATATTTGTAAATTTCATGATATCGTGTGCTATGTCTTTAGCATTAACAAAAATAGTTGGTGTTAATTTTATAGGCTATTTTGTATTAATTGTTGGTTTTCGTAATATATTTGCAATTTTTTCTGATTCTAAGTATGGTTTTCTGATTCTGAGTATGGTATTGATATGTAATGTGTGTTTCTTGTGTCAATTGGATACTGAAGATTGTAGAACAGTTGCAACCGAATCCTCAAATAAACATTGCAGTAGACTACACACGACATCACTTCTCGGAAAAGATTTTTTTACTATTGCTTTTCCACGTATGTATTTTCATTATCAAAAATTTTTGAAAATGATTCAGAAAACTATAATATGTTTGTTCTTGTACATATAAACAGCGGACCTACCAGTGCACAGTACCACGGCTAATCTGTTGCCTGAAACAACAAGGAGCCTATATGAAAAGGAATATTCTTGGTTTTGTGAATGGAGAAGAGCAAATACTTAAAAGTGGAGAAGTCGTTCTTTTATTGGACATTTCAGTGATTAAAATTCATTTTTACAAGTAGATGTTGAAAAAAAATATTTACTCAATATATTAAATTTTGACTGAAAATCAAGCTGAAAACAGATTTTCAAGCCTCGAACTAATTAATTAACTAACTAACTAATTAATTTAATTTAAAATAGCATGTTAATTTACTAAACGAAGAAGTAATGTGTACCTATTTGTTGTGTTTAATTTATTGAGACTTCTGTAAAATGACGTCTGTATTCTGTGAATATGTTAACAGAGTTGATACTTTCAACTGACCTACATTCATGATGAATAAGAAAGTAGGTAAGAATAGGTTTTTTTTTTACTTTTGATATATGGTTTTGGTCAGTGGCGTAACAATAGGGCCCGCAGCATCTCGGCTGCGGGGGGTGGGGCCGGGCTTCAGGGGCCACCAAACTTCAGAAGGCCCCCGAACTTCAGAAACCCTCAGTGACATAAAAATAAACAAATCATTTCTAGGGTTTCATGAAATTCGTGATCAAACTGGAAAGGGTATCCCAAACTTTATTTTAACGTTTTTAGAAAAAAAAACAAAATTTTAATTAGTAAATGTCGCAGGCAAGGTTACGATGGAGCTGCAAATATGAGTGGCTCTTATATCGGGGTACAAAAAAAAATTCAAACACTATCAGCCCCTTATGCAGAATATATCCATTGTGCTTCACATCATTTAAATTTAATTGTTCAAGATAGCAGCAATATCATAGAAATCAAAAATTATTATGACTTAATACAAAGTCTATATAACTTTTTCGGTCATAGTATTAAACGATGGTATATGTTAACCGATGTGAAAAGTAAAACTTTGCAAAAGTCTCTTACTTTAAAGACATTAACAGCAACTAGATGGTCTTCTAGATTTCAGGCTTTGTTTCTATAAAATATAATTTTGTTATAATTATGAAAACCCTTTCCAAGATTTTGTTAGTTTCTACGAATAGCGTTGAAAAGAAAACTGCAAATGATTTAAAAAATAACATGGAAACATTTGAATTTATATTTATTACAGTTTTGCAGACTAAAATTTTAGAATCCGTAAATATGGTTTCTACTATGTTGCAGTCTCAAAGTATAGATCTTGCAGGTAGTACAGTACTTCTCAATAATTGTAGAATTGAATTAATGAATTACAGAATAATTACGACGAAGTGCTCCACGAATGTAAACTATTGTAGCGTATTTCTAATCCTGAAATACGATATAAAGTATGTATCTTTTACAGTAATTTAGATGTAATTATTAACCAAATACAAAATCGTTTCTAAAGTACGTATGTTTAGAATAAATGACAATTTTAAGATCTTAGACCCAACGCGAGAATTTCTTTAAAACCTGATGAGGAATTTTTTGAAGCAAAAAAATTAATAAGTATGCCTATCCTTTAGATTTTACAAATGATTTTTTAGAACAATTAAATATAACAAGAAAATCTTAAAACTCCAACTTCGAGCAGCAAAATCCATTTACGAAGCCGCAAAAGTTGTTTTGATGGATTTTCAATGTTTAAGTAGCTTCATTCCAGAAGTTTGTACGGCGTATATTTTATTCCTTACGTTACCAGTTACTACAGCCAGTGCAGAAAGATCTTTTTCAAAATTAAAACTTATTAAAAATTACCACCGAAGTACCATGTCCCAATTTAGACTATCTTCTTTGGGTTTTATTAATATTGAAAATAAATTAGCTCAACAAATAGATAGACAACAAGTAAAATTTTTCTTTATACAATTTATCATTCCTGAAAACAACCTCGATTTCCCCCACTCTCACTCTCTCACATATATGTATACAGGGATATAGGGGCCCCCAAAACTATTTTGCGTGGGGGTCCCCGCAGTTTTCTGTTACGCCACTGGTTTTAGTTTATAAATTAATATGTGATTCTCAACTTTTATGAGTTTTCTTTCATTTATATCGTAGTAGTTTTAGTTTCCAAGTTATGTTTTCTTAAAATTAACCCTCTCTGTTATCTAGGTACGATTGCTTTTCATACAATGATTTTCTATTTAACTAACCGGCTTCCATTTTGCGCATGTGAAATATGAGAACGTTATCGCAAGAATTTTTAGTGTGTGTTCTGTGTTAGAACGCCCCCGCTGTGATATGATTGACAGAAGTTCTAGGGTTGGTGGGAGCCACCGTTGTGGTGCTATTGGTTACGGGGGAGGAATGCGTCACCAGGATTGGTAGCCCTAGGCCGGAAGTGAAAGCTTCACATGACATGACTACCGCCAGTGGACAAATAGAGGCATTACAAATGCTCTAAATAGATTTCATGTTTTTCTACGTGGGTATGTGCATAAGTGGTAATAATAATAAAAAGTTAATAATTCATAAAAGAAGTGTTTAATGAATATTCAGATTGTCAACGTATTAACAGAATTATTATTTGTGCTAACGATACTACTAATTGGTTATTAAATATCTGATATTAATTAGTTATGATAATATCTGCTAATAATAACTGTAACTGTATCCTTGAGAAGGTGCATAATAATAGCAAAAAGAGAATTCTTTAATGTTTTTGTCTGTTTTTATAATAAATATTTTAAATGCGTGAGAGGCTAATTATAGACGATCTGGATTTAAATAAATGTTCCTATAATTATTGTTCTTCAATTTATTTCTGTAGACTTCTGAATAGTAAAACTGAAGTTAATGATCTGATTGATATGTAGGTAGACAACAACAGAATGCAGAATGCAGTTCTTAAGTTGTTGACTGCCAAGCCTTTTAATTTATTTTCGTAATAATTTAATTAGCTTGAAAAATGTTTTTCATTCTTCAATAGTGCAGAATTAATTGTAAGAGTGTAAGTTATAATTTGTTTAAAATGTATTTACTACTACATACTTTACACTCATTTGAGTATCCAGTATCTTAAATACACAATTGTAAATTTTGTTAGGTTGCAACATTTCTTTTTTCTCAAATATTATAAACATAACCTTCAAATTTTAAGTTGTAAAAAATTATAGACGAAATGAAGGACACACTTTTTAAACTTTTGCTTATTGATTAAAAAAAATAGAAACCATTAAATTCGTATTTCTTCTCTTGTAATTAAATTTTAACTAGCTTAAACAATAAATCACTTTTACAACACTTTTACAGTCTTTATCTACGATCATACAAAAAGTGACTACTTTTACACTGATTTTCGTGTAAAAAGTTAACGTTTATTGAGCTAGTGTTATAAAATTATTATTGCACGCTAATGTCAACAAGAGATGTATGATATAGTATATTATTATACGAGTTGTATAAGACGGTCTATTGTAGCACGAGTTGTTTGGGACACGACGAGAGAAGCGAGGAGAAGCGAGTGCTACAATACGTCTTATAAAACAAGTAAAATATACTATTTTTTGTACTTTGCGCCATTAATTTTATAGAAATTGTAAATTCAAGCTATTAAAAGCATTGCATTACAATCTAGTGATTTTTGCGTTTAACATGTGGTAACACTATAAAATGACTTTTCGCGTTTTGTGAGGTTAGAATGTGTCAAGATTAAATGTGTGTTTGTTTGTTTATATGTAATATAAAACAAATGTTACCAATCTTACAAAACAAATAGTCTCCAAAAACGCCGTTTTTATGAAATTCTGAAATATGAAGTTCTATTATGAAATCGTTTTCGGTGTCACAATGAGCCCATTGTGAACGCAAAGTACAAAAAATAATTTATGAGTGTTTTACAAACTAGTTGTTAAACAACTTAGACCGTAAAAATCCAAGCACGCTAATATAAATATGTACATGACATAAGTCACAAATTAATAGTAATTATCAAGCCCAACCAACTGGGTGCTGAATGGGTAGTTAATTGCACAATTTCGTGTAGTCGAATGTATAGGTATAAAATTACGGTAGGTTACGGTACGGTTAGGTATACATGCGACTACACGAAATTGTGCGCTTAACTACCCATTCAGCAACCATGTGGTTGCCCTTGGTAATTATACACCAAGATAGAGAAGACATTTTTTTAAGCCGAGGTAGTTTATTCCTCGAGAAGCGAAGCTTCGAGGGGAATAAAGAAGCGAGTCTTAATTGTCTTCTCTACCGTGGTGTATATATTATTTTTCTCACTACTTGCATCTTTATTTGGGTCTCCAAACTCCATTTTTTACACTTTTAACGACAATAATCATGATATTTTTGAAGAACATACTCATGTAATAATAAGAACATACCCATGTAACATAAGTTCGCTATGGATTTGACATTTTAGGAAACAAATGAACAGTTGTTTACGCATAGAAATTTTCGACGGTAATGTGTTCAAAAAAAGGTTGAAGACGAAATGGAAGATTTTGGCGGTTGCACCCCACCTGAAATACGAAAAGCGGGAAGGGGGCTAACAGAAAATGAACTATTACCTGCAAAATCCAAAGAGTTCTATATGAAAACCTATAGAAGTTTTAAAGATTGGTGCCAATCAAAGTTAACAAAGTTTCCAGGTAACAAAAGTTTCCGAAAATGCTCTTCTAGTGTTTTTTGAAGAAAAAGCCGCCACCAGAAAGGCCTCTAGTTTATGGGCTATATTCTCTATGCTTAAGCAAACCCTAAAAGTAAACGAAGTCATAGACATAGCGAAATATTATAGGCTTATTGCATTTCTCAAAACGAAAAACGATTCGTACGTACCTAAGAAAGCGGCAGTGTTCGAAAAAGAACATATTAAAAAATTTCTTGCTGAAGCACCTGATGAAACATGTCTTCCTTTCAAGGTGATACTTATAGTAGGTATTAGCGGAGCCTGCAGGACTGATGAACTTTGCAACATGAAATTAGCTGATCTTGACGCCCGGGATGATATTATTTTAATAAACATCCCGCATACTAAAACACATATTTCCAGAAAGTTTGTCATTGTAGAACCATCTTGGATTGAGCTGGTAAAAAATACTTGGGAAAAAGACCCACACCAGATATGGAACGTCTTTTCATTGGGTTTAGGTTAGGTAAACCAACCAGACAGAACATGGGGCACAACACAATTAGCATGGCTTCAACTAAAATTGCAGAATATTTGAAACTACCAAATTCAAAACTTTATACTGGCCATTCTCTACGAATAACATCGGCAACGATTTTGGTAGAGAATGGGGGCGACCTCTTATCACTTAAAAGACATGGGGGGGATGGCGCTCCAGCTCGGTCGCAGAGGGGTATATTGAAGATTCCTTAACTGAAAAAAAAGAATTGCTACACTGGTACAAAGGCCTTCTGAACTTTCCTTGCCCGGACCTTGCTCTATAACATTGGAGGAAACTTATCCTGAGCCAGATTTTCGGTCTGAACGGTCCGAGAAGACATCAGATGGATTTATTGATCCAATATCTTTGGCTTCATCGTCATTATCCAACAAAGCAATTGAGATTCCAGTAGGAATGTTAACATCCAACACGGTTCCAGCAGCTATTAATATGACTTGCAATAATTGCACTATAAATTATAATTTTCACAAATAAGTCTTGTTTGTTGTAAAATAAATAAAAAACTAATTAAATGAGATCGTTGAATTCTAACCTTAAAACTTTTATTTTGATTTTCAACTTTTAACATTACATGGTTATGCAACCAGTAAAAAGAGCCAGTAAAACATATCTAACGCAAGATGTCAAAATATTGGTTTCATTCGTTCTATTATTATCTACTAGTAGTAGATAATAATTATTATTCGCAATCGTATTGGTAATGAGTCCATTCCTGACCATTTAGAGGTCCGAAAATGCATCATTGTTTGTAACTTTGACATTCTCATGGTCCGAAACGACCTATTTTCGCACCTCTACGTGTCTTTAAATTCAGCTACTAGGTGGCGCGCAGAAAATTACATCGCCAAATGCGGTGTATAAATGGCTGTATAAATCATGTTTGGTAATGTTGCGGACCTTGGCTGCTAAAGAACGAGTACCCAGGTATTATTATTAATTTATAAATACTCCTATTCAATAAAATCCTCGAAATATTATGCGATCGAATTTGATGATGTAAGTGGCGACATACGTTATGCCAATCCCAACCGATGACATTTTGCATCTGTCAAGAATTTTAGATAATTCGGTATTTAAAGGACGATTGCGAATAAAATAGTATACAAACCTCGGCAAAAGTACCATTCCTGTGTCTCAAGAACTAGTTCACCTCAAGGCTATCGCCTCTCGGTAAACTATATTGTTCTCTCGACAGGAATGGAGTACTTTCGGCCTCGGTATGTAATGTACTATTCCTAGGTAACGAAATTTAACTTCTCAGGATCGAAAGCATACTAATAATGTTGACTTCTAGAGCAAGTAGTGAAAAAAATATATCAAATACAATGAATACTTTAGTAAAGCGTTGATCGTAGATAAAACATTGTAAGCTAAACGTGTAAAAAGCCTCTTCATTGCACTCACATCTTCTAAGACACTCGCTCGTGTGTTAAACCGTTCGCACAATAAATAATGGCTTTTTTCATTTGTATCTTAAATATCTATAGTCTAAAACATGCAAATTTTATTTATTGTTTCCAGCCTTACTTTGTGGAACTCCATAATCATGAAATAAATAAAGATTATTAAAAGTTTCACAGTTTTATTAAAATACAACCTGACAATATTGTTTCGACAGCTATGCTGTCATTATCAAAGGTAATATAATTATAAACAAACACGTCGCTAAGGTAGATACAAAAATAGGTAACTAGATAAAATAATAATAATAATCAGAATTAAATATCTAATAGTTCCAGTAACGGAGAATTACTGAGCTCAAGTTGTTCATTCATTAAAGGTACCCTGAGTTTGTGTTTGTATATAAACAAACGCAAATTAGACATTTTAGAAGCCTTTGAGAGAGTTTCTGTTATAACTTCAGAGTCTGTTGCAAATTTTTTTCCAGTGAGGTACTTTTTTAAATTTGGAAACAGAAAAAAGTCACACCAAGCCAAATCTGGCGAATAAGGCGCATGTGGAAGTAATTCGTAGCGCAGTTGATGTAATTTTGCGGAGGCAATCCCGGATTTGTACGCTGGCACATTATCTTGATGAAACTTTCTTCATCAATGGTACTTTCTTCTTAGCTAAGTGTGGACGTTTCTTTTTGATTTCTGCATCCAAACGGTTCAAAAGTGATGCATAGTATTCTCCAGTTATTGTTCTTCCTTTTTTCATATAATCAATTAATATTATACCATGCGCATCCCAAAAAACAGTTGCTAAGACTTTTCCAGCCGATGAACTGGTTTTTGCTTTCTTCGGAGCACTCTCGCCACTAAAAACCCATTGTTTTGATTGTTCTTTAGTTTCTGGTGTATAGTGATGTAGCCATGTTTCATCAACCGTTATTAGACTACGAAGAAACTCAGTTATACATGCCTAAACAATACTTTGAAATGTCAACACGAGCTCGCTTTTGATCTGTGGTTAGCAACCGCGGCACCCATCTCGCAGAAAGCTTTTTCATGCCTAAATGTTCATGCTATATGCGATAAATACTAGCATATGAAATCTTTGACACTGCAGCTATCTCACCGATTTTCAATCTTCGATCTTTCAATACAATACCATGCACTTTTTCAATGTTTTCTTCAATAACTGCCTCATTTGGACGATCAGAACGATGTTCATCTTCCGTGCTACTACGACCACGCTTAAATTCATTATACTAATTATAAACCATTCTATCGGAAGGTGCACATTCGCCTAATGATTTTTTAAAGTCTTCAATAATTTCTTTGCGTGTTAAACCTTTCTAGCATTGATACTTAATTACTGCACGTTTTTCGGTTTTTTCCATTTTGCAAGTAGAAAAAGCAACTTGACCACAATGGCTGCCAAACAAATACTAATCGATGTATCAAGCTGAAATCTGACATGTGCTCTTTCAAAGGTTGCTATTTTCGAATAATAATAAAAAAATTATAGCCCCTCTATTTCAAATAGTAGCGACATCGTGGAGCAAACCTGACAAACTTGAATAAAGCAAAAATTACTACATGGATTATTTTACCTTAATTTAGTAAAACGTTGTTTAAAGATTACAATTTCATAGGTTTATATTATATTAATATGGAAGTTTTTGCAGAACGCGATTGTCCATTATGAAATTAATGTTAAATTGTGAATATCTTCGTGCATGGCTATTATTAAACCGAAGATTTATTGCAAAACGGAATGTCAAATCTGGTAAGTTTCAGTGACGCCAACATCGCCAAAAACACTATTCATGTAGTATTTTTTTTCTTTATTAAATTTTGTGTCAGGTTTTCTCCACGATGTCGCTACTACTTTAAATAGAGGGGCTATTAAAACAATTTTAGAACAGCTTTATCTCATAGTTTTTGCACGTACTTATGAATTTGCCCTCGTAAGTCTTAAAATTCTCACATAGCAAAGATAATTTAGCAAGCATGAACTACAGCAGGCGGCGGCGTGGGCAACCTCTTTGGGCTGCGGGTATTTCTACAACTTTGTAATCACATCAAAATGTTAATCTTATTATTTACATTTCTTAAAGTGTTCGTTTAATGTTTATGTTTTATAATTTATTTTTATATATTATACTTTATTTCCACTCAAGTTACCCGCGGGTCATAGGTAGCCGATGCCTGAACTATAACATGGTGGTCACTCAAATATAATTTTTAGATTTGTCGTGTTTATTCTTTTAACAAAATATCAAATTGTAAATGTAATCTTAATTCATTCACGCCTGCTAGATTTCGACAACACATGTCGTTATGCGGTCTCTGATCAGGTACAAGTTGAAGGTGTGCTCCCGGAAGTAGTTTATATCGAATGAAGAAAACTCAACTTACCGAATCGTTGCCGGTTGCTATGAAAACAACAAGATAAACAGAACTGTTATGAATGATAATGCGTCTAATAGGTGCTGCTATGATCAGAACATTTCTTAACTATCATGTTTATTACATTTTACATAAACAAATTTTTATTTTTAAATGGTGTAGTTAGCGCAAAAAATATTATATAATAATGCTTACTTATAAACACATATGTGACCGTTCATAGGAACCTTAACTTCACCAAGAACATAATTGAAATTTTCTTGTTTTCATATAGAGAATTTAATACTGAAGAAAAATGCGTTTTTGTTTATTTTTTATCATTCTTCTATTATTCGTCATGGTAGTTTTCCAGGTACAGAAATGAATGAAGAAAAATTTAAAACAAAAATGTCCGTTTTTGACATTTTTTTTGCTTACCTAAGAATTTTACTTGGTGAAGATAAGGTCCCTCCCAGCCGCCACACTGAGCAATAACAATATTATTTTTAACAAATTATTGGTTGGCTACGTCACATGACCAACAAAAGATGTCTATAAGAAATCATATTACGGGCGGCATGGGACAGTTGGACAAGTGCAAGTAGACGCTTCTAAGTGGGCGCTGTCAACTGAACGCGAGATAAGTGGGCGCAGGGACAACTTGTCACGAGGCAAGTGAACGTACAGACAACTGGACAATGTTTCTGATTAAAAAATTAAAGGTACGGGTTTCGTTAAAGCTCTATCAAGCGTCACAGATTTATAAAAATTTCTATTTTTTGAAATGGCCAAAGAATGTTTTTAGCGATGATAATAAAATTTGGAAGGTGAGTAATGGAAAAGGAGGTTTTTGACGTCATTTTTTGTTCGTGGGTGTTACGTAAGTTGTTCAAATTTGATCATCCGTTTTAATGGTTTGGTCAATATATCTTATTTCAAACTTTTTCTACAGACAGGAATTCTAATTTTAAACGTTTTTTGTTTCTTGTTCGATTTTGCTATTTGTCATCGTTTAGGCAAAAGGAAACTCATTTGATTTGCATGTCATGCACTGCAGCCATAAATCAAGTATCCAATTGACTTAGCGTTAGAATTATGACAGTTCTTCGCAGAAATTTTTCTCTTAAAACTTGAAATTCTTGATCGTTATTCGATTTTTGTTTTTAAAACTTTAAACGCAATTAATCTCAAAAATCCCAATATGCAATATCATACTTTTTTAAAAACATACAATATAATACAAAATAATTTTGGTTCTCTTTGAACTGTTTGGTTCTCTTCAGCTAGGGGTCCACAGTTCGAAACATGTCCTGGTGTGCTGCTTGTGAATTACACACATCTCATTATAATTGTGGGTTTTTATAGAGTTATTTTATGTATTGTAATATTTATCTCACTTAATTTTATTTTTATAATGCAAAATTTTGTTTTGTATTATTGCTAATATTTATTCATTAATTGATTCTTTGATATGTTTATAATTTTTGATATTCAATTAAAATCGGCATTAGTTTATTTCAAACCTATATTTCGACCCATTTTGTGTAATTAATTGAATATCAAAAATTAAAAACATATCAAAGAAGCAATTAATAAATAAATATTAGCAGTAATTGTTAAAATGGTATTTTTCAATGATATAAAGGAACAATATGGTGAACAAGCAAGAACTTTTAAAAAAATGGACAATAACAAATAATAAATTAACATCTTATAAGAAAGAATACTTACATCTCAAAAATATTTTGGTATTGACATCTAAACCTATTACTGTTAAGTTCCACCATAATGTTAGTGTACCCTGACGAAGACCCAAAATGGGTCGAAATATAGGTTTGAAATAAACTAATGCCGATTTCAATTGAATATCAAAAATTAAAGACATATTTTGTATGTTTTTAAATTTTGAATGGTTAGTGGCGATCCATTCCTTTTTACGATTAGAGAACGCCGCTTAATACGGCATATTACTCTATAATGTCGTAAGTGTTTTCTCTTGGTATTAATGTTAATTGCGGCAATATATACAACCCGAGAATGTTATTCACAAGCAGCTACCCCTAGCCGAAGAGAACCAAACAGTTCGAAACATGTCCTGGGGTGCTGCTTGTGAATTACACACATCTCATTATAATTGTGAGTTTTTATAGCGTCATCTCATGTATCATACTTTTTTAGCATATTTGGTCTTAGAATCTCACGTTCGTTCCAAATTCACCATAAAAAATTAAGATTTCCATTTAAAAGAAAATTTGTTATTGCTAGATTTCATAAACAAAAAACAATCTACAAACAAAAATTACACTAAAATACTGTGTTCGAGGATTTTTTAAAAAAGATTTAAAATAAAATTTATTTCAATAGTCCCAGACTTTACACTGTATTTTATAATGGCAAGGCTTATATTTTAAATACATCAGCTTTCTAAATACATTTTGAGTTTGCTTTATTTTAATAGACAATTTATTATGTATTGAATATTTATACGATTTTATACGTATTCTTCTGAAATGTTATTTTGATTCTAAGGATATTATTATTAATTATTTTGTCTTATTAAACATACCATGTATACATAATAGATTTTCACGCCCAGTTGTCTTTGCGTCCATTTGTCTCGCACCAAGTTGTCCCTGCGTTCAGTTGTTCCTGCTCCCACTTGGCCCACTTTGACTATTATTAATTATGACCTATTTAGGTAAGTAAAAAGTGGTATATTCTGTAAAATTTATTAGTCTTTTTTCTTTTATATGTTTATTTGTACATTTGCAGAGATAATTGATATTAGCTAAAAAACAAATATTTAAGCGTTCATCATCGTAAATAAGGTAAGTAATTATAACATACTACTTTTTAAATTTCTAATACTACTAGGTATTTCTTTAAACGGTCTAGGAGATTTGAGCGCGGCCGTTTCGGCGCGAGGACAGTTTGGGGCCGGACAGTTTGTCGCAAGGACACTTCGGCGCAGGCACACTTCGGCGCTGGGACACTTAGGCACAAGCACACTTCGACTAAAAGCAGTTCGGAGCATGTACTTGTACATTTTCTCACGGTAAATTAGGAGAAAACTTTCGGAGAGCTTTAAATAAATCGTTTTTTTGGACCATTAGTCTAATTTTTTGGGAAAAGCTACCCTATTATAAGAGTAGCCTTTTTTATTTTTATGTACACACATGCACCTTCTTAATTCCAGAATTTCGCTTGGATTGGTTAAATTGCATTCCACATTTATATATGTGTTACCCACTGTGACAAAATTCGTGCAGTGGGACACGTATTTATCAGTGGTACGATATTCAATGTTAATGCCAATTTTCCTATTTGATTTAATTGATTTTATAAAAAATTTTATTTTTTTACAACATAATTATCAAACATGATGTTCTTATAAACCATAAGGGATTTATAATAAACAAATTAAATTGTTATTACAAATTATTCCCTTATGCAGAGATTTGCAAAAGAATCTTAATTTTAATGCTTTAGCAGCTTAGAAATTTCTTCTTAAATCTGTCATACGAGCTTTTGTGATTGTCAAAAATTGAGTTTTTTTTCTCATCATACCGTATTTATCTAATACTGTATTTCATCGTTCATACTGTATTTATTACCTGTAAGTACTGTTGTGAATAGCTCACAACTTGCATTCATTGCGTAGATACGGAATGGTACTAGGCAACAAGAATAATAAACAAGTCATATAAATATAAAAAATAAAATATCTCATAAAAGTTTCTCATCGCTACATTTGGTGACCCGACGTTCCTGAAGAAGAATTTAACAGTACTGGTCATTGCCTGCTGCACTGAATTCTCCAGGTGAACAACCGCTAGTTCTCCTTTCAACATCGGTCATCAGCTACTACTCGACTCCTGTCATCGTGAGATACTGCTACCTGCTTCGCTTACGTGACTTGTCGTGGCTGGTTGGAGGTGACCGTTGGAACCGAAACTAGTGCTCCTTCTCATCCGATAAGTATTTTTACTTACTTATTTAATATTTCAAATGGCGACTGTCAAAGTTCCATTTCCAGTTTTTACGAGTAACGATATCGACCTGTATTTTATTTTAGTGGAAAGATACTTTACTCGTATGCTGATCAACGATGAGCTCGCCAAATATAACTTGTGTTAATAAGTTATAAACTTACCTTTCGACGTTTTCGAGGCAACGACCATACACTACCTTGAAACGGGCAGTGATAAAATCTGTCCTAGGACCACGAGAATCTCGAATTAATAATCTTTTGGAGACTCTTCAATTCTCTGGTAGTGTCAAAGAACTACTTTTTAACATTCAAAAATTGGCAATCGATCTCGATTTAACTGAGGAATTACCCAAAAACTTTTTAATAGCTAAACTACCATCAGAACTTAAGATTCAGTCCTTAAATTTCAATGACTTACCGTTAATATCCTTTGTAGAAAAATTAGATTTAATTTATTCTATGCAAAAGGCACCACAACCTTTAACTACTGCTGCATTAGAAGCTAAACTAGACAATTTGACAACTAAACTTACTACCATTTCCAATGAGCTTTCTACCATGCACAAGCAACAATCCCCTATAACTCCCAAAATCTCTTCGTACCCCCAAAATCCTCAGCATTTTAATAAACGCCGTTCCATGCCTTCGGGCAATGCCAATTCCCAATTGCAACCATGTTATTTTCACAGACGCTTTCACAATAATGCACGTAATTGTACGGGAAATTGTTCATACTCCAACTTCTTCTTTAATTTTTTTACAGGACCTAACCTACAAAATTAATTTTGTGGTTGATACTGGTGCTGATTATTCCATTTTACCTACCCACGTTGCAGTTTCCTGTAACAACAATCACGCCTGCCAACCTTTCATTTATGGCCGTGAACAACACGTCAATTTCTGTGACAGGTATTGTAACTTTGAGGTTACATTTCCCGATTCCTGGCCTACAGCCATGCCTCTGGAAATTTTATGTCGCTGACATATCTACAGCCATTCTAGGCCTGGATTTTTTCCAGCAGCACAACCTAACCATTGACTGCTTTTCTCGACGAGTCATTTGCAAGACAGAGCTCACCCGAAATCGCAGCCAGGGTTGTCAATTTCCAGCTCCAACAGTGAATCCTCTCACTGACTGCTCTTCTCAGCGGCTCATTTGCACGGCAGATGTCGAGCCCGCCCGAACTCGCAGTCGAGGTTCCACAAACCCACCAGTTGAGACTGGCACTAAACGCAAACTATTTTCTGCTCAGACTAATGTTTTGACTCCTCCTTCCGAGTCAATCGTTATTCCTGCGATTTCTTCCCCCTTTCTTCCCTTACCTTCACCCATTAACGTACCCTCTTCAGGTACTGTTAACAACATGTCTAGCGATCTTAATGTTTATAGCAAGATGCTAAACACACACTTCCCGGAGCTTTTGCGTAAGTTCGACTACCATCAATCCGTAAAACATACTGTAGTCCATGACATTGACACGACCGGCCCTCCGGTTAAATAGAAGAACGTTAAATACGCCACTTTAGAAGATCACACTGGCCCTATCTCTTTAGGTAGGCTAAAGCCTGCATATTTTTTAGATTAGTTACTTTCTAATGTTAAGCCAACAATGAACTGATTTCAAATGCTACGTGAAGGCATCTTTTGAAAACCTTTTATCTGTTGACTTTGAAAATTTGAACACTTTTCTGTTTTTTCTTTCTGTTTACAGGTTCCAAGAGTTGCCGTCGCAAGTTCCGTATTATTAGTTAACTTAAGTTTTTATTGTATACTACCTAGTGGAGTTTTTGTAGCTGGAGCATTTTACAACTTTATTTAAGTTCCTTTAAAATACTCCATTTTTTCTCCAAAATACTATTCCGTATTTTTTCCTTTTCATGTATTACCATCGTTTCAGACCGGGTGGGGTAATGTTGTGAATGGCTCACAACTTGCATTCATTGCGTAGATACGGAATGGTACTAGGCAACAAGAATAATAAACAAGTCATATAATATAAAAAATAAAATATCTCATAAAAGTTACTACTTGCGTTTTATTAACTCTTACAAGAGATATATGTAGCCCTAACACTACATTTAATGTTAAACCCTCGCTACAGTACCTATAGAATTTGTTCATTACAGTAATACTAGACAATTTCTCGCGCCGAAGAGTCCCCGCGCCTAAGTCTCCTCGCGCCGAAGTGGCTCGCGCCGAAACGGCTGCGCCTAAACGGCCGCGCCCAAATGTCCGGCTCCGTTCTTTAAATGATCCCTTTTGGCTACTTGCTTGGTATTAGGTATATGTAAAAAATAAGACTGCGCATTTGTGTTCAGTTGAAATGTATAGGATAAAATAAAGTAATTTCGTGATGTAGGATATTTGGTGATAATACTTAATACTTATACTTTGGCGATAAAAGTGTGCCACCGCATACCCTGTCGCTTTTACGTGGATTACTTTTGCACGTGTCTTATTTGCTAGTGGTAGCTAGAAACTTGCAAAAGCAAAAGCGGTGAAATATCCTTTAAGTATTATCACCAAATAGCCTACATCACAAATTGCCTTACTTTACCCTACTGCTCGAATACGGCATACTGGCGGTTTTAAATCAGTGTTGCCAGATCTAATTTCTCTCTAATCTAATTCGCTCTTTATCTACTGTCCTAATATTTTCAGAAAAAGTATACTGTTTTATTATGCAAAAATGCAGACCTGGAAAGTTATTAATTTCTTTAACCAAAAAGTACAACATTATGCCGTAAGCAGTAACTGGTATAGGCAAAAATTACTTCGTCGAAAATTGTTATAGAATAATTTGTTACTTTTTAAATGAGATATTTGGTTCGTATTTGATATTTGTATAATTTACCATACCTAATTTCTTTCTTAAGCGGGAAATTCCAACTGCTTTATTAAAAAGAAATCGAATTAAAATCATTCCTGATAATATAGCATTATGGTTTAATTTCATCTCAAAATAAGAAATATCAGATAAACAAAGATCAGTCGAAGTTTACTTGAAAAGGACTTGACATACAACAATAATGCTGCGCCAAACGTGCCCAAAACGCACTTGTAAATATGAATTAAAAATCGAAAATAATGAAGACTCCATGACCTGTTTAAAATATTTTACATTAAACTGATTCATGTATTATTTTTATACTGTAAATAAGAAAAAGTAAAATTGCAAAAAATAACAGATTTATTTAATATATCAAACATCTCCATCCTGTAGAAGCATTAATAAACTAAAAGAAATTTAAAGTAAAATTGTTTCTTTCCAGTCCATTTTCTTCAGGGACCACGCATAAACACTTGTTTTTTTGAAACCTATGTTTCATTACCAACATAGACATGCATGGCCAATGACCTGTTCCGTTATCTTGTCAAAAATCGAGTTGTTCTGCTCCATACCTTCCTGTGAAACTGAACAACAAACAAAAAGTTCGTCAGGATAATACAGTAAAACTAGGATTTCTGGGTATCGACAACTTTGCTATTCCCTGAACTCGAGACTTGTTTTTCCGAAAGTCCCGGGAATCCCGGATAGTAATTTCACATAGGTATCTAACACAAAAATCCAAATATTCATTTTTAAAACTGCTTTAATTAATGCTCTAATCACTTTCTTCCAGAAATTCTCATTGGAAAATAACTTTAAGTATTTAATGAAAAGCACGGCAGTACATAAATATTCTTATATCATAAAATTATTTTCTCTCTTTCTTTATGCCAAAACCTTCCCTGTTTAGTGTAGTATTGTTTGTCGGTAAGTCTTAAGTTAGTCATACCTTCTTAAGAATTTTTTTTCCTCAATATTAACAGGATAAATATTATTATCAATAGTTCGAATTGATATTCCATCTTCTACGACATATTGAGATACATACAATTTCACTCAAATTCCTTGTTTTGCAAAATTTTAAAATTGATTGTTAATTTTTAATATTTTTTGAGGTACAAGGTACAATATCTTTACTATTTTTTTCAATGCGATCCGTGCATGCATTCTAAATGATGCATGCGGCCTCTAGAATTTCAACCTTACATAAAATTTGTTTGAGGTAATAATTACATTGGGCCGTGTCGACATTTTTAAAACAATTTCAAACTACGATTTGGTTTATCGTCATCTTGAAGCTAAACAGAAAACATTTAATTTCTAAATTTAATAGGTAAAAGTAAATAAAAGTCAGATGAAGCAAATTCAGAAATTTAGTAACTACGCAATTAATTATGGCGAGCTATTGTCATTACAAAAACTTTTAAAATTTCCTTGGAACCTATTGAAAACGACCGGTTCATACTTCAATATGAATTTTTAAGTAAAAGCATTCTGTTTAGGCTTTAAGAAGAATACCTTACCTGTTTATAAATAAGAGAGAAAATTCCGGATGGAGACCCTTTTTGAATATAATTAAATAGAAACTGCAGGTTCACTGATAAAGAACGCTCTGATGAGGCACCATATCTAACTATACTTTCTTACTGAAACTAAACCGTTTACCTTTACTGATTGTTTATAGCTAGGTTGTAAATAATTTGTATGTATTTGGAAAGACTGTTTTAGTACTTTTAAAAAACTGATTAAGAAAAACATACGTGCGCAAAGCAACACCCTTGTTCGAATTATTTTTAACTACTAATATTTTGCTCAAGAAATTGAAACAAATAAAACCTTAATTCTAAAGTAAGAATTTAATTGAACACCTTGTATACAAATGTCTCGTGTCTAGAATGATTTTTCCCGGTACTCGAGACAAGAAAAAATAAAGAAAATAGAGAAAACTTTGGTCCCGGGAATTTCCCGAGTCAGAAACGACAATGGGTAGAATGATCACGTGTCGAAACTGTCAAACGCTATTAGTTTACGTTAACTAAGAAATGCGAGTAATATCTAGTAATAGAAACGGTGTAAAAATTTATTTGATATGAGTACATGAAACATCATAAAATTTACACCATGCCAGTAACGAAATGGTAAACCATACACGTATATTACACCGCTCACGACATATACATCAGTCGTACACGTTTAATAAATATATACCATGGATAACAAGTTACAAAAAATGGTCGAATACACGTAGTATTTTAAATTATAATGTCCACTTTCGTGTTTGGCTAGTAGTGTTTAGTTTTAATGTAAAAGGTTCATAATGGTTTTTATAAAATTTCGTAGGATGGGAAATAAAGTAAAGTTATTCTATGGGTTTTTTAAATTTCCAATATTTGTGTATGAAAGGGAGATGAACATGAGCACAATGCCATAATGCTATGATTATGAAAAGCATTCAATAGCAATTTGTACCCTGCCGTACGGTGAGTAAAGGAAAATTCTAACCTAGAATTTACAATTACCGTACTTTTCAAAACTGACATATAATTGTCCATTAAATGTAAATTCGTTATCAAAAACCTGTTTTTAGTTAGTAAATGTTTAGGAATTCAGTATCCAACTATTATTAAATATTTATTATTTTTAGAATTTTCTGTTCATATATGTATTCTAACCACCACGTTATACACCTGATATAGTATAATATCACTTAATATTTAGCATGAAATAATGAGGTAATATCTTGCCAGTAATGTGATAATCTTGACAATATGATGACAACATCAATTTATCCCCTGTATATATTATATTAATAGTTATTAAAATACTAATAAAAGTAATGAGAATCTACAGCCCACGGGCATGCAATTACATTGTAATCGATCTAATGAGCGTTTTCATCAAAATGCTTATTTTTCACGTTTTCATAATTTAAATTATAATTAAACAAAATCGCTATCTTTCTTTTAAGTACGTCACAATATTAAATAATTATGTACATAGATATTATTAAATTAATGAAGCTTGCATTTTTTTACATATTCACTTCAACTTATTAAGCGCATCACGAATTTATTGCTTAAGGTAAGGTAATAATATTTTTTTTATCCAATTTTCAACATATCAAAGTAATATTGAGTTGACCCTCGCGTCGTGACCCTTATTATAAAATATACTGTGGCAATAATAACCATAATAATAATTTACATTTTTTTGCCACTATTATATGCGCGAAACGCTCTAAAGTGTATAATATCAATAATAAATAAACACTCGTCGTGTTTCATAATTTCACAGGTGGTATATGTGTTTGTAATAAGCGCCTTATTGTAATAATAAATCTATAAAATGTATTTTAACGTCCATCTAAAATTCTAGAGAGGCAACTTATATACTAGTATATAAGTTTTATTGCACAATTTTATGTGTGAATTATGTCTTTGTAATCCGATATTCGTTTATAAGAACATTGTAAATCTTTTATGAGAAAAAAATCGAACTACCTTTCTTTTATTATATGTTATATGGTTCAACACTATAACACTTAAAAGTGAAACAATACATACTTCAGCAATTAAGGTTATGGTACTTTTCCGGGTCTTTAATTCTTCAGTTTCTTACCGCTGTCTCAGTCAATTATAATTGCTTTTCTTCAGATTTATTAAGGACGTGATGAGGTTTGACCTTGTTAGTTAATTTAATTCTTACAAGTTTGCAACAATGCTTGAAATTTTTACTTCAAGATTTCGCAAAAAAATTATAATCGATAGGCCAAAAATAGAAGAAATTATGCAGACTACAGTTGAAAATGAAAACTAGATTTTAGCAGTGGCGTGCGGTGAGAATTTAGGCTAGGGAAGCAACCACGATTTTAATTATAATACACCTAGGTACAGGCGCGGGTACATTAACGGGGAGAGAATAATCCCCCCGCCCAATTTGAAATAAGTTTACATAGAATAGAAACAAATAATGTTTGTTTAATTATTATTTATTAAAACAATTATTTTTCCAAAGATTTCCCCTCAAAGAAGCACTTTTACACTTTATACTTATGGAATTTGTTGACTATCATTCTTTATTTAAAAAAAAAACTACTACTACTTATCAATTTTCCGGTCTTTCTTAGCAAAATACCGGTACAGGTTTTAATCTTTGTTGTTAAATTTGAAAGATCTGGTTTTGATCTGCCTTTCTTAATAATTTGTAATTTCTCTCCAAAACTGTATGCGAAAAATTCCTTATTAATAATTTGCAAACTGCACAAAAAATCGTCCCGATTCGGCTATGTCGAACGTACTCGAACCTTTCACCGAAGCAGTTGAATTTGCAGTCGTGACGATAATGCAATTTAAAATTTGCATACAGGCAAACTAAATAGAACTATTTGTCTTTAAAAAAAATACAACTTATAAATTAAAATAATAAAATGCGACAAAATACAGTCTCATTCGCAGATTTACATTACTTAAGTAACACTAAATCGAACAAATAACCAAATTATAATAAATAAACATTTGGGAACGATGCACAATAAAAATTACGACCAAACAATGTTAACCAGCCAAACAGCATCCGTCTATTATAACACCCCGCGCTCGCTGATTCACGCCAAGGTTAAGAGAAGAGCATTTGTAAGCAGTGCTTTTATGAAGTGTATGTATCACATTTGAATCGATATCACCTTTCCGTACAAGTTTAATGAGACTAATTTAAAATAGTACTCTAAATAATTATACTTTTTGCTGTACAGAGTTGATATTGAGCTTTAATTTGATAAATATTTCAATTTAAATAAACGATAATCATAATTTTACAAAAGTATTTTTGTTAGCATTGTTTTTATTTTTAATAAATTCTCAAGGCAAGCATTGCTTCCATTGCTTCCATGGACCGCACGCCACTGGATTTTAGGTAAGAGGCATACCAAAGAATTTAAACTACGAACCATCAAACAAACGACGATGTAATAATAGTCGCTATTCTAACATTATTATTGACAAAAAAAGAGTAAACAAGAAAGCGGAGATTCTGCACCCATATATTAGAATAAATCTTGAATGGAGTTTACGGAGTGAAACTTAATGGCAAAAATATTAAATTATCATTCGCACAGTCACTTTGTGCGGACCAAGAAGGGTCCAACTTTAGGATGGCTTTAGAGGAGGAGGAAAAGTTATTTATAGCACTAAAATAAGTAAATCTTAATACAAACTTTTATTTCAAATAAAGTTAGATACAAAAGTAAAGGAAAAACAAATAAAAAAGTTATAGGTACTCAAAAAACTGCAGCATTAACCAGATCAACCAGATCCTTTCCGTTCTGAGTACTTGATATTTGATAGTTACTGACATGAGATGACACTGATACTGCAGAGAATTAATACGGAAGTGAATCTAGAGGATATGCAGTGCTAAAATATATTATCTTCTCGAAAAATCTCATCGTAAAGCACAAATATTTAGCAGGTACATGTTGAGTTGGTAAAGGATATCTTCACAAGCCAAGTGATATTGTTTGACCAAGACGGTACTACGACGTCAAACAAATCTCGCGAGGGTTGGAAACTTTACCAACGAAACTATAAAGATGAAATTCACAACCCATTGATTGTTTTACGGTCACTGTTTAAAACTAACCTTCTCCGTTAGTTTTGGTTGTCGCTGGTTTCCCTCTCCTTCTCTTTATCGTAAATTCGCGCCAGCGCGGTCAAGCGCATTGACAATGGTGCGTTAGGCATAACAAAATGGTAGGCTTTCATTAGAAGATGGTTGAATGTGAGATGTAATAGGAAGTTGGTTTGGTATAATTCGCTTTAGCGGAGAAAATCTCGCGTCCATCAAATAGATTACTTGAATGGTTATAGTAGATCGATCGTCGACTAGACGGAATAGACTCTGGTGTTAACTTAACCACTTAGGTAAACCTTTTTATTATTTTCCACCATGTGTTAAAATCTCATTAAAATCGTATTCTCTTTTAGGTTAAAATTCTATATCATTTACCTAGAAGAAATGATTTAATAAAAGACCTTTCAGTTGATCGAAAGGTAAAATTCTTTTCAAATATTTAAAATTAATACTACATACAGAGTATTTTATTTTTAGGTCTTTTCTTTTGATTTTCGTTCTTGCTCGTCTTTTTTTCTTCTTCTTACCCTTTCACCTTGGGTTTGATTTAACTAGGTCTTCCCTTTTGGGGTTAGTACCGGCATACATACATACAGGGTTGTTTATGTAACACAAGATTATACAGGCAGTGAAAGTGAAACAAAAAAAACCCTAAGCAAGACTTTTAAACCGTATCATCCGTGGGTCATCGAATGGTGGGATGTTTGTTTGAAACTGTATGTATTTATATACAGTGTGGGATTTAAGTATGGAATATTAAAAAAAACGAACTCAACCGTTTTTTAAAAACGCTGAAACACGTCGATTTTGTTTTTTTAAATACACATTAATATGTGCGATTCACCTTCCGACATTCATTTGTTTCTAAGTTATGACGTCATCACAAAAAAATTAAATGACAATATAGATTTTTAATAGTAGAATCCGATAGTGATTTCTCTTCACTTTATGATCATGCAAATAAATCATAAGGTTGCATAACAAAAATTCTGAGAAAAATCGATCTGAACATTTAATGTTATTGATATTATAGTATCAATCTATCAATATATCAGATCGATTTTTCTCAGAATTTTTGTGTGCTCTATTCTAATGTATGCTCTAAGTTATTAATTCAAACTAATACAGTATTTATATCGTTTCTTACGGTTAAAATTGTTTTTGCAGACGACTTTCTTGATAATTTTGCTTAGTAATAAAGATATTAATCTTCTTCTTAGTATAAAAGCCCGTACAGATCTCATATAAAGATAATTTATTAGTCTGCAATATTTTTTTGTAATATATTCTTTTGTATAGTAAGCTACGAATAAAACTTCAACAAAATAATAAATTCTGTTTCATGTGTCAAGTTTACTACTACAGATTTTCGGTAGGTTTTGATAAGCACTCTAAAATGCAAAATATAATAACTAATTCTAATTTTCTCTCGTTGGATAAAAATGTATTCAAGTTTGGTTTGTTTGGACCGTTTAAAAAATCCCTCTCTTAAATTCGTTTAGGTGTTTCTGCCAGCAGTAGCGCAACTACGTAAGATTGCACGCCACTGCGAGACTTAACGTTTGCGCTCCTCACATGTACAGTGTGTAACAAAAGTCAGGGATATCGAGTGTCAAACAGTAACGAATAAGTTTTGCGAAAAATGCCAAGACAATCGATTTTTATTTTTTTGGGAAGTTTATTTCAACACAATTTTAGTTCAATTGTTTTTAAACTAAGACGTCAGATCAATTTTTCCCTTTAAATACCCCTAATCTTTTCATTAGACTTTTATAGAACTTACTTGCCTGAGCATGCTGATACCCCATAAGTAAACTCTGTCTCCTCATTACGTTTTTCCCAATCCGTGGATGGGAAGACGCGGTGCAATAGAATGACCAGCCCGGTCACCAGACTTAACGCCCCCAATTTTTCTTCGTTGGGGTATTTAAATGGCAGAGTCTACGAGCACTGTTTAGACAACATAGAAGCTTTGAAAATGCAGATCTGAGCTAATTTCTTCCGAAACGATTAAAAATGTTCAGAATGATACTCTGATGACTACTGCCAAGCAACAATTGGTGCTTAATTTGAGCATTTATTGTAACTGTTGTAGTCAACTAATGTTTTTAAACTTTTGTTATATAATAACGTTATCTCCAATTAAAAGGATGTTTTTCGAAAATAGGATCCCTACCTTACTCTTAGAAGAAAAAAGGTTTCTGGGGAAATCACGTCATAATTTGTAGACGGTAGGTAACAGACCCCAATTATGAGGTATCAGCGTGCTCGGACAAGTAAGTACTATCAAATTATGGTGAAAATATAGGGGTTTGCTATTTAAAAAATGGATCACGACGTCATAACTCCAAGACAATATAATAAGAATAAATAAGACAGAGTCACATAAAAGCGCGCGTTAGCATGTGTACGCGTCTATTGTAATCCTATGTAGTCGCTAACGCGCGTTAGAAAACGCTCCACGTGTACAGGGTCCTATTGTTTCCATAGAATGTTACCTCCAATCTGCAGTGCTTGTTTAAAATTTTTATTCCCAACGAAATAAAATTTCACGAAAGCAGCGCCATTCGGAAAGTTGCGCCCCCTCCCGCTTCGCAGGGACTTCGGGGGCGGTATTTACGCCACTGTCTGCCAGGACACCTCGTCTCAGCCACAGGTCAACGTTGTTATTTGTTCTCGTTGCTTATACAACTAATATACCTAAAAATCTAAATATATTTTCTGAGTGTTCCGTATGGTAGAGTGCGTTAGTTAAAAAATAATTTGGTAAAGAAAATTATTTCATAATTCCAGTAATGTGGGTCCCATTAATGACCAATATTGGGGTAAGGTGTCTTTTCGTTGTATTATCGTATAATCCAGTTAGGAATGATCAGTTTTACTGTTTTGAGAATCTAGTTGTGGTTCGGTCTAGTTTTCCGAGTTCATAGAGACCAGTGTTAAGGGTCTCTCGTTTGTACACTGTGTTTGTTTAAAGAATTAATTTAAAACATCCAACAGTATTTACATGTTAAAGCGGCGCGTATAACTAATAATAAAATGACGCACAACATTCTCTATAAAGAATTGATATTAAAAATTTAAGTAACATTCAAGTTAGTCTTCAAGTAACGTTCTAATATTCCATGTTAGATAATATTCTATAATATTCCAAGGTTAATAATAATAATAACAAATTTATTACGTAATGGAGATTATTCCAATGTTTAAAGTATTTCGTTAAGAGAAAATAGTTAAATATTTAAGAAATGTTTACGCAATGTTCCTGCTTCAGTTGCAGTTTCAGCGAAATTTTGGGTTTTTGTAAATTACTCAAGTTGTTTATGTAAGTTTCTAAAAATGTTATCTTGTTTAATATGCAGATTTCAAATATCTTGGGTATAGTTCGCCTAAAGCAACTGCTGTTTATTTTATTAACAAAATTTTTTACTATTAATAATATTTGTTTAGATCAATTCAAAGTAAATTTGAAAGGGAGGTCTTTTCTCAAACTGTGGACTTCTCGCCTTTACTTTTTCAAATGATCTATTCAGATAATCTGATAACATCTATTCAGTTTAGGTGGCGCCCTCTATCGTTTTTTATTTGATTCTGGATCTATTATCTAAAAGCTTTAGTGATTAACACCCACGATGCCTGAGCATAATTTATTTTAATAAGATGTCTCGGCCGGAGTCAGTACTAATAATAAAAAATGCTGTGCGGTAAATAACACGTGGATCCACAGTGTACATCGCTTCGTAACTTCAAGTCGAGGTAGTCGTGTCGGTATGACATCACCCACTAAAATCCCTATTCTTTAGGAACCGATACCTACGAAACTACTATCACTAGACATGGGGTGTTCGGGAGACCACACGACGTTCACCCATAAAACTGGCTGTCTTCTACCCTATCCCTATAAAGGGCAATGGATGAAGCTGTCAGATTAAGTGTGTGGTAGAGAAATTCGTGAGAATTCTCGACGGTAACTCATACCGATCAGGGGGAGCCCTGGTAGATGAGACCGGAGTGGGCGGATTCGAATCGCGCCTGGGATAAGGTCATTTATGGTCACCAAGGAACCCGCTGCTTGACCGAGGTTATTTATGGTCACCAATGGAACCCGCTACTTGACCGAGGTCATTTATGGTCCCCAACAGAACCCGCTACTTGACCGAGGTCATTTATGGTTACCAACGGAACCCGCTGCTTAACCGAGGTCATTTATGGTCACTAAAGGAACCCGCTGTTTGACTGAATCTCAAGTGCGAAGAATCGAAGTGAGGTTTACCCTGCTTTTGGGCTAATGGGAAACTGCAGGCCGCCAGGTAAATGTGCTTAGGAGCTATCCCGACCACCCTATGATCCGGACTGCAGCCGGGTACAGTGATTGGGAGAAGCTCTGAAAGCCATTACACTTAAGGAGAGTTGAAGCGAATACATAGCCTCTCACAATCAAGACAACTTCACCAAATACGGGTACACACCGGGAGTCTATAACGTGTAGACTTAAACGAAGCTCTGTCGAGGGCCCACCAAACCTAAAATTGGTAGATCGGGGTGGCAAAACCATTAAAAACCAAGTCTCGCCACAATTGAGGTTGGATTCGATCGGGCAGTGGTCCCACTTTGCAATAGCGCATAGCTGGGGAATAGTCCTATTGCTGGACGAGGTACTGTAGTTGCGGGAGTTGTTGAGTTAGCTTTTGAGGGCAATCTACTTATTTCATTAAGATCAAATAAAACATAAACTTATTTTGATTTAAGGATATTTATTCAACTTGTTTTATTATTCTCGTTGCCTAGTATCATTCCGTATCTACGTAATGAATGCAAGTTGTGAGCCATTAACAACATTTACCCCGCCCGGTCTGAAACGAGAGTAATACATGAAAAGGAAAAAATACTGAATGGTATTTTGGAGAAAAAGTACTGTATTTTTGCCCTGTGGGGGTTAACTTCCGGGAACAGAAAGCTAGTGGTTTCCACATGCCATCTTCAAACAGTTGTAATACACCAGCTATAGAGGAAGACGAACTGTCTGCAGCTATACTAAGAGGGTTATTAATTCGTGGATGTACCAATAAAGTAGCGGTAATTAAAGCATTCTACGCGTGCCTAAAGGCTTCTATTTGCTCATAATCTAACTGGACAGGCTTTAGCGAAGCTTTACCAGGAATAACTATAGAGGTTAACGGTTCCAAAATCTTCGCACAGTTTGGTACAAATTTACGGTAATACGTAATTAAGCCAATAAAATGGCGGAGTGCTTTCTGACTTGAAGGCAATGGGTAATCAATTATAACCTGGACTTTGGAAGCCATTGGTTTGATACCGCGTGTATTAACGTGATGTCCTAAAAAATTGAGCTCAATGACACCAAAGAGACACTTTGGTAGGTTTATAATTAGGCCATTGACTTTTAATCGGGAAAACACTTGGTGTAAATGCTCAACATGTTGCTGCGAATCAGCACTAAAGACTAGGATATCGTCTAGGTATGAAAAACAAAATGGGAACCCTGATAATACAGTGTCCATAAAACGACTCCAGGTGCTGGCTGCATTCCGTAGTCCTAAACACATCCGTTTGAACTCAAAGAGCCCCAGAGGTGTGATAATAGCAGTCTTGTGAATGTCCTCTGTCGCGATAGGTATTGCGAAGTAGGCCTTTTGTAGGTCTAGCTTCGAGAAAATGGCTGCGCCAGCAAGTTTTCTTGTAAAGTCCGTTAAAAAAAGGGATCGGGTAACGATCTGGTACCGTCACTGAATTGAGTTTCCTATAATCGCCAACCAAGCGATAACTGTCTGTTGGGGCGATGGGCGTGATGTCCTGGTCGTCACCAGGAGGTAGCGTCTCTGCTGTGCCCACTGCTCGCTTCCCGACGATGTGAATTGGCGTAGCGTAGCCAGATGATGACCGCTGCACTACGTCAGCGTCCAAGAGCTCATTAAGATGATCTTCTAGAAAATAAAGATGATTAGAGTTTAGTTTGCGACAGCGTGCTTTAATCGGAGGACCGGTCGTGTTAATGTGATGGACTACAGTATGTTTTACGGTTTGATGGTAGTCGAACTTACGCAAAAGCTTCGGGAAGTGTGTGTTTAGCATCTTGCTATAAACATCAAGGTCGCTGGACATGTTGTTAACAGTACCTGAAGAGGGTACGTCAATGGGTGAAGGTAAGAGAAGAAAGGGGAAAGAAATCGCAGGAGTAACGATTGACTCGGAATGAGGAGTCAAAACATTAGCCTGTACAGAAAATAGTTTGCGTTTAGTGCCGGTCTTAACTGGGGGGGGGGGTTGTGGAACTTCCACTGCGAGTTCGGGCGGGCTGGACATCTGATGTGCAAATGACCCGCTGAGAAGAGCAGTTAGTGAGAGGATTCGCTGTTGGAGCTGGAAATTGACAACCTTGGCTGCGGGTTCGGGCGAGCTTGACATCTGTCTTGCAAAGGACTCGTCGAGAAAAGCCGTCAATGGTTAGGTTGTGCTGCTGTAAAAAATCCAGGCCTAGAATGGCTGTAGATATGTAAATCGAGAAATGTAACTTCAAAGTTACAATACCTGTCACAGGAATTGACCTGTTGTTCACTGCCATAAGTGAAAGGTTGGCAGGCGTGATGGTTTGGTTACAGGAAACTGCATCGTGGGTGGCTAAAATGGAGTAATCAGCACCAGTGTCAACCACAAAATTAATTTTGTAGGTTAGGTCCTGTAAAAAATTGAAGGATAAGTGATTGGTAAAGGAGAAGTTGGAGGGATTGAATTAACCCTGCATGGCCCTCCCTGGAGGCCAGGAGAGTGTGAAGTTAGTTTTTTGTTTGGTACGAACAATTTCCCGTACAATTACGTGCATTATTTTGAAAGCGTCTGTGATAATAGCACAGTTGCAATTGAGAATTGGAATTGCTCGAAGGCATGGAACGGCGTTGTTTGAAGTGCTGAGGATTTTGGGTGTACGGAGAGATGTTGGAAGTTATAGGGGATTGTTGCTTGTGCATGGTAGAAAGCTCATTGCAAATGGTAGTAAGTTTAGTTGTCAAATTGTCTAGTTTAGCTTCTAATGCAGGAGTAGCTAAAGGTCGTGGTGCCTGTTGCATAGAATAAATTAAATCTAATTTTTCTACAAAGGATATTAACGGTAAGTCATTGAAATTTAAGGATTGAAGCTTAAGTTCTGATCGTAGTTTAGCTATTAAAAAGTCTTTGGTTAGTTCCTCAGTCAAGTCCAGATCAGTTGCTAATTTTTGGATGTTAGAAAGGAGTTCTGTGACACTACCAGAGAATTGAAGAGTCTCCAAAAGGTTATTAATTCGAGATTCTCGTGGTCCTAGGATAGATTTTACCACTGCCCGTTTCAAGGTAGTTTATGGTCGTTGTCTAGGGGGGTTAACGGTCAAGTCGCGATGAGCTCCTAAAACGTCGAAAGGCAAGTTTAGTGTTAACAAGCTATATTTGGCGAGCTCAGCATTGATCAGCATACGAGTAAAGTATCTTTCCACCAAAATAAAATACAGGTCGATGTCGTTACTCGTAAAAATTGGAAATGGAACTTTGACAGTCGCCATTTGAAATTTTAAATAAGTAAGTAAAAATAATTTGAAACTTATCGGATGAGAAGGAGCACTAGTTCCGGTTCCAACGGTCACCTCTAACCAGCCACGACAAGTCACGCAAGCGAAGCAGGTAGCAGAATCTCACGATGACAGACGTCGAGTAGTAGTTGATGACAGACGATGAAGGGAGAACTAGTAGTGGTTCACCTGGAGAATTCAGGGCAGCAGGCAAAGACCAGTACTGCTAAATTCTTCTTCAGGAACGAGGGGTCACCAAATGCAGTTGCGGGAGCTGTTGAGTTAGCTTTTGAGGGCAATCTACTTATTTTATTAAGATCAAATAAAACATAAACTTATTTTGATTTAAGGATATTTATTCAACTTGTTTTATTATTCTCGTTGCCTAGTATCATTCCGCATCTACGTAATGAATGCAAGTTGTGAGCCATTCACAACAGTACTGCGGTACCGGCGGGTGAGCAACGTGTTAAGTCAATTGCTCCGGCACTAGTCCTGAGTTAGCTAGTAGAGGGTGGATAGGCAAGCTCGCTCCGACCAGTGAGCTGATCTGGTAGCAATTGCTGTACTGCCGGTTATGCAACTTGCGCGCTGATTGGGCGTATCCCAATCACTTACTTCTTGAAGGGAACGTGGGGGTAAGTTCACACATGTACCCCACGTAAAACATTCATGACATTCGATGTCACTAGACAAGTGCGGTTTTCATTTTAATTCTTAGAATTTTTATTTCCAAATGATAATGAAAAAAGAGCTTTTTGCGCTACACCCACTTGAAGCAGATAAATATATTGATTTTTTTTATTTATTTATTTTTAGGCGAGGAATCAGGATGGCGGAGCATGCTTCGTACCTTATAGCATCGATTACTATGATCATTTGGCCGACCCTACTAGAATTTAGCCGAATCTGGGGGAATTCCACTCCCAGTAGGGATTTTTAACGTGCCAAACATCGCATTGACACGGGACCTACAGTTTCACTTCCTATCCGAAAAGAAAGAATGTTTTAAATTTTTCTCCGCTATGAAAAATTACCAGCTCGGCCGGGTATCGAACCTGCGATATTTGGATTATGAAGCAAACATGCAAACCACTAATCCACCGAGACTGGCATATATTGATTTGTTTTCTATAAAAATTTGTTGCTTTACATTTACATAGAAGTCAATTTTATTTGAGAGATTTCATACTGTCTAAAGCTAAAATAAACCTCTTGACAATTAGTTTAATTTAAAGTTCTATGGTTACAGTCACATATTAATCTCACAATACATTACGGGTTGCAACGTTAATGTAATGAGCAATAGTAAAAACAGAGAAACTTAAACAGAGAATAAGTAAACTAAAAATATTGGGCCAAGAATTGGTCCTTGAGATACACCGGATTTTATGGAAATTATGGAATATCCAGATTAAATGCTCATGCTGATTTTTACACAAAATGTTGTGTTTAGTTTAGCTTAGGTTAGTCGAAAAGTTAAATTGAGCATTTTATAGATGATTGCTACTACACCTATCGTTATTGATAGCTGTTGTGGCAGCGTCTATGAAAAGCTCTAGTCATGATGAACTTGTTTTCGTAGCCAAGGATAATTTAATAATAAAGTTCATGAGATGTTGAATCTCATCTGCAAAAATCAAACTGGAATTGAATAATTATATCGTAGTCATACATAAAAATATTATTTCGAATCAAAATTATTCTTTCTATATTCTATAATCTTTGACATTTATCTTTAATCTTTATCTTATTTTGTATATGATGTCATAGCGGTCAGCAGAATTGTGACGTTAACATCTCATTTAAAGGCTTAATATTATTTTCTTATAAGAGTAAGAGATCGCGATGTGTTAGGAAGAAATGATTTTTTTGCCAGGTTATCCAAAACGAGATTATTCTTCTAAACGCTACTTTACATTTTATCGCACAGATTTTCAATAGTTGATAATGTAATATACTATGTCATATGCGTAGAAAAGTGATCAACTTAATAATTAATCATTTGCTTTGAAATATGAGAAAACACTTTTTCTTCTAATCACACAGAAAAATTATAATCACACAGCTACTAGCTACAGGTAATCTTAATTCAGTAATATTTAAATTAAGTATTAGATTACGGTAGCGTTGATGTTTGTTAGGTGATTTCCCAAATAAACATAAATCCTTCTACATACCTCTTCGTGTTATTAATTACAGAAAATTATATATTTAAGACCAGAAGCATAGCTACTTATGAAATACAAAACAGACGTTATCATTCTTGACATTCCTGTTTCTATGAGTAAAAAACAAGTTCGAAACGCACAAAAATCTTCTAATTTTCAACATTTACAAGATTATAACTTTTTACATTTACATTATATTTTATATTATTACTTCATTTAGTATTATCACGGTTGATTTATTAATATTTCATTAGATTTTTATAATGGTAAATCAAATATTTTCATAAAATATGCATATTCATTTTATCTGACTCTGTTGATTAGTGCTAGCGTTTCCGTCTGTCAGCTACAGGGAAATGGGTTCAGACCTCGGTAGTCAACTGTACATAGTTTTAAACATTGGGAGCAACTGGAATCTAGGCTCGTTAGCTTAAGAGTATGCACGTTAGGGTGGTCCAACAAAAAAGCAAAGTCGGAAATCCTATGCTCTCACCCCCTAGGATTATTGTATATCGAAAAAAAAGTACCCCTATTTTTTTATTTTGAAATCGGACGATGTTTAGGGGTGCCTCAAAGCCCTTAAAGTTTCCCATGTATTTTATATGGGAAAAAACAGGTTTTCGTAGATTTGGTATAGAATCCTAGAAAATCAATATTTTTCAACCGGACTACTCTGTTTCTCTTCAGAAATGTTCAGAGAATGACATCCAATAATTTATTTCTTGAATTTTTTAAATTAACTATTTTTTACAGACCCGCAAAAAACCCCATAAATGAAAGAAACACAGAAAAATCGTTAAAAATATTTATTACTATTATTTAATATAAAATATTTTGATAAATAAATTATTGGATGTCATTCTCTGAACATTTCTGAAGAGAAACAGAATAGTCCCGTTGAAAAATATTGATTTTCTAAAATTCTATACCAAATCTATGAAAAAGTGTTTTTTCCCCATATAAAATACATAGGAAACTTTAAGGGCTTTGAGGCACCCCTAAACATCGTCCGATTTCAAAATAAAAAAATAGGGGTACTTTTTTTTCGATATACAATAATCCTAGGGGGTGAGAGCATAAGATTTCCGACTTTGCTTTTTTGTTGAACCACCCTAATGCACGTTCGTATGAATAGTGGCACATGGAGGAGACATAGTGTTCTTACTAATATACTATAGCTTCTAATACGAATAACCAGGACAGAACAAACATAAACTCGACAGTGGACAAGGTAAAAAGAATATGATAATAGACATATGTGTTATTTCTTTTATTTCCATATTTAAGAGCCTTATCGTTATTGCCGTGGTTTCGAAGAGCACGATAACAAGTCGGTCCCGGTAATCACGCAAACACCTGCCTGTAGTGCCATTAAGATCAAAATTAACTCTATACCACACACATACAAGCATATTTATACTTCTGTGGTAAGGTAATATTAATTATAATTTAACATAAATAAATAAATTTATTATACATAATTTATAATAAGTTCATTTCAAATCAGAAATTGCAAATTACTTTGAGTTGAACTTCAAACGGATTGACACTAGATTGTTTGGTCTGATCAATCATATGTGATAGCAGAAATAAAACCTATACTTTCCTCACCGTGAAAACTACCAATGAAGCATACTTTCCAGAGACGACATCACTTACTCGGCTTACCACGTGCATAAAAAATAAGAAAGATTAAGAACAAGTTTATGAGTTTCCCTCGATCCACCCCTTTAAAGTTTATCGGTACTCTGATAATTATCTCTGAACGCGAAATGAAACCGTGTGAAAGAACTCACCAATAAAATTTAATGAAACTTGACACTGAGTAAATGCAGGGGCATTACTTCACTTTAATATTCAGAAACAGCCACTTGGTGTACCAAAAACATTTTGGGGCTGGGCGAAAACTCTTTTAACAGTATTTCTTAAAAACGTAGTTTTCGAAAAAAAATGCAAACAAAGATTTTAAATAGCATTTGTAATGAATTCTTCCAAACAAAACGTTTTATTAGATAGCAACTGCTGAAAATGCTGAAAGTTTTGCGTTTTGTTGACACAGTGCCACAATAAGACTGCGAGGTCAGTCACTCGTATGTTAAAAAGCCCTTGAATGTATTATTTTTTATATTTCGTCAATAAGTAATAATAGCATTTAATAAGAAAATATTTCTATTATAAAACGCATTACATTCGTAGATAATTTAAAGTATTTCTTACTATTAAATTTTTCGCCACTTTTCACTTGAAGAGTTTTAAATTATTCTCTGTAAATCTGTGTAATTTATGTAGCTTTCATCCGTATATTCTGTTATCTAGGTACTTTTCTTAGTGCTTACGCTTATGTTTATCGACTTATCATGGAGAATATAGATGTAATGCACATTTAGCATTGAAAATTGACAACCATGACAAACATTGAAAAACTAAACTAGAAAATCCATCTGTAATATTAATTCTTAGACTAATAAATAATAATATATAAACCTACATGATTATTTCAATCGTCATTCAGGCATTTTATTACATCAATAATTAATTTGTGATAATTATAATTCATATAATTAATAATAATAATGTAATTACGACAAAAGTTTAGAATGCTTTAGAAAGAACACATATAGAAAAAGTGACCATTGCACAGTGATAATAGTTTCTTTCAGACGTTTCAGCTGTAAACAAAACGCACTAAACTTGTACTTTCAGCTACTTTTATCTTTAGAATGTTTTGTTATAACGTTTTATGAATAATTTTGAATCATCGCACTCCTGTTATAATATTGTACTTTTCTAAAATCGTCGACCAAAATTAATGGAAATTTATACATTTTAAATTAAATAATTTCATTAAAGTTCTTTATTTCAATAAATGTTATCATAAATGCACCGGCCAAACTTGAATACAGCCTGTATAACTATGCTAAACAAGTTTCAGCATTTTTAGACTGCTATTAGCAATTTTTAAAATTTTGTATTTTAGAGTTTAAACCAAAAATTTTAGAGTAATTTCTAAACCGTAAAGAAAATCTCACCCTGTTAATTATTTTAAATAAGTTGCCGGTTTGCCGTGTATATTAGTCAAGTTTTATCATTTAAAACAATATTTATTAAGTATAAATAACTGTGAAATCACCAACAGTTATTGCTTCTAGCAATGTTTGATCTTCGTTATGATTAGATCATATTATAAAGACAAAAAAGAAGCCCCTTATGGACATGAAAAACTTGAAATTATAACATCAAATGGTACTTAATTGAGGTTACCTTGATCGTAATACTCTTTCGTATTGTCCTGAGAGATTATCCTCAAACATCATACACACTCACTATAGAGGCCTTATTACAATGGGGATCGCTAATTGGGAAACGGTAGCAACTATTAACCGTAGTTAAGTCTGTCGGCTGCCAGCTAACTAGTGTGCGGTCATGGGTCACACGAGAAGTCTTCTGTAACGGGCGCCAAGAGTCGTCTAGAATAGCTCCAGTATTTTCCGACAAAATCTGAAAAGAACAACACATTTAAGACTACTTCCAATGTGGTCTGTAAATATAAACTCCAGATAACACACATACGAATAATAAGTCTTCAGGTATAATACACAGTGCTTTATTAACAATTAAAACAAATTATCAGTTAAATCAACTCATTGTAATATTTTTAATCAAGGTGAAATAGCCTTGGCAAAAATTATATGGAAGTTGTTAATTCTTATATATATTTGAATGGGGTGAGAACTCGTGTGAGCGGGACTAATTACTCTAAATCTGACAAAAACTCAAGTCTCAAAAAGAGATGTAATCAAAAGAGCACAGTAAATTGCAAAAATGCAGTAAAGCCAACTACAGGTACCAATCAGATTGCGCAATCATTAACCCATGTAGTTAGTTAATCTTTTAATCATTACTGAGCAAAGTTATATGTATTGTAATCACTTGCAAACATTCCTAACAATGTAAACTAATAATATATCATATATGTAATAGTATTTTATAAGTATATAAGAAATGAATACCTAGATTTAAGAATGATAGATAAGAGAAATATTACCTATATCTAAGTGCTTCACGCACACACAGGCGAAAAACTATTTAAAATAGAAAATTATAGTGTACAAATATACAGTAATGTTTTATTTACAATAGAGGTTATCAAACGTTACTGATGTCATAAATAGTCGCTACAATGTTAGTGAATCACGATACAGATGTGTTCTTTCAATTGGAAGAGCATCGCCACCAACCAGGTTGAACGTAGCGTGATCCAAGAAGACAACCAGCAACCAAGTAACTGTACGTGAGCAAGAACCTCAGCGTAGTGGTCATTTAACAACCCAAATATATAACGAAGAGTGTAAAGGTAATATAAAAAGAAAAATATAAAGGTCTGTAACAAACAAAATCAATTACCAGAATGCACCTAGCAAACATTGAATAAGTACCTTGGATGGAAGGCGATCTTGTGATAAAGTTATACCGTTTCCAAATGCGGCTAACGTCGATTAAATAACAAATCCTGTCAAGAAGAATTACAATATAAGAGACTGAACGTAAAACAAGTTAAAAACTACGAACCTACAAGAACGTGCTCCTAACCACCAAAAGAATTAGTGGTAAATCCCTTACGGTACCAATATATATTGGAAATCAGCACCAAAAATTAATTATAAATCTGCATAAATGCAATTCCCATTTCACAACTTAAAGGGAAAATCAAATTTACGCCGATGACACTAAAACATTCTTTTAAAGAAGTTGCTTCACGAACGAAACGAAGTGCCAGTCGACTTATGAACAGGAAGTTAAGTTTTTCGAACCAAAATGGCAACTAAAAGAAGAGATAATACAAAAATCCCTAACGATATACAATATACTTAACACAAATGCATAGCTATACAGGGTGCTACAAAATTAGCACGTAACACTGTATAGATGTATCCTTAACATTGTAATCACATAAAACCGTTGAAGTGAACTATGACTTGTCAGCACATAAAGTGTCGTTGAAACTTTTTGGAAATTATAATTACTAATCACTAAAGTTATTTGAATGATGATGCTATAATAATTGATTAAGAGTTGCTTTTATTAGATTATTATTATAATGAAAACACAGATTGAAGTTGGGTTATTCTAAAATTTCTACTAGTCGTGTAGTAAAAATGAAATTTGAAAGTTTTATAGAAACTTCTGTTTAATAACAGAAGTCAACGATAATTATTAAAGCGTTTAATAATTAATTTAACTCTTTAATTTAAATTCCGTACTAAGGCAATACCTTTAAATTCGGATTTCTTAACGTCGGCTGTATTATTATTATTATTGCACCTCACAAATTATTTTACTTAAAACTGCATTTTTCTAACAAGAAGATTGTTTATTCGGAATCATATGGTAATATGTGCATTCCTAACCGCCTCAGAGGGTGGGAAATTAACCATTCCTAACTTACTTTTAATTCCCTCTCTTGGTCAGGAATGTAATCATTCCCTACCTGTTATCCCTCTCTTGGTCAGGAATGTGATCATTCCCGACCTGTTGTAAGTTCGTAGTTTGCTCGGTAGAGGGCGGGTGCATTATTAGGTCAAGTTTGTCACTTCAGTTGTCAGTTGTAAATAATTATTATTTGTTAAAAAATATGATGATTCCGAATAAAATAGTATACAAACCTCGGCGGGACGTTTCCTCCTGTCTCGAGCATTAGCTCACCTCGGGCCTGGGCCCTCGGTGAGCTATCTTAGCTCTCGACAGGAATGAAACACTTCCCGCCTCGGTATGTTATCTACTATTGTCTCCTTGATTTCCGAAAGCTACGAGACGGTACACAAAACGGATTAATTATTATGTTAGCGCGAAATGCTCTGAATATGCTTCACTGGACAGGAAGGTAACGCGTGCTTTCTTACCTTAATTGACGGTACTATACTTTCAGACTAACTCTCGCGTCCAGATTGACTGCTTAGGGTGCAAATTTTCGTAGCATTTTACATTTTTAAGAAAGGATAATTCGAATGCACCTGTTGGAATTAAGGGTGATGCTATTTTTCAGTTATCGCAAAATACTATAAATAACCTTCACGAGGATTTTTAAGGAAATACACTCTGTCATATATTTTATCAAGAGTAATAAAATATGTTTTTTGTCTGAAGTATTAAATATCCAAAAAAAAAATAGTGCTAGCTGTTCTTATCTGCAAACTGTATAGCATTTCACCGAAAAAAAGATTTGCATTTAGCACAGACACATAAATTAACCTAAATATCATTGGTACGTGACTTTTTAGTTATAACGACGCTTAATATCGGTATTATTTAGCGAACTTATCATATTTTTCATCTGAAAAAACAATTTTTAAATACAGTTGTCCGTAACTATATTAGACAAGTTTAGACAATGTTGAACGTAGAAATTGAATTTTAACTTAACCCAAGCAAAATATTTCAATATTATACAGGGCCGTAGTAGGATTATTTCTATTAAATGCTTATCAAAATTTATAAATTGGGTATGGAAGGCCGTTGTAATTTTTTATAAAACTTACAGAGAGCAAAGTAAGTGGTATGTTGTTGACCAGTTTATGTCAGAAGGGTTGTCAAGAAGAACAATCCAAATAGTATCATGAGAGGTAGTGTAGTTAAGAAAAGTGATGATCTGATCGCAAGGCAATAATAACGACGAAAAAGAGTACAAAAAGATTGGATAAGATCTATTTAATACTAGACACTTTCGTACCCTTTCTTGTACGAATGACACTATTACTTGCCTACAATAAATTGTTTTTGTTTTGGAGTAATTATCCACAGCGCACAATTAGCGTGCTCTGCGATTAATTACAATTTAGTTACAAGTTAGTGCTAATTTCTAGTTGTAGCCCGTTATTACAAGTTTTAGATATTCTTCCGTACTTTTTATTCATTTTTGGAGCAACTAAGATATGATAAAACACAATAACGAACACAAAATGTACACCAATTATACATTTCTCCTTATGCAACTGTGTTTATGGGTATTTGTATTTATATGTAACTTAATGCTTGCAACGTATAACTACATGGCTTAACATACCCCATTACTTTCCCAAGTTTGTTTCATAATGGATAAAAAATATTTATATATTTAGAAACGTAAAATTGAAAACAAGCCAATATATAAAGATTAAATCAAATAAACAAAAATACAATAATTTCCAATTAACGTCATAGGTAGAACGATATTCAGATGAAAAACCTGATTACGGAATTCGTTTAAAAAAGTTTTTTATATATTTATTGACAGCACTTTCATATAAAAAAGATTAAATTAAAAATGCAACTCATGTAATTATTAACTTGTTTGCTTTAAACAGACAGTTATTGAAAATTTTAACGTGTAAAGGTAATTAACATCGTGCTGTTCTCTGTCAGGACTTATCATCTAATTTATAATTCACTTAATTTGAAATAATTTAAATTTAATCCCACGAGATAAGCAAAATTAAAAGTAAAAATTTCGTAATAACAAATTATTATTATGTAAAGAATATATTCGTAGAATATATTCATACTATAATCACCGGGTTGCAAATTTTTAAAGTGTTGTCTTATTATGAGTAGAAATATTTTTATGGATTATTAACGGTTTCATAGCTATTATTATTGAATACGCGGTAAAAATAAATTAAAAGATTTTCTTTCACAATCTCCTTCCAATTAAGATTAAAAAATATTTGCAATTGTGTCGATATTTTCTTAAAATTGTGTTATCGAATCCCACCCATAAACACTTGCGATTAAATTACTGGCTTTCCTTTTTATTTCATTTTGAATCAGATATGTGGACACATAATCAGATGTATGGATAATTCATTTCATCATTCATTTCATTCAGTAATCTTGCAGATTACTAGTAATTTCTGTCGATAATTTTTAAAAGGGCGCCAATAATTTGAATTTTGTAAAGAAGTTAAGGTATTTATTTTAAAGAAGTTAGATTAATGATATAAATATTAATAAGATTATAAATTATAAATATTCAAGATAAAAGGAATTATACTGTCTTTTTTCTTTTATTTTTTTATACCCAGTTTTCTTTTTATTGCATTAATTTCAAGCGTTTTCAATTTTAATTTAGTTTGTTTATTTTGTGTTTTTCTTTGTTGTTAAATAAAATTGGTCATTAGACTATTTTAAAAGTTACTTCTGGTTTATTATTTTATTTGTGTGTGGAGTTAAAAATGTGTTCTAGATCTACATTATTTAGTGCCCTATTAAGGCTCCATTCATAAATTCAGATAAAGCCATCAAGATTTATAAACGCGGCCGACCTACGTTAGATTTATGCGCTCGGCAACGAATTGAGTTACGCTCAATAAGCGCGTCAGTTAATTTTGTCAAAGCTACCAGTACTCACTGGTGCGAGCGAAGCTGCCTATCCACCTTCTACTAGCTATCCAGGCTAGTGCCGGAGCTATTAACGTGCTCACCTGTCAGGGGTCTGCCTTCGAGGAAGTCCCAACTCCCCTAGTCCAGCACGCGGACTTTCACTGCCCGATCCAGCCCAACCTCAAATGTGGCTGGAACTTCTTTGGATCTGCCTTTCCACCCTACCATAATTAGACTTCGTGAGCCTTCGACAGAGCCCCGTCTGACTCTACCTAGAAGTCGAGACCCGGCCAATACCAACTAGGAGATGAGGTTGTCATTGTGTTAGAGGCTCTATATTCACATCGACGCTCCTTATAAAGTTTATAGTTAATAAAACACAATAAATAATAACATTCATAAAGCTACATGAAAAATGGTCAATGCTTTTCCAGTTAACCGATGAGGTAAAACGTACGCATCAAAAAATTGCCCATTGACATTGTTCGCAAGCACATTGATTGAAATACGTTGCTGGTAAAGGTTTTCATGGATATCATGGAGATCTTGTAAATGTTGCATCACTGATGTAAATGCCCTACCATTAAGTACCTGACAGTTGGAAAAACTTTTCACTGCGTGACTGCAAATGAGAACCATATCAATTCAAGATTGCTAAATCTACCATGCCGATGCTTAAAACTAGATGTTAAAATTGAAATTAAAAAACCCTTAAATTCAACACTTAAAGCAGTAATCAACAACCACTATGCAAAATGCTAGTAGTAAACTGGGACTTCGAAGTTGTTATTGTTATGAATTTTCCGTAGACGCAATGATCATTCTTGAACCCATCACCTGCTACCACCCCGACCCTTTCAGCTTTAACAGCTTTTAACAGCTTTTCAAATTATGAACCCAGCGGTTCTCAATAGTTTTTAGGAATTTTTCTTAATGCGATTTTCTTCTAAATAAAAAAAAATTTTACAATGAAACTAGCTTTATCCGTCAGTTGGAGTTAGTTGTCAACTATTATTTTGGATATTTGCGCGCATGCCTCAAACTTATGCATTTTATTACTTATATATATGCAACATTATTTTTTGCAGATAAGGCCAAGTTTCATTGAATTTAGACTAAATTCCGGTTTCATACTCTTTTGCTAAAGCCGTTTTCGCATATTGTTACTCAGGTAATAACAATAGATGTATGGTTAGATTTGTAAGTTGTTATCTAGATTTGTGATTGAATTAGTGATAGTGATAGTAGTTAACACATAAAGATTTCACACCCAGATAGCTATTTTAAAACGGCTTCCAAGAGTAGCAGTTAAGATTTGATCTTCTACAAGAACTAGAAACACAAAGTGCAAGAAAATGTATCATAAATCAGTGAGTCAACCACAGCAGAGGTGTAATTGGTTATTCTCCGTTTTCGATTCTCTTTACTTTTCTATTACGTTCTATTGCTTTCATACTACTTCTGCTTGTTTTCAAGCTATTTGCTAGTTTACTGACTGTTCTCTTAATATGCTTTTTATCATTACACATTACATGTGGAATTTGTTTCCATGGGTGAAATAACTGATTTAACATAAAAAACCGAAATAAGTATTATAGTAACCAAAGGATTGAGATGTTTAATTCAATAAAAGGATCAAGATATACATAAGTGAATAAAAACTTTCGATATATTGAATCCAGTTATGTAAGTAATCGAACGACCATTAAAATTATCTTTTCACTTGTAACGTTTTCGAAAAGAAGAAATTGCGGCACTCCTTTCATTTATACGGTCCTTTGTATCTTAAATTAATTTATACAATGATATAATGCTAGTCCTATTTATATCCTACACAAATATTTAAAAACTTTAGATTCAAATCGCAGACTCCATAAAACGTCAAGATGTTAAAATTTACGACATTTTTATAAATGCAACATTACATTTCGAATAATTTAATTTCTTTTATTCTTTTAATGGCTGCAACTTTCAATATAATAATTTTATGCATTAATTTGGTAATTTTGTAATACTGATTTAACGATCCTCTTAATTTTGCAGTGCATACGTTATTTTATTTCAGATTTTAACTAATAATTTTCAGTGAAAGAAAAGTAAGATTTAAATAATCTTAGATAAATCTGTCTTCCTTTTGTGGAAAAGATATAAAATGAGAATATTAGTTAATGCTATCTAAAAATAGATACACAAAAAAGGAAGAAAAAATAAAATTAAGTAAATTCTTATACTACAAATTTATGATTTACTGCAACTTTCGATTTTCAAGGTTTTGTTTGTACATAATAATATGAACTATCCTGAATATTCTGATAGGTAATCAAAATATCAAAATATTGATACTAAAATTTACAATCTATTATATAATAAGCACATGGACTGCATTTATAAACTGTAGTTTATTACTCTGACACGAGCTATTAAGAGACATTACTTTTTAGATACTTTATGAAAATCAATCATCCGCGAGGAGAGGGGTAGGTATCCGTTGTGGCAGCAGCAACCATCAAGAGTGGTTAAGGTTCAGAAACCCAAGTTACATGTGGAGAATAGTTTTTATACTTTTATGGAAGTTTTTATCTTCTGATTAGATTTAAGTTTGACGTTAAAATAACGCAATACAAGTTTTTCTTTTCCCAATAAGGCTAAGTTAGTTTCGGGAAAATATTTCACTGGAAATATGTAAAACAGATCATTATTGTGATGTCTATTATAACACATTTTACGAATTCCTGTATTTGAAAGATTTATGTTAATCTATATGGAGGTATTGGCTTTGAGGATATTCTTTAATTTTGTCAAATTTTGAGTTTATTTTAATGTTTTTCACCGTTGTTTGAATACATGCACTTGGAGTACTGTATTCTGGGCAAGATTAGTTGGAGTGTGATTCCATTTATGTTGTTATATTATATTGGACTTGCACAGCATCATTTGTTATCTAAAACGGCATAAACAAGTTTTTAAGTTAAGTTTTTTTAAATGTAAATATTTTTTGTAAACTTCATATGTATGAGCTACTTTGGGTAGCTATGTAAGTATTCCTTGTAAAGAAACAGCTGCAGATTGATGTGTTTGTCATGTATTTAAGTTTTAACGAGATTTGTGACCGTTAGTCGTTTTTATTGATTTTCTCAGTTAATGTTCATTTTAGATCATAGGTGTCTTATGTTAATTTGTTCATCTCTTTCCCAGCTATCTTTCTGTTTTTTTCAGAATTAAGATTAGTGTTAAGTACAAACACATGTTTTTGTTAGTGACGTCATGACAGGTTGTGATGTTCAAGTGTTTTAAAAAATTTCGTTGTACCAAATGTATGTATTTGTGAAATAAATAAAGATTAGTAAAAGTTTCACAGTTTGAATAAAATACAACCTGACAATATTGTTTCGACAGCTATGCTGTCATTATCAAAGGTAATATAATTATAAACAAACACGTCGCTAAGGTAGATACAAAAATAGGTAACTAGATAAAATAATAATAATAATCAGAATTAAATATCTAACACTTTCCAGTAACGGAGAATTACTGAGCTCAAGTTGTTCATTCATTAAAGGTACCCTGAGTTTGTGTTTGTATATCTCAAAGGCTTCTAAAATGTCTAATTTGCGTTTGTTATTACAAAAATGTAGGAATTTAATATTATTTTGAGGAGTCATTGTGTGATTTTGTTCTAAAAGGTGTTTGGCGTAATTCGACCTATCGTGTTAATAATCTGCTTCAGTTAATACGATAGGTTACAAATCGAAATACTCTGTTAGAAATTCATTAGAATTAGTAGATAAGCTGCAAAACATACATCTTCCACCACATTCAAAACTTGTTAGTTTTGATATTTGCAACATGTTCTCCAGAATACCCCCACAAGAATGTATTCCTTTATTAGATAGTTTCTTGATCAATAGTAATATAGAATTAGTTAAAAGGTTAGAGTTAATTCAATTATTTGACCTTTGTATAAGTCAAAATTATTTCACTTTTAATAACATAATTTATTTACAAAAGGATGGTTTACCTATGGGTAATTCTCTAAGTCCTCTATTAGCTAACATATTTATGGACAAGTTTGAAGATCGAATATTTGAATTAAACCTCTCTAAACACATTATCTTCTGGTTTCGTTATGTTGATGACATTTTAGCTTGTTTTGACAGTTCTTTTGAGGTTATCAATGAATTTTTAATTTTTATAAACAGTATCCACCCTAATATAAAATTTACACTAGAAACAGAACAAAACAGGGCTATAAACTTTCTCGACTTAAATATCAAGATTAACGCAGACAATCTATTTGAATTTTCCATATACAGAAAACCAACACAAACAGACATAACAATACCAAATGAATCTTGTCACCATAATACACATAAAATAGCAGCCTACAGATCAGAGTACACAGAGCTTTAACTATTCCACTAACAAAATCAGATTTTAGCAAAGAGATATCAACCATTAAACAACTAGCACATGCAAATCATTACAATCCGAACATGATTGACACTTTAATTAAACAAAAAGATTATAGGTTAGCTATCAAAAGAATATATCCCATTGACAATCAAACAGAAGACACAAATTACATATCTATACCATATTTTGGCAAAATATCAGAAAAAATTGCACATATACTAATAAAAATCAACAATTATAAAATAACATTTAAAACCAACACTAACACTTTTTCATTTATTTATTTATTAATGCTAAAGACAGAACACATGATATCTTGAAATCGGGCATTTACCGTTTAAATTGTTCTTTTTGTAGTTCGGTATATATTGGACAAACACTTCGAAATTTTGACATAAGATATAAAGAACACGTACGTCATTACAAAAATAAACATCCTGAAAAATCTAATTACGCCAAACACCTTTTAGAACAAAATTACACAATGACTCCTCAAAATAATATTAAATTCCTACATTTTTGTAATAACAAACGCAAATTAGACATTTTAGAAGCCTTTGAGATATACAAACACAAACTCAGGGTACCTTTAATAAATTAACAACTTGAGCTCAGTAATTCTCCGTTACTGGAAGTATTAGATATTTAATTCTGATTATTATTATTATTTTATCTAGTTACCTATTTTTTTATCTACCTTAGCGACGTGTTTGTTTATAATTATATTACCTTTGATAATGACAGCATAGCTGTCGAAACAATATTGTCAGGTTGTATTTTATTAAAACTGTGAAACTTTTACTAATCTTTATTTATTTTATGATTATGGAGTTCCACAAAGTAAGGCTGGAAACAATAAACAAAAGTATGTATTTGTACTCAAATGTTTTGCGAAAACATATAAAACGACCTCGGGAAAAGAACAATTTTAGTCGATAAAATGGATTGGAAGAATCCACGCTCGGCTCACATTTTATTTTATAAAAAAATAAGTTAGGTTATTTTACTGTCTCCAGCCTTACTTTGTGGAACTCCATAATCATGAAATATAATATAAATACAAAGATTCACAAAGATTCATAAAGTTTCACAAGTTTTATTAATATCTTAACCTGACAAGTGTCGAAACAATATTGTCAGGTTAAGATATTAATAAAACTTGTGAAACTTTAACTAATCTTTGTATTTATATTATATTTCATATAGTTAGGTTATTGTTTAACCATGTTTTTTGTAAACAAACGTAAAACGTAAAAAAAAGTTTACTATAGTGACTTTGTGAAATGAATATTTTCCTGTTTTATTAATTCGAAGATTATATTCGTTTATCAAAACAATTATTTCGAAGGGTTCGATTATTTTTATAAACCAAAGAAGATAAATTTATTATTACATATCAAAAATTATCATCGATTTGTATATGTATTGACATTTTATGTATGGATTTTTAAGAACAGCTGATTTGAAGGAAGACTGTATTACCGATAATACAATGTTAAAGGATTTTGAAGTGGATTCATGCCGAATTGTTATATACGAGGTAAGTCAAAACAATAAGGATGTTGTTTCATTTTGGAAACAAATCAATAAAACAAATCTTATTTTCATTTTTGACAAATTCAAGACGTTCTTTGTGAGCAAAGTTTATTGTTCTTCAACAATTTTAAGATTTGTTTAGTAGTTGTAAAAAACTCATTTTGATTTAGGTTTGCTCAAATGAAACCAGTTACAACACCCATTTTTCAGGTTGATAACTACCACAAATTTATGTAAGAGAGCTTGAGGAAGATTTTCCTCTTTTATTAAACCTTTAAAGAAATATTTTTTTATATAAAAATTTTTTTAGTTATTTTAAATAAAATAAAAAGTTTGAGTTTTAAAATTTATATATGTGTTTATTTCATTTGATGTTTATGCAAGCATCCATTTATTTTCTTCATATACACAGTTTAAAATTACTACTTGTCTAGGTGCAGAATTCCAAGTGCAGTGGTAGTAAGTTCCTCTTTCCGGAAACAGGTATTAATAAGATCAATAATTTGTTTATCTCATGCTCAATCGAAACAAAACTGAATCAGCCTATTGGGTAAAGGAAAGACTATTGAGCTGTTATATTTTCATTTTTATTAATGCTAGCCAAAATCAAGATAAAACGTTTATTTTATTTATTTAATTAAATACATCTGATTCATTTTAACTAATAACATCTCATAGTTTAATTGTTTGCCCATAACGTGGGACTTTCTTTAAAATCTTATTTAATTTTTTGGTCAGGTTATCTAGCATTAATCATCTCAATATGTTCTTAAAAAAAGGTCAGGTTACGTTTGACGCCTACTTCTCTCAGCTTAAGACTATAAAACAATCACCCATAGATAACTTTTTAAGGAACATACTATAAGTTAGTAAGCTGTGTACAACGCCTATACCTCTTAGCTAGATTCAGAAAACTTCGTATAATTATTAAGATTTCCTTGGAATCATTTCTTACCCTTGAAGTACATGCATTGTGTTTTTATTCATTCATTCATGTGTCTCGGTACATTTTTTCTGTGGAGACAGCCAGCGCTACCTAGCGCTGGATGACCCAAACCCTATTGAACTACGCGATGTAAGAGAGAGAGGTGAGGATCCGAGCTTGAATTTTTTTTCGTATTTCAACAAAAGCAACAAGTGGCGTGCAATCACCACGCTTTGCTTATTCCACTTTGACCTTTGGAGGAAAGTGACACAAGTTTTACAAAGTGAAGTGATACGAGTTTTGCAAAGTGAAGTGACATGTCCGCACTGACTCTGAATGGCTTGGCGGCAAATGATTTGGCTTTTGGACCTTGGATGACTTCACAATAATTGAATCGTCAAAGATGCGCTCACAGTAAGGAGTTTCTTTCAACAATTTACAAGAAATACGTAAGAACAGCAGTGTTTTAAGAGTGCGTTAGTTACTAAAGCTTACCCATTAGGGTAAGCAGTTGGCACCTAGTTGTTCATTAAGTAACATACATAATATTATGTTTCTACAATATCATGACGATTTTGCTTAACTTTTTAATGTCCATTTTTAATTCTACTGTTAAAATTTGTCATATTTGTTTATATTGAAGTGTCTAAAATCGTCCTTGGTTGTTGTACATTATGCTATAACCAAAAAATTATATAATAAGGTTGGAACTAGAAAATTGCAGCACAAGAATGCTGCATCAACAATTTTAGAGTTTAAAATGAATAATTTCGTAGTGTTAAATAAACTAGTTTTAGTTCGTTTGTTAATTACTACTTAATTTATGTTAGTGTAGTTTTAGACGTTATTCTTCTGTGATTAAAAATTCACACGAAATCCAAGTTTTAATTATAGGATTGTCATAGTATGTTGCCTATGAAGAACATAGTCCCTTTAGATTTTTCAGTATACCTTAATGCTACCTACTTAATAGTAAACTACAAATAATTCAAGATTTTAGGCAATGCTTCTTGTGTATCTAACACATTTTCACTGTTTAAAATAGAAAAATAAATAAAAAGCTGTCAAAACTAAAAAACATATTAATTATTGATAAGGCCTCACATCATAGGGGCGAAACGTCGAATAAAATATAACACGTAGTTGTATACAGTGCTATTAAATTAAGATGCAATATGCTCCATATTGCATTTTAAAATAATCATATTAAACCATTGCGTTGACTGTATGTTTATGCATCCAACAATACATAAACGCTTATAATGTGCTAGCCGTTTGACTTTTTCCATTTGACATTCATTAAGCTAATAATTAACACCGAGTTTATTAGAAATACAAAAGTAAATTCAAATAACATTTATTGTAAAATAAAATATGCAGAGGTGTATTTTTGATAACAAACCACGTCTGTTCGAGAGAAGAATGCATACCTTTAACAACCAACCAACTTAACCTAACTTTAAACAACAGGTAAATAGAATTATTTATTTGAAAAAATTAATCACCACTTTATTTTAGATATTTTTCATAATGTCGACCCTCTTGTTCCAAACAGTAACCGAGTCTATGATAAAAATCCTGAACCTTGATGGAAGTCTGTTTGAGCTTATCACATTCTGCAGCAACTCTTTCTTTTAATTCGTTTGTGTTTTGTATGGAGGTATGGGAATAAACTTTTGATTTGAGGTAACACCAAATGAAAAAATCATTTGGAGCTAATCTGGGGGCCTGGTTGGCCAGACTTTTGGCCCATTTCTTCCAATCCACTGCTCAGGAAGATTTCCATTAAGAAAGTTTCTGACTTCCACCGTCGAGTGAGAACCAGGAGTTGTTACCAGGGGTTTTCAATGGCAAGTTGCTGGATTTGAGAAACTATTGAATTACGGGGAAGATTTAAATTAGAATGGGAGTTTAAAATGACATTAATGAAAAATGAACTAATTGGTGTATTATTGATTATACCCAAGCAGAGATTTACTTTCTCCCTATACTGTGTATGAGTCCAATTTTGTATGTGTAAATTTCTTTGTGCCTAATATCTGTAATAAGTGATAATAGGTTACGCTGAAGTTAGTTGAACTGTAGAATTATAAAGTGTTATAAAGTGTATCTGTAATTTTGTGAATTTACTTTTACATTTAGAGAAAAGGTAGCTTCATCGGTGAAACAATTCTTGTGTAATAACTGTTCATCTGTATTTAATAAATTTAACATTCTTTTGCAAAAATCTGTCCTATTAATTTTGTAAATTTCAAATAATTGCTGATGATTTTGTATTTTTAACTCTCGAGCATTTCGAACACTGGAGGCTAAGATTTCAAAAATTGGAACTAACGCATCCGACAAAAGTTGCCCTTATCACACTACAATCTGGGTTTAAAATTTCTTCTTAAAAAATAATTTTATTAAGGGGATTTTGTAAAGCTTGTTTGGTCGTTAACAATGAATGTGTTCTTATTATAGGATTTTCGACTAACAAAAAGTTCGTCTCTGAATTCGTGAAGTCTGTCTGTCGGTCTGTCTGCCGGTCTGTCAGTCGCCTTTTTCCCTGTTGACTTTTTTGAATTTTTCTTTTTGGAATTTTATAGTACATCTAATTCTAAGAAACTTTTGGTTGAAACATCTTTTTGTATCTCTTCGGGAAAGTGGTCAAAATGACCACCGGAAATTTCGGTAAATTTCTGAAAAATGAAAAATTTTGTATTTTTCAAAAATTTACGAAAAAATAAACATTTTTAGCAACTTTTTTTTTAAACGAAAAATTTTAGGACTTAGTATTTTAGTTTTATGACAACTAATGTGTTACGTCGACATTAGTTTTCAAAAATAAATTAGTTTATTAGACGTCATCTACATATCTCGCCCAGTAATGAATTTTGTCTAAATGGATGCTATTAGTACTAAATAATCTACTTTCAAAGGCATGTATGAAGATTTCTGCTAAAAAAGGCGATAATACTGATAACATAGGTAAACCATTTACCTGCTTGTAACGCTCACCATTAAATTGATTGTATAGTATTTAAATTGTTTGTATAGCATTTTCAATGATGTAATTTGATGATCTTTCAAGTATTGATCGTCTTGTAGCACTTCACAACCAGAAGTGCTATAGAAGAATAAGAATACGAAACAGCTAAATTCTTGATACTTTAGAAGTATGTATTTATGTGTTGTGCATAGGAGGAGAGATGTCGGACATTTGGTTGGCACTCCAAGTACGGATTTGCTTACGCAAATATTACGATACCATTAGACATCGGATATAATACTGCACAATAAAACGCAGACAAATTTAAAAGGGAGTGTTACGATATTAAGCGGATTCTGACCACGTTATTTACGTCATCTCAACGAACTATCCGATCTCTAGTTGTGAATTGTATTATTTATTCTTGTTAGGTAGCACCTACATAATTCTGGTGTAGGTACAGGGTGATCCACTTAACTTTCCCCCCTACTTTTCTCTGTTATTTCTGTAGTTACAAAAAAATTATTCTAACAAAAGTTGTAGAACTTTTTCTAAAGTTTTTAAATATGATATAAAAAAACAATTGAAAAATAAATGCCGAAGTTATATATATAAATTGAATTTTTTTAAATGGAACACCCTGTATTTTATTACCTTGTTCGAGGTAGAATTTCAGTCTGATTTCAACAATATAGAACACATAGTATTAACTTCTAATACTTTCCAAATTATTTACGTTTAAATATATAAATAAATAATATTAAATAATAAGTAACACTTAACAATAATTTTACATTTTTAAAGTATAAACTCACTAAATTCACTAATGCCCATTTATTTTATTGTTAGAAATATCAAAGTAACAATGTTTTTAACAACAAAGCAAATGTTTTTAAAATCACAGCATACTCAATTGAATATGCGATAGTGTGTAATTTATATATTTAAAAGCAAATATTTCAAAAACCGTTAAAAGTAAGTAGGATATATTTTAGATTGTTGAAATCAGACTGAAATTCTACGTCGAACAACGCAATAAATTACAGGGTTTTCCATTTAAAAAAATTAAATTTATATATATATAACTTCGGCATTTATTTTTCAATTTTTTTTTATGTCATATTTAAAAACTTCAGAAAAAGCCCTACAACTTTTGTTAGAATAATTTTTTTGTAACTACAGAAACAACAGAGAAAAGTAGGGGGGAAAGTTAAGTGGATCATCCTGTATATTGTATATCGTAACAATTGAACAGCTACGATGAAGAAATATAAGAGCTAGAAAACACAATCAAGTAAAATTTACAAGTTAAGTAAAAACATATGTCTGTCACAAACGGAAATATTTACACTTCAATATTATCTACAAAATTCAACTTCTCTTCCGTTTGTACAATATAGCTTGCAAGGCCACACTCAGTTGCCCACGCTAGTTAAGCAGCTGCGGTCTCTCGCCGCCGACAACTTGGAGCCATGTGCGCGGTCAGCTGCGAGGTCTTCGAGGAAGCGCGCTCGCTTCGCCCACAACTGCATTAGTTGGCATGCAATATATTCGCCTACTTACTCCGTATATGCGAGGCAACCTACACGATTTGCAAGCAGGTGCACATTCCTTAAGGAGAATCTACAACACTTCCACACAGCTGCAGATTCGTGCAAGGCACCAGCAGCGCGAATGCAAACTACCCACAAGCCTGCAACCAGGAAGCATGAACTTCCTTAGTTTCTTACTAAGAACACCAGCCTACTGATTCCCACTACGATGCTAATTACTTCCTCGTTCAGCAGTATATAACCACCTTGCTTGAGCTATTCAAACCAGTCAGTGAGTTGACTCCAACACTACATCTACAAGCAAGCTGGTGAGTACTCTTTAAATTATGTAATGCTTAGTTGCTTAGTTGAGTGGCCTGCGCTAAACGCCCACTCCCTGCGGAATTATGGGAAGCTGTGACCAGGCTACCCAGCTTAGTTGTAAATCACTAGGAGGTTATCTCCTACACTTAGTAGACCTAGTGCTAGAACAGGGTTGGTTCCGACCTCCCTCTCGATTGTATTAGTTTAGGAGGACATGTACGTCCTCACGATGTATTCTTTGTATGTATGTGAACCTTTGTACTCTCTTATTATTATTAGTATATAGTTGTTTTCTACGACTTGTGTTTAATTTCTCTTTACCTCTGACTACGTCCTATAGTCACGAAAACCCCACGTGACATGTCTATAGAAAGAACAGATCGGGACCAACTGTTGCAATAGCTATACCGGGTGTCAACGAGATCACTTTCCGGCTGCCATTTCTGTAGTTTTTAATTAAACAAGATTAAACTTGGCAGAAGTTATAGGCTATTACAAAGACACTTATTGAGGTATCTGTCAAACTTCGACGACTTCCGGTTCAGCATTTGGATTTTTAAATGGAACACCCTGTATATTTTTGTGATGTTTGGAATCTAGCATTCATTTTACATACAACTGTAGAATTTTTATTTTGTGTCAATTTAACATTTTTAGAGTAAATTTTATTTTTTACTCTAGAGTGCCATGACCTACCTTAAATCGTTCTAATAGCCGTTTACATCTGCACAAAAATATTTACATAATTTTATCACGTTTCGTTTGTCTTACCAGAGCGTTCAAAGTTGACTAAATTACTTTTTTGACAATAACGTAAAAAAATTAAATACAACTATACCACTTTCATAGTTTAATTAGATATAGTATTTTAAGACGAATCCAACGGTGTGTCACAACATTAAAGTTCTCTTGGATGTTCTAAAGAAAACTTAATTTTTTGAAACATGCAACTTCACGACGATCAAAAAATGTTATATCTAGTTAGCCATGAGAAACAAGTAAATAATAGCTGTCTAAAAAGTAAGGAGATAAAGCCTTAAAGTATCAACCAATTAAGTTTGCCATGGAAAACAGCTGAATTCTAATTCAGGATAAACGATTGAATTTTACGTAAACAATTATATTCTCTCGGTGTGTGTCAATTATTTTGGTTAATATTAATTTATTACGAGTATGTTTACCAAAAGCGAACAAGTCTATATTCTCATTATTTATGAACAGTGTGGGAAAAACGCGGCCGAAGCTGCGAGAATGTACTGTAGTTGCGGGAGCTGTTGAGTTAGCTTTTGAGGGCAATTTACTTATTTTATTAAGATCAAATCAAACATAAACTTATTTTGATTTAAGGATATTTATTCAACTTGTTTTATTATTCTCGTTGCCTAGTATCATTCCGTATCTACGTAATGAATGCAAGTTGTGAGCCATTCACAACATTTACCCCGCCCGGTCTGAAACGAGGGTAATACATGAAAAGGAAAAAATACGGATTGGTATTTTGGAGGAAAAATGGAGTATTTTAAAGGAACTTGAATAAAGTTGTAAAATGCTCGAGCTACAAAAACTCCACTAGGTAGTATAGGTAGGTAACTTAAAGTACAATAACAGGTTAAGGTAGGAACAATGAAAAACTTAAGCTAACTAACAATATAGAACATAAAAAAGTAAACAATAAAATTAGGCTTGAGTATGTTCGAGTCACGCGACGGCACCTCTTAGAATCTGTAAACAGAAAGAAAAAACAGAAAAGTGTTCAAATTTTCAAAGTCAACAGATAAAAGGTTTTTTTAAAAAATAACCTTCGCGTAGCATTTGAAAGCAGTTCATTGTTGGCTTAACATTATACAGTAACTAATCTAAAAAATATGCAGGCTTTAGCCTATCTAAAGAGATAGGGCCAGTGTGATTTTCTAAAGTAGCGTATTTAACTGTCCGTTCTAACACTTTATAGGGTCCTAAGTAACTGTCTTTCATGCCCAGAGTGTGCGTGTCGTTACGAACGTACACGTGTGTGCAGTTGGTCAAGTCGCTGGTGACGAAGGACAGACCGGAATACGTTTTTGTAAAAAAATGCTTCTGCTTCCTCATACGACGTTTGAGATCGGCTATGAAATTAGGGAGGTTCATGTCGTTAGCCAGTTGTTCTTCTTCAAAGAAATCTCCAGGTAGCCGTAAGGTGGTAGCATACAGTATTTCTGCAGGAGAAACATTAACTTGCGATTTCAGGGTTGCACGTAAGCTCAAGAGAATCCAAGGAAGATTCGTTAACCAGGAGGAAGTTCCTGTGGTTTGAATGGATTGTTTGAGTGTCCGATTAAAACGTTCGATAACGCCTTGACTAATCGGATGGAAGGCCATGCATTTGACGTGTTTAATTCCTAACATGGCCATGAAGTTGATCCATGCATGAGAAAGGAATATTCTTGCATTGTCCGTGGTGAGATACTTGGGAATACCAAAGCGGGACACCCACGTGTCGACAAATTCAGTGATTACTGACTCCACGGAAGAATCCTTCAGAGGAATTGCTTCCGGCCACCGACTGTAGCGGTCAATAATGGTAAGGAGGAAATTATAACCTCCCGAAGAAGGAAGGTGTACTATGTCGAGATGGACCTTAGTAAAACGTTCATCTGGTTCTACAATAGATTGTAGAGGGGTTTTCGTATGACGTAGAATCTTATGTTTCTGACATTCGGCACAAGATATGACCCACTTCTGAATATCGTGGTGCATAGATGGCCACAGATATCGCTGAGTAATCAATTTTTTAGTAGCACGGATGCCAAGATGGGCGATATTGTGTAGTTGTTGGAATAAGGGGTACCTAAATTTGAGCGGGATATAGGGTCGTGGTTGGCCTATACTAACATCCACCCAGAGGCTTGATTTGTTGGCAGTTTGAAGGGAAATGAATTGAAAGTTACTACGAGATCGGAGCTGGTTTAACTCGGGATTTTGTTCTTGAAATACAGCGACTTCGTCGTAATTAAAATCCGATCCAGGGACGTTAATAAGATTAACTCTTGTCAGAGCGTCCGCCGGAATATTTTATTGACCTTTGATATATTGGAGGTCAGTCGTGAATTGAAAAATAAACTCGAGTTGTCAAAACTCACGTGGTAAATATTGATCACCATTATTTTTGATCGCTGTACACAAAGGTTTGTGATCCGTAAAGATTTGAAAGTCTCTGCACTCAACGTAGTAACGAAACTTCTTTAAAGCAAAGTATATTGCAAGAAGTTCCCGAGAAAAAATACTGTATTCTTGCTCTGTGGGATTAACTTCCGGGAACAGTGGTTTCCACATGCCATCTTCAAATTGTTGTAATACACCAGCTGTAGAGGAAGACGAACTATCTGCAGCTATACTAAGAGGGTTATTAATTCGCGGATGTACTAATAAAGTAGCGGTAATTAAAGCATTCTTCGCGTGCCTAAAGGCTTTTCTATTTGCTCATGAATTAACTGCACAGGCTTTAGCGAAGCTTAACCAAGAATAACTATAGAGGTTAACGGTTCCAAAATGTCCGCACAATTTGTTACAAATTTATGGTAATACGAAATTAAGCCAATAAAACTGCGGAGTGCTTTCTGACTTGAAGGCAATGGGTAATCAATTATAGCCTGGACTTTGGAAGCCATTGGTTTGATACCGCGTGTATTAACGTGATGTCCTAAGAAATCGAGCTCATTGACACCAAAGAGACACTTTGGTAGGTTTATAATTAGGGCATTGTCTTTTAATAGGGAAAACACTAGGTGTAAATGCTCAACATGTTGCTGGGAATCAGCACTAAAGACTAAGATATCGTCTAGGTATGAAAAACAAAATGGGAGCCCTGATAATACAGTGTCCATGAAACGACTCCAGGTGCTGGCAGCATTCCGTAGTCCGAAACACATCCGTTTGAACTCAAGGAGCCCCAGAGGTGTGATAATAGCAGTCTTGTGAATGTCCTCTGTTGCGATCGGTATTGCGAAGTAGGCCTTTTGTAGGTTTAGCTTCGAGAATATGGCTGCGCCAGCAAGTTTTCTTGTAAAGTCCGTTAAAAAAGGGATCGGGTAACAATCTGGTACCGTCACTGAATTGAGTTTCCTATAATCGCCAACCAAGCGATAACTGTCTGTTGGGGCGATGGGGGTGATGTCCTGGTCGTCACCAGGAGGTAGCGTCTCTGCTGCCTCTGAAGCCCACTGGGCGCTTCCCGACGATGTGAATTGGCGTAGCGTAGCCAGATGATGACCGCTGCACTACGTCAGCGTCCAAGAGCTCATTAAGATGATCTTCTAGAAAAGAAAAATAATTAGGGTTTAGCTTGCGACAGCGTGCTTTAATCGGAGGGCCGGTCGTGTTAATGTGATGGAATACAGTATGTTTTACGGTTTGATGGTAGTCGAACTTACGCAAAAGTTCCGGGAAGTGTGTGTTTAGCATCTTGCTATAAACATCAAGGTCGCTGGACATGTTCTTAACAGTACCTGAAGAGGGTACGCCAATGGGTGAAGGTAAGGGAAGAAAGGGGAAAGAAATCGCAGGAGTAACGATTGACTCGGAATGAGGATTCAAAACATTAGCCTGTGCAGAAAATAGTTTGCGTTTAGTGCCGGTCTTAACTGGGGGGGTTGTGAAACCTCGACTGCGAGTTCGGGCGGGCTGGACATTTGCTGTGCAAATGACCCGCTGAGAAGAGCAGTCAGTGAGAGGATTCGCTGTTGGAGCTGGAAATTGACAACCTCGGGTGCGGGTTCGGGCGAGCTTGACATCTGTCTTGCAAAGGACTCGTCGAGAAAAGCAGTCAATGGTTAGGTAGTGCTGCTGTAAAAAATCCAGGCCTAGAATGGCTGTAGATATGTCAGCGACATAAAATTTCCAGGGGCATGGCTGTAGGCCAGGAATCGGGAAATGTAACCTCAAAGTTACAATACCTGTCACAGGAATTGACGTGTTGTTCACTGCCGTAAATGAAAGGTTGGCAGGCGTGATGGTTTGGTTACAGGAAACTGCATCGTGGGTGGCTAAAATGGAGTAATCACCACCAGTGTCAACCACAAAATTAATTTTCTAGGTTAGGTCCTGTAAAAAAATTGAAGAATAAGTGATTGGTAAAGAAGAAGTTGGAGGGATTGAATTAACCCTGCATGGCCCTCCCTGGAGGCCAGGAAAGTGTGAAGTTAGTTTTTTGTTTGGTACGAACAATTTCCCGTACAATTACGTGCATTATTTTGAAAGCTTCTGTGATAATAGCACGGTTGCAATTGGGAATTGGAATTGCTCGAAGGCATGGAACGGCGTTGTTTGAAGTGATGAGGATTTTGGGTGTACGGAGAGATGTTGGGAGTTATAGGGGATTGTTGCTTGTGCATGGTAGAAAGCTCATTGGAAATGGTAGTATGTTTAGTTGTCAAATTGACTAGTTTAGCTTCTAATGCAGAGGTAGCTAAAGATCGTGGTGCCTGTTGCATAGAATAAATTAAATCTATTTTTTCTACAAAGGATATTAACGGTAAGTCATTGAAATTTAAGGAGTGAAGCTTAAGTTCTGATGGTAGTTTAGCTATTAAGAAGTCTTTGGTTAATTCCTCAGTCAAATCCAGATCAGTTGCTAATTTTTGGATGTTAAAAAGGAGTTCTGTGACACTACCAGAGAATTGAAGAGTCTCCAAAAGGTTATTAATGCGAGATTCTCGTGGTCCTAGGATAGATTTTATCACTGCCCGTTTCAAGGTAGTGTATGGTCGTTGTCTAGGGGGATTAACGGTCAAGTCGCTGAGCTCCTAAAACGTCGAAAGGCAAGTTTAGTGTTAACAAGTTATATTTGGCGAGCTCATCGTTGATCAGCATACGAGTAAAGTATCTTTCCACCAAAATAAAATACAGGTCGATGTCGTTACTCGTAAAAACTGGAAATGGAACTTTGACAGTCGCCATTTGAAATTTTAAATAAGTAAGTAAAAATAATTTGAAACTTATCGGATGAGAAGGAGCACTAGTTCCGGTTCCAACTGTCACCTCTAACCAGCCACGACAAGTCACGCAAGCGAAGCAGGTAGCAGAATCTCACGGTGACAGACGTCGAGTAGTAGTTGATGACAGACGATGAAGGGAGAACTAGTGGTGGTTCACCTGGAGAATTCAGGGCAGCAGGCAAAGACCAGTGCTGCTAAATTCTTCTTCAGGAACGAGGGGTCACCAAATGTAGTTGCGGGAGCTGTTGAGTTAGCTTTTGAGGGCAATCTACTTATTTTATTAAGATCAAATAAAACATAAACTTATTTTTGATTTAAAATATTTATTCGACTTGTTTTTATTATTCTCTTTGCCTAGTATCATTCCGTATCTACGTAATGAATGCAAGTTGTGAGCCATTCACAACAGTACCAACAAGCGTATCCTGATCGAATTAACCAGCCAAGTAGGCAATACATTATCTATTTAATTAGAAAAATGCGAAACGAGCCCGATGATCTTCAGGAATTTATTATAAGTTATTATAGAGATAAAGAAAAAAAATTGTTAATATACGCTATTATTTACTTGTTTCTCATGACTAACTGGATATAACATTTTTTGATAGTCGTGCTATGGAATAAAATTAAGTTTTCTTTAGAACATCCAAGAGAACTTTAATGTTGTGATACACCGTTGGATTCGTCTTAAAAAACTACATCTAATTAAACTATGAAAGTGGTATAGTTGTATTTAATTTTTTTACGTTATTGTCAAAAAAGTGATTTAGTCAACTTTGAACGCTCTGGTAAGACAAACGAAACGACGTGCTAAAATTATGTAAATATTTTTGTGCAGATGTAAACGTCTATTAGAACGATTTAAGGTAGGTCATGGCACTCTAGATTAAAAAATAAAATTTACTCTAAAAATGTTACATTGACACAAAAAGTTTGCAATTAAAAGTTACAAGTTACAAAAGTTACAGTTGCATGTAAAATGAATGCTAGATTCCAAAAATCAAAAAATATACAGAGTGTTCCATTTAAAAATCCAAAGTTGGGGACACTTCCGGCTGAACCGGAAGTCGTCGAAGTTTGACAGATACCTCAATAAGTGTTTTGTAATAGCCTATAACTCCTGCCAAGTTTCATCTTGTTTGATTAAAAACTACAGAAATGGCAGCCGGAAAGTGATCTCGTTGACACCCGGTATATATAGCCTTAACAGTACTTCTAGAGTTTCATGTGTATTTCAGGCGGGGGTAACAAATGTAACCTGATTAAGACGTCAAATTAACGTTTAGCATATAACTTGAAATTAACGTTCTAATTTATAATTCATCGATCTGAGACCTTAGAATGTCATTATCGCATCACATTTGTGTCATCGAAGTACGACATTTATGGCATTCAGTGACTAATTTTTCTACGTCATTTTCACGTGAATGTACGAACTGAGAATTACTATGTACTTACTAATAGGTGCTCTGAATTATTTTATTTATTCTGGGTTAGATAGCACCTACATCATTCTTGTGTACAGTGTACTACACAAAATTGATCCACTGATTACGACCAAATATCACAATAAAAGAAGCTTAGAAGTCGAGTTTCTACTTCTGCATAACTTCTTATTGAATACTCTAAGTACTACATCTTTGATCCTTTCGTTTTTGTTGGTGCTATTTTATCACATCTATTCATCGTAATGTTGATCATGTATGTACATAGTATATTGTCATGATAGGGCATGCAACAGGCATTATAAATTGTATAATGTGATTTGGGTTCCATACCTTCAATATAATAATAATATAAATAATGAATATTAATTTTAAAAATGTTTCATTTTGTTATAGAAACACTGTACAATACTGTAAATAAAAAAACAATAAATTTTAAATAGATTTTTCTCTTAATTTTTGTAATTTTATTTGCATAGTTAACGCTTAGTTAAATTTGCACATAAATAGGTATTAAAGCTATTGCAAGGTTATTCTCACCTAGAACATATTAAAGGTATGGTTGTGAAAATGTACACAGGTATTTATCACTTTACTTACTGTTTTTATTGGTGAAAACGAAAAAATCTTTTTAAGCAACGATTTAAGTACTTTTATAATAAATGTGTGGTGTTCAATGTTAATCAGACGTTGAACAGAAGTATTTTGTTGTAATGTGAACAAGTGAGGTCTTAAGTATATTTGATACTTATATGCCAATGTAGGGGTCTTTTGTTGTAGAAGATATGGGCAATTTAAATCAAAAATTGTTGCGTTTTGACACAGTTTGCTGAAAGTAAAGAAAATTTGCTTTTATTTAGGATTTTGATAAAAAAAACTACTTGTGTAATAATTATTTTACAGGATATTAGGATCAAGTTTATAATGAGAAATAGATGTAACAATGTGTTGTAAATTTTAATAATGTATCAATCTAAAGAAAAATCAAGATGGTTGCCATGAAATCCTAAATTTATGTGTGCATTTCAATATAAGTGTTTGGTGTCAGTAGAGAGAGAAAAATTCTCTCTATCTTTTTATAATATTATTATAAACAATTAGTTTAATATTTATAAACAACATGGTTATGTAATTTTAGTTTTAAATTTATTCGTTTATTTGTTTCTAACCAAGAATTTAGTTGTAACTAGAAATCACACTAAAGAATTTTGTTTAGAACCAGATAAATCAGTAGTTTTTTTTCAATTGTTTTTCCAATTTCTATATAAACCGCTGGAAATCTGGTGACACTCTCGAAAATTTTCATTTGTGCAGAACACGCGTTCTTTTGGAGAGCAAAGTTTTAATAAAATTTTGAGGTCATGTTGTATTATCTTACGTTAACGTAAACCTCCTGTCAAAAATTTAAGGTTATGTTTGCTATTACGTCAAATATTTTTTGTAATGATAAAATTTTAGAATTTAAGTAGTGCAGTTAATAATAAATAATTTTATTTTAACTAAATAAAAGTGCTATGAAACTAATTAGTGATTGGATTTTCCTTTGGTCAAGAAAATTTTTATTTGGTGGTTGTTTGTTAAATATTAACGGAGTTTTGAATGAAAATTAGAGATTTAATTTTGAATAAAAAAAAATTAAATGGACTTACTTTATATAGGACTACGACTGTTGTTTGTAATTAAAAAGTTTATTCTGTATTACAAAACTATTTTGCCACAAAAGATAGTATTTAGGGACATTGCTACCATGCTAGCAGTTAAGCAGGTGAACGAACATACCAGCATTTACAGTTAACTACTAATCCAAGTTAGCATTTTTTTAAGGTGCAAAATGTTTGGGAAATTTTAAATAAATGTATGTTTTTCTTTAAGTTTATAATATAGCATATTTATTGAACGAAATATTAATTAACAAGACAAAGGGAATTATACTTATTTATAATTATAATTAATTATCTTATAATTTCAATTTCTTTTATATTTTAATATGGTAACCAGTTTTTCTATTTGTGTATCTAATTTAAGAGTTTTTGTTTCTAATTTCGAGTTTAATATTTTTGTTGTTGTTGAATAAATTGTTCATTTGAATTTTGGTTAAAGAAAATCAACCTTTGGTTTATTAAATTTTTTTGTTTGTTTATTTTTTTGTAGACATTTAACAATGTTTGATAGATATAATTTAATTAGTGCCCTAATTGAAGCGACCCGCCTGTGAAGTTTCATTTATTTTTGGAACTTTTCAAATTTTGAATAGTTGCCGGTGCATTTCTCTTTGATGGTAAAGGTAAGTGGTTTATATTTTGTGTATATTGTGATGTTACTTTTGCCAGAGTTTGTTCTATGTTTATCAAATCAATTTTAAAATTTATCAATTTTCATTCATTTTGATTTAATTTGGGAAATTCTCAATTGTTTATTTAAATTAAATAGCCCCGTGATATAGCACATTAATATGTATTGCAGTATTTACAGTTATCAATTGTTGTAATTTTCAATCTAACCTAGTTAATAATAAAAAGATTAGTTTTTGATTTCTATAAATTCCATTTTCTCGGCCTTGTGTAACTAATCAGTTTCCTTAACGACTTACCTTGATTACTTTTTCTTGAGGAAAAGATTACCATCCAGGAAGCCATTCATTTCTTTTATGTTGACTTTTAGTGTATTACCAGTTCGGTCATCCTTTAATCCTACAATTTATAAGTATTCAAGTTTGTATAATTGCCTTTTTCTCTAGGTTTAATAAACATTACCAGCAATTATATTAAATTGTGATTTGCAAACGTGATTTAATAAACTAAAACTAATTTGTTTTCTGAATGTGTGGTGATATCATTTCTTCAAGAACCATTTTATAAAATTACCTTTTATTATAGCGTTAGAGAATTTACTGTTTATTTACGTTTTCTTGATTAATAAAAGTAACCGGATTTTAAATTTAATTTTATCCGTTTAAATCTATAATAGTCGCTGCTAGAAATAGGAATTCTCTCACGTTCCACATAACAAATAAACGATTAATCCCTTATCAATGCATTATCAGCATGCATTTTATTAAAATTACATGTTTAATTCCATTTCTAGGATAAACAATAATTACATATCTTCGCTCACGGGTGTACTAGCCCAATAAACAGTACCTGAAAGTAATTGTTGGTAATGATTCCTATTAGAGTATAAGGTAAACCGAGTATCTACATCAATAAAAATATATACACGGGGAGTTAAAGTTAAATATAAAGACCTTCTTTAAATAGTTCTGGAAATCGTTGCCAATTTGCATTCTTCGCGAAAATAAGTCCGTAATTTCACTAAATAGCATGCTTTGTAGTGTTGTAATGTAGTACAGTGACTCACGTTCCCAACACTTTTGCCTGCCGGTTGTTCTGGCCACAATTACAATTGTAAATCGTGCGTGGTAATAATATACCATTGCAGTTTTATATTCTGTACGGCCGTAACATATCTCATCTGCAACAAGTTGCATTGTAACGTATTTTTCTGAATTTTAACATTATTAATGTCAACTTGGTTTCCTCATGCGTAAACAAGAATTATTGTTAACACCTTTCTTACAAAAGCAGTATAAAAGACATCTTAGTTATATCGAAGGAAAGCTGCCTACTGAATAAAAATATTAAAGACAAATTAGTCGAAAATGTACTTTCCGAGCTAACATAACTTCTTTAAAATTAAACAAAGTCTTATGCTCTTCACTTCAAAACTGAATTTGAAAGGCATGTTTATTATTCTTCTAATTCTTAATTTTATGAAGCAAGTTATATAACAGCACCGAATACACATCATTAGCAATTAAATTGTATAACTAGATGCCTTGTAATTTCGTATAATATGCAAGTGCAGTTTTGCAATCCAAACAACGCTATTTGGCAACTCTACCTTTTAACGTATTATTTTTAATAAATCCTTTATATGAGGCTGTATTATACAGGAAATCTATCTTGTATTTTCATAAATAAATATTATATTGGTTAGGTATTATTTTGTATTGTAATTATTTTCCATCCTAATATTAATAAGAATTAGTTCCTTCCTGTAATGAAATGTTTAAAAAGCATGAATAATCAAAGTTTAATAGTTTATTAAGTGTAAATGACGTACATTTATTTCAACCATAAAAAAAGAAAATTTTAAAGACAAAAATAAAACAGTCGACAAGAGAGCAGTAAAGATGAAGTTCCATTCGACTATACCTTCTAGACCCGAAGAAACCGAGACCCGAAAAAAGACAAAAGAAATAAAATTTATTCTTGAACGTTGTTCAAAAAGTAATGTAAAAAAAGGTAATTTAATTAGGTAAAATTTACCTCATTTTAGCTGCGGCTGAGCATCCAATCCTGAGAAAAGTTCCAGAGTCCAAAAGCAGTAGGCAGACTCCTGCGTGATGATTTTCCAGACAGCAGACTGATAAAGGGAAACATAAGTGAATCAAAATACAAGGTTTGTGACAAATATAAAAAGTATTAATAAAAGCATAACCAGAGCTCTTCTGAAGGAAGGAAAAAAGTGAATCCATTTCAAAGTCAGTTTAGTTAAAATTAAAAGAACTCACCACAATTCAATTTTTTAGCAGATTTGTTTGCAAAACTTCAAGTGCTAAGCTACATAGTTAATTATAATTTTTAAATATTAAAAAAGAAGTCAAAACTCACTTTATCGAGTCATAATAATTGTGCTATTCACGTTTTGAGGTAATGTTAGGAACCAAACGTCAAAATTGACGTTTCGAGGTGATCAGGGATTTCCAATTTAACCAAACCATCATGGCATTAAAGAAAGGTAAAGCATTGCATCAAAACCGTGAATTCTCATAAAGGAACCTAATTGAGGATTCACTATCCAAGGTTGGTCTTATAAAAAAGGGTATAAGTAATGATAAAAATATTTACAATCATAAAAGCTTTCTATGTAGGTGCAGATCAACGAACAAAATAAAAATTCCTATTATTTATAAATAAAAGTCTGCAACATTACAGTATAGAATCTTTTTAATTGCACGTATACTTATGCGAATGGCGCATTAAGAGAATTTAAATCTTAAAACACAAGCTGAGATATAAGTTATTTCCTCTTCATTTAAAAAGTTGTTGGTCAGCCTCAGTTTGTGCAACAATCTAATTTAAATTCGTTTATTAAAGGTTTTTCACCTGAAATTTTGTCCTGCCCCGAATACGTTATTTTTGAGATCATTCTCTTGAGTAATTTAAAAGAGGCTCGTTTGAAAGTTGGAATGACCTATTTTTCAACAATTGCATGATTTGAAAACCTCCATAACCTCAAAAATAAAATTGACGATTTGAACCAGATTTGAAGTGGCATGTGCAACGATTTGTTTAAATAACTTATTCAAGTAATTATTACTATTATTGGCTGAACAATAAAAACAAGATAATTTTTAAGTTGTTTAAATTTATTTTGCAATACTTAACTAGTTTCTAAAAAAATTTAAGCTAAAATCATAAAATTCAAGGTTAATGTATTTAATTGCAAGTTCAACTTTAAGTTGAATTATATTTTGAGAAATAATAAGATTTTAAATAATTTGGATTAATCTTTGTAATAATGTAAGTGATGTGAAATAGATTTTATATATCTTTTATTTATCACCTATTTGTTTGAGAAATCATATTTACATATTCATACCACCAACAGTATCTAAATTAAACGTCTTGATTGACTTTTTATGTGAAATAAACTTATGAAAATTATTGTCGTGGTTTTTTTATTAAATATTTATTAACATGTCACTAAAGGTTTCTTTCGAAAGTTTTCTTGTTTAACTCAAAGTTAACCGTGTGAAGTTGTGTTCACATGTTGAAAAAATTTAGCGATAAATTACAGAATTGGTAACATTATTTTCAAAGATGCTCGATCTGATGGGCAACTATAGTTCTATTCGAATCAGCCAACCTTTCAATTTTCCCATGCCCAAAAAGAATCTAACGTAAGTCTTAAGTTTGAAGTATTTTATGTTTATTTATAAAAAGCTTTAAAACCATTTAACTTTTTGATAGCAGCAGCAGAAGAATTGATTGCTTTAGTAACTAAATACATAAAGGGACCAAAAAACGTTTACATCAAAGTGTGTATTCTTAAAATGATTATGATAATCCGCAGTTTAAATAACTATTTCTGCTTAAGCCGTAATATGATTTACAATACAATATTTATTTTTATTATCGGAAATAATATTATAAAAAATTTAAATACAATCACATCTACTACATGATTTCATTCACATTGATCATATGTGTTAGTCACTGTTTCAACATTTCATAACTTTTCATACCCGAGATTCATTTTTCTGTACAGAATGTTTCTATTATACAACCTTATTTCTGCAAACCTTTCATGGCCTTTCAATTTTTCCTTTATTCAATAAATGGAAAGCGGTCTAATAAATAGAAGGAAATACAAACCTTGAAACCATCGTTGTATGCATACTTAATAGCATCGTGTGCAATTATTTACTTATTTTCATCTTTAGATTTTGTTTTAAAAAAATATGTAACTCGAATGAAGAGATCTCCATTGGAAGACCTGCTGAAACGGTCAGCATACTAGAAAACGGAAACCGTTTTTCTACTTTAAAAATTGTACATTTTTAAACAAAAACTGTTTTCTATCATATTTCCTAAAAAAAAATTTTTAATTTTGTGGTATGGCTTAGTTATGGGTTTAGTATGGGGTTAGAAAGATTTAAAAATAATAAGAATATTCTAAATACAGCGAATATGAAAGTTGTTTATAACTTAATATACCGGGTGTGCACTATAAATAAAAAATATATATGGCTTTGAAATGAATGCAAATTAATAATAAGGAATTATTGCATCATTACCACGAATATAAAAAAAGTCAGATTTGACTGGATCTAAATAAGCTTTCACACTAAGGGAATGCACAACTAGCAACTAGAAACTGACAATAAGTAACAATATTATTTTAACCATCTGTCACACTGCAGCAACTGATTCCTTTTAGTTTGTGTAGCAATCTCAAACAATCATGTCCTCCTCTAACAACTCTGAATATGCGATTTTAATTTGGTGGCATTTAAGTAACATAAATTTAATAACCACGAAGAAACTAGCGAAACTTCGGATTTTAACAAATTATTTAAAAACAAGATAAGTTGTAACAATCATCCGAACTTATTAAGTGTTAGATGAAGAATAATCCAATTGCGTCAACCTTACACCCAAAAACTTCTAACAACTTCCAATAACAATAATAAATATTTTTCCTTTTATGCTAAATATATGCACATTTCTTATTTAGACCGTCTTTAACTACATCAGCCATTGACCTCATAACCTTGACTTATATTTCGGCCACAATCATAAAACTACCTAATAATTGCAGTAAATAAAGAAAAATAATAATTTACAAGTATTCCTAATATACTAATAGCATAAATAATTGTTTGTTATACACATATTATGTCTTTATATTTCTTACAAATTCTGCATCGTCATGTCTGTTGTATAAAAATCTCACTCTCTATTTATAATAATAATGCAAGTATTGTTCTGTATTGACACGATAAAATCAGCGCAGCGCATATCACCGGCAACAAATATTAACGCAACCGGCAACGTTTTTGTAGAAGCGATAATAAGTTGCTCCAATGTGAGACATCTGATTAAATTCAATGTTAACAACCTGATGTCGATAATATTGTGTGTTTCCAATTGCTTATTTCTGATTGCTTATTGCTTCAGTCTAAGAGCCGCCTAACACACAAAATGTTATGAAAACTCTTCGATATAAAAAACGCTGGTTCTTGTTGATGCTATTTTAATGACAACTCTTATTTTATTTTTTTACATTGCATAGAAACGAGAATATACTCTAGCCTTCTTTAGGAATTATACATTTAAAAATACGTAACATTGCAGTCCACCTTGAAATAACGTGGTATTTCAACAAAATGAAATAAGTATTTTAAATAATAAGATACTATTGTATCACTAATAACAATTTAAGGCAAATGATACATTAGCATTATACATTTGAATGCACAATAAATCTTTCTGTAAATAAACACAAAACAAGTATTAACACAATTAAGGTAATGTTTATAACAGCTGATTATAAAAACTGGTCCACTGGCAATACACACAAGCGATGCACTGAACGCTTAATAGTGCGATTGTCTGAGATTCTTACCACGTTACGGATAACTCCATCGGATGCACGTTGGATTTCAAGCACCCTTCCTAAGGCCCAGCATAATGGGGGTTTGTCGTCCTCTTGTATAAGGACTAGTGAATCCTTCTGCAGTAAGTCGGCATGATTTCTTGACCATTTAACTCGACGCTGAAGTTCTGGGATAACTTTTCCAAAAAATTTGAACAGTTTGTTGCATCCTTTGTTATAAAGATAGGCGATTTGGGTTAAGATGCTGGACATCATGTTCTGGGAATGCGTGCAGTGATTGACCAATAAGGAAGTGCCCAGGAGTTAGAGGAGAAAGATCGTTCGGATCGGATGAAAGAGGGCATAGAAGTCGCGAATTTAAAACTGATTCAAACTGAGCCAGAACTGTGGTCAAATCTTCAAATGTGAGACTAATGTTTCCAAGAGTTCTTTTTAAATGAAATTTTATGGATTTGACTGCACTTTCCCAAATGCCACCTTGATGAGGTGCATAGGCTGTTATGAACTCCCAATGAATTTCATGATTTGACAAAAAATCTGTAATAACGTTCTGTACATTATTTTTGTTAAGAAATTTATATAATTCTTTCAGCTGATTTGCTGCTCCAACAAAGGTTTTGACATTGTCAGAAGAGATTGTACAAGGTTTCCCTCTGCGGGCAATAAATCTTTTTAATGTATTCAAAAAGCTTCCGTGGTCAAACTAGAAACTAACTCTATGTGAACTGCTTTCGTCACCATGCAGACATAAATTGAAATGTATGCTTTTATATTTTTTGAACCTCGAGTGTTTCTGTCGCGAATCAAAATTGGGCCTGCATAATCCACACCGGTATGATAAAATACAGGTGTGTTTGGTTGTAACCTTTTAGACGGTAAATCACCCATGAGAGGATTCTTGGAGTCTCTTATACGAGGGCAGTTTTTTAAATTCGCGGAATTTGTAAGTTGGCGGTGCAAAAACAAACATCTCACTTGTTACTATTAATTGTTATTCATTTCTGTGTAGTAACGTCAAATTTCATACAGGTATTTACGATAGTGGTTTCGCTGTAGTTAAAAGATTAAATAAATCCGTCACATTCTTGGAAAAATGTCGAACTTCGATTTTCGCGCAGTTATTAAATTTCTCACGAAGCAGGGGACAAGTGTAGATACCATTTTAAACGAAATGAGAGTTGTTTACGGAGATACCTGCCCTGGTAAAACAATGATTTATAAGTGGTCACGCCTATTTAAACAAGGTAGGGAATCCCTAGAAGACGATGAACGCACTGGAAGACCAAGTGACGTGACGACACACGAAATGGTGATGAAAGTTGAACTCGCCATTATGGAAAATGGTCGACTAAAACTAAAGGAGAAAGCGAAAATGTTCAATATTTCTGAGACAACTGCGTTTAAAATTCTTCATGGACATCTTGGAATGTCAAAGGTTAGTGCGCGATGGGTCCTCCGAAACCTTACACCTCATCAAAAACAATACCGCGTTGATTGTTGTAAGCAATTTTTGGAACTTTGTGGGTACAATGAGGCAGATGTTATCAGCAGAATTGTGACTGGATGAAACATGGGTTCATTTTTACGATCCTGAATCAAAAGAAGAGTCGAAACAGTGGCATGCGAAGGGGAGGCCAGCCCCAAAGAAATTCAAAGTCCAGCAATCGGCTGGAAAAGTAATGGCGACAATTTTTTGGGACTTTCAAGGCATTGTACTTTTAGACTACAAACCTGAGGGAGAGACCATTACAGCAGCATACTATGCAAACATTCTAACTCGTTTGAGAGAGGCCATAAAACAAAAAAGGCGAGGAAAGTTGGCAAAAGGTGTTCTTTTACTCCACGATAATGCACCTGTTCACAAGGCTCGCGTTTCCGTATCTGCTGTGGCGTCGTGCGGCTTTGAAGAAATTAACCATCCTCCATATAGTCTTGACCTGGCATCCAGTGACTATTTTTTGTTTCCCAATCTGAAAAAGGGCCTACGTGGAAGACGTTTTGAGGACGAAACATCATTGGAAGCTGCCGTAAATGAATATTTTGAGAGCAAATCGGAAATTTATTTTTCTGAAGGTTTACAAAAATTCAAAATTCAGAGATGTAATAAATGTATCACTGTTCGAGGAGATTATATAGAAAAATAAAAAATTAAAATTAAGAAATATGCTTCTCTTTATACCCCATTCCGCGAATTTAAAAAACACCCTTCGTATATGACATTAATTGTGGTGCACCACAATGTAATAGAATTTTATGGAAATGATCAATGATTAGATTAGTTAATTGGTGATTTTTTGGTAGTAAAACAGGATGTTTTTTGTTGAAGGAAAATTTTGAATTTATCAATCGTCCACCCACACGTAATAGTTCCTTTTCGTCTAAAAACGGATGTAATGCTAAAAGTTTGGATGTTGACTTCAGACTCTGTTTTAATTTTATAGCTTTTATTTCATCAGGAAATGACTCCTGTTAGCAAATTTTAATTAACATGTCTGATGATTCCTGCAATTCAGATGTGGTAAGAGCATTTGATTTTCTGGAATGTTTAGAATTTCTGCAATTGTGAATAAATCTGAGCATCCAAGCTAATATCCGTTTTAACCTTTGAAATGATGAATATTTATGAAACAAGTAAAATGTTTTAATGTCATTTGATTTTTCTATAATAACCAAAGAAGTAGTCTTTAATTCGGAATCGTTTGACATTGGATTTGAAAATGGGAGTAATGATTGCCAAAATTCGTCACTCTGCGACAAAAAATCAGGGCCAGCCCACCAAAGAGAATTTTCTAATATTTCGGAGGCTGATATTGCTCGAGAAATAAGATCTGCAGGATTCTGTGCAGATTTAACATGCTGCCAAAAATTGATTGAGTACAACTCTTGAACTGTTGCAATACGGTTGGAAATAAACGTTTTGTATTTATTAGGAACAGAACTGCAAGTATATTTCACACTGAACCGTCAAAGACTATTGAACCTTTTTCATTAATTGTGCAAGCAAAACAGCTGCACACAACTCTAAACGAAGAATGGATGTTGTACTGTTGTGAACGACTCACAACTCATATATTTTTTGCATAGATACGAAATGGTACTAGGCAACGCGAATCAATAAACTAGTAGAGTCAAATAAATAATTCATAGAAGTAAACTTGCGTTTTATTTCCTTCTACAAGAATTAATAAAAGTAGCCCTAACACTCCACCTCAGTGTTAACCTAGCTACATTTGGTGATCCCGATGTTCCCGAAGAAGAATTTGATGAATTCTCCAGGTGAACAACTGCTAGTTCTACCTTCATCATCTGTCAACAACTACTACTCGACTTCTATCATCGTGAGATACTGCTACCTGCTTCGCTTACGTGACTTGTTGTAGCTGGTTGGAGGTGACCGTTGTAACCAGGACTAGTGCTCCTTCTGATCCGATAAGTTTCAAATTTTTATTTACTTATTTAATATTTCAAATGGCGACTGTCAAAGTTCCATTTCCAGTTTTTACGAGTAACGATATCGACCTGTATTTTATTTTAGTGGAAAGATACTTTACTCGTATGCTGATCAATGATGAGCTCGCCAAATATAACTTATTAACCCTAAACTTACCTTTCGACGTTTTAGGAGCTCATCGCGACATAACCATTAATCCACCGAGACAACGACCATATACTACCTTGAAACGGGCAGTGATAAAGTCTATCCTAAGACCACGTGAATCTCGAATTAATAATCTTTTGGAGACTCTAATTCTCTGGTAGTGTCAAAGAATTACTTTTTAACATTCAGAAATTAGCAATCGATCTCGATCTAACTGAAGAATTAACCAAAGACTTTTTAATAGCTAAACTACCATCAGAACTTAAGATTCGGTCCTTAAATTTCAATGACTTACCGTTAGTAAAATTAGATTTAATTTATTCTATGCAAAAAGCACCACAACCTTTAACTACTCCTGCATCAGAAGCTAAGCTAGAAAGTTTGACGACCAATCTTACAACCATTTCTAATGAGCTTTCTACCATGAACAAGCGACAATCTCCTGTAGCTCCCACCATCTCTCCGAACCCCCAAAATCCTCAGCATTTCAATAAACGCCGTTCCATGCTTTCGGGCAATACCAATTCACAATTACAACCGTGCTATTTTCACAAACGCTTTAAAAATAATGCACGTAATTGTACGGGAATTTGTTCATACCAAACAAAAAAAACTAACTTCGCACTCTGCTGGCTTCCAGGGAGGGCCATGGAGGGTTAATTCAATCCCTCCAACTTCTCCTTTACCAATCACTTATCCTTCAATCTTTTTACAGGACCTAACCTACAAAATTAGTTTCGTGGTTGACACGGGTGCTATTTATTCGATTTTACCCACCCACGTTGCAGTTTCCTGTAACCAAAACATCACGCCTGCCAACCTTTCATTTATGGCAGTGAACAATACGTCAATTCCTGTGACAGGTATTGTAACTTTGAGGTTACATTTCCCAATTCCTGGCCTACAGCCATGCCCCTGGAAATTTGATGTCGCTGACATATCTACAGCCATTCTAGGCCTGGATTTTTTACAGCGGCACAACCTAAGCATTGACGGCTTTTCTCGACGAGTCATTTGCAAGCCAGATGTCAAGCTCGCCAGAAACCGCAGCCAAGGTTGTCAATTTCCAGCTCCAACAGTGAATCCTCTCACTGACTGCTCTTCTGAGCGGGTTATTTGCACGGCAGATGTTTAGCCCGCCCGAACTCGCAGTCGAGGTTCCACAACCCCCCAGTTAAGACTGGCACTAAACGCAAACTATTTTCTGCTCAGACTAATGTTTTGACTCCTCCTTCCAAGTCAATCGTTACTCATGCAATTTCTTCCCCTTTTCTTCCCTTACCTTCACCCAATAACGTACCCTCTTCAGGTACTGTTAACAACATGTCTAGCGATCTTAATGTTTATAGCAAGATGCTAAACACACACTTCCCAGAGCTTTTACGTAAGTTCGACTACCATCAACCCGTAAAACATACTGTAGTCCATCACATTGACACGACTGTCCCTCCGGTTAAAGCTCGCTGTCGCAAACTGAACCCTAATCATCCTTCTTTTCTAGAAGATCATCTTAATGAGCTCTTGGACGCTGACGTAGTACAGCGGTCATCATCTAGCTACGCTACGCCAATTCACATCGTCGGGAAGCGAGCAGTGGGCACAGCAGAGACGCTATCTCCTGGTGACGACCAAGACAGCACAACCTCCATCGCCCCAACAGACAGTTATCGCTTGGTTGGCGATTATAGAAAACTCAATTCAGTGACAGTACCAGATCGTTACCCGATTCCTTTTTTAACGGACTTCGAAGCTAGATCTCCGAAAGGCCTACTTCGCAATACCAATAGCTGCAGAGGACATTCACAAGGCTGCTATTATCACACCTCTGGGACTCTTTGAGTTCAAACGCATGTGTTTCAGACTACGAAATGCAGCCAGCACCTGGAGTCGTTTCATGGACACTGTATTATCAGGGCACCCATTTTGTTTTTCATACCTAGACGATATCCTAGTCTTTAGTGCTGATTCGCAGCAACATATTGAACATTTACACCAAGTGTTTTCGCGATTAAAAGACAATGGCCTAATTATAAATCTACCAAAGTGTCTCTTTGGAGTCAATGAGCTCGATTTTTTGGGACATCACGTTAATACACTCGGTATCAAACCAATGGCTTCCAAAGTCCAGGCTATAATTGATTACCCATTGCCTTCAAGTCAGAAAGCACTCCGCAATTTTATTGGCTTAATTTCGTATTACCATAAATTTGTACCAAACTGTGCGAAAATTTTGGCACCGTTAACCTCTATAGTTATTTCTGGTAAAGCTTCGCTAAAGCCTGTCCAGTTAAATCATGAGCAAATAGAAGCCTTTAGGCACGCGAAGAATGCTTTGATTACCGCTACTTTATTGGTACATCCGCGAATGAATAACCCTCTCAGTATAGCTGCAGACAGTTCGTCTTCCACTATAGCTGGAGTATTACAACAGTTTGAAGTTGGCATGTGGAAACCCCTAGCTTTCTGTTCCCGGAAGTTAACCACCACAGAGCAAAAGTACAGTATTTTTTCTCGGGAGCTTTTCGCAATATACTTTGCTTTAAAGAAGTTTCGTTACTACGTTGAGTGCAGAGACTTTCAAATCTTTACGGATCACAAACCTTTGTGTACAGCGATCAAAAATAATGGTGATCAATATTTACCACGTGAGTTTCGACAACTGGAGTTTATTTCTCAATTCACGACTGACCTCCAATATATCAAAGGTCAAGAGAATATTCCGGCGGACGCTCTGACAAGAGTTAATCTTATTAACGTCCCTGGACCGGATCTTAATTACAACGAAGTCGCTCTATCTCAAGAACAAGATCCCGAGTTAAACCAGCTCCGATCTCGTAGTAACTTTCAATTCATTTCCCTTCAAACTGCCAACAAATCAAACCTCTGGGTGGATGTTAGTATAGGCCAACCACGACTCTATATCCCGCTCAAATTCAGGTATCCCTTATTCCAACAACTACACAACATCGCCCATCCTGGCATCCGTGCTACTAAAAGATTGATTACTCAGCGATATCTGTGGCCATCTATGCACCACGATATTCAGAAGTGGGTCATATCTTGTGCTGAATGTCAGAAACATAAACTTCGGCGTCATACGAAAAGCCCTCTACAATCTATTGTAGAACCAAATGAACGTTTTACTAAGGTCCATCTCGACATAGTACACCTTCCTTCTTCGGGAGGTTATAATTTCCTCCTTACCATTATTGACCGCTACAGTCGGTGGCCGGAAGCAATTCCTCTGAAGGATTCTTCCGTGGAGTCAGTAATCACTGCATTTGTCGACACGTGGGTGTCCCGCTTTGGAAATCCCAAGTATCTCACCACGGACAATGCAAGAATATTCCTTTCTCATGCATGCATGGATCGACTTCATGGCCATGTTAGGAATTAAACACGTCAAATGCACAGCCTTCCATCCGATTAGTCAGGGCGTTATCGAACGTTTTAATCGGACACTCAAGCAATCCATTCAAACCACAGGAACTTCCTCCTGGTTAACGAATCTCCCGAATGAGGAAGCAGAAGCATTTTTTTACAAAAACTTATTCCGGTCAGTCCTTCGTCCCCAGCGACTTGACCAACTGCACACACGTATACGTTCGTAATGACACGCACACTCTGGGCATGAAAGACAGTTATTTAGGTCCCTTTAAAGTGTTAGGACGGACAGTTAAATACGCCACTTTAGAAAATCACACTGGTCCTATCTCTTTAGATAGGCTAAAGCCTGCATATTTTTTAGATTAGTTACTTTATAATGTTAAGCCAACAATGAACTGATTTCAAATGCTACGCGAAGGCATCTTTTGAAAACCTTTTACCTGTTGACTTTGAAAATTTGAACACTTTTCTGTTTTTTCTTTCTGTTTACAGGTTCCAAGAGTTGCCTTCGCAAGTTCCGTATTGTTAGTTAGCTTAAGTTTTTTATTGTACATACCTATACTACCTAGTGGAGTTTTTGTAGCTGGAGCATTTTACAACTTTGTTCAAGTTCCTCTAAAATACTCCATTTTTTCTCCAAAATACCATTCCGTATGTTTTTCTTTTTCATGTATGTATTACCCACGTTTCAGACCGGGCGGGGTAATGTTGTGAACGACTCACAACTCATATATTTTTTGCATAGATACGAAATGGTACTAGGCAACGCGAATCAATAAACTAGTAGAGTCAAAGAAATAATTCATAGAAGTAAACTTGCATTTTATTTCCTTCTACAAGAATTAATAAAAGTAGCCCTAACATTCCATCCAGTGTTAAACCTCGCTACAGTACTAAGAGGTGTTACTCGAGACTTAGAACAGAGTAACTTTGAAGAAATTTGATTCTCTGCGTTAGTAACTCTAACATAAACACACGCACCGTATGCGATGGTGCTGCTATCTGCAAAACCGTGTAACTGTACGTTAACTGATGAAGTGGGAATGAAACATCTCGAAATGGAGATTGAATTCAACTGTAATTGATTTTGAAAATTGTCCCATTTATAATAAATGCTTTCTGGAACACCTTCGTCCCATTGAAGTTGAATTTGCCACAAATGCTGAATCATTATTTTACCTTGAATAATTACTGGAGTTAAAAGACCTAACGGGTCGAAGAACTGAGAAATAGTAGTAAGCATGATTCTTTTCGTAATCGAAAGAGCTGAAGATTTTATTTTGATATTGTAGAAAATACAATCTGTAATGGAGTTCCAAGATAACCCCAATGCTTTAGCATTGGTTCTTTCGACAATAGGAATTGTTTGAAATGAATTCTTTGCATCATTGTCTTCATTAATAACTGATGACTTATTTGACAGAAATTCCCTGAGTGGAATTCCATGCTTTGCTAACATGGCAGTAATTACTGTTTTGATCTGAATAACTTCCTCTATAGTTTTACCCGAGTATAAAAAATCGTCCATGTAAAAACTGTCCTGAATTATTGGTGCGCTTTTAAAGAAGTCTTGAAGGTTTGTTGCTGAAATATATTTCAAGCACCTAGTGCTCAGGTAACTTGCACTACTTGTTCCATAAGTAATTGTATTTAGTTCATAAAAATCAATTGGATCTTGGGAATTATTACGCCATATGATTTTTTGAAACTTTCTCTGACTTGGGTCAACTTGTATCATTCGATACATTTTTTCGCAGTCAGCTGTAAGAGCGACTTCATGTTGTCTGAATCGAATTAAAATGGAAAAGAGATCGTCCTGAATGACAGGACCAACTATCTGACATTGATTTATGGAAACACCTGTACTAGAAGCGGCACTTCCATCAAAGACCACTCTTAATTTAGTAGTTAATGAGTTTTCTTTAATTACGCAATGGTGAGGAAGGTAAAAATCAGGTATGGTTTTAGTTGTCAATTCCCCATCAAAGATTGACATAGTAAGAGTGTTCTGATTTACATGATCTGACACCTTTCTGATGTGTCCTAAACTCTCATAAACGTACATAAACTCTGTATATTGGCTTTGTAATTGTGGAATTTTTTTGCAATGCTTGTTCCAACTTGAGAAATCGTTTAAGAGCTTGATCTTTAGATTCTCCCAGTTGAGCAAGTTTTGAATTAAATGGAATAGAAACGACCAACCTGTTGTCTGAATTATTAGTTATGGTCTTTGTAAAATGATCCTAGCAAAATGTTTCTTCAGGAGAAAGCAAGGACAACTTATTAACTGATTGTACGCTTTCAATGTTCCAAAACTTGATCAAAGAATTGTGCAAGTTTTCATTGGAAATATGTTGATTAAGAATTACAGAATTTAAACAGGTAACATTTGCAATATTTTGTTGATTTGGACTTAGTGAATAAAAATTACCCGAAATTATCCATCCTAACAATGTTTTTTGTAGGACAGGTTGATTCTTACCTAATCTAATTTGACCTACGCATAATAAGGTATAAAAATGAGATGCTCCTATGAGGATGTCTATTGAAGCTGATATGTTAAAGTTAGAATCAGCTAAAACTATATTATCAGGTATATTCAGTTGTTCTTTTGAAAATCCGATTAATGGTAAATTCTCAGTAATCTTTGGAATGACGAGGCATGTCATTTCTGTTTGATATTTGTTATGAACTGAAGCGATTTTTATCTGAGTCATTTTCTGCAGTTTAGAGGTATTTGCACCAATATTAAAAATTGTTGAATTTATCTGTTTTATGAAATATAATATGATTATGGAGTTCCACAAAGTAAGGCTGGAGACAGTAAACGTTATCTGTTTTATGTTCAAATTAAGTTTAGAACATAGATTTTCTGAAATGAAATTAGATTGAGAACCGCTATCTAAAAGGCAGCGTGCTGTAAACCATTTAGTATTCTTGGACCTTACTTTTACAATGGCAGTTGAAAGTACAACATGATTCGTATTTAATGGAGTGCAAGACATAGAAGTTATTGTTTCGTTCTCAGTCTTATGTAATTGAGTTGATTTATTCAAGGTATTATTTTGACTTTCGTTATAAGAATCTGAATCCTGTTTTTTAATGTTTCATTTCTGGATTTGGCAAAACATAGATGACTATTATGAGGCTTGTGACAATGTTTGCAAGTTGAAGCAGAAGTACATTTGAGGCTGCTGCTGTGCTTAAGGCAATTCTTGCATGTTTTTAATTCGGATATTTTGTTGAATCTGTCTTTTTCTGATAATGTTAAAAATTTAAGACATGAAAATATTTGATGGTCATGTTTGCACAATATACAAGAAGTCTGAGATTGAGAAGAAACGACAAATGATTGTTTTGTATTATTCTGTTTAAGTCGTGTTTTATAACTACCTTTGTATTGATTACTAGAATAAGAAGACTTGGATTGACCTGCGGAAATGCTTTCTAACAATGCACATCTATCAACAAAAACTTATGAGTTTCGTCCAAAGAAGGTATTTGTTTCACCTTAAACTTATATTCTGCAATGGTGTTACCATCGGCTTTTGCTTTCACTGCTATTATAGAAGCTTTGAATTGCTCATCAGTAATAGATGCATTTTCTAAAGCACGCAGATTGCGCGTCATGTGGTCATGAAATTTACCTAGTTCGGTTGCAGATTCCTTCTGTATTTTTTGATATTCAAAAATTGACTCAATATGAAAGAGAACGAGTAATTTCTCATTATCGTAACGTTCTTTGAGCATGCGGAATGCTACTTTATAATCGGACGAAGTGGCAGGTAATTCATGAATTACCTCTTTTGCGGAATTCCTCAAAGGATTCTGTAAATATAAAAACTTTTCAACATCTGAGAGATTTGATTGTTGTCGATTAATGCAGTGAAAGTTTCATAAAAAGTAGCCCATTCAGAGTAGGAACCTGAGAACGTTGGTATGGTTAAAACTGGTAACTTTACATTACGTTTACCTGATGATTCAGTGTTGTAAAGGGAAGACTCTGAACTACTCAAGTTGTTGATTTTACATCTGTCCAAAATTAATAAAGCTTCACCTGTCAATTGTAAATATCTTCTGTTAAAAATCTCTAAGTGTTGGAATGTTATCTGAATTTACATCTAGAGCAATAGATTGAGTATACAAATCCTCATATTTTTCTAAAATTGGTTCAATTGTAGATAAACTTTTCTGTAATGATTTAAAAGATATTTCATCGATAGGACTCAACTCCTCAATGGATCTCAACTGATCCTCAAAGTCATCGAGTCTAGATAAAGTTACTTCAATTTTGGTTAGAAGTAACTTTACCTCTTTTTTATTTGCTTTTGAAGACATTATACTGGTATTTATACTGTAATTATTTAAGAAATAAGGTGAGTGAATGCTTACCACGGACCAGATATGTTATGAAAACTCTTCGATATAAAAAACGCTGGTGCTTGTTTATACTATTTTAATGACAACTTTTATTTTATTTTTTCTACATTGCATAGAAACGAGAATATACTCTAGCCTTATTTAGGAATTATACATTTAAAAATACGTAACACAAAATGCAACCTCCAACAAAGCTGTAAATTACGAAGCTTAAAAACAACAGAATTTTTAATTCGAATTAATTAATTTTATTTATTATTGAAGACTATACATCAATAACCTAATTTAATAGTACTTTGTAAATGCATTGCGTGCTTGAAGTTAAAATATTTGTTTTAGGTAAATATGTTCAATAAACTGATTTTTACTACTGTAGATGATAAAAAAAAATTATTATATTTATTTATTTATTATATTTAAACAGCTAACTTTTTCTGCCATTGTTAAGTGTAAAAGAGAACTAGGAAAAAAAGCAATTAAACAAACTAAACATAATGGAGTTCGTCAACCGATTTGACTACCCAAACAAAATCAACCTACCTCATTCATGTCTAGGAATTTAAAAAACTGAAACCTTCAATTAAAATTCAGAGTCGTTCCTGAAAATAAGTTATTCAAGTCCTGGTGAGCTAATAATTTTAGGAATTAAAACAATAAACTACGTCACTGTTTGTCGGCATTCTGCCAAATACATGTCAATAGGTGAAGAACTCGTAAGATGATTGCTATTTCTATTTTTCAGATTTCTTTCAATCATCAAAAGTTATTTTCGGATTTTATTGTTAAATTTTTCTTTTACTCGCATTTTATTATAGTTGTAGCCGGTTCCTCGCCAAGATATTACTGGAAATAAAGCCACCGAAACCCATTGTTCTCGCGACCGCTTCAGAAAATAACGTTGCACAATTAAATTCTATTTCTGCTCCTTTCAATCTAGAACTTTTCGCCAAAAAAGATACAAAATTATATCGACGTGGTAACGACCTAGGATAAGATGATCTGGATGTCCAGACGACGTAAAAATAGATTTACTGACCTAGGACAACTCTAGTGGCTACTAAAAGTCTGGAAATAATTATATCGTGTAATGTGTGCGAAATTCACGTGTTTCGGGACACAAGCAGCTATTTCTTCCAACATTCCTCCAAGCTGTCTGGGGCGAAATGTTCTTTTGCTCTAATATTTTGTCCGAATAACGCAGTTACGTTATGCTAATTTTACAGCCTATTAACGCATAGGATTAAAATAGAGATTTATAATTTGTATCAGATGTAGAAATCGCGAGGCGGTGCTGAAATTCTGGGAAATATGAAGACATTGTTTGTATAACTTAATTAAGAGCTTTTTATTTTGAAATAGGTATCCGTCAGGTTCCAATTTAATTCTTATATTTTGAACTCTTTTTTTATAGTACTATGTATTTATTGAGCCATTAAACGATTTAACAAAAAGAAAAATGGGTAAAATCTAGCTTTTTAATGTTTATTAAAAAACAAATCAGAGTTTTAGAAAAGATTTAGTACTTCTCATCTGAAGATGTGGAACAACCCGTAAACCATTTTAAAAATGTCGATGGTTTCTTACAATATAATGCCAGACTGACCCATTCTTTCCAATACAACCTGTTAGCAACTTAACCACTTAATTGTTTTTATTCAGCCAAAATCATTTAGTCTTAGTTTAGATGCTAGAGGAGTGAAGTTCAAATTGAAATAAAACCAAAATTTACTTCATATAAGAAAATATTTTTAGAATGTTGTGGATTGATATTATTTCCATGATTGATATTGACTCATAATAGTCATATACGGAATTGTTATTAAGAAGAAAGATAAAATGTACGTACATTTCCAGATTAAATGAAAGCTTCTAAGATTCCATAGTATCGAAAGTCTCAAAGATTCGGAGATGGAATTTTAAAGCTCGTGGATTAAAAATGTGTTCCTATAATATTCATACTTTTTCTCCGCAAGATGTCAGTATTTTCTAGTAGAGTTTTAAATATCTTTATGGAACACGAAACTTTTGACCGCCCTTTCGAGATATACAAAATTTAAAGGTTTTTTTTAAATAAAACGTTAACCCATAAAATTAATGGCATGTGTATAATTCACAAACGACACTCCAGACCAAACTGTTTCGAGTTTTTTTTTTACTTTCATCAACTGTTCAGATTTCATCGCATGTTCAAATGTGATTAACCCAACAAATCAGATTTTTCTACCTAATTAGATAATATATGATGTTATAATACTCTTACATTGTAAAATATTTGAATTACTGTCTAATGTTCTGTTTTAATATTAAGTAAAGGTATAATTACTAACTAACTTAAATTAGTTTATAATACATTACCTACTTATAATAAAATTTCACTGAAACTGACTTATTATTTTTTGAACTTTTAACATCTTCAGGTATTATATAATTTTAACCCATTTATTAAATTTTCATAACATAATTACTTTTTAAAATTTTCATTAACATAGAAACTAATTAGATAAGCTTATAGAAAATAAGATTCTGAATTCAATGATATACATACAACACTTAGATCGAAAAGTAGAATTAACCTTACAATTAAATGTCGATGAGATGACAAATTCTTAAAACTAAGAAATGACTTAATCTCATAAAAACACCATTTGACATGTTCCCTTTATCATAAACCTAAACGTTACATCCTTAACAACATTTATAAACACATGAACATAAGAAAAACTCGGCTCAACAACATGCTTTGATGTGATTATATTAACAAAATTCGCAGTCTTTATATCAAAAAGTGTATTATTTCTGTGGATATAGTGACACTATTGATTTACACTAAAACAACTTAGCAAACAGCTTTAAAATTATTTAACTCATAAAATCCGCAAAATGAACCTTTCAATGTTTAACTTTACAATTAAAATATGTAAAAAGTGTTGAAGCGTGAAAACTTCTGAAAGCTTTTATCATTTTATAAAACGATTGTATTTTTAAGCATCAGGCTCATACGCGGCACTGTTGGTTCCCTGTGTAAAAAAAAGTTTCAGTTGGTTACGGCAATCGACGTTAGTCCGTTGATATTAAATCACGTGAACAAAGTGTATGATGGTTTTTGGTTGCTAATAAGCGGTTGGGTGGTGCAAAATCAAATAAAAAGTGTATTTAATGAATTGGTGAACTGGTGGCGATTTTTTTGTACTATATTAATTTTATTGAATGCTTTCTGCAACCTTATGGATATAACTTTGTGTTCTAAGTTTTTAATAATATTTCATAATGATACATCATATTTATTATGTTGAACAAAGTTTTATTGTTTTATATTTTTGTAGGTTTTCTCCTGACAATAGACAAATTATTGTTTTTGTTTTATTTCTTTTTTTCTTATTCAAAGTATATACAATAAAATATATATTTTAACAACAATATAAGTTTAATATTTATACTCGTATAATATTAAAAATCAAATGTTTTTTAAATACAAAAAAACGTTAAACAAGATTTTTATATTTGACAAATACTGAGAATTAAATTTATTTTATATACATATGATGCTAATTAATTGGGAACTCTTATTTATGATTTAGAACTTTTTACAGATTAGCGAATGTGAATGTGAATTCCAGGCTTTTTGATGAAAAGTTTAATATAGGGGAAGAGGGGGAACAGTGTTACACAAAAAATATTTTTTGATATAATTCAGAACCAAAACAAAATTTTAAAATTTATTATCTTCGTAGTTTAAGAGTTACAAGTCTTGTTTCAACTTTTACATTTAACTTGCTTTGATTATTTCAACTTTTAGAGAAATTAAGATTTATTCAACTTGGTGCTCTGTGTAACACTGTATCCTAATAGTGGGGTTACAAGGAAAGGTTAACAATGTTAATGTTAATAAAACAACTTAAAATTCTTATATTCTTGCGTTGTACGTACGAATTTATAAGTTGGATTAACTTCTGTATTCGATTTACGTGTAATTTCCCTAATTGACGAAATTCTGTGTTTTATGGTAGCCTCTTCTTGTATTACCACAAAGTTTTCAACATCGATGTCATTTGAATGGAATAACATATCTTTGTCACTTAGATTCAACTTGGACTGATCACTGTCTGCACAAGTGTTACATAAATAATGTTACACCGAACCCCACTATCCAATGTAACATTGTACCCAATCATCAAAAATCTATACTCGAATAGTTAATAAGGGCACAAACAGTTTTGAGGTTAAGTTCGTGCTTCTCCGGCGTAAATAAGTTTACAAACTACTTATAAATAAATTTTTAATAATCTTGCTTTAATAAATTTAATCCTGAAGTAAATTGTATTTTACTTGAGATAATTACTTTTGATATTAAAAAATATACATACCTTAATTTCTTGAAAACCCATCAGTGAATATTAACCAAAATTCACCTACACTTGGTTACCACCAAAGTACTTCTAACATGAAAATATGAACAATGTTTAATATAAAGCAATCCTAAAAACATTAAGTGTAACACTGTAGTACGTGTAACACTGTTCCCCCTCTTCCCCTATTTATAATTAATATATAATATATACAATTCGCATTTCGGGATTTGGAATTTACAATTATAACAGTTAATGAGATTGATACAGGAAAGTAATATTAAAATTTGATCATATGAATTAAGAATACAGGACTAAGGAGGCATTTAAAATTAATATAAAAATTAAAAAATAAAATAAAATGATTATGTTTCGAGTTTCACAACAATAAACAATTATATATAAAATTCGGAACAGTGACGGATTTACGCACAAACGGTGGAAGCGGTCGCTTCAGGCCTCGTAAGTGAGGGGACCCCGCAGAGGACCCCTGCCCAGGACCGCAGTTAACATGCGACAACTAAAAATTATTGGCTTGGGAATTCACTTTGTCGCGAAGAGTGAAACATCAATCAGTTCGTATCGTGTACAGGCGGGTAAAAAAGTTGTACGGTCGACGCAATGAGCTTCGTGCGAAAAGGTAAGCATTCAGTGCAAAAACATAAACTTTCAGTGCGATAGGTAAGATTTTAGAACAAAGTATATAGTTTCTCAGCAGATCTGCAAGGAATGTATCATCTCTGTCGTTCCGAATGCTTGCCTTCTATCAAAATCTGCGCGGTCGTCCGACTTGACATTCGGGAAAAGAGAACTACAACCAGGCTTTCGAATCTAAGTGAAATTTCTTAAGGTCATTTGTCAATTGTCAAAATTTTCCAATGTTGAAACAATTAAAAAAAATTAACATTACCGATATATAATACAACTGGAGAACGATCTTTCTCCGTTATTAAACGTGTAAAAATTATTTAAAAATAAACTTGGACAAAGTCATTTAAAAATTTAACAATAATGTTTACTGAAAATGACATTTCGCAAAATTTATGTTTTGAAATATTATTGATAAATTTGCTGCAGAAGAAGAAAAAGCAGAAGAGTTCCATTACAAAAGAACTGATTATGAAATAAATGTATTTATTAGAGTGCCTAAATGAAAAGTTTAACTGTGTTATTTTAGAGTTAGGACACGGGTGTCAAAATCTATCTCTTTCTAGGCCAAAACTAAGCTGTCTGAAACAGAGATACTTTTCTTCTCTCTTTTTACTTTAGTGACAACATTCAGCAGCTGTCAGTTATAAATTTTAGGTTATGCTGTCATGTTTATTTTTATGCATGTAAAATTTTTTAATGTGCACATTATCATTTATTTATTGTTTGTAGAGAATTTTTAAAGCTACTATAGTACTATATATCAATTTTACGACAGTTTTTAATAAAGTATTAATTGTACCGAATTTCAGATTTATATAATTGTCATACTGACAGTTTAATTTATTAAACCAATTTTCATTATCACCAACCTTCTAATAGTTTCAAAACATGAAATGTCACTAGGAAAATTTGACATGCGTGACTTAACTCTAAATAACACACAGCTCAGTTCATATTTAGGAACCCTAGTATTTATCAACGACCACTATAGAAAACTACACAGTTTACACACTAGCACAGATAAACGTAACAGATGCGCAACCAAATGTAGTTAAATAAGCTTGCTTTTTTAATTGCAGTATTTCTCGACAGGGTGCGCTACATATGGAATTCAAACGAAATTTAAAAAGGGAAATAAGTTTTGCACGATTAGATATTTTAATTCTATCGTAATAACCACGAGGTGACGTATACGGAGGAACAAAGTTTGAGACAATTTCTTTAAATATGCAATTTGGAATAGCATGGAACCTATGTAATAAATAAATTCATTATAAACCTTCTGATTAATTTTTTTGTTAAATATTTTGAAAAATTGATATCAATTAACACCAAAATTAAATTATTATGATTTTATATACGTAGTTATTAAAGTTGATGATAAAGATTGATTTCTTATCAGTTAACACCAAGCTTAATTAAGATGATTTTAAATATATGTTTTTAAAGTTGTTTTCATTAATTATTGCTATTCTTGTCATATTTATAAGTTAACTGCAAAGTATTTATTATGGTTAATAAATGCATTAATATTGTTGCAATTAACATAAAACATAAAATTATTCAAATTTACCATTATCATATTGTGATGATATTTTTCAGTATGTAGGTGATTTTAAATCCGAATAAAAACTATAAAGTTATGCTGACAATTCCACTCATATGTAAAAAACACCATCTGCTAATACAAAAATCGTAGTTTGCTATCGGCCAAATAGGAAGGAAAAGAAATGCAACTGGATAAAAATCGATAATTTTACGTTACCATGGTAACGCTTGCATTTATTGTGTGTTATATGACGTTGCGTCAGTTTGAAACATTCAACTGTTATTCATTGAATAGTTTCTGAGATAGAATTTTCTTCAGCAACTGTCATTTTTTGATATTCCGAAAAAGTGCCGTTTTTTGAGCATTTTTGGTAAATATTTCAGATTTGGCTACTTCTACGTACAAAATGGATTTTATAAACGCTAAAGAGAATTAAATTTCCTGCAAAAAAGTTGGTTATTGAATGTCGCGCAACTATTTTCGGATATATGATTTTGTAAAGAAAATTGCTATCACGAATGTTATGAGAATTACATATTTTGACCATCAGTAAATAAAAAACGGTTAACCCGACATGGCTAATTCCATGCCAAATCACATAATTTAAAAACATGATCTTGCTTCTATATCACAGATTTTGTTCAATTTTTTTCCTTGCATAGATACATACGAAATAACATTAAATTAATTGTTTCAGATTTTTAGGATGAAAATGGACGAAGTAGAAATTTTAAAAAATTTCGATTTTGATGCAAATTCTGCTACTCGAACATCATCTTACCAAAATTGTCATAACTCTTGTTTTATTTCTTGAGTTATCTGGCTCATCCGGGTGTCATCCGGTTCAGAGAGCCTGCTACTTTTTTACTCTACAATTTCGTTGCATGTTTCTTGATATAGTCTGAAAGATCCAAGAACTAGCTTTAATCTGACACCTGGATGAGCCAGATAACACAAAAAATAAGAGATATGATGTCTAACAAATTTAATTAGATGATACCAGATATCGGATACCAGAATTTGCAAAAAATCGAAATTTCCAAACACTTTTACTTTGGTACTTTTAAACAAAAAAAATCTGGAAAAATAATTAAATGTTATTTCATATGTATCTATGCGAGGAAAAAATTTGAACAAAATCTGAGACATTGAAGCACATGGCTCTAGTTGAATTGGCATAAAATTAGCCGAATGAAAAAACATATATATTGAGAAAGTAGTTTATGCTTAGAATATAAAACTATAGGAACATAAGGAACATAAGCATCTACCACATACGACCAGTATGGGGTCTCAATATGGCGAAGTAGGTGTTTCCGGTTTTGTAATGAGATATTTCCATTGGCGGTTCTCACTGTATCGAAGTGCGCACATAAACTACATAACCTCAATTTTAAAACCTAATATCTTATATACTAATTCATGAAGACAAAACTACCGGTCCCTTTTTCTCGGCCCCCAGACTTTGAAAGCTGTGGGTGGTCTCATTTTGAAGCTAAGACCCGCCTGGTGTCACTTCCACGTTTTCTAGAAATGGAACCTGTCAAGGCAAGTCTTCTGATAGCCCTATTAACACTGTCAATGGACTACTGCTTGTTAGGAAATTCGCGTACAATTCGTTTTCCTTGCCAATTGTTTCTAAAAAACACGCTTCAATAATTGCAAGATCGTTCTTGTTTAAATGAGGGGCCATATTGCGTATACCTATACACCAAAATACCTCCAACGGCACTTATTAAACCACTCATTAGACATACACGTCAAAAACTTACTTGGTGGCATTCATTTATTTCAGTTGATAGTTATTATTCTTGATTATTGATAGTTGATTATTCTCTCAGTACTCTAAAAAGAGATTTCGCGATCTTGGTATACAAATACTTAACTATTTTAAAACAAGAATGGAATCATACGATTTATAAATGTTTGACAACTTTTAACTTATGTCTTGTTTTACTGTTAACTTTTTTAACACGTCTAGATTCACAACGAGAATCTTTCAATAACTTAACTTTAATTAATAACTTAAGTAAATACTTATATACGATGTTCAATACATTTATTCACAAACCAGCTTGATAAATGAAGATCGGTTTTCGACTTTATATGATTAAAGAGTAAAATTGACAATTGTTTTTTATGTTTAATTGTTTCATATATATCTCAACATAGCAGCTTAGTTGGAATTCGACAATTGAAGTGAATAATTCTGATGGAAGACACAAGTGGCCAGTAGTGTAATCCCTGTTGAGTATTAATAAGTCTGATTCTTGTTGTTCGTCTTTATCTCTTATATTAGTCAAAATGCAGTTTTCACATAGAAATGCTTTAAGACATTTAGTTATTAGGTATCCAGCATAATAGGAAATCGAACACAGTTCTATAATAGAAACCTCACTATGTAAATCTAAATCGTCTTCTACTTCATTTATTACACACTCAACACTTAGATCTGATTGATTGGTTTTAGATGTGGAAGACATATTTAAATTATCACGGGCTTTTTGGGATTTCAAATAATCTGTAATTGTTAAAAGAGATTCTCCGTCGTTTTGACAATTTCCTTCAGTCCAACTTTGATCTATCCTGTGAAAGACAATGTTTTCTAGCCTATGCCTAAATTGTTGGGCAGTAGGGTACATATTGAAACCGCCAGCACCACGAATTGTACTAAATAAGTTTTCCAAACAATCTTGCGTTAGCTTATTTGTTCGTAAAAAAGGAACATCTGTATTTTTTAACTCTTGCCACATCATAATAATAGCGTTATTGGTTTGCTGAAGTCCGGTAAAACATGGTGGTACTTTGTGTTTTCTATTGTCTAGTGTTATAACCTCCTAATAACCTTATAAATATTATAGATCCTCTATTAATGTACTATTTTCGCTAATTGCACAATTGTAAGGATTTGACGTTGATTGGAATCTACTATTTAGAATGTCTATTAATCGATTCACTTTTTCAATAAAATCAACAGTATGCGAAGCACCTGGATCAATCAATTTGCAATCTATGGCTGTTTTAATACCGGATGCTGTTCTATGGCTAAATATTTGCATTGCTAAGTGAGCGGACCTTTTTTGAGAATTGTTAGGTCTAATATGTGCATCCGTCAAATAGCCTAAGAACTTTGCACGTTTTAATTTGATATCAATAGCAAATGTATCGGCTATGTGCTTAAAAGATACTTTGTTATTTTCGACAAGAAAGTCGGCTTCAAGTAAACGATTTCTTATGCTTTTAATAAGATGTACGACGTCAAAGAGGGCATAATTATATTTTCTTATGTGAGATAGCGAAATACGGTTTTTCCTGAGAAGCGCCTAATATTCTCATGAGGCTTTGGTTTGTACTTCCTTGGTCGCAAACAATAGACTTAACATCGAAACCTGAATTATTTACAATTTCAATAAATTTTGGAACAAGGTTGACTAAACTATCAGCTTTAACAGAATTATTAGATAGAAAATAAAACAAAGGTAATTTAAAATTTTTAACTATGCCTCGCATCATAAAAACAAATGCTTCCGTGACATAATTCTGGTTTCTGCCCAAATGTCCCATATCTTCATATCCTTAAATATTATCTAGACTTGGACAGTACTGAACGTATTTGTGCAGACTCATTTCGTCAAAAACTAAATTACAACATTTTTCGGAGTTTAAATGAAAAGAATTACTTTTATATTTCAATGCGTCAATTAAATCGATGGAATCTTTTAAATTTTTCTCTTTCAGTTTCTTTTGTAAACGTTTCATTTTTTCATTTTTTGATTTTAGTTGCCTCAATAATTTTGTATGCGCTTGTTTTAGTTTTAAATACTTTATTCGCCACAGATCACTATTGCCTTCTTTTTATATTTATTTTTACTCAATTTACTTTCAGTCGGTGTATTAAACGGCGATGAGTTTACGTTCACAAGTCCCGTCTCTGAACGATCGGGTGAAACACAGATAGAAGCATTAGGATTATTTGGAAAAAAAGCTGAAAACTTGCTGTCAGTTTTAACAGGATCTGCCCGGCTACAACTTGGCTGATGTAGGGATAAATTAGATGCCTCAACTATTTTCTTTTCTGCAGTTGGTATTGCATTTGAGATGAGCCTTTTTTTTCGTTTTCGGTTATAACAAATTGGGAAACATCAAAATGTTCTTCGCATATAACTCTATAGCGAAGTTTTTCGTATGGCAATCCAACTAATTCAATCTTTCCGCAAAACTGAATCCATTTTTCTCTTTGCATGTCATTTTTTGGAAAGAAGAAATAATTCAAATTTGGGAAAAACCGGTTAGACTTTTCACAACCTTTCACGGCACATTTGCTACTTCTATTCGGCATTGTTACAACAAGAAGCAATTAATATACCAATGAATATGCAACTATTTTTTTAACCCACGGCTAAAACTGGTAACCAGCGTATTAAGACAATTAAATATTACCACAAATACTTATTAATATGTAGTGAATCGAATCTAAAACGACTAAAGCAATTGATAGGTACTTAGAGAAAGTGTTGTATAAAATATTTAAGGAATCTAATATTTGCTAATGAACAATATTCTAATCGAAACTAGACAAAACGAAACTAAACAAAACGAAACTAAATAAAACGAAACTAAACAAAACGAAACTAAACAAAACGAAATTAAACTCTTCAAACTAAAACAAATTAAGAAGAAATACGTATTTATTAATCCACTCCGCACAAATACTACAAATGCAGAAAATATATCAAATCGAGTCAAACACACCAAGAAGAGCTCGCTGTGAGACAAATAATATTGTTAAAATTTCATCCCTTTTATGTGTTTATATAGTGAAGAATTTCATCACGTGTCAGACACCATGTGTGTCATACTGCTGCCGCATCGGCTGTAAATTTGCGCATGCTATAATAACGTCGCAGTCGACCAAACAATTAATGAATATTACTTCATTATTTGTATGGACAAATGTAGTTGCCCAAAGCTCAATCACGCCACCTAGTTCAGTTGCACGAACTAACCAAAAAAGTAAGCGTATTTATTTTCAAGAGGCTGCGTATCTGTTTATTACCTGTGACACTAGTAACCATGAAAATGGCTCAGTGCTCACAATCTCTAAATTGTACGGTAACAACTGTGGGAGATGGTTTCTCATTTTCAGAGGTTATATTAAATGCCATCTTTATTTATTTACTTCCCTTTACCTTCACATACAACATGACGTAAATTACAAAAACAAGTTACTTAATATTAAGATAGCATAATTACAACAATATACTATTGGTATAACAACGTAAATGCAAACGAAAAGATGAAGGATGAAGAAAAAATACACCACATGACAGTACATGCAATATTTCTAATTGTTCGAAATATATAAAGTTATAACTTTTAGATAAAGGTTCATTTATTTTATTTAATTAATGTTTTACATTAAATTATATTTTCAATGCAAATCCGTATAGAAAAAATTATCACCGCAGCTGAAAATCGAACCCCGGCCTTCCGAGCTAATGTGTCTGAGTTTACTGTCTGAAGTTATTACTAAAAATAAGTTTTATTAGTGGAAATGTCAATCTGCATCAGACTACTTGATTTTTGTTTTATTAGTGGAAAGGCGAATTTGCATTCCTGTGCTACTTGATTTTTACAAGAAAAATTTTAATTTTTAATTTTTACCTTAAATTTGGCTAGTAGTGAGAAAAATAGTATATACACCACGGTGGTGAAGACATTAATAGGCCTCGCACCTTATTCCGCTCGGGGCAAAGCCCCTCGCGAAATAATCTTGGCGTTCGGTCAATAATAACAGTCTTCACCACCTTGGTGTATAATATACTATATAAAAACTTTATATAGTATATTATACACCAAGGTGGTGAAGACAGTTATTATTGACCGAACACCAAGATTATTTCGTGAGGGGCTTTGCCCCGAGCGGAATAAGGTGCGAGGCCTATTAATGTCTTCACCACCGTGGTGTATATACTATTTTTTTCACTACTAGCCAAATTTAAGGTAAAAATTAAAAATTAAAATTTTTCTTGTAAAAATCAAGTAGCACAGGAATGCAAATTCGCCTTTCCACTAATAAAACAAAAATCAAGTAGTCTGATGCAGATTGACATTTCCACTAATAAAACTTATTTTCAAACAACGTTTGTAATTATCGTGTTTGGGTGTTTTTTTTAATATGGATATTATATGAGCGCGAATTTTAAACTAATGGCATTTTTATTCAAATAATTTTATCGTGTTAGGTAATTAAGCAGCAAATACGTTAAAGACAATCTCCTAGGTATGTGAAGTTAGCGGACAAATTTCAAAAAATCAATTAAATAAACAGAGTTCCGGATCGCGGCAGAATAGTTCTACAGTTCTTGCTAGCTTTTTTAAAGAGTTCTGCAAAAAAACTCCCAAAAACCTAATAAAACGAAATTGCCCGCCAACTTCACGCTGCGGACAAATTATAAAAAACGCAGAATATTTTTGGAGTTCTGAATAGTACGATAATAGTTCTATAGTTCTAGATAGGTTTTAGAAATAGTTCTGAAGAAATAACGGAATAAGAATAAAAATAAAATTTCAGAAATAGAAACAAAAATTGCGAATATCTTTCAAAATTCACTCCAGATAGAAGAATTTTTTAAGAACTATTGTTAGAACTCTTCTGCCGCGACCCAGAACTCTAATCAGAACTGCGATATCGTTGATTTTAATTTCATCCCCTATTATACATCAAATTATCAAAATGTATCTTAAATATAGGGATAGTTCTTTTAATTCTCACGTGATCGAAAAAATTCTTAAGAACTATTGTTAGAACTCTTCTGCCGCGAACCAGAACTCTAATCAGAACCGCGATATCGATGATTTTAATTTCATCCCCTATTATACCTACATCAAATTATCAGAATGAATCTTAAATATTGGGATAGCTCTTTTAATTCTCACGTGATCGAAGAAATTCTTAAGAACTATTGTTAGAACTTTTCTGCCGCGACCCAGAACTCTAATCAGAACTGCGATATCGTTGATTTTAATTTCATCCCCTATTATACATCAAATTATCAGAATGAATCTTAAATATTGGGATAGTTCTTTTAATTCAACGATATCGCAGTTCTGATTAGAGTTCTGGGTCGCGACAGAAGAGTTCTAACAATAGTTCTTAAGAATTTTTTCGATCCCGTGAGAATTAAAGGAACTATCCCAATATTTATGATTAATTTTGATAATTTGATGTAAAATAGGGGATGAAATTAAAATCAATTATATCGCAGTTCTGATTAGAGTTCTGGGTCGCGGCAGAAGAGTTCTAACAATAGTTCTTAAGAATTTTTTCGATCACGTGAGAGTTAAAGGAGCTATCCCTATATTTAAGATTAATTTTAATACTTTGATGTATAATAGGGGATGAAATAAAATTATCGATATCGCAGTTCTGATTGGAGTTCTGGGTCGCGGCAGAAGAGTTCTAACAATAGTTATTAAGAAATTTGTCGATCTGGAGTGAATTTTGAAAGATATTCGCTATTTTCGTTTCTATTTCTGAATTCTTTTTTATTCTTATTCCGTTATTTCTTCAGAACTATTTCTAAAACCTATCTAGAACTATAGAACTATTATCGTACTATTCAGAACTCCAAAAATATTCTGCATTTTTTATAATTTGTCCGCATCGTGAAGTTGGCGGGCAATTTCGTTTTCTCAGGTTTTTGGGGGTTTTTCTGCAGAACTAGTTAAAAAAGCTAGCAAGAACTGTAGAACTATTCTTCCGCGACCCGTAACTCTGTTTATTTAATTGATTTTTCGAAATTTGTCCGCTAACTTCACATACCTCAATCTCCTGGGTATACAAAATTATGTTGCACAAGTTTTTGTTAAACAACTATCCCTGGATTCTCAAAACATTTGAATTTATCCATTATTAACCTAGGTTAATAATAGAAAAAATTATTAACCACTACTAGAGAAATTCAACTTCTCAGTTGGCTAGGAGACGCAATAATTCTCAACTTCATAGCTAGTAGTGGAAAAAAATTGTTATTGATGAATTACCGTAAAATAGATTAATTTTAACATTATTATATATTTGTTAATATTATTCACTATTATTGCTAAATTACAATAAAAACAATGAGAACTTTTATAATTTGCTACAATCCATATATCCTGAAACGTAAAGTGCGTACATACAGCGAGCGACTCCTAGCTGCCTTAGTACCTCGGCGGGTCAATATGTACTATACTGAGGTGAGCAAAAGTATGGAACCAAAGAAATATCTCTGAAGTTTTTAGAGGTATCGAAATGAAATTTGGTAAGCAGATATTACAGTAAATTGTATATTTGCGTTGAATGTTTTTGACAATTTTCAGTTTCCGGTTTAACCGGAAGTAATGGCGATTTTAAAATTTGTAATGGAACACCCCGAGTATTATTTTAATTTTGAATAGTACATTTTATTACGATTGCAAAAATATGGGGTTCCATATGTTTTATTTCAAGGCAAACCGAGATTTTTACAATAAAAGTACTTTTGAGGCAGAAAATAATGAAATCTAGTAGTCTATGAAACTATAACTACTTTGTAAAGGGAAAATAAACTTAATGTAGTAAATGTTCAAACTGAGCTCCATTTACTTCTTGACAAAAGGCTAATCTATTTGTAAACTCCCTTGTAACATTAATTATTACTTCTGGTGGAATTATTTGACTCTCTTCGGTTATTCTTTCAGCTAGTTCTTGCAAACTGTTTGGTCGATTAAGATAAACTAAGATAACCCCATAGAAAATAGTCCAGTGGAGTAAGGTCGGGGGATCGCGCAGGCCATTCAATGGTACCTCTTCTTCCAATCTACCTATGATAAAATCTCCTATCTAAGCGATCTTGAACAATGCGAGCGAAATGGAGTGGTGCCCCGTCCTGCTGAAACCAGATATTATCGGAATAACTTGCGTATCTAAAAGGTCTAAATATCTATCCCCGTTTAAAGTTTCTTCTAAAAAGAAAGGCCCTACAACTCTGTTGTTGTAAATACCGTCCCAAACGTTCAATTTTTGAGGATGTTGCGTATGAGCCTCTTGTATCCAGTGAGGGTTAATTTGCGACCAGTAGCGGCAGTTATGTCGATTTACTGTACCGTTCAAACAAAACGTAGCCTCGTCCGAAAACACCATATTTCTTACAAAGTTATTATCACGGTTGCAAATATCCATCATTGTTTCACAAAATTCTAACCGTCTAGCGTCTGTCGAAATCGTCGTCGGAGAGTTCTTGAACAAGGCAAGTTTTGTAGGGATGATATTTTTCTCGTTTTAATATTCTTCCTACTGAACGACGGCTTATTGCGTGTATATTGGCGAATTCAGCAGTAGACAAATGAGGATTTTCCTCTAAAGATATTGCGATATTTTCAGCTACATCGTTTTTTGTAGAAGTTTTTGGACGTCCACTTCTTGGTAAATTACCGACTGTGCCACTTGTGGTATACCTTTGCAAAGTTTTTGTTACTAGCGAACGTGATATTTGCCGATCCGGATGAATATCATTAAAAAGATCACAAACTTCTTGATGCGTTCTTCTTCGGTCCCCAAAGCCAATCATCATTAGAATTTCTATTCTCTCTCTTTCACTTAGATGGAGCATTTTGAGTTCAAGTTAAAACACCTACTTATTTTAACTACTATCACGGCTAATATCAGTTTCATAAACTGTGATTGTTACGTTTGTTTCATAAGACTACTAGATTTCATTAGTTTTTGCCTCAAAAGTACTTTTATTGTAAAAATCTCGGTTGGCCTTGAAATAAAACATATCGAACCCCATATTCTTGTAATCGTAATAAAATGTACTATTCAAAATTAAAATAATATACAGGGTGTTTCATTACAAATTTTAAAGTCGGCATTACTTCTGGTTCAACCGGAAACTCAAAATTGTCAAAAACATTCAACGCAAATACACAATTTACTGTAATATCTGCCTACCAAATTTCATTCCGATATCTCTAAAAACTCCAGAGATATTTACTTGGTTCCATACTTTTGCCCACCTCTGTATGTAATATTTAGGATAACCGGTCTATTACATGGAAACCTAAAAATGTTTTGGCAATTTATTATTTCAAACTACATTCAAATGCAGCATTGGGTATTTAAGGTATTCGTAAAAATTGACGTTATGATTTACTTACATTAACAAAGCGACGGAACAACACGACGTCCAAAATAAATTTAAAAATGTGTCTATGATAATTAAGAAAATTAAAGATACCAACAAAACTATTGTTATTAACTTAAATAATTGTTCAAATTTTAGTATTAAATTTATAAATAAATGATTATTACATTGAGTTATACACATTTCTTGATTTTTACAACTAATACCTGTTTTCCACAAAAAGTGAGCATTGTCCACTCTCGATAATCCAGCACACCTCAATCTCAAATCATGTTCTAGGTTAAGTATTTTTCCTAGCATTTGGTGTTTTATTGCGTTTTTGTGGTCGTAGATAAAGTATAGTATATAACACGTGCAAAAACGCCAATTTCACACTCGTGTGATTGCGGAATTAAACTTTTTAGCACTTGTGAGAAATTGGCACTTGTAACACAATATACTATTAATATTTATTAGTAGATGTAATGTCAATTAATGAACAAGTCGGTTATACAAAAAAACTAAAATGATACGATTGCAATTTAATCATTAATTTAATGTATTTATATTAATAATTGTATGTACTTAATTTTTGATAAAAAATAATAATGGGGCCCCAAATTTGTAACACTTCTGGCCCCTTAAGTGTTAAATCCGCCACTGATTCGGTATAGTTGACTGGAAACATTTAATGTGTGTATCGCTTATTACTTGAAGTTTTACATGTTCTTTACTTAGGGTGTGCCAAATTCAAATTACAACGGAAATATTGTTTCCCAAATCTGTAAACAATTTATGTAATAATGATTTGGTATTTGCATATGCGGATATAAGTTTAAAAATTTTATTTATTTCTCGCCTTGATATTTTAATAAAAATTAGTGATGATCGATTATGCATTCAAAATAAATTGATTTAAAGCTATTATTTCAAGTGTCAATTCTTAAATTGTAATTCTAAACGTGGGAAGGCATTCCATGTAAATACAGTAAAATTACTTTTTGTAACTCAAAAAATCCAGTATTAAATTAGAAATTACAAAAAAAGAAATCAAAAAACAAGATTGATTTATAGACTAATCTTTTAAATGATGACGCTTTGCAATTTTTACGCTTCTTCTCACGTTACTTTATTGTTAAATTTATAGGCACTAAAAAAAGATAATTGAACGAATGATGCTCATGTTTCCAAACGAGGCGTTAAAACCATTAGAAAACGGCGGACGACTTTAGAAGAAATAGCTCTGCGGAAAAGAAAATTATGGTGGACTAGTTAGCCGATTACGACATAACTGATGCACGTTACGTTTCTATACATGCATAAAGACTTAAACAATTTCCCAACCACTAATAACTTTAATGTGTATAATTGTTTTAAAGTACTCATCAATTTAACTCGGTCATACCCACGCCTTTGGCTGTTTTAGCATAATTTTATATTTACGATGGCACAGGTTATCTTTGTATTAGATACACACTGAGGAAAGCAGTTCTACAATTATAATTTTTCTTAACTTCGAAGGATTTTAGCTTTAGAGCTTTGACGGTTTTAATAAATCATCATAAATAAATGATCAGTTTTGCCCATGGCATTTATTTAATGATGTAATATATGTTCATTGATGATTGATATGTGGTGAATTATTAGGTTCACACCTATATAATAAATAAATATGGAATCTATACAAAGCTTTTATTGTAAAATTTAAAATTTTTTTTTTATTTAGTAGCTTAAAGCTAGATATAAACAAATTGCCTTTTTGAATTGGAATGAAATGTATATCGCTTTGATTAAACAAATATTAAAAGTATTTCTGTACGAATGAATATTTAAAGTTTAAGACTCAAACTTCAGTTTTAGTGGCGAATTAAAAAAAACGAATACTCTGAAACTTACTAATGACTTAAAATTGAAAAGGGGTTTAACCAACAACCAAAGATCTCATCTGAAGTCATTACAAACAGAATTGAATGGGCGTCTATTCAGTGAGTGGCGAGAAGAACTTGCGCCTTAAATTTATTAAAGGAACACCAACAGTAATTACTAAATTACCAAAGGCTAATAATTAAAAACCTAACCTGATGTTAATGGTTGGATCTAGGACAATTGTCTGTAGCCGATTCGCCATCGCCGATTCGCCATCGCCGATTCGCCATCGCCGATTCGCCATCGCCGATTCGCCATGGCCGATTCCCCGTGGGTGCGTTTCGCCGCCGACACATTAGCTACTGGCTGGTTCGGTGTCGGCAAATTCACCTTTAAAACTTTCACCGTCGGAAGAATAAACTTATAAATGATTAAAATGCTAAAACTAATTAAATTAAAAACTACTCTCAATTCAGTGTAAATAAAATACAAAAAAGAATTAAAAACTTGTTTAATGTCAAGAGTTATTCGCCATTATTGAAAATCCCTATTGTCATGAAACGCCTGTAAATACTAAAATATCCTACCAAAATTCGGCGGTGGTAATATCCACCTTTGTTTACCTGCGTAAGTAAAGAATTCTGCAAATTCGAAAGGTAATAAAGTATCAGGCAGTAATGCACTTTAAACATAATTACATATTATTTAATGGTTATTTATGTATTACGGTCGTAAAGAGGCTTTTATGGCCGAAGCGTTATTTCTAGGAAAAGGCTATAAGGCTATAAAAGCAAGTTACACCCGCTATACTATCTCAAATCTATTATTATGTAAAAATATAATTAAAGGAGTAGGTTAGGTACATCAAGCCGCTGTGTTTACACTTGAAGTACGTTACTATAGTAAATTATATTACGAACAAATCAAGTTTTACAGAACTGTCTCTAATGTTTAATTGACATTATTTATTGCCCGTCGCTATAAAGAACGGGTCATAAAGAGACGTTAATCTTTAGATGAGTCTAACAATAATGGTCTAATTATTATGTACCTGTGCATAAAAATAGTAAATTTAAGAAAATCCATAATAAATTCAATTTTCTAGGTTATTCATTCGTCAGACATTCCTAGAATTATAGAACAAGTTTGATACACCGTTGATGGAAGGTGACCTTGCGATATAGTTATACCGCTTCCAAATACGACTTACGGTGATTAAATAACAAATCCTGTCAAAAAGAATTACACTATAAGAGATTGAACGTAAAGAAAAGCTGAACAATACGAACCTCAAGAAGGTATTCCTAACCTCCAAAAGAATTAGTGGGTAAATCCCCTACGGTACCAATATAAATTGGAAATCAACGCCCAAAATTAATTGTATATCTGCACAAATCCAATTCCCATTTCTCAACTCAAAGGAAAAATCAATTTAAAGGCGATGCCACTAAAACTCTTTTTAAGAAGTTGCTTCACGAACGAACGAGAGGTAAGTCGACTTATCCAGAGGAAATTACTTTCGAACCAAATGGCAACTAAACGGAGGGAGAATGCGAAAAATTCCTAACCCTATAAAATATAACACAACAGCATAGCTATACAGCTATACCATATATACCTGCTATACCCCAATGGGCCTTCATGGCCTGTGAAAGGGGACTATTATTATTATTATAGCTACACAGGGTGGTACGGAATTAGCACATAACAGTATTTACAAAACTCCAACTTGGTGTATACAAGGTCGTACAAAAGAGGGCAGGATTCCAACTTCACCGCCGCCGATTTGACGCATTCTGTGCTTGCAGTTAGGGTAGGGTAACCTTCGCACCACTATCCAAAAAACTCAGATGAACGGACTGCTGGTGTCGCGCAAGCATTTGCCACTTTCTGAATTATGGGATTTTGTGCCTCCATAACTTCTAATGGTTTCCCTCAGCTCCATAGGCCAATATAGATAGTACGTACATGTTTTCACTTTGCTATTAACGTCGAACATTCCCATACACTGGCACTGGATTCTTCATAAAATTAGTGAAACGAAATTGTTGAATTCGGAAATTTCCGGTGAGGCTTGTGTGACACCAGAGACCCATTCATTCGGATCAAAATGAACAGTAGTAAACAATATGCCCAAAATAGCTTACCTACTTCTTGAAAAGATAAACGTTCTACTGAATTCCATAACACTAGTAAATCTATGGCTGTTTTTTTGAAAACATCTTCGATTGCTGATATCATGAAATAAACAATAATAAATCGTACTTACTTCTTGATATCCACAACCTTCTTAAACCTGCTTAAGCTTAAATAAAATTTTCATATTTGCTTATTTCATAAAATATTATAATTATTTCATAAGATCAGGTTACTATTTGATAAATATTTTATTTAACAGTTTCGAAATTGGTAGTATTTCATAATCTATATATTTAAAACACAAGGCTCATTTTTGTTCCAGTTTGTTTGAGAATTCTTTTGGATTCATCTACGTGATTCTTTTTTATATTGAAGCTTTCGCTGTGTATATTAGTCATCACTATTTAATATCTGTATTTCTTTGAGTTTTATATTTTTAAATAAATAAATCTAAAACATTTATTTGGATCATCCCACGAGAACGATCATCCACTTGCAGCGCCCTCTCAAACCCCAACGTTGTTAACTTTTGTAACTATTCACAATTATGAAAGTTTGCTACAACAAACCCGCATAGTTGAAAACCATGGAAAGCAGACAAATTGTATTCATTTATTGTTTGAACAAAACAAATCATCGTGACATACGTTTGAGAATTGTTGCAAAAGTTGTCAATGACGGGGCAATTATTATAATGATATCCTTATTGGCGATAAACTTATCGTGTCCCGTTAGCACTGTCTTAGATCACGAAAACCTTTTGTCCTTCGATAGTGAATACACCGACCATATTTAATTTTATTGTATAGGTCAATTATTATTCATTTAAATCACGGCTCATTTTTGTTCTACTTTGTCTACGAGTTCTACAAGGCCGATTTGCTTTATTTTATAATAAAGTTTTGACTTTGTAGATTAACGTCAACTCTACTTTTTATTTTTATTTAATTGTTATATTTTTAAAACCGTTCTTTTTGTAGTCTGTGGAGTTTTAGTATTGTAATTTTTTGATTATTTACATTTTTAATTTAAAAGCATTATTTCTAATGGATGCATTTTAATATGCCCAAGACCGATTGTCCACTTACAGCGCCTGCTTCGTCACGTTTTGTAACTAAACATTCTCCCTATAATTGCTTACTATGCCACCAACAATTCCTAGTCGAGTTTCATAGTATGTGGGGTGTATTCAAAATTCTATATCTCTGTCTCTTAGTGTGTCCGTTCTTTTTTCGAAATTTTTAAATTTTGACTAGTTAAATCGGGATATTTGATAAAAAAAAAGTAAAATAAGAATGTCTAAGAACTAATGTTTTATCTCTTAAGTAACATAGACAAACTGACCGGCAAAGTCTAAAAATCTGCTATGTTAAACATATGATATATGAATTTAATGTAGAATTTTTTTGGTAAAAATGGGGTGGGAAAGTTTGGGGTCCGAGGGAAAGTTACTGGAAAGGATAAGTCAGAGAGGGAGATAAGTTGGAGGGAGGGCAAACCAATAAGTTGGGGCGGTAAGCCGGAAACATCTAAGGCAAGGAAGGTGGGTAATTCGGGGTTGGTGGTGGGGGTAAGTTAAGGGGTGTTTGCTAAATAACGCATGCAGAAGTTTGGCTGAGAATGTTAAGCTTAATATTTTCAACAGTTTTTGTTCGAATGCATTTATTTTCGGGAATGGCGGGGGAGGGGTAATTTGGGGGTGTTTGTTAAATAACGCGTTTAAAGATTCGTCTGAGAATGGTAAGCTTAGTATTTTCAACTGTTCTTGTTCGATTGCGTTTATTTAATAAATATTAATATTAAATAATCACCCAAATTTTAAAAAGCTGTATATTAAACATATGATATATGAATTCAATATGGAATTTTATGGTAAGAGTCATTGGTAAAGCTGGGGGAGGAGCCCTAGAGGGGGTAAGTTAGAGAGTAAACCAAGAGAGGGGAGGTAATTCTGTGGTAGAGATAAGCCGGAAAAGGAGTAAACCGGGGTAACTAAGGAAGGAAGGGAGGGTAAATCGGGGGTGTTTGTTAAGTAACGCGTTTAGAAGTTCGTCTGAGTATGGTAAGCTTAGTATTTTCAACTGTTTTCGTTCGGTTGCGTTTGTTAAATAAATATTAATATTAAATAAACACGCTTGGAAACCCGAAGAATTGTAATAACACAATTAGCGTTGTATATAAGGAAATTCTTCAATAAATTATCCTTTTCCCAGTCATGTTTTGACGAGGTTTCCCTAGTAATTGTTTACTTCATAAAAAATATCTAATTACCAATTGTGTATTTTTCTTAAAATTGTTAAAATCTTCATGGCAAAGGCTGCTTTATCTACTTCTTGAAACTCAAAGCTTTACAAGACAAGTGTAAATTCAGAAATTTTAAATGACAAAATTATGCACAACTCCATAGTTTCTAAAAAAAAGGATCAGACTATGCATTCAAATAAAACTGACATAAATACCTTTATTACTATCTATTAGTGTGCCTGTGTTACTGTCTAAATTAACATATCAAAAGATAATTTATAGTGAACTATCTGACGAATTAATAAAATGATTATGTTGTCGTGATTACTATAATGAATTGTGCCTGGAGAGAAAATATTTGAGATGCAGAAACAATAAAAGAATAATACCCTAGAGTGTGACAGAAATAATTATACTAGATATGATAAATGGGCTACAAAAAAGTAAATAAAACGCAATGACAATAACTAGTTATAAGGCATAGTCTTGGTTAAGAAACAGTAATCTCACTGCTAATCTGTAAAAAGACTATCTTGTAAAAATAAAATCTGTTTAGTATGATTGAGAAAATCTACTACTAAGCATGATTTATATTATTTTGACTATATTTGAGTTCGTTAAAAGGAACATTCTCAGATAACTTGAATTTTCCTGAATATTTAAGATATTTAAATATCTGTGTATTAAAAACGAGTTTCTTGTTATTAATTAGGACTAACAAATAGTAATACAATTACAGCAAAAGTTCAGCAGGTCATAAAATAATTATTTATTTCAGAATAATGGTTACTTTTCTGGTGAATGTCACATACGTTACCTATATGTTATCCATATGTTAGTAGCATTAACCTGATATTTTTATAACACGGATTTAATTTAAAAACGTTCTAATTTAATTTTACTAGGCATTTTGAAATCTTCTTCAAGTAAAACTTGTTCCGTTTTATTAGAAGTTCATTAAAGCCTTAATATTTTAAAATTAAGTGTGTATCAGAAATAGGGGTCACATAAGTTACTCCGCGGCTTTTAAGAAAATAAATATTCATAGCTAGATAGCTACATTATAAAAGAAATTTGTTGTGGCTTATTAAAGGTGCATGTTTAGAGTGCTACTGTCCAGTAATAGTTTTCTGAATAATATAGTATTTAATAAAATATCTAATTAATTTATATTATTCAATTAGTTTTATCTGAACCGGATTCAATTATTACACGAACGCTCGTTATAAGATGTTCATTAAAGGATGGGTAAATAAAAAATTAATTTTTGTTTATAGAACTTCTTGTTTATTCTCAAACCCCTGCTACTAACCTAAATGTACGTGCATCCCAACGAGTTACTTTTTAAGTAACTTAATTACTTTTTAAGTAACTTAATTACTTTTCAATTTTCAGTAACTGTAGCAATAACTCATTACTTTATGTCAGTAACGTACTAAGGTTACTTTGTTATTTTCCTCTAAATAATTTCTAAATTTTTAGGTTTATAAATAAAATTAGGTTCGCGTTTCACATGATAATAATAATCTGCTAAAGTGTAAATAGGCCTTTCATATGAATGAAGGTTTTAAAATGACAAACATGTAGTTGCAGTAAAATTTTACGGCTTTACTCTCTTTGGGGCCTGGTCACAACGGCCAATGACCACAACGGTCAATCGCTATTTTGGCTGTTGTGGTCATAACCACAACGGTCTCCGTGACCATAACGGCCAATTTGACCATATCGCCCAACTCGGCACTTAACCATAACGGCCACCATGACCACAACGGCCAACTAGAAATTCCAACCCATCCGCCATTTTGACCACAACGGCCACCGACGCTTATGTATTGGCGTCGCTGGTGACGATGTCCACAACGGCCAAAATAACCACAACGGCCAACTAGGGTGTGTGACCACAACGGTCAAAATGACCACAACGGCCAACTAGGGTGAGTGACCACAACGGCCAAAATGACCACAACGGCCAATTATGGAGCGTGACCACAACAGCCAAAATGACCATAACGGCCAACTGTGGCGAGTGACCACAATGGCCAAAATGACGACAACGGCCAAATGTAGCGCGTGACCACAACAGCCAAAATGACCACAGCGGCCAACTTTTTTCATACTGTTATTGGGTTTGTTAAAGCTCATTTCTCTCTTTTAACTTAGCCTGTATTTCAATAAGGTACGTCCAGAATTTAACAGCGAGGTCTGATGTCAAAGTAGCACCGATTTAACGTGACTTACCTATATTGAAAAATGCACCTCTATATACAACTGCAGCCCCATGCAGTTGACGAAATTTTTCTTTCTTAGTTTCTCGGTAAGTATCTGTAACGGTTCGTTTTTGTCAGTAGGTTTATCTTAAATCATTTACCAATTGGCATTGATTTGCGCTTATAATTTATAGTACGAAAGCAATAAAATATTTTTTCCCAATTTTGCTTATTAAAATGCTCATTACATATATTGAATTTTATTATTAAAACAACATTTTAATGATAAAGGTGGATAAAATTAATTGAAACAGTGAATAAAATGTTTCTAGCAACACTTTATTCACACTGCTATTGACAACACGAATAAAGTAAAAAAAAATAAACGTCGCACTACCTTTGAAATTTTCGTTGCTAGGATCGCTTGTTTTATGTCTCATGTGACATTTCACGTAAATTCTTCAATTTGCCGATTTCAAGTCCGAAATTGTGTTTGAAATGGCAAATAACCAGGAAGAAAGCATACCAGAAGATGTTCTGAAGGAAGCTGCGATTGCAGTATCCAATTTATTGCCAGAAAAATCTAAATTAGTTTACGAAAAGGAGTACAAAACATTTTGTGACTGGAAGACAATAAAAACTGTGAAAACTGTTAACGAGGAAATACTGCTAGCATATTTCTTAGAAAAATCACAGAAAGTAAAGGTGTCCACCTTATGGTCTCATTACTCGATGCTCAAAGCAACGCTATCCATAAATGAAAATATTGATATTTCCAAGTAAGTAAACTTAATTATTCTAAATTTCATTTAATTATTTTGGAGTTTTGCAGGTTTTCAAGGCTCATCGCTTTTATAAAAAGACAATCTTCAGGTTACAAACCAAAAAAGTCTAGAACTTTTGAAAAAAGTAATTTCTACCAATTTTTATCCGAGGCTCCTAATGAAATGTATCTATGTATGAAGGTAAGAGTCTCTATAAATCATCCTTGAAATACGTTTCCTAATTTTCATTCTTTATAGGTAGTATTAATTATGGGTATAGCTGGCGGATGTAGAATTGACGAACTACATAAAATTCGAGTTGATGATATTGATGAGAAAGAGTCTGTTTTAATAATTTCGCTTCCGGACACTAAAACAAATAAGAGCCGCAAATTTACAATTATCAATGAAAACTGTCGAGTTGATTTGATAGAAATTTACAAGAAGTACAAAAATTTACGTCCACAAAACGTACCACACAGAAAATTTTTTCTCTGTTATCGTAATCAAAAGTGCACAATACAACCTATCGGTATCAACACTTTTGCAAAAATACCTCAAATGATAGCAAAATATCTAAAGTTACCAAATCCTGATCTTTATACCGGGCACTGTTTTCGAAGAACTTCCGCAAATTTACTAGCCAATGCAGGAGCTGACTTATTAACTATAAAAAGGCACGGAGGCTGGAAGTCCTCTACAGTAGCTGAACAGTATATCGACGAATCAATTGCACAAAAAATATCCACGTCAAGAAAAATTTTGACAAATGTAAATCCAAATGAAAGGCCTGGAACTTCCACTGCACTTGACCCTGACGAAAGTAGAGTCAACTTAACTTCCACTGTACTTGACTCTGACGAAAATAGAGTCAACTTTCCTGGTTTAAGAATTCATCAAATTAATAATAGTACAATTAACATTTATGTAAATAAATTACCTAATCAATAATTTTTTTTTAATTCTGCAAAATTGGAAAAAATCTTGTATGATACACGTGAATAAAGAACATTTTATCCACTCAAAAACATTATCGCACTCGGCTTGCGCCTCGTGCACTAAACAATTTTTCGTGGATAAAATTTGTCTTTATTCACTTATACCATAAATAGCTATTCTTATATTTTCTTTATTGAAATATTTCAATTACACAATAAAATAAAATAAAATGTTGATGGTATAGGCAACTCTTCTTGCTTAGGTAAGAACCTTAGTGACGAGTTGGCATTTTTTTTCATTTCAACTCTTTTAGTAGCTAAAAAATTATTAGGTATTAGCATTAGTGAATTGGAACTTTCACTAGAGTTTCGTACTTACTTGAAAAAGAATTCTTCTCGTAGTCTTGTGGTTATTCCTAAAAGATAGAGATTATTAGTTCAAAATAAACAGTAATTAACTTGTTTTGTACTTACCCAACTTTCGAGTCATCTATTTAGCCTTAACGCTGGTGTAAACTTCTTCATGCATATTGCTGACAGCGCCTTGTAAACAATTTTTTCGAATTTAAAAGTATTTTTAATAGAAATTATAAATTTCCATTTTGCATACGATATGTAAACAAACTTTATCTTGCAACTGTCTTTCTGTTGCGCCGTCTCGAATAATTCCCTTTAATAAACATTGTTGCCGCAGTTATCTCTTCATGCTACTTGAGACTACTGGTCATACATCTGCTTTGCGCAGAAGTTATCGCATTACGTAATAACTGCCGTGTGTTTTGAAACGTGTTGTGTTAACTATTTAACCCATTTGACATGGAATTTCTTAATTAGATTGGAATAATATTTGCAACGCTGCCCCTCGCGGACGTACTTTGATATTTGAGATTTGCACATTTTTGCCGTCGACGGATATCCGGTGATAGGCTTTTAAAGAAAGGTCTGAACGACATTCTTCTTTTGGTTTAGTAGTAATCAACTACGATCGAATTTGATCTTGGTGAAATATTGTGGGTGCTATTTAAGAGACAAATCTCTGGAGCCATATATGATGGTAATGGTGAGATTTTGTCTTCAATTACGCTTCAGCGGATTATTAGCACCACATCAATAATAATCAAACTGGTAACTACCCTATTGGAATATTTGGAGGGAAGCCATTTTGTCGCACAAGCGGATTCATTAGACCAGATCAATTCCTTCGATCGATACGAATTAACCCCCACCCAATGCCTGAAGTTCTTCACAGGATTACCAAATTATTCTTTGAATGTGGATGCATTTTGTTATCGGGTAGATACCGCCCTTTTACCTTTTAGCCGCCCACCATCAGAGGCTTCTTGGGAAAGGTGTACCCCATTAAGTATAGTAAGAAGACTATTTTTAACAGAAACTCAAACTGTAGTTCACCCCTACCATAGCATTTAACCAGTCAACGTTAGGACTAGAATATAATTAATATTAATTAGATACATTATTTAGTTTATTCATTGGATTGGAAATTATCAATTGTATAAGTATGTAATCTAGTCATTGTCAAGTCTGTTAGTTCAACAAATGCCCAATTGCTCCTAGTATTACTGCATTAACTTGCGAAGCAGTAAATCGTAAGCTTACGACGGCTAACCCCTCTCCCCTATTACATGTTCTAACATTGGTGGTGGTTATTTTATTTTTTTTTGGTTACTTCCTTTATAATTACATATTAGAATACCTACTATATTCAGCTCTCGATAGAACAATTACCGAGAACTTGATACTGACTGATATACAATAATATCATTCCTTTTTTTTAACCCTCTCAATAGATTTTACAGTACAGTTAATATTTGTTTCAATATACAATTAATTACTCTCAATACTTATTATCATAATTATTTATGTTCAAGTATTTATTATATTAATTAAACGGAAATTTATGGTTATGAATGGGCCTTTTAATGGTATGATAAGCAAGTACTTACTTAGCCCCGAGACGGTAAGTATCTGGTGCCCTTTTCTTAATTTTGGTGGTTCGATGGTTGCTGTGTCCTTAGTTGGAAAATTAAGTGGCGCTCCCTTACAACTTGAATCCAGCCCTTCTCCACTGATAGCTGGTCCGGGAGGACACAACTTTAAGCCATCGTTTACTTTGGTAATTATCGTCGCTTTATCCTATGGTAAGGGTGCGTGACATATCCCAGGCAGATTAAATGCTGAAAATTTGATACAGGTACACTATAACTATTTACAGAATCATGATACTTTAGTTCACAGGATAGTTTATCTTTAACATCAAAAAAAGTTTTTTTTTTCTATTACTTGTTTATCTACAGTAATGTTTCCATTTTGGGGACGTTTTAAAAAGTACGAAATTTTAATAAAATCAATCTAGGGTGCAGCATGAGACGTAACCCCAGAAACAAACCGCAATAATCCAAAACAGTATTGCTCCATACGTATCCGAGAGAAAATACAAGAAAAACGAGAAAGAAATGACAGATTACTTACTCGCGCACCGGGCGATAAAACGTAGGGCAGCCGGGCCGGGTCGTCAAAGAGTTTAAGAAATTATTAGATGAGCAGAGAAATCAAGATTTCCAGAACTATTTCTACTGCCTAACAGCAACTGGCTACATTATGGAACGTCATAAAGATCGTGTTTACGCCTCTTACCATTGAAGAAGAAAAATTCATACTGGAATTCCTTCAAGCGCGAAGTAAGGTCATCGAAACTGAAGTAAATTCAAAGAAGTCCACAGGTTTCGACGTAATAAGTGGAAAACTCCTAAAGGAACTTACATATGAGGGATTTCGCATGATAACTGTAATCTATAAAGGGATATTAAGGACGGGATATTGCCCTGGCCAATGGAAGGTTGCCCAAACAGCAATGGTCCCAAAACCGGAGAAACTACCATCAGATGTGGCCTCATACAGACCCATTAGTCCGTTATCCGTCAATAGTTTGTAAAAAATTGTTCGTCAAGAGAATGTCGCCGCTAATTGTGGAAAATCAGCGAATGCCCAACTAACAGTTTGGATTTCGTCTACAATACGCTACAATCGAAGAAGTACAGATAGTTGCATCAAAAATCAGGTTTGACCTGGAGACCAAAACATTTTGTTCAGCGTTTGTTTCAAAATAAAACATAACGTTGCTTTAGTTACGTTTAATAAAAATACGGACAGAAAAATGTTATACATGCGAACAGTATAACTCTTAGGAAGCAACTGGTTGCTGTTAAAAATACAAACTTAAATACTGAAGGGCCAAGGGGTTTAAAAGCCGCGTTTCTATTGAATACAACTTATAGAGAGCTTATCTAAAGTACCGTTACATTTACGCACCTTGTCGCTGCCCGTATTGTCTCTTTGAAATTTCATCTTTCACACAAGAGAGGGGTCTAGGCCACAACAACCAATGATCACAAGGGCCAATCGCTATTTTGGCTGTTGTGGTCATAACCACAACGGTCTCCGTGACCATAACGGCCAACAACCACAACGGCCAATTTGACCATATCGCCCAGCTCGACACTTGACCATAACGGCCACCATGACCACAACGGGCAAATAGAAATTCCACCCATCCGTCATTTTGACCACAACGGCCACCGACGCTTATGTATTGGCGTCGCTGGTGACGATGACCACAACGGCCAAAATGACCACAACGGCCAACTAGGGTGAGTGACCACAACCGCCAAAATGACCACAACGGCCAATTATGGAGCGTGACCACAACAGCCAAAATGACCATAACGGCCAACTGTGTCGAGTGACCACAACGGCCAAAATGGCCACAACGGCCAAATGTGGCGCGTGACCACAACAGCTGAAATGACCACAACGGCCAACTTTTTTTCATAGTGTTATTTTGGTTTTGTTAAAGCTCATTTCTCTCTTTTAACTTACACTTATTTCAATAAGGTACGTCCAGAATTTAACAGCGAGGCCTGATGTCAAAGTAGCGCCGATTTAACGTGACTTACCTATATTGAAAAATGCACCTCTATATACAACTGCAGCCCCATGCAGTTGACGAAATTTTTCTCTCTTAGTTTCTCGGTAAGTATCCCAGGCAGATTAAATGCTGAAAATCTGATACAGGCACACTAGTAGTCCGTAAAGGTTGCTAATGTCGTGTTTCTAGTTGAAAATTAGGTATAAAATCGGATCAGTCGCGCGACACCAGATGTTATGGGTAGAATAGCTGAAGTGGAGTCTGGATATTTCACGAAAAAGTATCTTTCAGTGAGGTATAAGTGAGGATTTGAAAGAAGGTATACGGTAAATGTCGCTTGAGGTTGTGGAGTAGATCTACATACATATCACACCCTGTCAAAGGTTTGGATTATGTCTATGAATGCCGCTGAACAAAATGTTTTGGTATCCAGGTCAAACCTGATTTTTGATGCAACTATCTGTACTTCTTCGATTGTAGCGTATTGTCGACGAAATCCAAACTGTTAGTTGGGCATTCGCTGATTTTTCACAATTAGCGGCGACATTCTCTTGACGAACAATTTTTTACAAACCATTGACGGATAACAGACTAATGGGTCTGTATGAGGCCACATCTGATGGTAGTTTCTCCGGTTTTGGGACCATTGCTGTTTGGGCAACCTTCCATTGGCCAGGGAAATATCCCGTCCTTAATATCCCTTTATAGATTACAGTTATCATGCGAAATCCCTCATATGTAAGTTCCTTTAGGAGTTTTCCACTTATTACGTCGAAACCTGTGGACTTCTTTGAATTTACTTCAGTTTCGATGACCTTACTTCGCGCTTGAAGGAATTCCAGTATGAATTTTTCTTCTTCAATGGTAAGAGGCGTAAACACGATCTTTATGACGTTCCATAATGTAGCCAGTTGCTGTTAGGCAGTAGAAATAGTTCTGGAAATCTTGATTTCTCTGCTCATCTAATAATTTCTTAAACTCTTTGACGACCCGGCCCGGCTGCCCTACGTTTTATCGCCCGGTGCGCGAGTAAGTAATCTGTCATTTCTTTCTCGTTTTTCTTGTATTTTCTCTCGGATACGTATGGAGCAATACTGTTTTGGATTATTGCGGTTTGTTTCTGGGGTTACGTCTCATGCTGCACCCTAGATTGATTTTATTAAAATTTCGTACTTTTTAAAACGTCCCCAAAATGGAAACATTACTGTAGATAAACAAGTAATAGAAAAAAAAAACTTTTTTTGATGTTAAAGATAAACTATCCTGTGAACTAAAGTATCATGATTCTGTAAATAGTTATAGTGTACCTGTATCAAATTTTCAGCATTTAATCTGCCTGGGATATGTCACGCACCCTTACCATAGGATAAAGCGACGATAATTACCAAAGTAAACGATGGCTTAAAGTTGTGTCCTCCCGGACCAGCTATCAGTGGAGAAGGGCTGGATTCAAGTTGTAAGGGAGCGCCACTTAATTTTCCAACTAAGGACACAGCAACCATCGAACCACCAAAATTAAGAAAAGGGCACCAGATACTTACCGTCTCGGGGCTAAGTAAGTACTTGCTTATCATACCATTAAAAGGCCCATTCATAATCATAAATTTCCGTTTAATTAATATAATAAATACTTGAACATAAATAATTATGATAATAAGTATTGAGAGTAATTAATTGTATATTGAAACAAATATTAACTGTACTGTAAAATCTATTGAGAGGGTTAAAAAAAAGGAATGATATTATTATATATCAGTCAGTATCAAGTTCTTGGTAATTGTTCTATCGAGAGCTGAATATAGTAGGTATTCTAATATGTAATTATAAAGGAAGCAACCCAAAAAAAATAAAATAACCACCACCAATGTTAGAACATGTAATAGGGGAGAGGGGTTAGCCGTCGTAAGCTTACGATTTACTCCTTCGCAAGTTAATGCAGTAATACTATGAGCAATTGGGCATTTGTTCAACTAACAGACTTGACAATGACTAGATTACACACTTAGACAATTGATAATTTCCAATCCAATGAATAAACTAAATAATGTATCTAATTAATATTAATTATATTCTAGTCCTAACGTTGACTGGTTAAATGCTATGTTCAGAAAGGACTCAATGTCCAAATGACTGATTCATCATCACTAAATTAATAAATGACCTCAACAAAAATTGATTGACGGCTTAGTTAACAAATTACAGGTTATCTCTTATGATAAACTTATCGGATTGCGAAATAAACCCAGAAGATTCTCCAAATCCTGCTACTCGCTTGTTTATTTCCTTAACTACCAAACTTTCAGTAGGGGTGAACTACAGTTTGAGTTTCTGTTAAAAATAGTCTTCTTACTATACTTAATGGGGTACACCTTTCCCAAGAAGCCTCTGATGGTGGGCGGCTAAAAGGTAAAAGGGCGGTATCTACCCGATAACAAAATGCATCCACATTCAAAGAATAATTTGGTAATCCTGTGAAGAACTTCAGGCATTGGGTGGGGGTTAATTCATATCGATCGAAGGAATTGATCTGGTCTAATGAATCCGCTTGTGCGACAAAATGGCTTCCCTCCAAATATTCCAATAGGGTAGTTACCAGTTTGATTATTATTGATGTGGTGCTAATAATCCGCTGAAGCGTAATTGAAGACAAAATCTCACCATTACCATCATATATGGCTCCAGAGATTTGTCTCTTAAATAGCACCCACAATATTTCACGTGTCAATAGTTCAAGTGTCTGGTCCATTAACAACGTTTTACAGATATAATTTAAATAGCTTCCTAATTAATTAGCGGCCCGCCTAATTTAGTCTCATGCATTTATGGAACTTGTATTCCAGTTTAGAAAGTATAGCTGGGAATTTTTTTTTATAAAGGTAAGTGATATTTAGTTGTGTATATTTTCAGACTGTTTTACCGTGATTTTGTGTTTGTGAATTTCAACAATAACAGGTTTATTTTTCAATTTATAACCTTTCATATTTCATCAAGTGTTGGAGGGTTTATTAATCACTACAATTAATTTTTTCTTTTTTCTTTTTGACCCCACATTATCACTACAATATATAAGTTCTTTTGGAATGTCGACTTTTTCAATTCTTATACGAATGTGCAACTATTCGTGTTTATCATGAAGGTCCATGACGTACACTAATGATTTGTCACTAATAACTCATATGTCTACAGTTACAAAATGCACTGTATAAAATATTGGAAAAATGTAATAATAATTATAACTCTGCAATTTCGTAAAAAAATATGTTTATGTCGTATAATAAACACAAATATGTACTTGCATGCTTTAATAAACTATACGTAATTTATGGGGAATTTCTCATTAATGTTAATATAAATAAATGTTGGGTCTTTGTGGTTAGTTTTGTTAATATTTACATTTCCTAATGGCTGCATATGAAATATAAAAGCTGCACAGTCACATTCATACCAAGTATATCCTATAAGAGTTCCTTATTTGAAGCAGGCAGTGAGTTTGCATTTGTATGAGTTGATTCGAGAGAATGCAGGAGATTCCTTGCAATTTTAACATTATAAGTAAGTATGTAGATTGAATCTCACTCTTTGCATAAATAAAATAGCGTATGCAGGCATTAATTTAATAATTTTATAAATTTTCTGCATTTCAGTCATTTCACGTTTGTAAATGAAATCGGAATAGAATTTAAAGAAGCACTTGGATCTTGAAATTGCTATCATTTTCTTTTTAGTCATTATTGCATTTAAGTTAAGTTTTCGACATGTAAAGTTGACTTGATTATTATTATTATTAGATATCGCATTATAGTCGTTAAGGAAGAAAGGCTCATATTTAAGCTCATGTCGAGATCTGGCCCATTTATTTGCAATAAACCTTCGGATATTGCACGATTTATACTACTTCGTATTTTCAAGGAAATAAGGAGATTGTGCTTGTAATATAATTTATAAAAACATTTATACAAATGTACGGTTATGTTAAACTATGCTAATGTTATCCGAGTATTCACTGTTGAATCTTTCTTCTTTAAATTATATTCAAGCTGAGGTGTTAAGTGAAAACTTTTAGTAAAATCTCAGACATAAGAATAATTATTGGGAATGACACAAAACATTCTATTGTATATTTACTGTTTCTACCATCTACCAGTCATGTTACCTTTATCTTGTTACAGTTTTTCTTTGTATTTTAATATTCTTATGACTTATTAGTTATTATGTTCTTTAATGAGGGACAGCATTGTATGTACTTATATGGACAGTAAACGACACGTTAATAATAATTATTTTCCTATTAGGTACGCGTTTATAATAGTATATTATTATACGACGAGTTTTATAAGACGATCTATTTTTTATGCCCTTTTTGGTATCATTAAAATTTCTCATTACTAATGGCTAACTACTGAAAAACTCACGGTTTTTTAATTACAAGGATTATAGTTACTTCCTTTTAATCTTCTTAAAATTGGCGCCTCGTAAATACCAACTTGATATGCTGAAATCCCTGGTATCATCTGTCTGCTATCATTAACTTTTGACGAAGAATTGAAGAAACAGTGTCAATAATCCATTTATAAATATGTATATCCAAATCAATAAAAGGTTTACAAATTGGAATACCAAATCCAATAATTGTTATTCACCAATGGTAAGTACATAAATTTTCTTATTATCCGAATTGATTATAATAATAAAAGTTTTCCATAAATTTGTCTTGTTAGCAAAATTCAATCGCAAAATTTATTAATCACTTGTTTAAATTGAGGCGCTACTTAAATAAACATTTTTATTTTAAAACTTTCTTAATTAAATCACTTTGACGTTTAATATTACCAAATCTAACCTCAAAAGTTTGACATTGCTAAATTAGGTCAGCATAACCTCAATTCTTATTAATCTGAACTAGACATGTGCACTCTTTTCAAGATGTAAATTGAAAGAGAGATTATTACAAAATGGCAGTCCTTTTATAACTTTTTGTCGAAACAATTGAATATGATGTGGTTTTTTGCATAAAACAAATGCCTGTTGACATTTCTAAATATTCTTAACCCTATTTTTATTTATAAGTCTTAATTAACACTTAAAGTAATTAGATAAACTTATAGGAAATTAGATTCTGAATCTACACATCTAGTATGCTACAATTATGTGTTCATTACAAAATAAGCCCTCCTTTGCACGTCGATGGAACCTAATTTTCAAAAAAACTATTTATTAACTTAATTACTTAAAAATATCTTTATATACCTTCCTATCTTTACACATTTAAACAATACGATCTTAATAACATTATTTACATATTTTTAGATTAATCCAATTACAGTATTCAATGAACGTTCCAAAGCGCTACATAATTACATGTTCTTTATCTAAAATCATTAATAAAAAGCAGCCCCTATATTTAACCTAGTAAGAATTGTGTGATAATGAAGCAGCTTTACAAACCTCCATCAAAATAATTTAACCAAGAGCTGTACAATTTTGAAATACAATTATACAACTTATACAACTGAGGAATTAACTATTAAATGAGAAGGTAAGATAGTAAATACTTATATACCATTACAATATACTTTGTCTGTTGTAGGTTAAATCTTACATTAAAATTGCCCTAAACTTCATTAAATCGAAAAATTACATAATTGTCTTTCACATCGTCAATGGACAAGAAAAATTAACTAAATTCATATGGAAAAATCAGTTTTCCAGATATCATTTATCTGACTATAGTGTACAAGTGCGCTTGTTAATCATAAATAACAATATTTTAAATTACATATAAAAGAACAATTACTCAAAATTATTATTTTGAAAATTGAAGTTATGCAACTAAACTAACGTATCGCTTTGAAATTTCATAAATATGCTTATTTAAATTATAGTGTGGGTGCATTCCTTCTTGGCATCTCAATCATTATCATTATCATGACAACATACAATAGAGGTTTCATTATGAGGTTCATAACGACACGACTTTTCATAATGCAACGAGTTGCAACAAATGGTGGTATAGAAAAAAGCTAAAATTCGTATACATACTAAACTTGAGCACGTACTTCATCGTCAATCGCCACGCATTGAAGAATAAATATTATTAATACTTAGTATTACTCTAAATCTGTTTTATTATTTTTATTTTTACTTTCTATGTAAATGACACTTTACAGGCATTAATAGTAACTTAGTAAATGAGTAATTACAGCCCTGTAAAATTCTACAATGCTTATCAACAAAAAGCTAATGGAAACTGCTTTGTTTTTTAACCACAACGCCTAGCTATAAATTGTGCTTTGATTACAAAATGTATGTATTCCTTTTAAATATACACAATAAATTAATTAAAAAAAACCGCTGGTGAAGATGGAAATAAAACTTTGTATTTGACACTCTTTGTAGTTACTTTACTTATCTTTACTGGGTTCACTGGATTATAGAGGCTCGCTCCTTCGTCGCTCGCCCCACAAACTTTCCAGCTCACCCGTAAAGATTAATTTACAAAACTTGTCACGTAAATAACTATTATTGTTAATTTTATAAAATATCAATTTAAATAAAGAAATTTTGATTATAGTATTTGGTACTATTATTTATCAATTTCGTAAGTCAGCCTTAAGAAGTAATCATTAAATTCGTCACGGATTCTTACAACACAATGAGAGTTAAGAAAGTCTAGTAGTTGCGTAGAAATGCTCTAGTTTGATCATCACCTAGTTCACAGTTTGAGATTGCAGCTAATGACAGTTTTAGAAGTCCACTTGGAAGTAGTAAATCAGTTAAAAGTAAATCAGTAAAAAAAGAGTGTATGCAACTCGCGCATAATGCTTATTAATACACTTGTATGAATTACAACACGACCGCAACGAGTGTTGTATACTTCATACTTGTGTGTTAATAACCATCATTAAGTGCTCATGTGCTTCTGTACATAATATACTATTATAGTTGTAAATCCAACGTATTCAAAAGGTTACATTACAATTTAGCGATTTTTGCGTGTAATATGTGGTAACGCTGTCACGTTTTGTTTATATTCTGTGGCCGAAGCTTTTTTTTTAAACTTTATTTATTGAATATAATAAAACACATTTATATATTTCGTATGCAGTCGTAGAATATATTTTATTATTTTTAATCGAGAGAAAACTTTATCTCTTTTAACATTTAGAATACAAATATTAATATTACTTTGTCTGTAATTATTTAACGAGTTTAAGACGAGTTTAAATAATTAAATTTGAATTAACACACTTAACAGAACAATTTTAGAATTCACATTTAAATGACATTAAGCAAAATAATTAATTAATACTCGAATGAGCCTTTATGTTTTTACTAGCAAGATAATTTTAAAATCCACATCTAGTTTTAATACTCACTCAGGATAAACACTTGTTGAATACTTAATAAAGACTTGTGTGTTGAATGAATATTTAATAAAGACTAAAGACTTAAGATTAAAACAGAGGTATTTATACCTTATCTGCCTACACAGTTCTCATGGTCATGAGAGAATAAATGCCAAAGAAGTTCTCATAGAGATAACATAGACTTAGCAGAAAAACTGTAATTTGATATCGTGAGTTTTATTATCTTAAGCAATTCTCATGTAACATGATCTTATCTATAGTGCGATTCTACGTACGTTACTGTCAAATGACATTTTTTTGGTATTTAAACGTGTCAAATTCAAATGTGTTTAGATAATAATTGTTTTTGGAAACTTGTTGCTTTGTAAGATTGACTACATTTGTTTTATACTACATATAATATGTAGTATAAAACAAATGTAGCCAATCATACAAACAACAAGTTTCCAAAAGCAATTTAATAATAACCTCTATTATTGAATTGTTTTCAACATCACAATGAGCCTATTTTTAACGAAAAGCAGAAAAGGTCGACGTGTTGTCAAAGTGTACAGAGTTCAACCTTGTAAAACTGTTTTTAGTTGAGAATCTGTAATTGTATTAAATTAATAATTTATTAAATGTCGAATTTAATATTTACTAACACAATATTTAAATTTCTAATGACAATTAAATAGTTATTTACATTACAAGCTGAGAAAGTTTACTTTTAGGTGCAAGGTGTTTTTGATTGGCCGAGGCGAAGCGTAAGCGTAGCCGAGGTTAGTTAAAAACCCGAGCACCTGAAAGGGCTTTCGAGGCGTGTAAAATGTATTAAACTTTTCATTCTCCCCTTAACATTTATTAACCACTGTAAATAAATAAATAAAATGATGATTCAGTGATTATAATAAAATAATGTTTTTGCACGTCCTATATATAAGGCTCTACTTTAGTCCCCCAAAAGAGGGAGTAAAGTAGTACTTTTACTCCCTGAGGGAGTAAAGTGTTTCCATGACAACAACAAGTAAACAAGAAAAACAAGTAATCGCGCTACATGTTAGGATTTGGCGTTTGCAGAGTTTAATTGTTGTCAGAATGACATGTAACGAAATTTTCGGAAAAATTTTAGAAATTTTGAATTTTTGCGATTAAGTCCTTTAGGACGTGCAAAAAATAGCGTATAAACCACTGGACTAAAGTGCCTTTTAATCCCCCATGCGTTTATTTTCCTCGCTAACGCCCAAAAAAAACACATTAAACGATGCACTTTAGTCCCTGGGTATATAATATACTATTGTGTATACAACAGTATTGTTACCAAAGTAATGTTGGCAACAGCCACCTTATAATATTATATTTTAAAAAAATTGACAGTTTTACTTCGTTGTCCAGGGACCGAAAGTTTTTCAACAATAGGAAAATGGTATGAAAAACAACTATTACAATGCCCCATAGTAATGCTCGTAAATTGTAACTTTACTCGTATTACAATAATGGTTATTGTAACACTTATTTTTTCAATATACTATTGTGTATGTACTAGGGATATAAAGTACTAACTTGCAGCCTAAACGATAACAGACACATTTGAAGACGATGAAATTGTACATATAATTTTACAGCCCCCCCCCCCGGATAATTTTATCACCTGCAGACTAGAAAGATGTTCTTTATGGTATTCTCGTGGATAAAATCAGTTTTTTTAATTTATAAGAGGGAGCGGGAGAGCCAGAACGAGATTGCGAGCGAGAGGGAAAGAGTGATGGACAGGGTGAAGGAAAGGATTCGAAAGAAGGGGGAGTACAATATCAACTTCTTTTTACTCAACACACAATAAATCATACTGACATGATAATATTAAAGAAAATATTATCTCAAAGAAGTGAATATTTAAAATGTCAAAGTTTAATTATTATTTATTAATAAACAGAAAACCAATATTAGCGATTGTTCTAAAGAATCTATTACCTTACTATTTATTAGGTTTGTTAAAGCTGAAATGAGCAACTATATTTGGGATCCTGCTGATAAGGTTCAAATTGGGTTAGGTTTAGATTATCAAGATTATCAAAGGTTAGGCAGCCAGAAGGCTGTGCCTACCTACAGAGCCAAGTGACGCGAAAGACCAGTACACCAATGCTCCAAGGACGCCGAATAGGATTTAATTTTATTTGTCTTATAAAATACCCTATTTTACCCAATACCTCCAGAAATAGGGGTAGCGAAGCCCAGATGTTGGTTGTTGGTACTGCTAGTGTTTTCACTAAGTCATGAGAATCAGTTTCTCTGATTGGTGCTACCTGCACCTATCCAGTGCAACGCGAAATGCAAGTGCGACATAAAAAACCCTTATCTGTTGACAAAAACTGCACCGACCGTCTACGGTACTATGTTTTACTTTGTTGTTTTTGTTTAACTACTGATGATGCTCAAACAAATTATAATGTCTTATACACTGTGTATATTGACAGTGTATTTGAGAAGAAAAACGTGTGCGCAATAACGATACTAACAAAAAATGGCGACAATCAGCTGTCTGCTGTATTTCAGTTCGACTAGTTCGTTATAAACTGTTGAGACGTTTGAAATTTTAAAAGTTACTAAAACTGGTGGGAACTTAAAAATTTTACAAATATTTAAATAACTTAATGTAGCTATACAATTTAAAACGTAATGAACAACTAAACAAGATTTAGAGAACAAAATTATATTGATTGTGAAATAAATAAGGATTAATAAAAAATTTCACAATATTTATTAAAATATAACCTGACATTACTGTTTCGACAGCTAAACTGTTATAATCAAAGGTCACACGTCGCTAAGGTAAATACAAAAAGTAGATAACTGGATAAAAAGATAAAAATAATAAGAATTCCAATAACGGAGAATTACTGAGTGTTTGTCCAATATATACCGAACTACAAAAAGAACAATTTAAACGGTAAATGCCCGATTTCATGATATCATGTGTTCTGTCTTTAGCATTAAATAAAAATGTAAAAGTGTTGATGGTGGTTTTAAAGGCTATTTTATAATTGTTGGTTTTTCTTAGCATATGTGCAACTTTTTCTGATATTTTGCCAAAATATGGTATAGACATGTAATTTGTTTTTTCTGTTTGATTGTCAATGAGATCTCTTTGCTAAAATCTGGCTGTGTTAGTAGAATAGTTAAAGCTATGTGTACTAAGTATCTGTAAGCTGCTAGTTTCTTGTGGTGATGCATTTGGTATTGTTATGTCCATATGTGTTGGTTTTCTATATATGGAAAATTCAAATAGATTGTGTGCGTTAATATTGATAGCTGTTTTGTTCTGTTTCTCATGTAAAATTTAAGTTTTGATGGATACTATTAATAAAAATTCATCTATAACCTCAAAAGAACTGTCAAAAGAAGCTAAAATGTCATCAACATAACGAAACCAAAAGATAATGTGTTTAGAGAGGTTTAATTCAAATATTTGATCTTCTAAATTATTGACTAGACCAAAAACAGGTATCTGTACATATACCAATATTCTGTTTAGATTTGTAAAATTCTGAGATTCCCGCTAATTTTAGTACCTTTTCAAATTTCAAAGTTTTAACAGATATAAGTAGAGAGCTGTTAGTGCAAATCTATTTACGCCTTTTTACTCAGTGTGAATGTGAAATTTTGTAGTTTATTTTAATAAGTATTATAAGGTAACTTAAAACAATTTTGCATTTTAAACGTTTTTTTATTACATGTATTATTTTATAATTTTAGTAAATAATGTTACTTATGATGAGTAATACGGGTACACTTGGAAATTTATAAGACATGTTCAACAGTAAACTATTTAATATTGATATCCAACTGAGTTGTAGTTTTTGCAATAATTCATATTTACTGTTTTATTTCCAAACAACAAACAGAGATATTAAGAAATAAGGTAAGTAAAAGCAATAATTATAATTATATCTAATACGTAGAAGAAAAGAGTATGTTCATAATTGTAGTACTTTTGAACTTTGGCGGAGTTCACGGAGTACTGCAAGGAAATCTCCTAAAAGAAATTTCATGAGAGTTGGCATGGAGCACGAGCAGTAGTTCACTCTAATAACAATTAACAACCATACCATACACCAAGAAAAACAATTTCGAAGAAAGGTTCTGGAGTGTTTTTTAAGCAAAATAGAAGTGTCCCAAATGGGCTCGTATATAGTTTTTCAATACGTTCTTATGTTTTAATTGTATATGCTTTTTATGCATTTTTGCATTGCAATAAATAAATAAACCACTTATTTTATTATCGACCTTCACCTTCGAAAACTACACTATTTTTACTCTAAATTTTAATCTAAATAGAAAACAAATTATATAAAAGTTTTATAATAATTCACTCTAAACAGGCAATATTTTTCCCATATTCAGTACAATTCAAGAGTAAAATCTTACTCGGAAACGATGAAAAATTTAACTGTATTACTGTAAAAAGTCATCGTAAATGATTAAAGATATAATTGTTTTGGAGTATATTAAATTTACACTAGCATTGTATTGAACTTAACTCTATGGTTGAAGTTAACTCTGGTCTACAGGAAGGTACAGATTAAATATTTTACTCTAAATGTAAACACACACCTTTTAGAGTGATCTAGTGTTCGAATTTTGCGATCATTTTGGAAAAAGTTACAAATTTTTAGTTTACTCGATGCTACACGACTGTAACTTATCACTAAAACTTAATCATCTTTCACATCCTCATTACTGATTGTTTCAGAAACTCGTCTTAGGTCTGGGTTTTCTAAGTCAACTGAATTCTGAATATGGTTACTTTTTCCAAATTTATATACTAATGCGCGCAATCTTGACACAATATTTTTCAATGACATGCAAATAAACATATAAGATGTAATATAATTTATGCTTTTAAGCATAAATAGATTATTTGATGTTAAAATTTAAAAGTGTTTTTTAATTAGTCTTGTGTGTATGTGTGTGTGATACTATAATGAAACTGTCTTTCATGTGTAAACGAAATCAAAAGTTGAGCGTTTTTCATACTTACAATCAAGTTTAGCAAAAAACACTGTTCTATTGAAAATCTCCTGTAGAAAACCAAAATTAAAAAAAAGTATATCAAAGCTAAGGTTTTAACCGAATTACGGACTCAAATTAAGAAGCTTAAGAATCAAGAAATATAATAAATTTTTATCAGACGATTTTGTGTGGATGGTGATATTTCGGCATAGTCAACTTTGATGATATTTATATATGTGTAAAAACTATCTACATATGTAGGTCTCTTTCTCTCCTTAGAAACTTAACAGTGAAGATTTGGACACTTTTGGACATTTCCGTTTTCGGGGAGGATTTCGTCAGAATCCATTTTAATATGGTTTTTTAGTGTTTTTAAGCTATCTGCACTCAGAGAAAAATAATACTTGTAATAAGAAAATCGTACATTAAATTAAGAATTTTGATGCTGTTTTAGAACCTAAGAAGTTTGTAGTTTCAATTTAAGAAATAAATAAGAATAATATTCTTGTTTGCAATTCAAGACTATGAGAGCTTGAATGCAGAATAATCTATTTAAATTATGTTCTTATTTTTACATGAATTTGTTTTAATTTTAACATGAAAATTCTTAATTTAAAACATTCAACTTCTTTACTTAAACTTGAAACATTACCACTTTTAAATTGTCACATATTAATTTAAGAATAACGAAATCTTAATTCAAATCAACGTGTTTCTTATTATAAAACGTCTGATTCTTGGAATAAAGAATTGTTTCTTACTTTAAGAAATGACTTAATGATGTTTTAAGCATTTTCTTTCTCATTTGAAGAAATTAGTAAACGTTGTTTTAAGCACTATTATCTTGAATTTAGTGATTGGCTTTTAGGAATTAGTATTCAAAATAAAAGAAAACAATGGCACATGAAAGATTTATTTTAGATGCAACTACCTAGAAAAATACATACACATATTTCTTAACAAAATAGAAAACTTGACAGTATCGAATCACATCACATGAACCTTGACAACGTTTACTTCCATAAAAGTCCAGGCTGGTACGTTTATACTTGCTATACAGTATTGTAACAAGAGAGAAAAAGAAAGAACCTCTTCTCGAACAACAAATGGAATATTCTACAGCAATCGAGAGGATTACTCATCGCACGAAGCCTGTGAAACAGACGCGGTTATTCTAGAAATATATAGTAGTTTCTAGCGGCTTCTAGTACGATTATAGGAGGGTATAAAATCGACTTCGCCGATAAAAAGAGGCAGTCAACAGCGAGTAGTTAAATGGGTATCACGAAATAAATAGTAAATGTAAAGATAAATGTTGTATTAGAAATTCATAGTTTTAGTGGTTTATAATCATAGCGTTAATTTATAGTGTATTCATTAGTGTTTGTAAATAAATATTAATTATTAATAGACGATTTAAACAGCACTATTGTTATTATTTTAAAAAGAACTTTACAGTGTTGTCAGGTGTCGGGTTTTAAAATAAATAAAATCGCGTAATAATTAAATAAAGTGCTGTGAGAATAAATTTTTAGTGTTAAAAATAATTTCAACAAACATTTAAAATGGTGATGAAATTGTTAAAAGATCTCAAAGTAATAGACTTAAAACACGAACTTGAAGAACGAGATTTAGACACAACGGGCCTTAAAAACGTGTTAATAAATCGGCTAAGAGAATGGCTTTTGGAACAGCAAGAAGACCCTGAAAGTTTCCTCTTCGAAATACCTGGACCCGCAATTGATACTAATTTGTTATTAAGTAAAATGGAAGAGAATTCTAAAATGCTTAAAGAAGAATTACATGAAAATTCTATAATGCTTAAAGAAGAATTACTTGAAAATACTAAAGTGCTGGAACAAAAAGTTTTTGAAAATTCTAAAATGCTTAAAGCAGAATTACTAGAAAAGGCCGAAGAAAATGTTAGAATGCTAAAGGAAGAAATACTGGAGAATTCTAGGAAATCCGAAGACAGTTCTAGAAGGCTTAAAGAAGAATTGCAGGACAATATTAAATCGTTGGAAGAAAAAGTTTTCGAAGAATTTTTGGAGAATGCCAGCGCGCTAGGACTATTGGAAGGCAGATTGGCGGAACAAGATAGGGTAATAAAAATGGCAGAAGAGAAAATAGCCCAAATGCAATTACCACCAACAACTAAGAAAGCCGACATAACCGAAATGCTAGAAGATAGAATGAGGCAACTACGGTTTCCCTCAACTTCTGAGTTTAATGAAGTAAAGAAGCAATTTAAAGAAGAAAAGGGTCCTGCCGTAGGGATAAAAGTAAAACCACCCACGTTCGATGGAAAGATACCTTGGTCTACCTACTACAAACAATTTGAGGCAGCCGCTGGGGCCAACGGATGGGCACGCAAGGAAAAGGCCGTTTCTTTAACTGTGGCTTTGCGTGGAGACGCGTTGAACGTCCTGCAAACAATCCCAGCAGGACAGGAAAATGATTATCAATTGTTAGTGTCTAGATTAGAGATGAGATATGGAGACGAGCATCTTCAACAAGTGTATCACGCGCAAGTGAAGAATCGTATCCAGAAGAATGGAGAAAGCCTGCAGGAGTTTGAAGCCGATGTTGCGCGGCTTGTCCGATTGGCGTACCCTACGGCACCCGATTCATTTCTGGGACAGCTCGCTGTGCAGACCTTCATTGATGGGTTAAGAGACGGGGAAACACAACAATCATTGAGGCTGGCACGACCAAGAACAACTGATGATGCGCTTGCTCACGCCTTAGAATTTGAAGCTGCAAAACAAGCGTCCCGAGGTCATGGGCTAAAGAAGGTCGACGAGAGGGGACGAACGTTGACCTTGAGTAGAGATGTCCCGAAGATCACCATTCATGCCGTAACATCAAAGAATAGTACCAGTAGTTTGTTCGTAGATGGAAAAATTGCTAATCGAACTGTTCCACTACTTATTGATACGGGGGCGACAAAATCCATCATACGCCCTAATGTTCTACGAACAAGTATGAAACTGTTACAGACAACTACTCAACTCCGTACAGCAACAGGTGAAGTGATACCAACACGCGGAGTGGTGAAGATGAAGATTGGCATTGGAAGTGAAGAACGTGATCATGAGGTGCTGGTAGCCGACATCATTGACGAATTCATCTTGGGAATGGACCTCCTGAGAAAATTTGGTTTTACATTGGACTTGAAGGAGGGTGTTTTGAAGGTTGGTAACGAAGAACTTCCGTTGCACCCACGAGAAGATCCTGTCGTAAGGGTTTTGCTGACAGAATATGTGATATCCGGGTCAAAGCGAGATGGTTGTCGAGGCAGGTTTGGATGGAGATCTTCGGGTAGGATGTGTGCGAATGATGGAGCCTGTTTGTGATAAGAAGATCCATAGTGGTATACTGGTGGGAAAAGCGCTGATCAAGGTTGGAAAGGTCAGTACCGGTGAGGTTTATGAACGTTAATGTGGATCCGGTGACATTGAAGAAGAGTACCCTTGTGGGACAGTGTGTGCCAGTATTCCGAGTAGCCAGGTGTATGGCCGATGTTGCAAAACCAGCGCCTAAAGACCATGGTGGAAAATTAGTGGGTATGGTCACTAGTTCGTGCGAAGACCTTAACAGAACGGAAATGAAAGAGGTACAGGGTTTGGTTCACCGATACCAAGATATCTTCGCTCTTGACGATAGTCAGAAGGGACGAACAAATATAGTAAAACATAAAATCAATACAGGCAACTCTATGCCGGTCCGTCAGCAGCCGAGGCGTCTACCTCTAGCAAGGCGAGCAGAAGCCGAAAAGATTATTACTGATATGGAAGAACAAGGGGTCATCGAGCCATCCAGCAGTCCATGGGCATCACCGGTGGTCCTGGTCAGTAAGAAGGACGACGGGTCAACGAGATTTTGTGTAGACTATCGGCAGCTCAATAACGTGACCAAGAAAGACAGCTATCCCTTACCACGCATCGACGACACGTTAGATACCCTGTCTGGTTCGCGATGGTTTTCGACTTTGGACTTGAAGAGTGGTTATTCCAGAGTAGCAAAATCTGTCTATACCAAATGCAGACTGCGTGTACGTGCTTACATTTCATCAATAACATCACATATATTTTTATTCGTACGTGTGCGCAATCTTTTCCTGGTATAGACAAATTTTGCTACTCGGGTTGGCAAGTTGAAATGGAACCTGAAGACCGGGAGAAGACCGCGTTCACTATTGGTTCCGGACTATGGCAGTTTACAGTTATGCCTTTCGGTCTATGTAACGCTCCGGCCACCTTTGAGCGTCTAATGGAGACCATCCTGAGAGGGCTGTCGTGGAAGACCTGCCTGGTATACCTAGATGATGTCATTGTAGTCGGAAAATCATTCAACGAACATTTGAAAAATCTAAAGGGAGTGTTCCGAAGACTACGTGGAGCCAATCTGAAACTGAGTCCGAAAAAGTGCCACATATTCAGAAAGGAAGTGAAATATCTCGGGCACGTCGTATCACAAAATGGAGTGGCAGCCGACCCCGATAAGATTCGTGCAGTTCAAGAGTGGCCAACACCGAGAGATAAACACCAAGTTCGTAGTTTTCTTGGGTTATGTACCTACTACAGGCGTTTCGTTCCTGGGTTTGCCAATATAGCGAAGCCCCTGACAAGGTTAACTGAAGATGGGCGCGAGTATGTTTGGAGCGGAGAGTGTGAAACAGCTTTCCAACAGTTGAAACGTGCCCTGACAACAGCACCAATATTGAGCTATCCAAGGACAGAAGGGAAATTCATACTTGACACAGATGCAATTAATCTGGCCATTGGGGGTGTACTTTCTCAAATACAGGATGGACAAGAAAAGGTCATCGGCTATTTTAGTAAGGTTTTGTCGAAAGCCGAAAGGAATTATTGTGTGACCAGAAAAGAACTATTGGCCGTCGTGAAGTCCGTTGAGCACTTCTACAAATACTTGTACGGACGGAAGTTTTTATTGAGGACGGACCATGCAGCGTTGAAATGGCTTCTACAATTCCGTAATCCTGAAGGCCAGGTCGCAAGGTGGATCGAACGATTACAAGGATACGACTTTGACACCGAACATCGAGCGGGCACTAGTCATCGAAATGCCGCTGCTTTTTCAAGAAGACCCTGTCCAACGGATTGCCGTCATTGCTCTCGTTTGGAAGAGAGGGTTTGCCAAGTATTAAGGACTACCATCGTCAACGACAATTGGTTGCCGGAAGAATTGCAACGACAGCAGGAGGCTGATCCCGAACTAAAAATGGTACTGGAATGGAAGCGCGTGGGAGAAAGGCCTGCCTGGGAGGCCGTCAGCCCTTTCAACAGAACGCTTAAAGCATATTGGGCCCAATTGGAGTCCTTGAAGGTGGAAGACGATCTCCTGAAGCGAGTACTGGAGAGTGAAGATGGCACCACCATTAGGTCTCAGTTCGTGGTTCTAAGAAGCCGAGTGGCTACAGTATTGCGACATCTCCATGACGGTGCCTCAGGAGGACACTTCGGTGTGAAGAAGACTTTGGAGAAAGTTAGAGAGCGTTTTTATTGGGTCAATTGTAAAGAAGACGTGAAAGAGTGGTGCCGTAAATGCGAACTATGTGCCACTGGTAACGGACCCTTGGGGAAACGAAGAGCACCTATGAGGCAGTACAATGTGGGTAGTCCCCTGGAAAGAATAGCTATAGATATTGCCGGACCATTTCCCGAAACCGACGATGGGAATAAATACATCTTAGTAGCAATGGACTATTTTACCAAATGGCCAGAAGCATATGCCCTACCAAACCAGGAAGCCGCGACTGTTGCTGACGTACTAGTCAAAGAGTTCTTCAGTCGCTTCGGAGTGCCAATGGAGCTGCATTCGGATCAAGGCCGCAATTTTGAGTGTGTACTCTTTGGAGAAGTCTGTCGATTGTTGGGCATTCGCAAGACTCCGACCACACCGTTACATCCGCAGTCCGATGGAATGGCAGAACGCATGAATCGGACAATGGGCAAATATTTGGCCAAGGTCGTTTCCGATCATCAACGAGACTGGGACCAATACCTGCATTTGTTCCTAATGGCTTATCGTGCATCGGTCCACGAAACAACCGGTTAGTCACCAGCGTCTGTGATGTTTGGACGCGAGTTACGGTTACCGTGTGATCTGGAATTTGGGTCTCCACCTATAGAGCAGGAGGTAGCCGGGAATGATTATGTCATCAACTTAAAGAAGAGGTTGGAGGATATTCACGACCGAACCCGAAACAATAGCCGAATCTCGAGTGACCGAATGAAGACTTTGTACGATATGAGAGCCAAAGAAGGAGGGTTTCAACCTGGCAAGCTGGTTTGGTTATACAACCCGCAAAGACGTCGGGGCTACTCGCCAAAGTTACAGCGAAATTGGGAGGGCCCATACCAGGTGAAGAAACGAATAAATGATCTAATCTATCGCGTCCAGAAATTGCCGAGAGGGAAACGAAAGGTGGTACACTACAATCGTCTGGCGTCCTATGAGGGAAATAATGACGCAGTCCCGAATCGGGAAGATGAGGCTGAGGTGGCTATCAATACCGTAAGGCCTGAAGATGATTACCCAACATTTAGAGAATTTATGGTTGCGTTTTCTGGAACTAGAAAAGCGCGATTCGGAGTCACGACTGAGATGCAACAAGATCTCTTCCGGGACCCTGGTGATTATTCCATTGTCCACTGTGTCTCCGAGGATCTCCGTATGTCCAGGGGGATAGCAGTAGTGTTTAGAAATAAATTTGGACGGCTGAATGAACTTCGAGAACAAAATCCCTCTGTTGGTAAATCCTTACGCTTGCCTGATCATGACCGATCCATTTACTACTTGGTAACCAAGCAGTTTTACTACCAGAAACCGAGTTACGCCGACTTGTGGAGGGCATTATGGAATTTGAGGATCGAGTTGCTTACCAGGGGTATTAACAAATTGGCAGTTCCCAAACTCGGCTGTGGGCGGGACCAGCTGGATTGGAGAATCGTTAGAAACATGCTGGAAGTTGTCTTTAGAAGTACGGATGTCAAGATCGTCGTCTGCAGTTTTGACCCACAGCCCGCATTAAGGCCAACGAAGAGTGTAGACTGTTACTTCTACCGTAATGGAACGTGTAGTCGAGGTGAAGACTGTCGATATCGTCATGACCCGTTCTACAGGAACCAGATCATAAAACCTGTTCTGGGACAGAACAGACTTGAAGAAGGGGGCAGTGTAACAAGAGAGAAAAAGAAAGAACCTCTTCTCGAACAACAAATGGAATATTCTACAGCAATCGAGAGGATTACTCATCGCACGAAGCCTGTGAAATAGACGCGGTTATTCTAGAAATATATAGTAGTTTCTAACGGCTTCTAGTACGATTATAGGAGGGTATAAAATCGACTTCGCCGATAAAAAGAGGCAGTCAACAGCGAGTAGTTAAATGGGTATCACGAAATAAATAGTAAATGTAAAGATAAATGTTGTATTAGAAATTCATAATAGTTTTAGTGGTTTATAATCGCGTTAATTTATAGTGTATTCATTAGTGTTTGTAAATAAATATTAATTATTAATAGACGATTTAAACAGCACTTTTGTTATTATTTTAAAAAGAACGTTACAGTATATAGCATATTTCTAGCGTACTTTTTACATCTTGATTTAAAAACCTCCCAGTTGTTGAGAAAAGACTGTATTTTTTTCTGGATAGTTTATGCCGAAGTCGAAATTGATCTAAAATTGGTAATTATTAATACTTGATTAATTAAGACTAAAGTTATAGAAAGATTACCATTAGCACACTTAACGTGGCATGTTTGTAAAGGAACCATTCTCTCAAAATTTCTTCGAATAATTTACTGTGTCAATCTTTTTGTCCCAAATTTTCTATTTGTCACCATTCTGATATCGAAATAAATAATAAAGGTTAGGAAATGTCGCGCACCCGTGCTTCTTTTATAACATAAAAGAACCAACTACAAAAAGTGCAGCTAGGTAATATTGAACTAGTGTAAACAGCGACGCAGCTAGAAGCAATACCTAACATTCTAGATTTAACTGCTCTGCACTCTTATTTCCAGAAGAATTATTGTAATATGAAGAATTTAACGTTTTAATTTCAGAAATGTAAATGTTAACTAACTTAATTCAGCATAACATATACTTATTTGAAATTACATTGATTCTTATTTCAAGTACTGTAGTGCTTGAATCAATACACAGTTTTCAAGAACATGTTTGTTCTCACATTAAGTACAAAATTTCTTGAAACCAAAAATTAAAAATCTTGTTTTTGAACACACCTGTATAAATTGCAGAAAATAATGTTTATTTTGAAATGCAAACATTCTTATTTCAAGTGATTTAGTGCTTAAAACAATACTGTAACGTTCTTTCTAAAAATAATAATACAAGTGCTGTTTAAATCGTCTATTCACAAACAAATATTTATTTCTATACACTAATGAATACACTATAAATTAACGCTATGATTATAAAACATTAAAAACTATTATTTACAGACTATGAATTTCTAATACAACATTTATATTCACTATTTATTTTGTAATACACAGTTAATGACTTGCTGCTGACTGCTCCTTTTCTCCGCGACGTCGACTTTATACCATCCTATAAACGTTCCAGAAATCGCCCGAACATACCATGTATTTCTAGAATACACCAGAATAAACCACGTCTGATTTACATGCTTGTGCGATGCGTCATTCTCTCGAAGGCGGCAGAACACACCACCTGTCGCTCGAAAAGAGGTTCGTTCCTTTTCTCTCTTGTTACAATACCTAGATTTCAAGAACATATTTGTTCTCGCATTAAGCATAATTTTTTTGATACAAGATGTTAAAAATCTTCTTTTAAATTTGCTTCTCTGAATAGCAGAAAACAATGCTTAAATTGATAATCCAATATCTCTCTTCAAGCATTTTATGTCTAGAATTAAAATTTATCTGGATCATTTTGATTTAAACACCACGTTTCTTGACTTTAGATTTCCAATATTTCTTTGAGTGTGGAACCCAAGACAGCTGAGGTACACTTCTATAGGCCACTCTTCGGCCTATTGGGCGCGACCATGACAAAGCAAATTTACGAATGTCTCCTTTACACATTTTTCTGGTCCAGAAACATGTGCAAACTTGAATATTTATTTAAACATATTTGGAACAACAAAAAGATTGATTTGTGACAGAGGCACTAATTTTACCGATCGAGTTGTCCGGGAATTATTGTCTCAGTTGGGTATTGAGCAACATCTGATTGATAAGAGCGCACCGCGATGCAATAGCCAGGTAGAGAGGTATGTCTCGACCGTGTTAGACTTATTAAGGGTTGAAATTGATAAAAAGTCAGAATGGACGAGCGCCGTACCGAAAGTACAAATGACACTTAACACTACGGTACAAAAAACTACCGGGTTCTCGCCCATTTATCTCTTAACGGGACAGCTTGTTGATGATCCAAACATACAAGCTCTAATTAGTAATATTTTAGTACCAATGAACAATACTTAGAGCGCGATCGAAAGCTAGCATATGATCGTACCCTTCAACAATCTGACTATTCAAGACAAGAAGGTGAAGGTCGGAGACGTTGTCTTCCACCCATCTGGCAACTCTCATTTATCCAAGTTAGACCCAAGATATGAGGGACCATTTGAAGTCCAGCAGGTGTTGCCAAACGATCGTGTCGAACTAAAAAATATGGTGACGAATCGAAAAAGGTTTGTTGCCCTAGACATGCTGAGGACTTGGCCTGGTGAATTTGATGGAAATTTTAACTGATTATGATTGTAAGGATTAGTGCGTAGTTAATGGCATGCCTTTGTAAATAATCTTTAAAAAAAATCAAACACAAAAAAAATATAGTTTATTTGATATGTAGAGCCATCACGCAGTGTCTGTGTAAGCTCTTAATTTTTGAAGTTTAGCTATCACGCAGTGTCTGTGTAAGCTCTTAATTTTTGAAGTTTAGCTATCACGCAGTGTCTGTGTAAGCTCTTAATTTTTGAAGTTTAGCTATTACGCAGTGTCTGTGTAAGCTCTTAATTTTTGAAGTTTAGCTATCACGCAGCGTCTGTGAAAGCTTTTAATTTTTGAAGTAGAGCCATCACCATGAGTCTGTGTAAGCTCTTAATTTGTTTTAAAACCTGGTTATCACGCAGTGTCTGTGAAGCTTATAGTATTTGAAGCCGGGCCGTCACGCAGTGTCTGTGTAAGCCCCGGTTTCCGACAATAGTTTTGATTTTTGCAAAGAAGAAGAATTGATGACAGATTAAGCTATTCATCTAAATTTTCAGACCGAAATCCAACATCTTAATTCGAAAGCGAATTAATTGTCATGTTGGCCGTGTGAGAAGAGGACAAATAATTCCGGATTTGGATGTGCAATAGGGGGCACTCACCTTGATTCACGTAATTATTAACATCTGAATACCTGTGTTGTTTTGTAATCAGTTTTATGTAACAATTACTCATATGTTGTTTTATTGATATTTTTGTAAAATATATTATGATTTTATTATTAAGTTAGTTGGCGAAGAGCAAGGTTTATACTTATTTATTGTAATTAAAAATAGACGGGGTTTATTTAGAATTTCTTTTTTTTATTAATAATTAACCGTATAACCCACATAAACTAGTTATGTTTTTATAACCAACTGACGAAGATGAAGTAAAACATCCATAAAAACAATTAAAAGTTTATTAAACACAATTATACCAACATTAACAAAAAATTTTAACAATTGTTTAAATAAAGGTTACTTCCTTACAGCTTTAAAAAATCTATAGTAACGCCGGTTTATAAAAAAGGTAACAAATTAGAAATTAATAATTATCGACCAATATCTATTATCAGTATTCTAGGCAAGATCTTGGAAAAATTATCGCCAAACGTCTTTTATGCTTCTTTACAAAATACCAGTTGCTATCAGAACAACAATATGGTTTCAGACCGAATGAGTCAACAAATGATGCTATTATTGAATTAACTAATAACATATACAAATCCCTAGATAACTACCAGAAATCTATGGCAATATCTTTAGACATTTCTAAAGCTTTCGATACAGTTGACAATGGATGCTTATTAATTAGGCTAGAACGATATGGCGTAAGAGGTGTTGTTCTTTTGCTGCTCAAGAATTACTTAGAAAATAGAATGCAAGTCACCAAAATATCTGACATAATTAGTTCAGTAAAACAGATCACTTGTGGAATCCCTCAAGGAACAATACTAGGTCCATTACTAGTATTTATAATTTACATAAATGATTTACTTTTGTGTAATCTAAATTGCAAATTTTTCTCTTACGGAAATGACACTGCCTTATTGCAATTTGTGGTCAGAAATGAAAGAATTAGCAATGGCTGATTTAAGAAAAATTAAGAACTGGTTAGATAACAACAAGCTCTCATTAAACATTGAAAAATTTCATTTTTTAACTTTTACATTTTACAATAATTCACAATCTAATTTTAAATACCTAAAAATTCCTAAACTTAACTGTAACCTAATAATTTGCTCTTGAAATATGCTAATTACTAAAAAAATATATATATATAAAACATACCTACGAGTTATTTTTGATGACATATTAGATGGAATTTACAAATAGATGCAGTTTGCAATAAAATTAGGAAAGCTTTATATACATATATTCAAACAATTAGAGAAATATTCACACTAAACTATCCAAAAACTTTCTATTATGGATTGGTACAATCAATAATACAAACACGGTATATTAAGTTAGGGTGGTGCCGCCCAAACCCATATAAAATATAAACAAACTTCAAATATTGCATTGATTTAATTGATAAAACTTCAAATAATTTAAAGAAAATTATTAGTTAATGTTTATTTTTGTAACAAAATAATTAAATAAACTAATTGAATCATGAATTTTAAAAAGACGAAATATCATGAAATATTAATTTAAATAATTTGTGAGATTCGATTTTTGTTGACGAAGATGAAATGTTGAATATTACTTGTCCATTACGTAGCCTAACTCCATACGCCATCTTACATCTACGTTCAGTTATTACTTGTATATAAGTTAGTTGTAACATAGACTGACTATCATTACCTGTAATAGCGATTGTAGACGTTTTACAATTGAATTTTACTAATTATACATAGACAAATATCAAAATATCTCTTTGAGTATTTTATATTTCTGCTACGACACAAATCGATATTAATTAAAAGCCTAAACCACGATATTTCAGGATTTAAATACATAAATCGTCAAACTTTAATTAAACAAGCTGAAAGGATCCTACAAACGACTAATAAAATGCCTACTAGATGGTGCACGTGTCTAAAAGTTAAAATTGTGATCAGACTATTACGTTATATTACATTTCTATAGTAGTAGGAGCGTAGGATGAAGAATAGGAATATAGGTGCACATATTGGTTAAACTTTAGAATTGAGTAATAAGTAAAATATGAAAATTAATGAGGTTTTTTAATGAATGTCGAATTCTATTTAAGTGAACAAAAGAAAACACAGGAATGAGACTATTTACAAAAATGCAGTTAAGTTTTAAGTATACTGGCAAATAAATTGAATTATTATAAATAACTGTTTTTTAACATTAATTTAGTTATTGGTCATTGACAATAAAAGTTAAGTAAAAGTAATAGTAAAAAGTTAAATAACAAAAATCGCATGTGCTTAGCTATACAAAATGAGTTGTGAACTATAATTTATAGAAGGTGATACATTTAATTACGTATATAATATAGCATATAGTTTAAATCAGTTAGTATAAACATTTTGTGTCGTTTTTTATTTAAAATTGCTAGAATCCGGTATAATAAATATGAGGACCAAAGATTCTTACAAATTTCCCTAATTTTTTATTTATATTTTGAGCTGTTTTATTTACTTAGTACATAAAGTACCTACTTAAATTCTGATAATCAGGACTCAAGAGTACTTAAATACTCTTCTAGTAATAATAATAATAATATTTTTATTTAACTATGTTACACAATAGTGTTTATAGCAAGTCATAATAAAGTAAGTAACAATATATAAGAACATATCAATGTATACATATAACAATCAAAGAGAAAAAAAATCACAATAGTATTATCACATAAAATCTTGTACAATGACAGCAGAGTTGCTATATTCATCAATACTATAAAAACAAAATTTGAGCAAGTATCTATCAATACATGTTTTAAATTTCTTGAAATTTAGCTTTTTTACTTCTTGTGGGATCTTGTTATATAGATCGATATTGATTGTATTTTTGATAGATTTGTCAAAGCGTAATTGTGGTTTTCTAAGAAGACTAGCAGATCTGGTTCCATACTTATGAACTTCTGATGCCATTTCAAATAGATTTTGATTTCTTTGTATTTCTAAAAGTGTGGCTTTTATGAATAGGCAAGGGACAGGTAAAATACCCAGGATTATAAAGTGCGTTCTACAGGATTCCCTGTTTCCAGCATTAACTAAGGTACGGATGGCTTGTTTCTGAAGTATAAATATCTTATGAGCATTTGAAGAATTTCCCCATAGAATTACACCATATTTGATGTGAGACTGAAATAGGGAGAAATAAGAAGTCATCAATGAATCAAAGTTTAGACATTTTTTTAGGTTTTTTAATAAAAATATGGAGCTAGCCAATTTTTTACTTACATGGGAGATATGTGATGCCCAATTTAAGCTATCATCCAGGATGATACCCAATAAAGTGGCATTTTCACCCTTTGAGTATATATGATTTGTTGAGAAGACAAGTTTCTTGGTTTTATTTTGGTTACAGCTTAATTTATTAGCATTAAACCAGGACTCTGCTCGCTTGAATGTAGATGTTGATAGTTTAGCTAATTGGTCAATATCGGTGTGACTAACTATTATGCTGGTGTGGTCTGCAAATTGAATGCAACTGACTGGCAGCATAAAATGATGAAAATCGTTTATGTACATAATGAATAGCAGGGGCCCTAAAACAGAACCTTGAAAAACTCAGTGTTTAATGTTCCTTGAAATAGAATAACCTTTGCTTGTATACACACTTTGTTGCCTATTGGTCAGGTATGAGCCTAAAAGACAAATGGTTAAATTACTTAGTCCATAATATTTTAATTTCTCAATCAGGATGTTATGTGAGACACAATCGAACGCCTTGGTAAGGTCACACATTGTAAGTTCCGCAATCTCACCATTTTCGAAGCTCTCAACTATGCTCCGCACAACCCCACTTACGGCTTGAATAGTACTATGGTTTTTTCTAAAACCAAATTGACTTGCATTAAGTAAAGAGTTTTCTTCCAGATAGTCTACTAATCTATTTTTTAGGATAATCTCCATAAGTTTTCCAAAGACTGGGATGATGGAAATAGGACGATAATTTGTCAGATTATTTGGATCCCCTTTTTTAAAAAGAGGAAGTACTTTAGAAATCTTGAAAGCATCGGGAAATATTCCACAACTAAAAGCTAAGTTAAAGATAGTTGTTAGAGGTGAAACTATTTCAGATATAACCTCTTTAATGATTTTGCTATTTATGTTATAAATATCAAAACAGTTGGAGGTATTTAGTTGTTTTACCGAGTAGAAGACTTCATTTACTGTTACTGGAGCCAGAAGAAAGGAACTTCTTACTATAGGTGCATCTTTTATACAGTCCTCATATGACAATGAAGATTGTCGATTTGTACTGATGACCTGATCTGCAATATTTAAAAAAGAATCATTGAAGTCATCGGGATTTAAGTCAGTACCTGGATATGTTGAGTTTGTTTTATTTCTTATGTGATTTATTAACTTCCAGCTATCTCTGGGTTTATTTGAAGAATTGGAAATGAATGAACCATAAGCTTCGCTCTTTGCTTTGCTAAGTTCGCTCTTGTAGGAATTTCTGTATGATTGGAAATTTCTAAGATCCATGGGGGAATTTGTACATTTGTAAATTGTACTTAGAGTTAATAGCTTTTCTCTCATAATTTTGAGTGACTCGTTGAACCAATTAACTGGACTTTGCCCATTTAGCTTTGCTTTTTTTAATGGAAAGCACTTTGGTATAAGGAATTCAAAAACTAGAATAAGAAAATTTGCTAAGTAATTAACATCATGGTTTGGGTTTGAAAATATACCCCAATTTACCAGGCAGAGCTGTTCTTTTAACTTCCCTAATCCAGATAATGTAATAAATCTGTGCAGAGTTTGATTAGGAACAGGTAAAACTGCCTTGATTTCAATGATTTGGGCAAAATGATCCGACAGACATGGATCTACAACAACAGACTTGTAAAGGTCTGGATTTAAATTCGTAATAATATTATCTATGCAAGAGGGGTTACTTCTATGATTTGGTCTCGTAGGATCAGTGATCGTTACCCCCATTCCATATTGTTTTAGGATGCAATGAAGATCGGACAGCTTAGATGACTCCGTCCTGAATTTTAGATTGAAATCGCCGAGAATCACAATCTGTTGACATTCGCTATAGGCCTCTGACAAGATACCTTCCAGTGAAGCTAAAAAAGTATTAAAGTTACCTTTACCTCGACGATAAATACATATGAAAATTACTTTTAAAGATTGAAGAAAGATACCACAAACTTCAATTTGCATTTCTATATTATACAGGTTTAAATCAATTGGTTTATAGAGTATATTTTCTTTAATGAATATAGCTACTCCTCCATGAACATAATCAGATCTGTAAGAGAAAGAAGCAATTTTATAACCTAAAATGTGAACAGATTTTATATTACTTTCCGACAACCAATGTTCCGTCAAACAAATTACATTATAGTTAAATTTGTCCAAATATAAATTTAACTGGTCCACTTTATTATTTAGACTCTGGATATTTATATGTATAGCACTTAAAAAGGCACTGTCGGAGAGTTTAAGTTTATTATTTGCTTCGAAAAAACTCAGGTTGGGCTTCGGTCCTGTGTTGAGCTTTCTCTTTAAAAATAAACTTTCGGATGACCACACCTTTTGGCCAGTAGCTTGGATTCGTTAAAGCTGGATACATTTCCCATTGTACTCCAAGTTTAAAAGTATTATGTTTGCCCTTTGTATTAAGCTTATATACATCTATGTTGCTTGCACCATTTGTTTGTAAATAAGTTTGTATGTCATCATGCGTAACCTCCGAATTGTCCCTGTTTTTTATCCTTCCTAAATGTAGCTGTAACGTTCTTTTTAAAATAATAACAAAAGTGCTGGTTAAATCGTCTATTAATAAGAAATATTTATTTACAAACACTAATGAATACACTATAAATTAACGCTATGATTATAAACCATTAAAAACTATTATTTACAGACTATGAATTTCTAATACAACATTTATCTTTTTACTTTCACTATTTATTTTGTGATACACAGTTAATGACTTGCTGTTGACTGGCTCTTTTTATCGGCGAAGTCGGTTATATACCCTCCTACAAACGTACTAGAAGCCGCTAGAAACTACTATATATTTCTAGAATAAACGCGTCTCGTTCACATGCTTGGTGCGATGAGTCATTCTCTCGAATGCCGTAGAATATTCCATTTGTTGTTCGAGAAGAGGTTCTTTCTTTTTCTCTCTTGTTACACTGCCCCCCTCTTCAAGTCTGTTCTGTCCCAGAACAGGTTTTATGCTCTGGTTCCTGTAGAACGGGTCATGACGATATCGACAGTCTTCACCTCGACTACACGTTCCATTACAGTAGAAGTAACAGTCTACACTCTTCGTTGGCCTTAATGCGGGCTGTGGATCAAAACTGCAGACGAAGATCTTGACGTCCGTACCTCTAAAGACAACTTCCAACATGTTTCTAACGATTCTCCAATCCAGCTGGTCCCGCCCACAGCCAAGTTTGGGAACTGCCAATTTGTTAATACCCCTGGTAAGCAACTCGATCCTCAAGTTCCATAATGCCCTCCACAAGTCGGCGTAACTCGGTTTCTGGTAGTAAAACTGCTTGGTTACCAAGTAGTAAATGGATCGGTCATGATCAGGCAAGCGTAAGGATTTCCCAACAGAGAGATTTTGTTCTCGAAGTTCATTCAGCCGTCCAAATTTATTTCTAAACACTACTGCGATCCCCCTGGACATACGGAGATCCTCGGAGACACAGTGGGCAATGAAATAATTACCAGGGACCCAGAAGAGATCTTGTTGCATCTCAGTCGTGACTCCGAATCGCGCTTTTCTAGTTCCAGAAAACGCAGCCATAAATTCTCTGAAGGTTTGCTGATCATCTCCAGGCCTTACGGTATTGATAGCCACCTCAGCCTCATCTTCCCGATCCGGGACTGCGTCATTATTTCCCTCATAGTGCGCCAGACGATTGGAGTGTATCACCTTTGGTTTCCCTCTTGGCAATTTCTGGATGCGATAAATCAAGTCATTTATTCGTTTCTTCACCTGGTATGGGCCCTCCCAATTCCGCTGTAACTTTGGAGAATAGCCACGACGTGTTTGCCGGTTGTATAACCAGACAAGCTCTCCAGGTTGAAACCCTCCTTCTTGGGCTCTCACATCGTACGTAGCCTTCATCCGGTCACTCGCGATTCGACTATTGTTTCGGGTTCGATTGCGAATATCCTCCAACTTCTCCTTTAAGTTGATGACATAATCATTCCCGGCTACCTCCTGCTCTATAGGTGGAGACCCAAATTCCAAATCACACGGTAACCGTAACTCGCGTCCACGCTGGTGACGCTGGTGACTCACCGGTTGTTTCGTGGACCGATGCACGATAAGCCATTAGGAATAAATGCAGGTATTGGTCCCAGTCTCGTTGATGATCGGAGACAACCTTGGCCAAATATTTGCCCATTGTCCGATTCATGCGTTCTACCATTCCATCGGACTGCGGATGTAACGGTGTGGTCCGAGTCTTGCGAATGCCCAACAATCGACAGACTTCTCCAAAGAGTACAGTCTCAAAACTGCGGCCTTGATCCGAATGCAGCTCCATTGGCACTCCGAAGCGACTGAAGAACTTTTTGACTAGTACGTCAGCAACAGTCGCAGCTTCCTGGTTTGGTAGGGCATATGCTTCTGGCCATTTGATAAAATAGTCCATTGCCACTAAGATGTATTTATTCCCATCGTCAGTTTCGGGAAATGGTCCGGCCATATCTATAGCTATTCTTTCCAGAGGACTACCCACATTGTACTGCCTCATAGATGCTCTTCGCTTCCCCAAGGGTCCGTTAGCCGTGGCACATAGTTCGCATTTACGGCACCACTCTTTCACGTCTTCTTTACAATTGACCCAGTAAAAACGCTCTCTAACTTTCGCCAAAGTCTTCTTCACACCGAAGTGTCCTCCTGAGGCACCGTCATGGAGATGTCGCAATACTGTAGCCACTCGGCTTCTTGGAACCACGAACTGAGACCTAATGGTGGTGCCATCTTCACTCTCCAGTACTCGCTTCAGGAGATCGTCTTCCACCTTCAAGGACTCCCATTGAGCCCAATATGCTTTAAGCGTTCTGTTGAAAGGGCTGACGGCCTCCCAGGCAGGCCTTTCTCCCACGCGCTTCCATTCCAGTACCATTTTTAGTTCGGGATCAGCCTTCTGCTGTCGTCGCAATTCTTCCGGCAACCAATTGTCGTTGACGATGGTAGTTCTTAATACTTGGCAAACCCTCTCTTCCAAGCGAGAGCAATGACGGCAATCCGTTGGACAGGGTCTTCTTGAAAGAGCATCGGCATTTCGATGACTAGTGCCCGCTCGATGTTCTGTGTCAAAGTCGTATCCTTGTAGTCGCTCGATACACCTTGCTACCTGGCCTTCAGGATTACGGAATTGTAGAAGCCATTTCAACGCTGCATGGTCCGTCCTCAATAAAAACTTCCGTCCGTACAAGTATTTGTAGAAATGCTCAACGGACTTCACGACGGCCAGTAGTTCTTTTCTGGTCACACAATAATTCCTTTCGGCTTTCGACAAAACCTTACTAAAATAGCCGAGGACCTTTTCTTGTCCATCCTGTACCTGAGAAAGTACACCCCCAATGGCCAGATTACTTGCATCTGTGTCAAGTATGAATTTCCCTTCTGTCCGTGGATAGCTCAATATTGGTGCTGTTGTCAAGGCACGCTTCAACTGTTGGAAAGCCGTTTCGCACTCTCCGCTCCAAACATACTCGCGCCCATGTTCAGTTAACCTTGTTAGAGGCTTCGCTATATTGGCAAACCCAGGAAGGAAACGCCTGTAGTAGGTACACAATCCAAGAAAGCTACGAACTTGGTGTTTATCTTTTGGGGTTGGCCACTCTTGGACTGCACGGATTTTATCGGTGTCGGCTGCCACTCCATTTTGTGATACGACATGCCCGAGATATTTCACCTCCCTCCGGAATATGTGGCACTTTTTCGGACTCAATTTCAGATTAGCTGTACGCAGTCTCCGGAACACTTCCTCCAGATTTTTATAATGTTCACTGAATGATCTTCCAACTACGATCACGTCATCCAGATAGACCAGGCAAGTCTTCCACGACAGCCCCCACAGGATGGTCTCCATTAGACGCTCAAAGGTGGCCGGAGCGTTACATAGACCGAATGGCATAACTGTAAACTGCCATAGTCCGGAACCAATAGTGAACGCAGTCTTCTCTCGGTCTTCAGGTTCCATTTCAACTTGCCAATAACCACTCTTTAAGTCCAAAGTCGAAAACCATCGTGAACCAGACAGGGTATCTAACGTGTCGTCGATGCGTAGTAAGGGATAGCTGTCTTTCTTGGTCACGTTATTGAGCTGCCGATAGTCCACACAAAATCTCGTTGACCCGTCGGTTCCATATCGGTAATAATCTTTTCGGCTTCTGCTCGCCTTGCTAGAGGTAGACGCCTCGGCGGCTGACGGACAGGCATAGAGTTGCCTGTATTGATTTTATGTTTTACTATATTTGTTCGTCCCTTCTGGCTATCATCAAGAGCGTAGATATCTTGGTATCTATGAACCAAACCCTGTAGCACTTTCACTTCCGTTCTGTTAAGGTCTTCGCACGAACTAGTAACCATACCTATTAATTTTTCACCATGGGCTTTGGGCACTGGTTTTGGAACATCAGCCATGCATCTGGCTACTCGGAATACTGGCACACACTGTCCCACAAGGGTACTCTTCTTCAATGTCACCGGATCCACATTAACGTTCATAATTCTCACCGGTACTAACTTTCCAACCTTGATCAGCGCTTTTCCCACCAGTATGCCACTATGGATCTTCTTATCACAGACAGGCTCCATCATTCGCAAACATCCTACCCGAAGATCTCCATCCAAACCTGCATTGACAACCATCTCGCTTTGACCCGGCAATATCACATCTTCAGTCAGCAAAACCCTTACAACCGGATCTTCTCGTGGGTGCAACGGAAGTTCTTCGTTACCGACCTTCAAAACACCCTCTTTCAAATCCAACGTAAAACCAAATTTTCTCAGGAGGTTCATTCCCAAGATGAAGTCATCAGTGATATCGGCTACCAGCACCTCATGTTCACGTTCTTCACTTCCAATGCCAATCTTCATCTTCACCACTCCGCGTGTTGGTATCACTTCACCTGTTGCTGTACTGAGTTGAGTAGTTGTCGGTAACAATTTAATACTTGATTGTAGAACATCAGGGCGTACGATGGATTTTGTCGCCCCCGTATCAATAAGTAGTGGAACAGTTCGGTTAGCAATCTTTCCATCTACAAACAAACTGCCGTTACTATTCTTTGATGTTACGGCATGGATCGTGATCTCCGGGGCATCTTCACTCGCAGTCAACGTTCGCCCCCTCTTACCAACCCCTTTTAACTTTTCCGACGGTTGTACTTTTCTTATTTTGGGACAACGGCGTTCTACATGTCCTTGTTCGCCGCAGTTCCAACAACGATGCCCTCGAACTTCTTGTTGATTCTTCTTACGGCTTTCTTCCTTCCGAAGAACTCTCAGTACTAACTCCTCTAGGTGATCCTTAGAACCTTCTTCTTCTTCCACAACGGCTCGAACACGCCCGTGACCTCGGGACGCTTGTTTTGCAGCTTCAAATTCTAAGGCGTGAGCAAGCGCATCATCAGTTGTTCTTGGTCGTGCCAGCCTCAATGATTGTTGTTTCCCCGTCTCTTAACCCATCAATGAAGGTCTGCACAGCCAGTTATCCCAGAAATGAATCGGGTGCCGTAGGGTACGCCAATCGGACAAGCCGCGCAACATCGGCTTCAAACTCCTGCAGGCTTTCTCCATTCTTCTGGATACGATTCTTCACTTGCGCGTGATACACTTGTTGAAGATGCGCGTCTCCATATCTCATCTCCAATCTAGACACTAACAATTGGTAATCATTCTCCTGTCCTGCTGGGATTGTTTGCAGGACGTTCAACGCGTCTCCACGCAAAGCCACAGTTAAAGAAACTGTCTTTTCCTTGCCTGTCCATCCGTTGGCCCCAGCGGCCGCCTCAAATTGTTTGTAGTAGGTAGACCAAGGTATCTTTCCATCGAACGTGGGTGGTTTTACTTTTATCCCTATGGCAGGACCCTTTTCTTCTTTAAATTGTTTCTTTTCTTCATTAAACGGCCACTCAGAAGTTGAGGAAAACCGTAGTTGACTCATTCTCTCTTCCAACAGTTTAGTTACGCTATCTTTCTCAGCTGTTGGTGGTAATTGCATTTGGGCCATTTTCTCTTCTACCATTTTTATTACCCTATCTTGTTCCGCCAATCTACCTTCCAACAGTCCTAACGAGCTGGCATTCTCAAAGAATTCTTCGAAAACTTTATCTTCCAACGCTTTGACGTTTTCCAGCAATTCACCTTTAAGCCTTCTAGAACTTTCTTCAGATTTTTCTAGTAATTCTGCAAACCTTCTAGAATTCTCTTCGTGCTTTTCCAGTAATTCTTCTTTAAGCATTTTAGTATTTTCAAAAACTTTTTCTTCCAGTGCTTTAGTATTTTTAAGTAATTCATCTTTAAAAATTCTAGAATTCTCTTCCATTTTACTTAATAACAAATTAGTATCAATTGCGGGTCCAGATATCTCGAAGCGGTAATTTTCAGGATCTTCCTTCTGTTCTAAAAGCCATTCTCTTAGCCGTTTTATTAAAACTTCTTTCTTTCCATTACTATCCAAGTCCCTCTCGTCCAATTCCCGTTTTAAATCTATCACTAAGAGATCTTTTAATAGTTTCATCACCATTTTAATTGTTTGTTGAAATTAATTTTAACACTAAAAATTTATTCTCACAGCACTTTATTTAATTATTACGCGATTTTATTTATTTTAAAACACCACACCTGACAACACTGTAACGTTCTTTTTAAAATAATAACAAAAGTGCTGGTTAAATCGTCTATTAATAAGAAATATTTATTTACAAACACTAATGAATACAGTATAAATTAACGCTATGATTATAAACCATTAAGAACTATTATTTACAGACTATGAATTTCTAATACAACATTTATCTTTTTACTTTCACTATTTATTTTGTGATACACAGTTAATGACTTGCTGTTGACTGGCTCTTTTTATCGGCGAAGTCGGTTATATACCCTCCTACAAACGTACTAGAAGCCGCTAGAAACTACTATATATTTCTAGAATAAACGCGTCTCGTTCACATGCTTGGTGCAATGAGTCATTCTCTCGAATGCCGTAGAATATTCCATTTGTTGTTCGAGAAGAGGTTCTTTCTTTTTCTCTCTTGTTACAGTAGCCATAGTTTTTTTGGTGCACCAATTAATTTGTCTTCTTCATTTGTAATCGGTTTGTTACCGATAATTACATTTTGTTTTCTTTCGTTAGACTTATTTATTTTATCTGGCTTTACCTTATCTGCAGATTTATGAATGTTTGATTCGTCCGCCTTGAAATCTTTTAGAGAAAGAACATTTTTTAATACTTGCTGTGTTTTTGCTGCCTCGCAAGCCATATTTAATTCTTTCTGTGTTATCACTTTGGTTTTACCCATTTCGTTTCTAACTTCCGTCTTTTTATTAATAGTTAATGCGTGATTTGTTATTTCATTTTGTACTACGTCATTTTTTTGAGTAGTCTTTTTTACATTGTTTTTAATTATAACCTCTTTCGCACCTCCGCATGTTTGCTTCGTTGAATTTATGATTTCTAAAAGATTTATTTTGTCCTTTAGTAATTGTATTTTATCATATAATTCCTTAATTAATATATTTTTGTTATTTATGATTACCTTAAGCAATCTAAATTCACTATTATTTTCACAAGTTTGTACTTGTGCTTCTGTTTGTACGTCTAGTACTCTGTCTATAAAGTACAACCTACTAGAACCCGGTACTTGTACCTATATTTAGAAATTTATAAAATATAGGAAGTACTTCTTTTTACTTGAAAAGTATATATGCGCTTAAAGAAAGTATGTATTAGTATTATACTTAGAAATAATTACCGTAACATTATAATAGTATATTAAAGTATTAGTTTCATAAGACACGTTTTTAGCGCACGCTTCCGAGTTTTAGTCTTCCGAGCAAAGAGGACAGGTGCGCTAAAACGTCTTATGAAACGAATACTTTATACTATTTTTTCTATTTGCGTTAGTTCGTTATTAAATAATTAAAAAAATTACTTAGTTTTAAATAAAATTTGTTAGGGATATTTTGGTAAGTAGCATAACAGTTGGCAACACTAGAAATTATGCAATTACTTTTTACATAACCTCGCTTAATCCGCGCGACGTAGAAATTCTCATTCTTATCTCATACACACAAAGCGCGCTAGTAGCGGGCCGCTACTAAATAGCAGGACCTCGTTCAAATTTGTCAGGTGTATTATACGTACTGTTGAAAATTATTATAAATTCAAAGTAGAATGTATGCCAATATATTTGTGACATAAATAATTGCTACTTAATGAATTAAAAACTTGGATGAAATAAGAATAATTGTATTTCATTTCATAGAATAAATACCTTATTTGTTAAAGAAATTAATGAGGTATAAATTCAATAGTATTTTCAGCAAAGAATGATTTTTAACAAAAATATTTATTCATTGGATCTTTTGGATATGGTAACTTATAAGGTAAAGATATATAATTTTATAACACTGAATTTTATTACGTTAAGTTTATCGTGAGCTTTTGCACATACACAACACAATGCATCCCATATCATGACAGTATCAAAATTAACAATTTCGTTAATAATAAAGTAAAAACCGTTACGCCCTTAACAGGGCTTTTTATTATTCGGCGCATTTATGTGGCCTGCAAAACTAGTTTTGCAAGCGTTGCATTCCAGTTATAAGAGTTCACTGCGTAAATAAGATAAGTTTGACATTCTAAGAACAGCTGTCTAACATTAGGACATGCAAAATGCGTGTCCTAATGAAGCCATTAGGACACGCAAATATAAAAAATACCTTAAGCACTTTGCTAAAAGTACTCCCAGTATTTTCCTTGTGAATATAGAAAGAATTCAAAAACTTTTCCTCAAAAAAATTTTCTGGTCTGGGGATCAGACCATGTTTTTTATATGGTTTTGGGGTCGCTGAATTCAAATCCGTTTAACCCTATCACGTCAGTGTTTTGCCATAACCCAAATTGAGGGAAAAACCCAATAATTGAGGCTTTTCAGTACTTTTTAACGCATATGAGTCTGTGACTCAAACTTTAAACACAAAAGACAAGCTGTTAACTCCAAACCCATAACCCTATAACCTCATAAACCCTAACACCATAATGCAATAACTCCATAACCTTAAAAACGCCATAATTACGGCTTTTCAACCCCATTGAACGCATATTGCATTGAGACTCAAATTGTCAACAAACTTTATTTCGCGGATGGTTGTCCTATCTGAGTCTGCATCCAGGGCACCTCCTCGCGGTGACGGCGTCATTTCATGCCGTCATGGCAAGCACAGGTAAAGCACCTATTACGATGCAGGGATTCGGTACCCCAGTATCGGCAGCTGGTCAGGGTGAGAAAGCGGGGCCGCAGGCATCGTCATCATGCGACCGCATCTCTACATTAGTTAGTGACTTGGCTAATGCAGGGTTTAATACTACAAGAGAACAATTTGAAATGGCTCCACAAACCCATGATTATCATGTAAATCATGACATTTTTATTAATTATAAAAATCTATTTTTTGCTACATATGCTCTAAATTCGAGGTAACTTCTTTGCGAAAACCCATTGACGATGATATACGTAAAACGTATCAAGTCAAATTTAAGATAGATCTGGTCAACAGCTGGGTTCCACACATCATTTGCAACTGTTGCAAAAAGATGCTAACTCGTTGGAAAAAATGGAAGAATAAAGAAGATATAAGGTATTATAGTCCAGCCATTTAGAATAATCCTGGTCACGAGGAAGACTGCTTTTTCTGTTTAAACCAAATTAAAGGTTTCAATATAAAGAATAAAACACTATTGTTATATAAACACTAAATCTGTAACGGCTCCAATTTCAGTTGAACGGAAAAAGTGTGAAACTGAATTCGATCGTATATCTGGACACATCGAATCAATGGAAATTGACGAACATTTCTCTGGAGAAAATGAATCAGAGAGCGATGACAACGATGATAGCAAAACGGAATATATATCACGCGACAAAAAAACAGCAGTTTATTCGTCTCCCAGTCGGAGTTAAATGATCTTGTTCGAAACTTGGGTTTAGCAAAATATGGTTCTGAGTTTTTAGCTTCATTCCTTAAGGCGAAAAATTTTTTGAACCAAAAACTAAAGTTTCTGTTTATCGAAACCAAGAAAGAATTTCCGTAAATTCTTCTTGAAGGATCAAGATTTATCACTCGTATTCTGCACTGATGTTGAGGGTCTTATTAATGAATTAAAACCAAATTCCTACAAGGCTACTGATTGGCGACTTTTTATAGATTCCTCTAAAAAAAGTATCAAAGCGGTGTTACTTACTCCACAACACCAATGTTCATGCTCCAGTTCCGATAGTTCACACAACAGTCATACGAGAGAAATATGATAACATGCAATTTCTTCTAAACAAAATGGATTTGTGGAGATTTAAAAATCATAACAATGTTACTCGGACAACAATCAGGATTCGTCAAACATCCTTGCTATTTGTGCTTGTGGGATAGTAGAGATAGAAAGCAACATTACAAACAAAAAGAATGGCCAGTAAGATCATCGTAAGCCCCTGGTTCATGTAACATCATTCATAAGTCTTTAGTAGATCCAGCAAAAGTTCTTATTCCGACTCTCCGCATAAAGCATGAAACAATTTGTTAAAGCTTTGGATAAGACATGTCAATGTTTTCAATTTCTCCATCTCCAAAACTTTCTGAGGCGAAATTAGAAGAAGGCGAACAATGTTCAAAGATACTAATTTCACTAGTAATATGAATCGATTTGAGAAAGCAGCCTGGCTCAGTTTTAAAGACGTAGCAAATAACTTTTTAGGGAATACGAAAAGTCCACAGTATAAAAAAATCGTCACCAAGATGGTAAAGGACTTTGAAAAGTTGGGATGTTTGATGAATTTAAAATTACACTTTTTGCACTCTCATCTCGTTAAATTTCCTGCTTTCATGCTTTCACCAAGACATAAAAGTAATGGAAACTCGCTACCAAAGAAGGTGGAATGTAAATATGATGGCAGACTTCTGTTCGAATCTTAAGAGAGATATACCAAAAAAAATAGAAAGCGAAAATCTTTGAATCAATTTTTTGTTGAAAAGAGGACCCGATATAGTTCTAAAAAAGAGAAAGACTGAAATTGTATGTACTTGTTATTCGTTCTTTATTTGTTTATTAATTTAATTTAATTTATTTATTTACCTTCCAAACAGCCCAATTTTTTGAGATTTTTTGAGGTTATGGCAAAATCCTGACGTGATAGGGTTAAACAGATTCGAATTCAGCGACCCCAAAAATACCATTGAAAACATGGTCTGATCCCCAGACCCAAAATTTTTTTGTGGCTGTGTTATTCTAATCCTGTCTTTCCGAATATATTGACTAAAAAATAAACCATTTTTGGATGTTAAAAATGTTTACGCAGCTTATACAGTATTATTTCAAATGGCATCCTAGGATTTCTGCCGTTTCGAATTATCTGCTTAACATTGCATAAATGTGTGTTTACTTTGAACTTCAGATTATTAAAACCTTTTGGTTCAACTTCAGAAAGTCGTTTTTGGGTACCTACTGAGCGTTGCTATCTTTCAGTTCTCCACTTGACATTTTATTCTATTGGATGCATCGAACATTAAACATTTTCTCATACTACAACATTTTACCTCTACACAAAAACTTGTCATTTTCCAAGAACGAAGCTGTCTTTGTTTATTACTAAACCTACAACTTTCGAGTTTCTTCTTAATTAATATTTTTTATAAATAGTTACGTAAATGTAGGAGAAGGTCTAATTTTATGTTTTCAAACTAAATAGAAACAAAAAACTAAAAAAGTATTTTTGGAAGAAAAACCTCTTATGAAATATGGCAGCTCCATTTTAAAGATACAGGTTGTAGTGGTCAGACCTACAGTCAACAAAGAATACATCGAAGTAGCTGTAGCAAGTCATTTTCTCACAATGCAAATTGCATCATAATCCAATTATTTATGTAAGTTTTACGGTTATTTATTTCCTTTATGTTGATTTGAGTTGTGTAATGTAAATTCTATATTACTTAATTAATCTGAAACCTAACACTAGTTTGAAAACATTAGATACATCAAAATCCAATTATAATCAAATCAACAAATCGTTGATTTGATCTGTCATATTAAATTAGAATTTTGTTAAATCCGATTTGGGAGATGTTCTAGAAATTAACGATTATTAACGTTCGTAGTATAATTATAGCTACGGTTTATTGTTAACTGGACATGTTATATGTGCCTTACATTCAACTACTGTTTTTATGTGTTTCGCAGTCAGTACATAATGATTATTGATTGATTTTACAGTCTGCTGTAAATTATATACTTTGGAGCTAAGATATAAGTGGGGAATCCTGCTGGTCCGGAACAGTGGTTGTTTTTCCTAGGTGCATATTATGCCTGAGCGAAATATCTGACGTGAAAACCATCGTCTTACAAAAGACGTTTACTGATATTTCTTATTTCATATGTGTCCTTTATAATAAATATAAATGTATGGTTACAAAGTATCTGTTGCTATGTCAAATATTAGATAACTATTGTTCAGTAGTTGTCATGTATTCATTAAACTGGCACGTTTACCTTTTCTGGTTTATACGTAAACCCATATGGTCGACTCAATTTCATTTACTTTTGATGATTTATGCAACTGAGAGATTTATGTTTTTAACTATTTATAAATTTTTTGTCTAGACACACAACTGTATCAACTTTATAAATTGATTTATTCATATGTATTGTTCAGTTTAATCAAAAACGCATTACAATAATTTGATCGCTGACTGAACAAATGCATGTATTTTACAATATTAATGATTGAATAAAATAATTATTATTTAAAAATGACAGATTAATGATAGAATTAATTAAGTATAGGAATTTTATGAAATTTCATATTTGAGGCAAAACTCACCCATTGCTACTTATCTTATTTTGAGATATTTGCATAAAAGTGTTTTGAATAACCATTAAGATCTGTACAAATTTTCAATATCATCAACTAATTTTGGTATCAAAGAATAACTTTTGTTCTAAATCCGGAATGATTGTGGAGTACTATGTAAATTTTTGTAATTTTGCAAAGAGCGAGTTTCGCATCTACACTACGCCACATTTTTAAATTCAAGCTTTTTTGTCATGTAATTAAGCAGTAATTGCTTTTATAAAATTCTTTATTATTCAAAAAATATTAACAACAACATTCTTGTGCAACGATTTAAGAAAAATGTATTTCTCTCAGCTACTAAAACATCAAATCAAAATTCAAAATGCGAATTTCTGCTTAAGGGAATAAAGATTAAGAAGCAGTAAATAATTACAGTACAGTACAGCCTTGGTAGTGTAATGTCTAGAGTGCTGGACTTTCACCCAAGCGGCCCGAGGTCGATTCCCGGTGCCGGCAGATCTGGTTAAGGTTTTCTGCAGTTTTCTTTAGCTATGACACAAATGTGGGATTTGCGCTGTTCCATCTGTAAGTCGGCTGCAGCCGCACCTAAGGCCTACGTAATAATAATAATCGCTCCCTCCCTCCCGCACAAGCTTATAGCTTCTGGGGCCTGGTACCAGGCTATGGGTTGTAGCAATTACTATTATTATTATTATTCTTATTATTTATATAATAAGGGATTTATAATATAAACAAATTAAATTATTTAAGACTTCTCTACGGTAGAACTAGAGGTTTTAATCAGGTTAATGTTGTCGTTCGTCTGTGTCATCATTGTCATATGTATAATTTGAAATTAACGGGATATTATTGTCAGAAGGTTGAGTGGTGCAATTAGGCAATAGTGTTTGTGGTTCACGTATAAATATCCTAGTTATAACTACTTACAATCAGATAGCATACTTGCTGCAGATCCTTATTCAGTTAAGATCTTCCTAAGATCGTAATATCTTTAATTATTTATTATAACTTCTTCAGGATCATAGTTATCTTTTCTTAAAATTCTGATCTTTGATTCTGCAATCTAAATAAAAAAAAGACCATTATGAATTTTCTAAACTTTACTATCTGTAAATTCAGTATTGTAGTGTTCAGACCTTCAGTCAACCAAAATTATCAAAGATACACATGTTTTTATATAACAACTATTTGGTTAAATATAAAATGTTTAGGGATGTTTATTACAGTTTCTTTAAATTTGATTTTGTGTTATTAGGGATGCTTATTACAGTTTTTTAAAGTTGGTAAATTGATTTTTGTTGTTACAGACGCTACTATTTTGTTTTAGGAAGGTGGATGAGAAAATGTCAAGAAGAAGTAGATAGCCATTTTGGTCTTTGCTTTTACAGCAATTTCCTGCATGTCAGTTCATTTTTACTTGTTTTATTTATGTTAATTCTAGTTGTGTGATGCGAATTTTATATTATTTAATTAATCTTAAACTCAAATCTCTCGATTAAAACTATATATACATCAAAACCTAAATGGTAATTAAATTTTAAAAGACTTGTTTTGATAATTCGTAGTAATTTGTAAATTTGTCCTTTTTGAAGTGTAAATATTATTAAAAATAATGTTTTATTAACGTTTATAGTCTAATTACAATTAATTGGACATGTTATTCGTGCCTTAAATGCAACTACTGTTTATTTGTTTTATTGTATGTACTTATTACTTTATTGATCTTTGTTTGATTTTCTAACCTAACTAAATGATATACTGTGTGGCTAAAAGGTCGAATAGCCTACTGATCCGGAACAGTGGCTATTTCTTGGGGAGGAACTGATTTATTATTTGAGAGTGTATTAATCTCCAGGGTGGTATAAAAACCCATTTGATAGGCCGTGTAAGAGAACCCTCAAACCATTATTTTGTGTACACTTGCTTGTTTATGTTATTTTATATGTGATATGTTATTTTTATGTGCCTATTGCTTCTGCTTGCTTATATATGTAATTGTTCCTGTTACTGAAAAAAGCCAATGTCTTGCAAAATACGTTTTCTGATATTTCTTAATAGATGTATATGTATCGTCACAAAATAAATGTTGCTATGTTATATATGAGATAACTTTTGTTCAGTAGTTCTTGTGTATTCATTTTAAACTGCCTCGTTTACGTTTTCTAGTATATCTGTAACTCCTCATGATTGACCCAATTTCACTTACTTTTCATGTTTTATGTCAATGAGAGGTTTACGTTTTATCTATTTATATATCCCTTGTATAAACTGTATCAACTTGTTAAATTAATTTATGGATCTGTATTGTTCATTGTAATCGAATTAAATAATAATCTGATCACCTATTGAACTTGACGGATTTAATCTGGGCTAGCATATTTTCAAGGTGGTCTTTACATAACTATTACCTTCTATTTTGTGTCAGTTTAAATCCTTTCCTCTCGCTCAAGGTTAAGAATAAAATAATAAAATACTACAATCATATTTAACTGTTCCTTTATTTGTGTTTATCTTCTATCTCTCTATATCCCATATCTATATTTTATGTTTCTTCTATTATCTCTCTTTTTCCGTCCTTATAAAGTAGATCAATCGTTATTAATTATGGTCACATGTTATAAAAAGTAATCGCAACATAGGATCCAGTTTGTTCTTTTTATTATAATTATCATCATAAAATTTATCGTTTGTAAGGTTGGTAGTGCTGTGCCATCTTCCGTTTTGTAAAATATTTGAAATTTACACGATTAGAGTAACTTGGCCCGTGATTCTAGTGGATGGGACCCCTGGTCATTACAGTATAGAGTGGTTGGTTATTAAATTGCACAATAGAATTCTATTTAGTCAAGTATCTATTTATTTATATTTTATCAAAATTTCATAATAAGATTAGTAAACATGCATCCTTGCTTTTAATAAACTTGACAAATTAATTTTAGTAAATACTTAATTTGATAAATACTTCTTTAATAATAAGATAAGATAAATATCCTAAATTCCTTATAATAGCCAAGATGAGTTTTCAAGTTTATTAGTAGCAAATCCAGTAATTCAAAACATATTGATAATGATTAAGGTTTCTTATCTCAATGGCATTATTCTATTAAAAAAGATTCGTCGTTGCCATTACATAAGTTGTCCAAATATAATTAAAACTATCTTAATGAATTAATAGTACTTGCATCAGTAGTATTAGTGTGTTGTTAGTTATAATGGCATACGATGATTCAATAGCAAAATTTGAACTCTTTACCGGAAGACGGATGAAAGTTCATGCATGTTCCAAGCATAATCTAGTCCAGCCGAAGTATTGGCTGTATAGTATTGCAGAGCCAATTTAAAAAAAAACTTTTGTGTTTAGTATTTTAAAACACTTTTGCCAATAGTTGGTGCACAAAATAGTTATGTACGTGGCAAGCTTTGTAAATTAATCTTTGCGGGCGAGCTGGAAAGTTTGTGGGACGAGCAAGGAAGACGCGAGCCTCCATAATCCGGCGAATCTAGCATGTCTACTTTCACCAGCGTTTTTCTTTTATTAATTTATTGTACATTTTGTATAAAAATCACGTTTTGTAATCAAAGGCGGCAAAACAATTTATAGCTAGACGTTGTCACGGTGTTGTGATTAAGCAACAAATTAGTTCCTATTTAACTTTTTGTTAATTAATCCTCATGCTATTTTTGAACTAGAAGTATTTATATTATCAAATAACTATTTATAATTTTTTAATATCGAGGATGTAAAATAAAATAAAAAGCAATTAACTAATCTCAATGCAATCTAATATATCAAATACGAGGATTATTTTCTAAATCAAAATAATTGAAGACACTTCCTGATAACATTGTTTATTTGTGTCCATATTGGTATTAATGTACATTTACGAGTATGTCTATAAGATGTTTGTTTGTTATTTTTATCAAATAATAAAATTCAATTAGCAAATGTAGACAAAACGATCTTACTATAACAATTAAAGTAATTTACTTAAAGATCAATAAACAGAAAAGGTTAGTGTATTTCAAAACAGGCAAATATTATAATCTTTCAACTATAACAATAATAATGTCCTAGATTTGGTTAATTTATCTTTTTTATTTCTGTGGATTCAAATTGATTTAGGGTTTTCTCATATTGCTTGTCGGGATTAAATTGAAAAGTCTTTAAAACTGTTGCTTATATACGTATAAACTTACAATATATTAGCATCTAGAATTTCCTTGCAGATGACGTAGCTTATATTTAATTAATAACAGTTATTGATTACTAGACAATAAGAACTAGGCTGCATGACTAATATAGAGCATACACGGTCTTCCGCGACCACGTCGCCGACGACGTCATCGAGGAAGTGTTCCAGATAATGAGGCAATTTCCTGTAATTTATTGCATAAACAAGTTGAGCTCGGACTAGTTTGTGTAATAAAATTATAAGTGTCGTATTTCTTTAAAACGTGGGTATCAACAGGAAAGAAATAATTATTGAGTTCATAATAAAAGGTCTACTAAAATCTCTTTCTTTAATTAGAAACATTTAGTACATATTATGCAGACAATAATGTCTTTCATTGTGATAAAAAGGTTTTAACGAAATACGATACTATCTTGAACTCCAACTTGTTTATGGAATAAATTAAACATTGCATCATTATCCCGACCACGTCCCAGACGTCTTCGGTGTCGTGGTTGCGGAAGACCGTGAGTGGTGCCCATAAAAGTCCAACGCCAAAGCAGAAAAATAACAATTACATAAAATACACAGCCAGATAAATTAAACCATAGAAGTTATGTAACAGTATGAATCTTATCTGAGAGACTTTTCTGAGCTAAGTAAAAATAATCTGATTTCTCTCCAAAGAAATGGGACTTTCGTTAGGCAAAATAGTCTTCAGTACATGTTACATTGTTATATCAGCCATATGCTCTAGTGCAGTGATGGAGAACCTTTTTAGAAGTGGGTCAAATTTTGATCATTATTATTCTTAGTACTAGCCCGTGGGTCACTAAGTCAGTGGCTTCACTTGGAAGGGGGCTAAAAAGGATACCAATAATTGTTAAACACCGAACATTTGTTAACAGAAAAAAAAACTTGACACACTAAGAAAAATGGCCAGGTTAACATAACCAAAAATAAGTCGCAGCGACCTGAAAAAATGTATGAAATATATGATTTTAAAAAATGTTTTTGGATAAATTGATGCAATAAGGTTAAATCAATCACACTCCCATATTGTAGAAGCAGCCGGTAAATAGTTGAATTTACCATACCAGTTGTGTCATTTCAACCTCACTCCACAATTCGTGTTAGGTTGTTTCAGCCTTACATATGGTAAATGAAACTTGTTACAAAGTAAATACTACCCTTTCGAACAGGCCCGGATTGTACAGCCGAGTTACCGAGAAAATCTCGGTGGGCCGGTGGGTTCGGGGCCGAACTGGGCCGCGGCGGTCAATGCTGGTTACATTTTTTTATTGAAGAAACGATCACAAAAGAAATAAAATTTATGCTTGTTTTAAAAATATCCTAATATCATTACCATAGCCAGGAAAGATGAAATGATAAGGATTAATACTGTCAAAAATCTCTTTAAGTCATAGGCGCCCGGTATATTTTAACCTATCAAATGAATTAAAGAAATAATTAACGAATTCACTGAAATTCGTATCTATTTTTGTGTTACAACACATACACTTATAATTAAGGTTGATTCTCACTATACAGCTAGACGGCGGCAGGCAACCAACAGCAACCGGACCGACAAAACCTATTGATTCACACTATACTGCTAGCCTGTGGCAGGTGGACCAATAGGCACCGGACCGACAGTCCATTCCAAAACTCTAATAACTATGCGTTTCGTAAGCCACAAATTAGTTAGATTACTTTTCATCGTTCATTGTAGAATGTAAAAAACGAACACTGATTACAGAAAAGGTCAGAAAATTTGTATGTTACCGACCGACTGTTCACACTAACCATTTCTTTCAGGAACGGACCAACACCGATCTGCAAAACTTTCTCACAAACAATGGTGACCGACAACTGTTGGCGACGGTCCGTCTTGGTTATGGTTGATGTGAATACCTTCATAAATATGGTCAATACAAGGTTTTGTCGGTCCGGTGGCTGTTGGTTGCCTGCCTGCCGGTTGTCTAGCCGTATATTGAGAATCAGCCTTTATTCGTAAATAATTTGATCTATTTGATTAACCATGTGGTGTTTTCAAATGGAGCAAAATTACATTTATAGATTATTTATTCAACCACCTCGAACAACAAGCAAAAATATTCAGAACCTAAAAATGAGAAGTGATTCATATCCCTTAAATGATGGTATAAGAGGGGGTTGGAGAATTAAATAATTTATATCTAGGTAGTTTGCACTTCGACAATGAAAACGGACATCTATAAAAGATAGACTTACACTTATTGTTAGAAGAAGTTGTAACTGTAGATATGAATGGCATAGCACTCAATCACATCAATTTGCCGAATCAGGTGCACCTTACTCAACTGTTAGAACGTTACGCCACTCTCAACACACGTGTTTAATGTGCAGACATGTAAACTGATATTTTTTAAGATCAACACAGCTCATGAATATTGGACCAAGTAAATACTCAATAAATTGCTTTTTTATATTTATATTAAGTTAAAATGATTTCTTATAACCAAACATTTTGTATGTGAATTACTACGAATTAGCTAAAAGAAATTGGACACATTTTCTTATCATTTCATCTTCCCTGGCTCTAATCATGACGTTATTCTGATTGGCTTTTTATACTCATAGTAGCGAGATATCGTATTTAACAATCGCTGATGCTTGACAAATTGCATATTATAAATATACACTGAAAAAAAATTGCTTTTAAATTAAAAGAATTGCAGGTAACATTAAAAAACTTTACATTCAAAAATGCGCCAACAAGGTATTTTTTAAATTTAAGAAATTTATATAATTCGCTCTATTTTTGAGTGTTTCGAATTTTTAATTCAATCTAGTGTGCATTTAAATCAAAAACTTATTTCGGAGGTTGATTTAATAGTAATTTATTGTATAAGGGTTTTAGATAGCATTTTATTCACGCAAGAATGTTTAAACGCGAGAGCTTGCTCGAGCGTTTAATTTTCTTAAGTGAATAAAATGCATCTAAAACCCGTATGCAATACAATGTTTTATCCACAATCACACTCATTTAGAATCAGAATTGCCAAATTTTAACAAAAAATTATTTGACATTTTACTGCGACGGCGGATGTTACCTTGAAAATCATTATTCGTGTTCCATTTGTCGTAGTACCTTTGCTTTACTGGTTGCTAGTGTGTTCAACAATCATTATAATTCCATGTGTTTTATGTATAGAAACCCTAGAGTTTTATAAACCACATTATACGTTGGTAAGGAGTTCAATTATTACCTTATTATATAGTGATTGTGGATAAATAGTTTTATTGTTAATTTACAAATAAAATAAACGTTATGAATGGTAGATTGTAATTAATTTAAAAGATCTGCTACTTTCAAACAGGAAGTACCAATATTTATTTTTAAATGCAGTGCTTTTTATATGAATGTCAGGTTGTTTTAATTTAATAATATGCTGTTTTCCTTTTAAATGCAACATTCTCTTAAGTAATACCGTTAAATGCAGAACCTGTTGAATTAAATGTATTATAGTTATTGTTTCAGTAAAAAACAACTTACTCTAAATGGTCTAGGATATTTGGGCGTGGACGTTTCGGCGCGAGGACAGTTTGGCGCAGGCACACTTTGGCGCCGGGATACTTAGACTCAGGCACACTTTGACGAATAGACAGTTTTTGGGGCAGGTTAATTTTTTTTCGCGGCAAATTAGGGTAAAACTTAGACAAAATACGTGAAATGGGACACGTATTTATCAGTGGTACGATATTTATTGTTAATATAAATTTTCTAATGTCATGTAATTGATTTTATAAAACTTTTGATGTTTTACAAGTTATATTAACATGATTATCAAACATGATGGTCTTATAAACAATAAGGGATTTATAATAAACAAATTAAAGTCTTATTACAAATTTTTCCTTATGCAGAGATTTGCAGAGAATTTTGATTTTAATGTTTTAGTAACTTAGAAAAATGAATTTTTCTTATATCTGGCAGTACATACGAGCTTTTGTGATTGGCAAAATTGAGTTTTTTTTTTCATCATGCCGTATTCATCGAATACTGTATTTCATCGATCATACTGCATTTATTACCTGTAGGTACCTATAGATTTTGTTCATTACAATAATGCTAGACAATTTCTCGCTCCGAAGTGTCCCTGCGCCGAAGTGTCGTCGCGCCAAAACGGCCGCGCCCAAATGGCCTGCTCTATACTCTAAATAGTCGGTTTCTTAGAGAAAAATTACCTCGGAATTCGCCGTTTGGGCACCGATTTTGATGATTTTTTAAATTGTAGATAATCGAGTATATTTCAAAGTCTAAATGTTCGATTTGTCCGCTAATTTAATTGTTATTAACAAATTATTATTTTTTTAAACTATTACCAGAAGCAAAAAATTTATTGGAATTAGATGATTAATTTTTCCAAAAATCATATTCTGACAAACCTCGATCTAATAAACAAATCTACTTAGTTTTAATAAATTTACTTACTGTAACCATTTGGAATATAAAGTTTACAGCAGTTTCGTTTACCTAAAATGAAATGGTTTATCATTTCGGTATCACTAAAAGTACTTATAGTTATGAGTATATGGTAAAAATGAAAATTGGACAATAAATAACGGCGATATGGGAAAATGTCCAGATTTTTGCTAAAAGGCCCCACAGTGGGCCTTTAAAAAACTCGGACCGAAATCTCACTACAATCCGGTCCTGCTTGCGAAGGGTAAAAGTTTTAACCATATAGCGTTTGGATCGCTTTACCATTTATAAAGTAGCTTGAATCAATAAGTTAAGCTATTTTAGTTTGACATGTAAGCTAAAATATCCAACTGAGGTAAAATCTTCTTTAAGCTGACATTACCCATATTAGTGGCTGATTTTACTAGAACCCGGGTAAAATCTACTATAGACTGGTTAACTATAAATAGATAGTTCACTTAACAAATTGCTTGGTTATTCTGATCTGGATTTTTTGTGAACGCTGCTAAAACTAGGTTAGAACAACAAAAAATCAGAATATTTCAAACCAGCCTTTTTGCAACTACAGGCCCTAGCACACCCTTTCTTACAGTGCAGTGACAAGAAATGAATTGCAACAAAAACTCTGGTGCTGCATCTTTGGTAGTTTTAACCGGCGTCAGAAGAATCCAAAAGATTCTTTTCTTTGTTGGTAAATAAATAAATTGGTAAAAATTATTTTTATCACTGATTTTGCAAATAGCTGGTAGCGAAAATCATCCAATGTTTGATTGTTTATGTCCCCACTGTACAAAACTGCAAGAGATTTTCTGCTTCAGCAAATTGATCAAAAGTAATTTCTGGTCCTCTGAATATACTGGTTATGTTAATTAAATGAGGGTGTTTCTATTGCAGAGTTTCGTCTTCCATTGTTCAAATGGTACTCTATATGAACCCAAAAGATCAAAGTTAAATGACAAAAACTTTTTTTTCGCAACTTTTAAAGAATTGAGGTAGAAAAAAATATTATAGAGATAATTTGAAGCAAATTCCTTGCGCTACAAAAAAAGAATGTCTTTCTTTGTAAGACGTAATGGTAACGAGTTATTGAGCAAAAACCAAAACAATTTAAAAAGATTTATTGGTTTTTTGCCGTACCGAAGTACGCACATGTACGAGAAGGTCGAAAACTTGAATTTTTAATTAGGGCCTAGATATGTACAACATACTCAAAAATCAAGACTACACGAACTTTTGCGAGACAAGCCCTAGTTTTACGACCTGGCGACTGGAATATAATAGAGATAACGTCAACATTTTTTCGCTAAATTAACATTTTCATATGTAGGCTTTTCATATTATTTTTCTCAAAAGTGAAAAAACAAAAAAAACATTTTTTGTCTAAACTTCTTGTGACTAAAAACTCAGCAAACCTGCAGCTACCTCAATCACAAAGGACATATTACATTTTCTTAAATACATTTTTTTGCTAAATTTTACCTTTCCCAAGATAAAACAGTGTAAAGCAAAAACTGGTCAAATTTCATTAGAATATATTCAGTACTCGAAACGAGAAATTTGCATAAATATGAAACCTTTCCAATTTGCGCTTATGGAATTTACGTGTATTTTCAAACGTAAACCCTTATTAAGTCTTTACAATTAATAAGAATCTGACTAAATATACATAATTCTTTATTCCAGCGTTAGCTTGATATCTTATATTTTCCATCTATGTACAGCCGACTTACAATAAATCTAGTATAAGTCTTGATAGTGATCTTTGCGTTTTAAACAACGTGTGAACCAGGCTTTAAATTATACCTTCATAGGTAACTCCATAAGATATCTTAAATATTAAGGAAAATAAAAAGCAACATTTACACTACCCAAGCAGCATTTTAGTCATCGCTACGTACCAGCAACTACCGGTGGAACTATTAAGTCTTTGCCACTAGTTACAAGCACGTAATTGCTACGGTTTTATTACATGCCTAGAAGCAAAATGGGGAACAATTTTTAGGTAGCAGATACGTTGCAGTAACCTCTATGGAACTTGGCCAGCTAGGAACAGGTAGCAGGAAAGTGGCGGGGTGGTAATTGCTACTTTCGTGCAACTTCTTTTCTCTTTGACACATCGTGTCGCGTGACTGCTCTCTCTTACTCTTGCAACTTAAGAAATATTCTATCATTTTCTATACTAATGCTGTGATCGTGCCATAAAATGGATTACTATTTTATTTGTAATACGTACTTAATAATACAAAGAGCGATGAAATGTTTAATTATTTTGTCATTCCAGTATACCAAAACTATAAACCATTGCAACTTTTCGTTAATGTGATGATGATAGATAGAAAAATAATAACGCGCCTTCTTTAAGTATATTTTTTAATAAAAAATGTCTTTAATAAAATATCACAAAAATATTTATTAGTAGATACACATGATAGAAACGATTTTTATATTATTCCTAAGGTACAAATTGGCACCAATTTGTTATTTTTATTGAAGGTTATATAGTAAAACATCTATTAACAATCAACAAATTGCAAATGGCCTGCAACATTTTACAAGTAAATTTGGATATGGACTAGTTTACGAAAAATCACTTTAAAGTGATTCTTCTGGGTAGCAAATACGTAAGTTTTACTTTCAATACTACTGTAAGGTTCCGTTAGTGTAAAGGGCTAAGCAATGGTATCCGACAGGTCACAGGAACTTTCAGTACGACTTTAAAGTAATTATACTAACAATAGGACCTTACAGCTGACGTGTCGCTGATTTCAAAAATTCTTCTTTTAAATAAAAGTATACCATAAGTAAATCAATAGTTAATCAAAAGTAAAAAAAAACGTATTTACTTGAAATAAACACGTTAGTCGTTGTTCCGTCCATGTAGTTTTGTGTTTGCGTTATTGAGGATTTTTATTCTTTTTCTGTTTAATAGTTTAATTTATTTATCAAAAAGGGATATTAAAAAACAAATTATTGCATAACATAATGTCATATCGTTTTTGCCCGCTTTTTGACGTTATGTGTAAATTATTACAATATATAACTTGGGGATAACTTCCTTCACCAAGCCCGTCTGCATAGTGGTGCGCAAACGATTTATATCGTATCGTTACTATATTAAAGTGTTACTCTGAACTATTTAACATTTTGAGACCTGAAGCTGTACTGACAGTGAAAGAGTGATCACAGCGGCCTCCCAATTAGACGTCCTGAGCTCAGGATAAGAAGACTCACGCGACAAAAGATAAAAGTAAGGATTTATCCCCTTCTTCCCTATTTATAATTGCATAAACCCGCAATTTACTCATAGCTTAATAAAATTTTACAAACAGAAAATTTAACTATTTCAAATTTTCAATACAGTCCACTGAAACGCAAGTTCAAAAGAACAGTCGTATCAGATAAGGTGGCCGCGTGACTAACGCAGTGGCCTTATATACGGTTGTCCTAACGTTCGATTCTCACTAGGTGCGTCGCATTTTTTAACTTAGTTTTTTAGTAAAAATGCATCCCTGTTTACAGTTGGGCTTTTTAATTATTCCTGAAGAATGAATCAAAAACTATAAACTTGCGAATTTACATTTTGAAATCGGCGATACGTCAACTGTAAGGCCCCCTTGTAAGTGGCAATACCGTTCCACATACTTTAAAGGTTACTCAGAAATAATGGAACTACATAGTTCCAATAAATAGTAGAAACAACTACATAATTACTAAAATAATAATAACTAAAGTAATTAAACCTATAAAGTCATAAATTTAGTTGTAATTACGTAACAACTACTCAATCAAAGTTCTAAAACCAGTTACTGCTACTTAGATGCTGCTTGGGTATGGAGTACTGACTGTTCTAGATTTATTTGAAATCAGCTGTACTTACGAGGGAAGATCAATATTTACGGTCCCTGATATAGAAAGAGAAAGAATTTTTAAAACATTATTTATTTCTCAACATAATCTCCCTGGACTTCAATGCACTTGGTCCACCGATGTTCCAATGCTTCAATGCCTTTCAGGAAGAAGTTTTCCGGTTGCTCCTCAAACCAGCCATTTACTGCGGTCATAACTTCATTATCGTCTCCATATTTTTTTCCACGCAGGTTTTCCTTTAATTTTGGAAATAGATCACTGGGTGCCAGGTCTGGTGAATATGGAGGGTGTTCTAGGATTTCAAAGCCAGCGTTCTGTATGGCAGCCATGACAATGCAGCTCTTGTGGACTGGAGCGTTGTCCTGATGGAACAAAATTTTGTGTGCCAACTTTCCTGGTCTTTTTCGGTCGATGCTTTCGCGCAATTTTGGAATTAACCCTACATAATAAGAACCCGTTATTGTGTGTCCACGCTGCAAATAATCGATCATCAAAATTCCTTCTGCATCCCAGAACACTGTGGCCATAATCTTTCCAGCCGCCCGTTGAACTCGAAATTTGCGTGGAGGTGGAGAACCTCTGTGATGCCACTCCATACTTTGTCTTTTCGTCTCAGGATCAAAATGGTGCACCCATGTTTCATCCACAGTCACAAATCGAGTGAGAAATTGCTTCCGATTGGCCTTCAGGTACTCCAAATTGGCTTCCGAATGCAGCACTCTAGAGCGTTTCTGATCGACGGTCAGCATCTTTGGAACCCAACGCGCCGAAATTTTTCTGAGATCAAGAACATTTCTTAAAATATTTTCAACTGACCCATAAGAGATGTTCGTTATTTCCGCGATATGGCGAATAGTCAGTCTTCTATCTGCCATTACCATATCATGGATCAAATTGATGTTTTTGTCAACGGTGACACAGACTGGACGTCCCGCACCTTTCGCATGTTCGCAAGTTGTTCTGCCTAATCTAAACTCACGAGACATATTTTTCACCACTTGGTAAGAAGGGGCAGAGTCCCCTAAAACGTCTGTCATATCCTTGTGAATTTCAGTAGGTGTTAATCCTTTTTTTTGCAAATACTTTATCACCGCTCTGACTTCACTTTTTTCCATTTTTAAAAATTGTCTGTTATCGACCAGCTTAATTATTAATAACTTTCAAAGAACAACACGCACCTACGCAAAACTTGACACAACAAATAATTAGTAATGACAGTTCTCATAGAAAAATGAGTGACGATATCATGCAAAGTCTACTATGTCAGGGACCGTACATACTGATGTACCCTCGTAACTCGAATTTTTAAATATTGCCCTTTTACATACAATTTCTTGATAAGTTGCAGTTTTAGTAACTACGGAACCAAAACTACAATTCTATGTAATTAATACATTTTTATCTAGAAGTTCCACAAAGTCACAATTTGTTGCAAACTGTACTCTACTATCTTTTCTAATTGACATTTTGTATAAATATTAAAAACTTTACCACCTATGACCAAAACCTATAAAACGATTCAACAAATTATGAGTAAGACTTTAATAAAAAATTTTGGAGGGTCATTTTTAATTAAATTTATACTTAATTACAGACAGCGAGATTTTTATCTATATTATTTAATCTTGAAATTTCAAGTGTTTCTTTTACAACTATATAAAGCGCCCAAAAAATTGCACGCATTATACAATTCTACTACGTTAAAGACAAAAAATGGTATTTCTAAAGTGGTGCTTTTTACTCAGCTTTCTTGCTGTAGTACTTTCTGACGACTTGCCAGCAATTCCCGAAATCGGCCTGAAATTTGACCAAGACAAAGTACAGCAATTGATCAATAGCAAACCAGAGCTATTAAAGAGTTTGCAAAGCTACCCAGAGTAAGTTTCATTATTGCATATTATGTAGATAGTTAGTTGGAAACTCCATTCTGATTAAATTAAACTTTATAATTAGTGCTAGCAGAAAAGAACAAACTGCAATTGTCAATGAGTTTGCAGATAAATTAATTGAAAATTTAAATGAACTATTAGTACAGATTGGCGTGGACCCAGTTGATATTCCTGGTTTTGAAGAGAACTTTTATGTGGTATGTTCGTATTTATAAAAAACTTCATTATGGTCCTTTCTGAGCTTTTTTTTGCAGTTGTTAGTTAAAGGATGGGTCAAACTTGAAAATGGAAAGCTGTCTGGTATTGCATCAATCGAACGTAAAGGTGATATCATACTATCATATGAATACCCTACTCTTAGTTTACGCATGACTCTTGGACTTGCTAAACTTAGGGTAAGTGTTCTTTTAATATTTATTATATCAATATACCCATAGAGAAGAGACATAAGCAATCTGTCTCTAGTAACAGTTACTCCGAAAATAAAAACAATACCAAAGCATAGACTTACTAATGTTTCACAAAACTCTTCATAACAGGAAGAACTGAAAGTTTTACTTTTGGTACTTGCTTGAAATTTTTCTTTCAATGGTTAAATCATGTTCGTTTTTTCATTTTTCTGAGACGCTAACTAATCTAACTAATAAATAATGGATATATTATATATAGTATTGATCCATTAAATTTATAGTTTGAATACGACTATGAAGCGAAATTATTGGGACTTGGACCAGACGGGATAATGGAAGGCAAATCTGACAACAGCAAATTCACAGTTAGTTTATCATTCAACTTGACAAATCTACGTGCCAGTTTGGACACCTGGAAACTTAACAGTATCGGGTATGCTAGACTACTGTAAGACTTACTTAATTACAAGCTTTAAATTACGTCTCATTTTTAGAAAAGTATCAGTTAAGTTCAGAGGTAGCATTACCGGTCAAATTATAAACATTTTGTCAACTGTAGTAGTGCCTCTTTTGAAACCAATCATCAAGACTACTTTAGACCTGGTAATTGGTGGAGGACTGGAAGCTGCCGTGAACGCATTCAATAGTGTAATTTGTCAAGTTTTGGGAGATTGCGAACAAATATTTTAGGTTAGTATAAAAATTAGCAATAGTGGTTATAGTTAATTACGCATTTTACTGTACTCATAGCATAAGTCGCTTCTAGTTTTATATATTTTGCGAAATAACTATTTGTGTTTTGTATTTTACATAGCTCTAATTAAGTGTATTTTTATTTCATAAATAAAAGTATATTTTTATTAAATTTCTTAAATCCTTTCTAAAATGGCCCAAGCACTTATTACGAAATAGTCGTGATGAAATAATCTTTCGGTCCCGAGTGACATGAATGTAATGGTATATTACGATATGAGATATCTAAGTGTCTTATAATGGATCAAGAAAAAGTTAAAACAAAAGGGGAAGGTTACATTTATTTTACAATTCACATAAGTTCAAGATACGTCACCTTAAATAAAACTTGCACTAAATAAATAGCTACTTGAATATGTCTTAAGATGCCTGAATAAGTAGTATTATTACGGTCTAGGTCATTTGGGCGCGGCCGTTAAGGCACGGCCGTCTCTTCGCGGTCATTTCGACGCGAGGACAGTTTGGCGCCAGACAGTTCGGCGCAAGGACACTTCGGCGCAGGCACACTTCAACGAAAAGACGGTTCGGGGCATGTAAATTTTTCCGCGGCAAATTAGGTTAAATCTTTCGGAGATCTGTACACAAAACGTTTTTTCTGACCATTAGTCTAATTTTTTGGTACAAGCTACCTTATTATCAGAGTAACAATTTTTTATTTTTATGTACACGCATACACCTTCTTAATTAAAGAATTTCGCTTGGAAGTAGTCATACTACATTCCATTACAACTTTACAACTCTTGTTATCTTTGACACATAAAGTTAAGATTTTATTGTACAATATTTTCTTTTTTTCAAATTTCTTAAGTAGAAACATTATCTTTGTTAAATAAATACATAGCCTACAGGTAGACCTCTTAAAAGCTATAAATAATTTAAGATAAGAAGGGTTAAGAGTCGTCCACAACTGATGCTAATTAAGATCACTCTCAATATTTTATTTATCACTATCTCATTATACTAATAGGAATTTGAAACTCTAATAGTATACAACTTTTTGAAATTACCCTTTTTTAAGATAAAAAGCATGTACCCCCCTACTGAGAAATTGACCTGTATATTCTAAATCCAGGAAAAAGATTTGCCCGCGATAGTGGGTATAGGGTCACTTGAGCCAGGCAGACGTGATGTCACAGCTATCTATCTCTCTCTCTAGACTATAGCCATTTATTTCTAGGTGGGAAAGTGTAGAATCTTTATACGCTGGGAAGAACCTGTATTACCAACATGGTCTTGGCTTAGCTGCCTTACAATAGCAGGTGGCGTTGTCTAGTATACGATAGTAGACTCACTACAGGCCGCGCTGTTCGATTAGAGTACCGCAAGACGCTGCCATATTGGGGCAGAGAAGGGTGGTTTTTAATAATGGACAAATTAAAACACCGTTTTACGTATTTGACATATTAGAGGTTTGGTCTTTCAGAATAAGAAAAATATTTTAAAGTAAAAGTAGATAGGCTAGGAGAGTTCTAGCCCAAAATCCCATGTTATTTCTTATGAAGGTCCAAGATAGAATTTTTGGTAAATTTCAAGGTCATTAGCGGTCTAGCGCGTGACCTCACCGCGCTCGCGTTATACGCGGACCAGCGTATACCACGTATACAGGTCAACTCTACATATCACATTATGTTTGATGCAGTCATCCGAGATCGTAATGATTTTATAAATGATTGATGCAGTCGTCCGGGCGGATCACAGCGATTTTAATCATTTGCATATCTCATCTCTCATTTGCATATTTCATCTCTCATTTACATAACTCATCTCTCATTTGTACATATCATTTTTTATATATCATTTGCATCTGTCATCTCTCACTCATAAATTTATTTTAAAATAAATCTTATGTTGTCATTTCTAATTATGATTACCATACGTGTAATATAATTAACATGTAGAAACATCTAGGATAATAATATGAAAAAAAATTATTTTCAAGTATACAAGATACCTCCAAAGGTTACAGTCAATCACCTGTCGGATTATCTCGATTGCATTTTGACATGTTTATATCCAATTTATTTTAATGTTTCTATGTTAATGATTGAATATAATATTCTTTGCCTGTAAGATATTACTAAACGTCCTTACTCTGTCTTGTTAATTAATATTTCTTAATAGGTAGTTTTAGAATAAGTATATATTTAGCTTGAAATGTACAATAGTTAAATAAAACAAAAGTGTATAAACCATATTTGTGTGTTTCATTTACAGCTCTTTATTAAATAATATATACGTATAGACATATGAGTATTAGATGCCGAGTGAGAATAGATAACGAGCACAGTCGTGTAGTTGATGAACAATAATTATAAGCCTTCATTTTTAAAATACATTCTTTCAGTTAATCTAATACCTTTTAAATCTAAAAAGAGAAAAATATAGGTTAAACGCAAGCCTTGTTAATCGTGTTCAATTTAGAGTGTTTTCAGGAATTTATTTGAATTCATTTTTAATATAAAATCTTAATTAATTAATTAATTATTATTATAAAGATAATTATTTTTATCAGAGAAAGTTGGATAGCTAAACCTAATACGTGGTAATATCAAACGCTGGACCGCGCACCATAATAGAATTGGATGTTAAAATGTGTATTACATTTACCGCGGTAGCAATACAAATTTGTTTTTAAATATATTTTATATTGATATTCATTAGCAGAAAAGAATATTAATATCAATCAACCGCTAACTGAAAACTAAGCAACATTACAAGGACTACAGTAGTTCTGAAAAAATTAACAATTAAAAGAATCAGATTATATGTTTAGATCTATCAAGCAATATTTCTCAATATTTTAAACTGAAAATGGGAATCATCTGAAACTGCAAGAATTCTCATATTCATACATGAAAATGAAACAATCTATAGTTAAATATCCAAATTAATTACTCATAAGTTAACCTCTCAACTAATTCATTACGTAAAGCATGTTGATTCATGCATATTCTTTCAGAGGCAATTCAATTCAAGGTTTATATGAAGTGTTGACATTGAAAACAATGCAGTGTTTGTTTTCGGGCAGACTAATTTAGTATTTTTTTTACTTAAGAGCTAATATTTATTTTTAATAACATTTTCATTTCAACCAAGATTTCAACTTAGAAATTTTTTTAAATAACCGCATTCAATTTACATGAATGTTTAAATAAGTGTACTCTAAACAAAATTGAAAGTTAATAATAACTATACAACTAATTTAACGATAATAATTACGCTTTAAAATTCCATCAATTCCGGCTACCAAAAGGCATAATTAACACAGGTTAAAGTAATGTTGAAAATTAATCTAAAAAATCCTTTATTACAGAGATATTTGTTATCGCTATTTAATCTTTTACGATTTCCACCGGCTATATTATTATGTCGGCCATATAACAAACGACGTGTTTTCTAGCAAAATTATTGGGAGATTATAATTAAAAAAAATTAGCATTCATGTCCATAATAAACTATTTAATCTTTTACAATTTCCACGAGAGAAATATTATATAAGTCAATACAGCCCTATAACTATCATTTATTGAGCAATACAAAGAGATTTATATCTATGCTAAACTAAAGATTAATAGAAGTAATGCATTCCTGATATCATAAGATAACGATAAAACACATGATTATTCTTAGACTAAGGTCTAATTTAGGTAGTCAAATTGTAGGAACATATCATGATATGATATCATACAATTATATTTTAGTAAGAATTGTTATAAAGTCACTGCTATAAATAACAACATTCTTTATGACGATCATCTATCATTATCATAATCATCTAATGTCATGCAGAGTCAGCAGCTACCTCCTAAGTTCGTATATGCGAGAATCGGTATTATATAACACACACATCAGTCTACATTCATTATTCTAATATTGATAGGAACTTTTTAGAATCTATAAAGTTGTACTACATATATTCAACTAATTTGAATATACGATAACGGATACTTATTATACTTCTATGTACACAATCGAGGTATCAGTACACTTCAACCACGTGATCAAGATTGTAGTATTCAAATCAAGCTTCCTAGCACCTATACAAGTATTCTAGAACACAGAGTATTCATCACTAAACGTATTCTTCATATATGAAATCATAAAGTTCGAGTCTAACTACTGACGAGGAGAAAGAATAGGTGTAATCGGTTTATGCCCATACCAGGCTCCCTATGATTATTATAAATGTCTTAACAGAATAAAAAGGGTGAAATGAATATAACTTATAGGATTTAATCAAACTAGAAAAATATCGATATATCCTACGTTGAGAAAATAATTATACTATGTAAGCATCGATACGCTCCATATGATTGCGAGCCTGAGTATAAGCATAAACCCTATACTACAGATTTTTATCCTTTTTCATTATATCTACTACAGACGAGGTGAAAGAATAGGTACATTTAACACGCGTATGCTACAATTATCTAATTTTCTAGTTTTCTAGACGTAATGTAATTTTGAACAGATTTTAACCCTATTCGTTATATCTACTACCCTTGTAAGCGATTTCTACATATACGTTCTTATTGTTTATACACTATATAGATATTCGTAGCATCTAAAGTAAACTCTTATTTAAACGTTATTTTACAATATATCATACATTTTCAATAGCTTCGAAATACGCAGATATGTAATAATATACTATATACTCTTGTAGGATATTCAGCGTATCTATAGTAAACTCGTATGATTAATAATAATCTGTAACCATTTTCGATACCTTCGAAATATAAATCTATAACATATGTTTGTAATACGTCTTTATAACTTTGAAACACAGGGTAGTTACCTCTTGCAATATCTACAGTTATGAGAACCCTGAAGACTTAACCTGGAGAAATAAATCAGATAAATATTTTACTTTTTATTGAAACGATAACTTTGCATACTAATATATGAAAATAATATAATGTATATCGCCTGATAAATAAAATTGAAATTATTCTTATTCTTTTACAATGAAATGTGTTTTGAAAAACACGATGAAACGTTATGTATATTAATGCAGGAGTTCTGTTAAAGGCATTCGTTATTTAGAGATTCACTTATAAGTACACTATTTATTTAGCTGATTCAATAAAAATTTCGTTATTTTAAAAAATTCCTAACAAGGATTCAAGGTTCTTTATCTGTTTTAGAATATTCAAAGACAATATATGTATAAATTATCGTGAGACTCCTGCTCTATATAAAACGCCATATATAAAATTAGAGATAAAAATTTATCCTGTGTATTGGTGAAAACTCAAATATTCATGGAAATATAACAATCGGTACATATGACGATACTAATCAGTCTGACGCGGAATATATATTTTATATTATGCAAACGGAGAGAAAAGAATAGGTACAATCGGTTCATGTTCATACCAGGCTCACCATGATTATTATAAACATCTTAACAGAATAAAAAGGGCGATATGAATATAACTTATAGGATTTAATCAAACTAGAAAAATATCGATATATATCCTACGTTGAGAAAATAATTATACTATACAAGCATCCAGTATGTAAAGTAAGAGGCATTAGACTCAACTATGATGTACTGAAACTCATCAACGATCATCTTTTATCCCGATGACGTTATAGGGTGACATTATGAAGTCGTACTAATATATGAAAATAATATACTGCCTGATAAATAAAATATTCTTTTACAGTGAAGAGTGTTTTGGGGAAAACCTTAATGTAGCTGCTGAGCTCTGCTAGAGAGCTTCATTTATAAGTTGACACCACTTAACTGATTCAATAAAAATTTCGTTATTTAAAAATTCCTAACATGGATAGTTTTATCTGTTTTAGAATATTCAAAGGCAGTATATGACAATAAATTATCGTGATGAAATACACGCGCAATTTGAAGTATATTCACGCACAATGCGCAATTTGAAACATATCCACGCGCAATTTCAAACAGAAACGCGCAATTTGAAGTATATTCACGCACAATGCGCAATTTGAAGCATATTCACTACAATTTCAAACAGATACACGCACAGCCGTACACAATAAAGCATATACACGCGTAATTTACAATCATCGTGTTATATTCTATATCAATAGCTCGACAGAACACTACCTGCGTTGCTACTGCTGCTACCTATGTTATCATGTTTGGTTTTTCTAGTCAGAGATCCATCATCTTGACATATTCATTTTCGTTTATACGAAAAATAAAAACTTTAAAATATTTATCGAGTTCTCATAAAACATATACAATCATTTTTAATATGACTGAAAGCATTTACTAAATACAAAATTTATATATTTCATCTATTTAAAAGACTTCCTGAAGAGTGAAAGAATATATACAAATGTACTACAATTCTTTTTATCAAGTGCTGACATAAATGAGCATGCAGTCATGTATTTTATCAAACTTTTGCATGTTTTGTATAATAATAACTTATACCGTCACCCTTAATTAAACAGGGCTATACGCAACATCAGTCGATCCGCGGCTTTTTATATCAGTACAAAATAATTAGATATAGTTATATTTACTATCTATTCTTTTAAACAGGTTACCATATTTACTTTATAGTTGGGTATGTAGTACCATTATTAGTGTATACGAAATGTACTATTTTAATAGATATTATATATAAGTTATGTATTATGTTTTAAGTAACGTCGAAACTACTCGTATCAATAAACGTTCTTGTATGAAAGTATGTTGTTTTGTACTTAGTCTGCTCCCTACGTTATGTCCTAAAAATGTATTCGTAGGCTCTAACCTCAAGCTACCAATTTCAAATTCCAAAACAAAACGCCGTATTGGAATCAAGTTGTCGACAGGTTTCGTCTACTGTATACCTTAAAACAGAGGGGTAGCAGTAGTTTAGAAAACTAGGATGAGATTATTTCAATTATTTCTGAGCTTAAAGAAGAAGGTATTAACAAATAAAAGATAATGGTTATACAAAATGTTACCCTCAAGTATACTTTTCTATGTTGTTGTATATTTGTATGTTAGAATATAAGTTGTCTAGTTTCAAATATGTATGTTAGAATATAAGTTAACTAGTTTCAATAAAAAGTAAAATATTTATCTGTTTTATTTCTTCAGGTTAAGTCTTCAAGGTTCTCGTAACTATAGATATTGTAAGAGGAAATCACGTAGAGTTTCAAAGTTATAAAGACTTATTACAAAAGATATGACATATGTTATAGATATATATTTCGAAGATGCTGAAAATAATTACAAATTAATATTAATCATACGAGTTTACTATATTCAACGATGAATATCCTACAAGAGTATATAGTATATTATTACATATCTGCGTATTTCGTAACCATTGAAAATGGATGATATATTGTAAAATAACGTTAAAATATTTTACAGTTTACTATAGATACGAAGAATATCTATATGGGGCAAAAATTATACACAACAAGAAGGCAAATGTAAAAATCGTTTAGAAGGGTAGTAGATATAACGAAAAAAGGTTAAAAATCAGTTCAAAATTACATTACGTCTAGAAAAGTAGAAAAAATTGGGGTTAGAATTGTTGAATATTTGCATTTTCACCATATATCATAGGTTTAATTTTTTATCTCTAATTTTATATAAGGCGTTTTGTATAGATCAGGAGTCTCACGATAATTTATTGTCATATACTGCCTTTGAATATTCTAAAACAGATAAAACTATCCATGTTAGGAATTTTTAAATAACGAAATTTTTATTGAATCAGTTAAGTGGTGTCAACTTATAAATGAAGCTGGCTAGCAGAGCTCAGCAGCTACATTAAGGTTTTCCCCAAAACACTCTTCACTGTAAAAGAATATTTTATTTATCAGGCAGTATATTATTTTCATATATTAGTACGACTTCATAATGTCACCCTATAACGTCATCGGGATAAAAGATGATTGTTGATGAGTTTCAGTACATCATAGTTGAGTCTAATGCCTCTTACTTTACATACTGGATGCTTGTATAGTATAATTATTTTCTCAACGTAGGATATATATCGATATTTTTCTAGTTTGATTAAATCCTATAAGTTATATTCATATCGCCCTTTTTATTCTGTTAAGATGTTTATAATAATCATGGTGAGCCTGGTATGAACATAAACCGATTGTACCTATTCTTTTCTCTCCGTTTGCATAATATAAAATATATATTCCGCGTCAGACTGATTAGTATCGTCATATGTACCGATTGTTATATTTCCATGAATATTTGAGTTTTCACCAATACACAGGATAAATTTTTATCTCTAATTTTATATATGAACTCGCTAAATGCAAAACTTTGTAATTATTTACAAAAATAATTATAACAATTTAGATATCGATATTATTGGTTGTCTTGTTTTATGGACTTGCAGTACTGATAAATGTATGAGATGCAAACTTTGGTGTTTTATAAATGTAAAACTTCACGCTTATAAAATATAATCATGTAAAAGTCATCATCAGATGCAAAACTCACGGGAAATGTGAGATTGTTAGGTGCAAGACTAAAGTTCACTAACAATGTAAACGCAGAGTTTTGTATTTAGTGGGCTCATATGGCGTTTTATATAGAGCAGGAGTCTCATGATAATTTATACATATATTGTCTTTGAATATTCTAAAACAGATAAAGAACCTTGAACCCTTGTTAGGAATTTTTAAAAATAACGAAATTTTTATTGAATCAGCTAATTAAATAGTGTACTTATAAGCGAATCTCTAAATAACGAATGCCTTTAACAGAACTCCTGCATTAATATACATAACGTTTCATCGTGTTTTTCAAAACACATTTCATTGTAAAAGAATAAGAATAATTTTAATTTTATTTATCAGGCGATATACATTATATTATTTTCATATATTAGTATGCAAAGTTATCGTTTCAATAAAAAGTAAAATATTTATCTGATTTATTTCTCCAGGTTAAGTCTTCAGGGTTCTCATAACTGTAGATATTGCAAGAGGTAACTACCCTGTGTTTCAAAGTTATAAAGATATATTACAAACATATGTTATAGACTTATATTTCGAAGGTATCGAAAATGGTTACAGATTATTATTAATCATACGAGTTTACTATAGATACGCTGAATATCCTACAAGAGTATATAGTATATTATTACATATCTGCATATTTCGAAGCTATTGAAAATGTATGATATATTGTAAAATAACGTTTAAATAAGAGTTTACTTTAGATGCTACGAATATCTATATGGTGTATAAACAATAAGAACGTATATGTAGAAATCGCTTACAAGGGTAGTAGATATAACGAATAGGGTTAAAATCTGTTCAAAATTACATTACGTCTAGAAAACTAGAAAATTAGATAATTGTAGCATACGCGTGTTAAATGTACCTATTCTTTCACCTCGTTTGTAGTAGATATAATGAAAAAGGATAAAAATCTGTAGTATAGGGTTTATGCTTATACTCAGGCTCGCAATCATATGGAGCGTATCGATGCTTACATAGTATAATTATTTTCTCAACGTAGGATATATCGATATTTTTCTAGTTTGATTAAATCCTATAAGTTATATTCATTTCACCCTTTTTATTCTGTTAAGACATTTATAATAATCATAGGGAGCCTGGTATGGGCATAAACCGATTACACCTATTCTTTCTCCTCGTCAGTAGTTAGACTCGAACTTTATGATTTCATATATGAAGAATACGTTTAGTGATGAATACTCTGTGTTCTAGAATACTTGTATAGGTGCTAGGAAGCTTGATTTGAATACTACAATCTTGATCACGTGGTTGAAGTGTACTGATACCTCGATTGTGTACATAGAAGTATAATGAGTATCCGTTATCGTATATTCAAATTAGTTGAATATATGTAGTACAACTTTATAGATTCTAGAAAGTTTCTATCAATATTAGAATAATGAATGTAGACTGATGTGTGTGTTATATAATACCGATTCTCGCATATACTAACTTAGGAGGTAGCTGCTGACTCTGCATGACATTAGATGATTATGATAATGATAGATGATCGTCATAAAGAATGTTGTTATTTATAGCAGTGACTTTATTACAATTCTTACTAGAATATAATTGTATGATATCATATCATTATATGTACCTACAATTTGACTACCTAAATTAGACCTTAGTCTAAGAATAATCATGTGTTTTATCGTTATCTTATGATATCAAGAATGCATTACTTCTATTAATCTTTAGTTTAGCGTAGATATAAATCTCTTTGTATTGCTCAATAAATGATAGTTATAGGGCTGTATTGACTTATATAACATTTCTCTCGCGGAAATCGTAAAAGATTAAATAGTTTATTATGGACATGAATGCTAATATATTTTTTTAATTATAATCTCCCAACTAATTTTGCTAGAAAACACGTCGTTTGTTATATAGCCGACATAATAATATAGCCGGTGGAAATCGTAAAAGATCAAATAGCGATAACAAATATCTCTGTAATAAAGGATTTTTTAAATTAATTTTCAACATTACTTTAACCTGTGTTAATTATGCTTTTTGGTAGCCGGAATTGATGGAATTTTAAAGCGTAATTATTATCGTTAAATTAGTTGTATAGTTATTATTAACTTTCAATTTTGTTTAGAGTACACTTATTTAAACATTCATGTAAATTGAATGCGGTTATTTAAAAAATTTCTAAGTTGAAGTCTTGGTTGAAATGAAAATGTTATTAAAAATAAATATTAGCTCTTAAGTAAAGAAAATACTAAATTAGTCTGCCCGAAAACAAACACTGCATTGTTTTCAATGTCAACACTTCATATAAACCTTGAATTGAATTGCCTCTGAAAGAATATGCATGAATCAACATGCTTAACTTAATGAATTAGTTGAGAGGTTAACTTATAAGTAATTAATTTGGATATTTAACTATAGATTGTTTCATTTTCATGTATGAATATGAGAATTCTTGCAGTTTCAGATGATTCCCATTTTCAGTTTAAAATATTGAGAAATATTGCTTGATAGATCTAAACATATAATCGGATTCTTTTAATTGTTAATTTTTTCAGAACTACTGTAGTCCTTGTAATGTTGCTTAGTTTTTCAGTTAGCGGTTGATTGATATTAATATTCTTTTCTGCTAATGAATATCAATATAAAATATATTTAAAAACAAATTTGTATTGCTACCGCGGTAAATGTAATACACATTTTAACATCCAATTCTATTATGGTGCGCGGTCCAGCGTGTGATATTACCACGTATTAGGTTTAGCTATCCAACTTTCTCTGATAAAAATAATTATCTTTATAATAATAATTAATTAATTAATTAGGATTTTATATTAATAATGAATTCAAATAAATTCCTGAAAACACTCTAAATTGAACACGATTAACAAGGCTTGCGTTTAACCTATATTTTTCTCTTTTTAGATTTAAAAGGTATTAGATTAACTGAAAGAATGTATTTTAAAAATGAAGGCTTATAATTATTGTTCATCAACTACACGACTGTGCTCGTTATCTATTCTCACTCGGCTTCTAATACTCATATGTCTATACGTATATATTATTTAATAAAGAGCTGTAGATGAAACACACAAATATGGTTTATACACTTTTATTTTATTTAACTATTGTACATTTCAAGCTAAATATATACTTATTCTAAAACTACCTAGAGATAATCCGACAGGTGATTGACTGTAACCTTTGGAGGTATCTTGTATACTTGAAAATAAATTTTTCTCATATTATTATCCTAGATGTTTCTACATGTTAATTATATTACACGTATGTTAATCATAATTAGGAGTGACAACATAAGATTTATTTTAAAATAAATTTATAAGTGAGAGATGACAGATGCAAATGATATATAAAAAATGATATGTACAAATGAGAGATGAGTTATGTAAATGAGAGATGAGATATGCAAATGAGAGATGAGATATGCAAATGATTAAAATCGCTATGATCCGCCCGAATGACTGCATCAATCATTTATAAAATCATTACGATCTCGGATGACTGCATCAATCATAATGTGATATGTAGAGTTGACCTGTATACGTGGTATACGCTGGTCCGCGTATAACGCGAGAGCGGTGAGGTCACGCTCTAGACCGCGAATGACCTTGAAATTGACCAAAAATTCTATCTTGGACCTTCATAAGAAATAACATGGGATTTTGGGCTAGAACTCTCCTAGCCTATCTACTAGTATACGTGGATTTGATTAAATGCAATCAGATACAAATAATAAACAATTTCGTGCTTCTTTTGTCCCAATATGGCGGCATTTTGCGGTACTCTGTGACTAGATGTAGTGTCGCTATACGATAGTAGACTCACTACATCAGCTATAATCAGTCAGGCCAGTTAGTAGATCAAACCGTATCGCAAACCGTCGCCATATTGGGACAGAAAAAGCTTGATCTTTAATAATGGCCAAATAAAAATCGTACAACTTGTATTTGACATATTAGAGCTTTGAACTTTCGAAATAAGAATTAAGTAGAAAAACCTTTTAAACTAAACATGAATTTGATTAATTCAATACAAATTAAAATAATGAAAAACTCCACGCTTCTTTCATCCCAATGTGGAGTCATTTGTGATACTCTGATACACTAGAATGGTCTGGTTAACTAAATGTAGTGAGTATAAAATAGCAAACCCAGTTAATATTAGAGATTCTATATATTATTGTATAAGAGTTGACGATAAGACAAATTGTGGAGAACCTTTTTTTGTATAAATTTTATGAGTATTCTTGCATGCGTATGAAAGACGATTTTGACTATGGTAACCATAATAAATTACAGTGAGATTTTGTGACTATTATTTAAAGTGGCAAGTACAAAAGGTTTTACAATAATCAGGGGTGTCGGAAGTACGGGTCAGAGGGGCCGGAAAGCTCCCTAGAACAGGGGGCGGCGCCCTCTAGAAATAAGGATGAAAGTGTAAAATATATGTATTTATTTTAATAAAATACTATGCGATTAATTTGTTTCTACTAATAGAATTATTATTAGATTAAACTTAATTATTGTTTATTTGTTTCCCCTTAGCTACTACTTATTAATAATTTAAAAATTATAGTTTTAATTTGCCGTTCAGTCATTTGAATCATGAAAGCGTCGATGCCAACTCTCTTCGAAAATAGTTTCTTAAACTTTTTCGTATAATAGAGTGCTTCACTTAATAGTCGAAGTTATTTATTGGAGTCCGATCAAATAATCCTCAAAAGGCCGAAAATGGTCTGTGGACATATTGCCGAAAATTAATCAAAACGTCAAAAGGAGGCTGTGGACATATCGCCACGGCACATCTGTAGACAAATCGCCAAAATTACTCAAAACGTCGAAACTCATCTGTGGTAAAATCGCCAAAAGGACAAAACGACGAATCTTGATCAAGACGCCGAAAAGGGTCTGTGGACATATTGCCAAAGTTGGTCAAAACGCCAAGAAGAGGCATATATACCGAAAGTGATCAAGACGCCGAAACACATCTTTGGACAAATCGCCGAAATTGGGCAAAATTCGAAACTCATCTGCGGTAAAACTGTCGAAACATAAATGTGCACAAATGGATGAACGTGGTCAAAACGCCGAAATTCATCTGTGGTAAAATCGCCAAAACGTAATTGTGCACAAAACGCCGAAAAGTATAATATGATAGAAAACGGATAGATCTGTTTACTGAAACTACATGTTACAATGTTACATATTGAAATTTTAGTTTAAAAACCCAAGTTTCAGAAATTATTACATTAGTTTCGGTAAACAGCTCTATCTATTTTCTATCGGTTTTTATTTTGCGGCGTTTTGTAGACGTTCGGCCATTTGTGCATAAATATGTTTTGGCGATTTGTGCACAGAAGTGTTTCAGTGTTTTGCCCGCGATCGGCGATTTGTCCAAATATTCTTTTGTCGTTTTGACCACTTTCGGCGATTTATCCATAGATAAGTTTCGGCGTTTTGACTACTTTTGGCGATTTGTTCATAGATGTGCTTCGGCGTTTTGACCACTGTCGGTGATTTGACCACATATGTGTTTCGGCGTTTTGACCAGGTTTGGTGATTTATCCACAGATGTCTTTCGGCAACGAAATCTCTTTTGGTAGTTTGGTCAAAGTAGCCTATCTGTGAGTTCTTTCTATTAAATCAAAGTCTCCCCCCCCCCAAGTGAAAATACTTCTGACGACCCTGGCAATGATTGTTTAATATAATAAAATATTTCTATAACAACAGATTAAAATGATTGTTATTGCCATTTATTAAAAGATAATAAAATATACTGAATATGAACTTGGAGCCCTTTTATTAATTTGAAGAGTGTGAAACCAGCGTTCACTATTCTACGCAAGCACACATTTTTGGTGAGTGGCTTAACTATTTCTTTTGAGTGAACAAAGTATAGTCATCTTCACTAGAGAGTTTGTCCATCAAGTTCTAACAATATACGTTTGCAGCACTTGGATAAAAAAGTGCCTACAGTTTATTCCCTTATTCTAATTTTCTAATTTTAATTAGAAATATAATTAGAAAAAATTGTTTTTCTTTAAAATATATTAGAACAAAAACTTGTCTTTTAATTGTTGCTTTAATGTTGGATCTAGGAAGAGGGTACCCCCTTCATTATTTATGAGTAATATTTATTTCAAAGGTACGATTTTACTCCGTATGGCAATGTGTTTAAAAAGTTTTAAAAAGACAAAATATTCGTTATTTCGTAATAAATCACTTTCTCTTAGATATCAATATGATAAAACACCTTAAACAGGGAACGCAGAGAAAACCTGACGTGTTATCGCAAACTTGGTATTGAATAATTCGTAATCAGCAACCCCAAATTATCCTAAAACAACTTGCTAATTAAATTTTTAGAGAAAAGATGTTAACTGTGTTGCACAGTGATATTGATTAATCTTTCTAGTTAGGCAAACGTTTTATTTCGTAGGAAAGTAAGAAATACACTTGAACCGAAATCTGAATCAACTGATCAGTTCATCTACGTATATCTGTTTTCTTGCAGAGAATTTAAATCAACTTTAATAGTTTTCAGTGATATTGATAGCAATTCAAAAACCAACAGCTAATATTAACTTAAATTCATGCGTAGTTGCAAAGGGGCACCGCAATATGTACAGTCTTTAGCAACTGTCTTGTCCCGAGCCACACATGGAACAAATCTGGTAAAAGAAACGGCGTACGTTTCGGAGCATAGTTTCTTTTTCCATTGTGTACAAACAACACAGCAGATATAACCAGTTTTAAAGGTTGCTGCGCTACCTAGAGTGGCTTTCTATAACAACAATAGAGTAATAAAAACTTATATTTTCAAGTGAGTTTCTTATTTTACTGGAGTATAAAACAGCCGTTTCACTTCTACTATCGTTTCTTCTATTTTTTATTGTAAAAAAATACTAAAAATAATAAATAATCAAAGTTAACGATTATAAAAAGTAAGGTAGAATGATTTATTATTAATGCCTTATAAAACAAATAAACTAATATAAAAAATTACAATAGCAGAGAATGCTCTCCTATGAGCCAGTTCCAACAATAAGCCATTCCCACATACTAATAAAATAATCATTCTCCGAGTCTACAAAGTAAAATCAGATTGGATATACAAACGAGGGGTATTTAAACATCTAATATAATATTTATATGTTGTATAAATACAATATATTTTTAATAAAGAAATCTTTAAATGAGGAAAATACAAATAATACGGAATATAACACAACCACGGCATATGCAAAACTGCTTTAAAATATTTCACTTTGTTGTTATCCTATAACAGTTTAATTTTACCGGTTTAGTTTAAAAGAAGAGGGTAAGTCAGTGTAGGTTTGGAATTTCCAAATCCTTAGAAAGGCGCATGAAAGTTTCTTGTCAATTCATGAATGAGAAGATTATAAAATTATAACTGTTCATTCGTTAAAGGAAAGTAAGTCTTTGAGTTTTTCTCTGAAGCATATGAATTTATGTTGCAGGTAAGAAATAGCAGTTATTTAGGTATTTTATACTAAATTTATTTTAATATGCATTTGTTGTGACTATCTTATTAAAAATGAATTTCTTAATCTAGCGAACAAATTAAAACAAGTTTCAGGTTTGAATTATTACGATCATCTAATCAAGACACTTTTAATATAAAATTGCAAAAGTAATTATAAGTTTTTAATTTTAATGCTAATAAAAACTACAACACATTACACAAAAATTACAATTACACGGGAGTAAACTAGGTTCATGAGATTCACTCTAGTTATTTTTTTCTTAAAGGTAAAGAACGAAACATAATATACCCTATACAACTTTGGGTAACTAGTGTATGCCTCCATTTAAAAGGGCTATTTTATAAAGTGTCAAAGAAATTTTGAATAGAATGAGTAACAGTAGATTTAGTTACAAGCATGTTTTCAAAACAAACTTTAAAGATTTTAAATATCTTGGCCAGGTAGTTGTTCATCTCTGTCTAATTCGATCGCTTTCGTACACAGTATAAGGGGTATGTCGAGACAAGACATTTGCTAAAGACTGTACTTCATAACCTAATAATGCTTGTCAGTGGCGTGCGGTCCATGGAAGCAATGGAAGCAATGCTTCCCTTGAGAATTTATTAAAAATAAAAACTAATGCTAACAAAAATATTTTTATAAAATTATGGTTATCGTTTATTTAAATTTGTAATATTTAATCAACTTAAAGCTCAATATCAATTCCGTACAGCAAAAAGTATAATTATTTAGAGTACTATTTTAAATTAGGCTCATTAAACTTGTGCGGAAAGGTAATACCGATTCAAATGTGTTACATACACTGCATATAAGCACTAATTTCGTTGCTTATAACTGCTCTTCTCCTAGCCTTGGCGTGGATCAGCGGGCGTGGTGATAAAGACGATGCGGTTAACATTGTTTGGTCGTTATTTTTAGTGTGCTTCGTGCCCAAATGTTTATTTATTATAATTTGGTTATTTGTTCGGTTTAGTGTTTGTTAAATTTAATGTTACTTAAGTAATGTAAATCTGCGAATGAGACTGTATTTTGAAACATTTTATTATTTTATATTAGTTGGATTTTTTTAAAGACAAATAATTCTATTTAGTTTGCTCTGTATGCAAATTTAAAATTGCGTTATAGTCATGAATGCAAATTCAGCTGCTTCGGTGGAAGGTTCGAGCACTCTCGATACATCCGAATCGGGACGATTTTTTTGTTCAATTTGTAAATTATTAATAAAAAATTTTCTGCAATCAGTTTTGGAGAGAAATTACAAATTATTGAGAAAGGTAGATCAAAACCAGAACTTTTAAATTTAACGACAAAGATTAAAACCTGCACCTGTATTTTGCTAAAAAAGACCGGAAAGCTGCATTGATTTGCATTATAAATAAATAGTAGTACTTTTTTTTTAAATAAATATTAATAGTCAACAAATTCCATAAGTATAAAAGCTCTTCTTTGAAAAACTTTTAAGTTTAATAATTATAACACTGTTTTTTAGTTGTACCTAGCAGGGGCGATCCAGAGAATTATTTTGAGGAGGAAATTTTTGAAAAAATAATTGTTTTAATGAATAGTAACTAAACAAACATTATTTGTTTCTATTTCTATGTATACTTATTTCTAAATTGGGGGGGGGATTTCCCCCGTTCCCCCCGCGAATCCGCGACTGTACCTAGGTATATTAAAATTAAAATCGTGGTTGCTTCCCTAGCCTAAATTCTCAACGCACGCCACTGATGCTCGTTATAATCAAAGATCTCACAAACCTATTAATAATAAATAAAGAATTAACAATCATTTTCTTACAAAGACAAATGATCGTTTCGAAAAATGTTTTAACACAATTACATTTACAACAATTAGATCAATTACGTATTACCTAAATATCAGACACGTGTTTTTTTAGCAAAATAAAAACACAATCAAGTAAGTAGATAAAAGCAGATGATACGGTCAAAAAAACAAAGGTTTTATATTTTTATTTAATCTGCAAGGTAATATTTTTTATTTGGTTATATTGCATCTTGTCTAATTTGCATTCTGCGCAATTATTTCAAACTTAACCAAATACGATCAAATCCTATAAAATTCGATATGGGTTTAACTGTTAAAATCATCGGATGGACAAAAATTCAATAAATTATTTTAAGGGGTCATTTTTTTATTATATTTACATTTAATTACAGACAGCGCCATTTTTTATCTGCGTTGATCTCGAATTTTCAAGTGTTTTTCCGACAATTATATAAAGCAGGTGCCAAAATGTACAAGCATTGTACAACTCTACTGCATTCATGAACTAATGGACACAATGGGCTTCCTAAAGTGGTGCTTTTTGCTCAGCTTTTTTGCTGTAGTACTTTCTGACGACCTGTCATCAATTCCCGAAATCAACCATAGCGACCTAAAATTGGACCAGGATAAACTAATGCAATTTATCAATAGCAAACCAGAACTATTAAAAATTTTGCAAAGATACCCAGAGTAAGTTTTATTTTATATAGAAAATTAGTAACTTTATTTTGATTAAATTAATTTTTCTTTTTTACAATTAGTGCTAGCAGAAAAGAACAAACTGCAATTGTCAATGAGTTTGCAGATGAATTAATAGCAAATTTAAATGAACTATTAGTACAGATTGGTGTGGACCCAGTTGATATTCCTGGTTTTGAGCAGAACTTTTATGTGGTATGTTATTATTCATATAAAGATTTATTATTGTTTTTTCTAACTGTCTTTTCTTTTGCAGTTCTTTGTTAAAGGATGGGTGAAAATTGAAAATGGAGAACTCTCTGGTATTGCATCAATCGAACGTAGAGGTGATGTCGAACTGTACTATGAATACCCTATACTTGGTTTACATATGACTCTTGGACTGTCTAGACTTAAGGTAAGCGTTCTTTTTTAAAATTAATTTGAAATATCAAAGATTCAGAAAACGTAGTCTTAGAAATCAAAGCAGAAACCTCAGAATCACATTCTTTATTTCCTGTTTTTCAAATTAATACTTAGGATATGACATAAGTAAACGGTCTGTGGTACTCCTCTACGCAAGCATGGCAGAAATTTAGTTAATCACAAGTTATATTTAATTTGTTTCTTTTGTATTTAAAATCAAAGTCTTAAAAACTTTTCATAACAAGATGGACCAAAAGTTTTGCTCTTAGCTTTAACTGGTTCTACATTTTGCTAAATAGTTTCTTTTTATATTCTTTGTAACATATCGAATAAGGAATATATTATATGAATCCACTATATTTATAGTTCCAATACAATTATGAAGCGAAATTAATGGGACTTGGACCAGCCGGGATAATGGAGGGAAAATCTGATGGCAGCAAATTTACAGTTGGTTTATCAATCAACTTAACAAATCTACGTGCCAGTTTGGATGCCTGGAAACTTAACAGTATCGGGTATGTTAGACTAATGTAAGACTTAATTAAAACAAGCTTTAAATCACTTTTGATTTTTAGAAAAGTATCAGTCAAGTTCAGAGGTAGCATTACCGGTCAAATTATAAACATTTTGTCAACTGTAGTAGTACCTCTTTTGAAACCAATCATCAAGACTGCTTTAGACCTGGTAATTGGTGGAGGACTGGAATTTGCCGTGAACGCATTCAATAGTGTAATTTGTCAAATTTTGGGAGATTGTGAACAAATATTTTAGGTTAATGTAAAAATTAGCATTAGCATATGTAATTAATTAGAGATTTTACTTACTCATAGCATAAGTACTTCTTAGGATTTTATATTTTTGTAAATAGCAATTTGTATTTTGTGTACGTACGCTAATTAGATGTATTTTTATTTTATAAATAAAAGTACATTTTTATTATATTTTTCATTAATTATAGCATTATGTACTTATTACATAAACACTCAACATGTAACTTAGTACTATTTTATATCTTATTAAGAAAAATGGAAAGATATGGGATTAAAGGTTCAGCCAATAGATGGTTTAGGAGTTATTTAACTAATAGACATCAAATTACCAAGTTTAATGAAGTCAATTCATCCAAAAAACAATGCAATCTGGGGGTACCGCAGGGGTCAATCTTAGATCCATTACTATTTATACTTTATATCAATGATATAGACACGCAACTTAATGCCTGTGATATAAATCTTTTTGCAGATGATACCTTAATAACAGCATCGGACATAGATGTTAAACTAGCGATACAAAAGGTAAATTCAGACAATTAAAATGTAATACTTCAAAAACTAAAGCTATGATAATATCAAACAAAGTATGCTCTAATTTAACGGATGGGGTAAATATTGATGGAGAAAATATAGAAATTGTTGATGATATGAAATATTTAGGAAGTATGATAGATAATAGACTAAAATCTAGCAAACATATAGATTATGTTGTAAAGAAGACAGCTAAAAAGATAGGTTTTTTAGGTAGATTGAGCAATAAATTAAACATATGGTCTAGAATATTAATATATAAGAGTATTATAGCTCCACATTTTGAGTATTGCGCCTCGATTCTATTCCTAATAAAGGAAACTGATATGCAAAGACTTCAAAAATTACAAAACAGAGCTATGAGGATTATTCTGAGTTGTAACAGAAGAACGAGAATATCCCTTACGCTGGATATGCTAAGTTTTTTTACCATAAAGCAAAGGATTTATTATAAAACTTTTTTTAATTTTTGGAATAATGAACGGGCAGTTACCACATTACATGTCAAAATTCATGACGTATAACAGGGAATACCATGAATATAACACACGAAATATTAATGAATTTAGATTACCTTTTCATACAAAACCATCATCACAAAATAATGTATTCTGTAAGGGGTTAATATATATTATGTAATTAGGAGATCAAGCGATACTTTAAATCCTCGAAGATGTTCACTCAGATCTTCGAGGATTTAAAAAAGCTTGATCTCCGTATTGCATAAGTTGTTTTATTTTATTTCGTATTTCAATTCTAATTTCTCCCTTTTAAAATCCATCCGAATTTATTGCATAAAGAAGCAAGTTGCCTTGTCTGTGTCATCATACGCGTAACCAAGGAGATAAAAAGCAGCATGCCACGTGTGGCTATAATGCAACATCAAATTATTTACGTTGCCAACAACAACGGAGATCAAGAACGTCTTGAACTCCGGTGTCATTGACAACGGAGATCAAGATATACTTTATATTACTAATTTGGGTATATAAACAATTGTTTGAAATACGAAATGAAATAAAATTATATAATGAACTGCCACAGGATGTTAAAAACTCAAAAACTAATAGCGAGTTTTAATTATTATTTTTAGCATGTAAGCAATTAAATGTATCCAAATAACATCATCATATGATGGAAATAAAGAATCTAACTAACTATTTTGGCATATCAAATAATTGTTATGCCATATCAATGCAATGAATTGACTTTATGTAAAACAATGCGTTAATTAATTTATCCATTGATTTCATCATAACAAGTTTGAATTATGGATGTTAGTGATAAGTTTTTTGCAGAATTCAATGTCAAGTACTTAAAATACTTGAACTGATATCTTACAAAGTATTTATGTTAGATGGCTAGATCCTGTTTAATCTGGCACGGTCAGGGCCTTAATTATGACAATGTATTCGCATCTAACGATGTATACTGTTACTTACAATAGAATGTTGCAACTATTATATGTAGAGTTCGGGAAATCAATATCACTAAGTAAATACTTTCCAAATCCAAGTATGGGAACTTTACTATTTTTATAGAGCTGTTGTTTGCAAAACCTGTAATATGAACTTCATTCATTATATTATCAAGTATAATGAATTCATATCGAGAGTTGAAAAGAGAGCTTATTAAACGTCTTTAAGACATGTGTGGAAAGGTAATCTGCGAAGTTCAAACAAACATTGTTACATTTTTTATGTAACACTTAACATTAACATTATATTTTCTTCATTGGTATATTTCAAGCCAAATTATTTTTGTTACTAATGAGTAGGTATAGGATTGGTATGCACATAAAAATGCTGAAATACACTTAAATATGCACTTAAAAATCATGAAATATGCGTTTATTAGAAATTTTTAATAAATATATGCACTTTCGTTATTAAAAAAACACCTGTTTAGCGTTATTTACAGAAATTATTTTAATTAGACATCCTATGCAATAATTTAATTAATTATATTTTCTAAACATAGAGCGTTACAGTTCACAATGACGTACATTTTTAAATTTTCAAAAGTAAACATATGCCTATTATCCCTAAATATTGTTTTATATTTTGAGAAACTCCGTTCCACATCGCAAGACGTAATTGGGGCATACTTAAAATTGTTTAATTCTACAAGCGAATAATGTTTTAGCTCGTCTAAAATGTCTTGGCCAGATAATGCATCGTTTATGCTTTTAATTAAGTAAAAACCAGGATTTTTGTCTATAACGAATTTAAATTTCTGTTTTATAGTCAAACCCTTTGACCCTTTTACTTTATTCAAAGAAACACCTAACAATTTTATATGCTCAAGAGATTCATCTAATGAATTTCCCTGACTTTCTAATTTCTTAATTACTTTAGCTAAACGCACAAAATATGTCAAAACAAACAATAATTCTGCCCCCACCTCCTTAGTATTAAAAGCATCCTGTGCGCTTTGTATGCATAGTGCATCGTGTTTATTAAGTTTATTTACAAATGCTTTAATAATATCAAAATAAGTTGCATAATATTCTGCTGCAGAAAGCCAAGTACCCCACCTTGTTATTACAGGCTCAGGTGGGAGAGGAACTTCTTGAGAAGTTTCCCTAAATATTTGTATGCGATATGGAGCTTTACAAACAATTTTTTTTTACATCTGAAATTATAGAGTTTACGTTAGGATATATTTCCCGCACTTTTTCCGCAACTCTATGCATTGCATGGGCAAGACAGCTAAGTGGATCATTTTTTCGTAAAGAACTTGTAAGCCTGCTCCAGCCTTGATCATGTACGGTGCCGCGTCGGTGACGAACAGGAGTACTTTGTTGTACTGTATGCCGTCCGGCCACAAAATAGCCATCGAATCATTAAACATTTTTGACACAGAACAATGATTAGTGCTCTTGAAAACGTCCATTGCTAATAGATAGGATTTGGGATTGTTCTCCGAATTTAAAACGCCAATTATAACGTTATAATAATCTGAAAACAAAAATTTGATTTTTATTTTATCGAACTACATAATTAGTAGGTTACAGACAATTAGCGCAAAACAGCTATTTAAAAAAATTATATTTTAATCAAGCAAAAATATTAAATATGTAACTAACAAAATAGAAAATAAAACATCCGTAAATTGCTCTGCTGTCTTTAATTAGTTAATTTTACTAACAAAACGAAGGAAATGAAGTTTCTACGCACCTTCCAGTAGTGTCAGTAGTAATTCGCTACATGTTTTCTAGTTGATTTTATGGTCTCTTCGTATAAAATAGGTAAATAATCTTTCCTGAGTGTAGACTCGTCGGGTATTGGCATTTTTGAGATTTCTTCCAGAAAATTACGAAATGCTGAGTGATTAATTTTACTTAACGGGATATCTGCAGCCACTAATGCACTACATAGCTTTTTATTAAATTCGATCGATTTGCTGGACTCACCGCGCGAATTATTAAGGTACCCCAGTAACAATGTTTGTTTTTTTGATTTCAGGGCAACACACTTTTGATGTCGAACCGTGTTCAGATGTTGTGTAACTTGAAAGCGTTTCGTTGCAGTCACTTTATAGTCGCACACTGTACAATACAACACCTTATCGTCAGTTGTAAGAACACTGAATTCCTTAACATAACTTCGAAGTGTAACAGACACAGACCGTTTTTCTTTACCCATCTTTACACTCTAAAATTTTAAACTGAAATGCAGTTTGCAATTTCTGAACTGTCTTAATTGAAAGATTACAAGATTAGTAAACAAAAGTACAGGCAAATTTTTCTATGAACAGGAAGTTGTCAAAGGGTCTTTGGAATTTCCTAATACCTATTTATCACAATACCGCAAGATGTAAGTATTTAAATTTTAGTTGAAACTTTCTCTTTCTTAAAAAATATTAACAAGTACACAAATGGTTAAGGCAGTAAAATATTTTAAAGCCTAGTATTTAACAATAAGCTTAAATTATGGGTTTCCCCTAGACTCAACTAAGCCGCCCTTGGTTGCTTGTCTAAAATGCTAAAATTATTTAAAAAATATTAGAAATTTCATAATTAAACCATGTAAAACGCTCAAAAAGTGGTAAAATATGCACACTCGTTCAAAAATGCTAAAATATGCATGCATTTATAAAAAAACACCTAAATATGCATTTATATGCACTTTCAAATTGACATATGTGATTCATATGTGGCTTAAACATGTAGAAATATAACTCTGCATATGTTTGCTATAAGCGGAAAAACATGCAAATGCATAGAAATCCTATACCTACAGTAATGAGTATGTTGATTATATACGAATGTATATAATGTATGTTTTATTTAGACTTAAACCTCTTGTTCTATAAAATACCTTGTTTTGACTTTAAATAAAATAAATTTAATATTTAAATGTTTTTCTTTGCTATTAAATTCTCATTTAAGGATATAGTAAATTTTTTAAAAATCGGGATTCTGCTTTCTTTTTAAAAACTCAATTCTTATAATCAAGCGTAAATACAACTTAAAATAATTTTGTTACCAAATAGTACGTCCTCTATTCAGTTAATCAAGAAAGAATTATCAAGCTGTCAACAAAGACATAACCTCACTTTATTAAGTAAATATTGAATTGTTGTAATTGCTTTTGTTATTGATTAAATAGGTAAAACTTTAATTATTAGTCAGGTTTGCAACTTACTCTACAGAGGTCTGATAATAATTAACTATACCAAGAACTTCCAGTTAAAATGTTTTTTGGTAATTCTCCTTTTAAGAATGAACCAAACATGTAATGCATTAATGAATAACTTTAATATATCGTTTGTATTTCAAAGTTGCTATGTACTGTGATAATATTTTTCAAATAAAATAAATATTCAAGGGTTTAAAGATAATCAGAAATTAGAAATCAGAAAGGCTACATCAAAATTTTAATAAAAAGGGGTGATTGTATTTTATAAGACAGGGTATTATAAATATTATGTTAAATGTTCAATTATAATTATTATTGATGAGTTTTCTTATAGAGAAAGTTTTCTTTATGAATGTTACTTCTACATTTATATTTGCAGTGAACTAAAAAAAAGGAAATAAATGTATTAGTTTAGTAATTTAAAATGATGAGTATAAAATGTCATACATGTAAATGTAAGGTTATATAAATGTCAGTAGATGTATAAAGTAAAAATTGATACCATGGAGGCGACGATTATTAACAACGGTACTATCTTTTAAAACAATCAGATGGTGATAAGTTAAGAGTAATAATCGTCACCCTTAACGAAAAATAATAACAAAAACATACAGAGAACAAGATTTCTCTTTATAAAATTTATGATAAGAAATTAGTAATAAAATTGTAATAAACACATTTGTGGAAATATTAATGTACATATTATACTGTTATTGATGTGCAGATACTAGAAAATAATTGACCAAGAGATTTTCAACTTTTTAATAATCATATAAATAAATTCCAAGCAATTGGATTTTTAATTTTGTTGTTAATTCTTATTTTATTGTCATGTTTATGAAGTACAATAATTAAAATAAATCCCTCATGACAAGACGGGGTTCTTTCCTTTCATGAATGATTTTAATTCCAATGGTTATTAAATGGACTATACATGAAATTATTAGCTCCCTCTTCTGGTATTAGCAAGCAACATCAAAATATTAAAACCACCTAACCTAATTTTTTTGTATGACAGATAAGTGTTGAATTTCTTTAAATGTTGTCTTTATGAATATTTAATGATCTTTCTTTTAGAAAATTATATGTAACAGTTTGCAATTCACCTAACAAACCTTTTTAATTTCTTAATACTACTACCTACGCCTCCAAAAGGATTATTAGTAAGTAAAATTTTCTTCTTTGATTTACTTGGTTATGATGTCCTCTGACCTTTTAAATTAGTAAACTATACTCTGCTATATATATCACCCACTTTAATTTCACTGAATTTATCTTGTTATATTTGTCACTGTTTACAGTTAATTTTTTTTCCTTTTATTATTTTTTTTATTTTAGATATGGTTTATATAACATCAATATTATGAAAGAGTAATTAAGTAGTATAATAAGTAGGGCAAAAAGGTTTGTCCGGTGAGTTGCAAACTGTTTCATAACTTCTAAACAAAATAAAAATCATTAAATATAAAGTTCATAAGAAAAATAATTTCAACCCTTACCTGTCAAAAGAAACTCAGGTTATGTTGTTTTAATATTTTGATGTCACTTATTAATATTAAGAAATGGAGCTAGCAATTTCATGTTATAGTTCATTTAAGAAACATTAGAATTAAAATTACTTATGAAAGAAAAGAACCCCATCTTTCATGAGGAATTTCTTTTATGATAATATAATTGTCATTCATAAATACAACCATAAAAATAAAATAAGATATAAAAACAAAATTAAAAATCCAATAGGTTGAAATCTAAAATAATTATTATAAAATTAAAAATCTCATGCTCAGTTATTTCCCAGTATCTGCTCATCAATAACAGCATAGTACATATGAATAAATTAACCTGAAAAATTATTATTACAGTATAAAAACAAAGCGAATCAGTTCCCAGATCTTTTACATTTAATTAGCTATTTTCAAATATGAAAAATATTTACAAACAATAATTAGTTCAATATTGATTTGGTATTGGTCAATATTGAGAGTGTGTTCTTGAGGAAGAGAAAAAACATGTGTTGCTTGTTTACAAACAATATCAAATAAATGGACATCGATAATTACAATTTATATGGGGTGTTTGGTTAAAACAAAACCATTGAAATCAAACGCAATCAAAAAAGATAGTAGCACTCACCGAAGCGAATAATATCGTACAATATATGGTAGAGTGGACATATGCTTCTAAGCAAGCATTTAAGTGCTTATGGGTGCAGCATGCAATATATCGGCATCGTTATCACCGAATTATAGTCTGTGGTGACATTTTAAATAAGATTTTGTGAGATACGCATAAAGAAAAAATTTATGTTACCCATTTTTTATCGTTAAAGAGTAAGCTACCATATGATTTCGGAAACGGCTGCCAATGCAAGCAGTTTCCTCTGAAATATGTAGTAAACCACACCCACACCCACACCCCTCTAAGAGTAAATTAATTGCAATATAATGAATAGCTAATTCGACAAATGTGTTAATGGTTAAAAATGAAATAGTAACATACAAACTGCAACGACTGATTACGTGTACCCAGACAGCACACTTTGTCTTAAAGACGTCTTTTTTATGTCCATATTATGTCTGAACGCCTAAAGACCAAGAAATGACGTCTTAAAGACATCTTTTTGAAGATGTAAGTGTTAACAGTTACAAATGAACTTTTGACAAAATGTGAGTTACGCTTTTTCGTTTTGAAGAGGACGATATGTGGCACTGTATCTTGAGGATTGCTAAAATTTTCTTCTAATATAATAAATTAGTGTAAACAATACATAGTAAATTAATGTATCTTTCTTTAGACTCAGCAGAGCAATCAGGACTTGTCAAGTTTCAAAAGGACACGGAAAATACCAAACAGAAATGATTATAGAGGGCCCCGGATCGATCATCTTTATTACAAAATGTAACTTTGTATTCTAACCCCCTTATTCTGTAAGACTTCATTGACGAGATAACGAACGTTGAAATATCGAAGTTCGTTATAATATCGAAATTCGTTATTTTTGTATTCTGTAAGACAAATTCTTACGAAAATCGTTATCACGCAATCGATATTTTAACGAAAGCTTCTGAGATATCGTTACGCGGGAGCTGAATGTTATAATTTGTATGAATTCAAACACGGATGATTTAGAAATCAGATTTTAAATTAAATTTCAGAAAAATGATTCGTTTATGTATAAAACTCTCGTCTTAAATTCTTGTAATTTTCATTCGGTATCGTTAGACGTGAGGTTTTTTATTTGCTTGAATATTTTTATTTTATATTTTACTTTAAACGTTTTAATACCTACTGACAAAGAAAAAAAAATAAGAATTGAAATTTGAAGAAGAATGATTTATGAATTACGATCTGGTCTGCACTTGCAGCTTCCATTTTTCTTTTCGTGCAAAGCTTAGCACATGTATTTAAAAAAAATCTTTTATTTACTTTTTCAGTTGTTTCACAAAAACACGGACAAATTCTTGCAATTTTTATTCGTGATTGGGTAACTTTAAGCGTAGGGGTGTCTATTGTATTTATATTCTACCATAAGCGTTTCTAAAACTGGATAAAGCAAAGAATAAGTAAGGATTAAGGGATTAAGCATAAATTACTAATTCTGACCTTTTTGTAAAAACTTGAAACGTACCTACTACCTATGGAAATATTTTTAAAAAGAGTTTTAAAGATATTTCTTTACAGACACCACTTACAATATTAATAACAATACCAATATTATTATTAATAACAATAACAACAATTAAAAAACAATACAAATTAAAAATTATATTGCAAATACAAGAACGAAAGCCAACGTAAATTTGAAAACTGGCGCGCAAACACGACCTGTAAACAGGAACATAACCTCTATTATAAATAGCATGATCATAGTCACAAACCAACAAACGTACTACAGGAGTCAAAAATATTGATCCTTCGTTATACTTGAGTGGACCGCAACGAAGCAGGTTACAGAATAGCAAAATAACGAACTTCTTTGAAAGTACACATTTTATCGAAATTCGATATATAACGTTCGAAATATATCGAAATTTACAGAATAAGGGGGTAAGAAGAAAAAGACAATATATTTTTTTGATTGATGTTGTGAATTTTATTTCTATGCCTAGTATTAACATTTCCTTAAAAGAACATCTTCAAGCAGATGTCTTAAAGATATCTTGTTGAAGACATCTTTAAGCTGTTGTGATTAAGACGTCTTTAAGATGTTGTGATAAGGACATCTTAAAGACGTTGGGTTTTGTAACAATGGACGTCTTAAAGACGTCTTTAAGATAACATAAGGCGAAAATGGACATCCATAAGACGTCTCAAATATCTACAGTCGACATCTTTTAGATGTCTTTAAGATGTATTTGTGCTGTTTGGGTGTAATGTTATCCAACAAAATATATTGTAGGTATAACCCATAAGCTGTTATAAAAAAGTGTTATATGTGCATTTGTGCATTGATTTTTTCAACAGTGCACTCAAAACCATACGTTAATGTTTGCCAGCAATCTTATAGACCACAAGAATAATAACAAAACTTAACTGTATTTTAAAATTCATTATTGTTATTCTGACAGTAATACCTCGTTTGGTACATTCTTTAACTCTGACATCGTCTAATGTATGCAGAATTAAAAGGTAATAATTACAACGTCGATGATGATGACGATAATTGTGTTGATGATGAACGTTTCACTGGGAGCTTTTCCATCATATCGTAATACTTGATAGTATAGAATTATAGTATAGAATTATAGAATAGTATAATACATATGAGATGAGGAAGAGTAATTTGTAATTTTCAAGTAATAAAAAAATAATAAAAGCTAATCATTAAGTGTCGCAAAACTTATTATCATTAAACACGTAAACTACTCAAAAAATATTTTTTTTAATTTCGCGCTTACACTACAGGGGAACCAGCTGCTAAAGTCATATGACCCCCCATCTAACATACAACACGAATACACACCCATAGTTGAGGTGGCGGAATTTCTCAATTAGAAATATCCAGTCGCCGCAACTGGGGATCGAACCCACTGCCCTTGCAACACGAGTGATGCATTGACACCACCCACGCGGCGATGCACCTTCAAAAAATTATTAAATTATATTCTAAAAATCTGGAAAGGCCTTAGGAGTTTTATACATAATGCATACTGCTACACAAAATTGTGTATTCAACTACCCAACGGAAAGGTCATACCTGGCTCTGGTAATGATCAGTATAATATTATTCTTATATTTAATTTTAGTGGTATTGCTTCAAATAACTATAATGCATCACCCTGACGATCTTTAATTTAACCATTTTCTCAGTAAAGATGTGATACTAGAGTTTAAAAATTTCTTTTACTAATAAAATGAATATTGTTTTAGATGTTAATGTACATCTTCATCTTTAACTATTATTGAGGATTTTAACGATGGTGATGACGTCATCATTGAGTATCATAAATAAGATACTCTAAAATAAAACATCTGCAGCAGCAGAATCAACACATCCACCTACCGAAAACAATAATCAGGCATCGTATTACTGTTCCTGCTGAGCAACCGCTCTAGTAGAAATAGCATCAGTAGCTGATGCAACAGCTAAGAAAAAGTCCAATTGCCCTTTAGTACATGGTCTGGTCAAACTTTGAAACGATGTAGTCGAATTACAAAAGTTAACTTAAACGTGGATCATCATGAGATTAAGCTTTAAGAAAAAGCCTAAAAGTCCTAGTATCAAGTTGTTCTGTATACATTGTAGTAACCATACCGCTTTCGATAAGCGATGTACGAGGTATATCTATCAAAGAAGGTGAATTTGTCTACAAAACAGGAAATATGCAATTATTCGTCATAAATATTTATTTTGTTCCTTTCAAAGTACTTCCCTTCCGATATTATAGTTGTGACAGCGATTTTTCCAGTTTTTAAAACAGCTCTTATAGTCTAAGAGCCAGCGACAAAAATAGTTACGTCATTTCATTAAGAAAATTTGTAATGCCATTGTACATACTACATTGTATGTCTTAACATAGGTAAACTTTAATTGGAAGTTCTACCACATATCAGTGGTGGAGAGAGTAGCGGGAGAGAGTGAAAGGGTTAAAAAATATTAATACAAAAACTTGATATAAACTAAGCTGATTTTTGGTGTGATGACGGTAAATAATATTTTATGTAATATATTACAATGGCAGACAGTTTGGTTAGTGGGGGGATGGGGACACACAGCGAAGAAGGTCGAGAAGATATGTGGCCTCTTACGGCATATCAGTTTGTACTTACTAGTAAACATATCCAATGACACAAATCTTAAACAGTATGCATTCGCCAACCTCTATGCTTATTTTTAGTTTCTTATTAATGTTTTTCGTTATTTGCTTAATTTTGATCAAGTTTTACTATACTTTTGGCCTTTGACCTTTTCATAGTCAATGTCTGCCGATGAGTCATATACCGTTGGAAAGTACTTAAAATTACCTTTTAAATGATATATATTAAATAATATGACGCATTTTGAGTGTCTCTCATTGGATATGTTTACTAGTAAGTACAAACTAATATGACGTAATAGGCCACATATTTTCTCGACCTTCCTCACTGTCTGTCCCCATTCCCCCACTAACGAAACTGTCTGCCATTGTAATATATTATATAAAATATTATTTACCGTCATCTCACCAAAAATCAGCTTTACTTATATCACGTTTTTGTATTAATATTTTTTAATCCTTTCTCTCTCTCTCTCCCGCTACTCTCTCCACCACTGATATGTGGCAGAACTTCCAATTAAACTTTACCTATGTTAAGACAGTACAATGGCATCAAGATTTTTCTTAATGAAATGACGTAACTATTTCTGTCGCTGGCTCTCCGTCTATTATCTCGGGATGGCTAAAATTTTATCGCACCAATTGTCTCAAATCTACGGCCTTACAATGCTCTCTTAAGTCTTGGATATACAAAAAAATGCGCTAGATCTGGCAGCCATTGTTTATTATTACATATTTTGTTTATGCTGGTAAAAATGCACCTCTAAAGTTTTGTACGCCGCTACAATCTTAACGTGGAGATTCTTAGATCGCATTTACATCAGGTCTCACCAACAATATTTTTCTTGATACATTTTTATTGTTAAAATTAGAAAAATTATTTGAGGAAAACTGCCTACGTATGCAAAATGTTGCATTATGAAAAAATCTTGACGGCATCGCTATTAATAAACAAAACATAGTTCGCTGTTTGTTTGTTTGTTTGTTTTTGGGTGAGGAATCGGGATGGCGGAGCATCCTTCGTACCTCATGGCACCGATTGCTATGATCATTTGGCCGACCCTACTAGAATTTAGCCGAATCTGGGGGAATTCCACCCCCAGTAGGGATCTTTATCGTGCCATACATCGCATTGACACGGGACCTACAGTTTTACTTCATATCCGAGAAGAAGACATGTTTTTAATTTTTCTCCGCTATGAAAAATTACCAGCTCGGCCGGGGATCGAACCTGCGATCTTTGGATTATGAAGCAAACATGCAAACCACTAATCCACCGAGACTGGCTAGTTCGCTGTTATTTCATGTAAGTGTTAAATAAAACGCTTTTTGTCTTAGAAATTAATAGCAATGATATTGCCGACAAAAATAGGTACCTCTATATTTCATATCTTTCGATAAAAACAAAAGTATAGCACTTAGAAATATAATACTTGATTGTTATAAAAGTAGAAATATATTGACTGTTCGTTTTATTTAAGTATGTAATTTGGTCTTTCAAAGTGAGGTATCTTTAGAAAAACAATGGATAGTAAAGTAAAATATGATATCTGGATCCTTCAGAAAATGATGATATTCATCATAGGTTCTTATAAGCAATGGCGTTTATGAAACATGTAGGGTATTTTTAAGGGTGTCTTCAAAATTCTTAGATTTGCTATGTTTTCAATTTAGAAAATCTGGGTCTTGTATGTCATAAAAAAGACGTACGTATCATTTCTTGATGAATGCATTTTCAAGTGCTTATATATATATTTTTCTTACATTCCTTAGCAATTTTTACGGATACTGTTAAGATTTATTTCTGCTTTAAATACAGCTTAGTACATGTCTATTTTTCGTTTAGCAATTGGATTAGATTTTAAGATTTATTCCGATTTACGGCAGTTTTCTACTGAAAAATAGGCCACTCAGTGTACATTTGTCAAGGTGATTTTATGTGTTTGACCTTGTTTCATATTAAGGTATTTTCAATGTATACATGGTTATTTTGCTTATTCCTACGGATTTTTTAGATAAGATATGAGATTAGTCTTTTCCATATCCGGCTTGCTGTAAAAAGTTTTTGTTCGTTTGAAGCAAAGTAAAGCTGTGCGAGTAAAGTAAAAAACATTCTTTAAATGTTAGGTTAATGGAAGATTTTGGTTCAGTATTTTGGATTTGTCTCGTGAAGAGGATTTTTAGGAAAAATGATTTTAGTTTACCTTATCTATTTTTTGCTTTGTGGAGATGAATAAATAACTTGAAATTGTCTGGGAATCTATAAATCTCACAATCATCGACTTCTTCTGAACTAGTTATCACTTTGTGGGAGCATTTAATACATTATCTAAGTATTCCCTCCGATAAATGGAACTATTCCTTCTGTTCAAAACGAGCATAACAGGATTCAATTATACTTTTGTATAGGCTTCCTAAAGTACATCTTCGTTCAATGTTTTTAATATTTACTGTAATAAGCCTTTGAACAGTTTAAAGATTTTGAAATATTGGTTGGTTATTTTCATTTTATGGAATTAAGCAGTTTAATTGTGTAATTATATATAGACACGGATAACCCCAGATTTAATTTATATCAAAAAAGAAAAGCTGAAAATAACCACAATATCACCCAATATTACCCAGTGGTAATTTGAATTTGGTGCTGTTTTTGAAGTTATGAAATCGGTAGTAGCAGATAAATTGTATACGTAAAACGTTTATCATCTGAATAAGTTTCGGGACTATTTCAAAAAGGCGATTACATCTGAAGTAATAGAATTTCTTTTCTTTTAATAAAATCATGTTTTTTAGTTGTATTATTTGTCCTGTTAGATTTGTACAAATAATAAAACTTTGATGAAGTTGTTTATTACTCTTTTTTCAGAGAAGATTATTTTTTTAAATATAAGAAAATCATTTTTAAAGTGAAATAAAGTAGCAAAATAGTGTTGGGTAATTTATTATTGAGTTTACCTAGTATAATATAAAAGTTTATTTAAAATGTTTAAAATAATATTTACAAGCTGGTCTTAGCATAGCAGAACAAAAAACATTTATTTACTATTATCATTATAAAATCATACATGTTGATAAAAACATTAAATTATAAGCTCTGATAACATTTTTGTTTTAATGAAAATTTAAGAAATTATGATATTTAATTTAAATAAGTTAATTTAAAGTATGGTTAGTGATTACATTATTTTATGTAAAACGGGAATTTTTATTTTACACTGTTTCAGTTAAATTGTTAAATCTCTTCTTCATAATTTGGTTGTTGACCTGTACAGATAAAAAGAGATAAGTGTAGAAATACAATAATATGAAAATTGCTATCAAAAATGTTTGTCTTAAAAAGGATAGTATAGAGAGCAGTGGCGGATTTATCACTTAAGGGGCCTGAAGCGTTACAAACTTTTGGGGCCCCATAGCATAAATCAATTACTACAATTTATATTCCTTGTATTTTTTCATCAAAAATTAAGTACATATAATTATTAATATCAAGCGCGAATTCATGGGGGGGGATGGAAAAGATTTCGCCCACTCCAAGATTTTTTAAATAATCCGACTTCGTCTCATTCCGCAGTCACTCGAGTGTATAATTGGCGTTTTTTGTACGTATTATACACTATACTTTATCTACGACCACAAAAACGTAATAAAACACCAAAAGCTAGGAAAAATATTTAACCTAGAAATGATTTGAGGCTGAGATGCTCGACTGTCAGAGGATGCCCACAGTTTGTGGAGATGATAACTCAATGTAATAATCATTTATTATTTAAAATTAATACTGAAATTTGAACAATTATTTAAATTAATAATAGTTTTGTTGGTGCCTTCAGTTTTTCAAATGTTATAGACACGTTTTTAAATGTATTTTGGACGTCGTCGTGTTCCGCCGCTGCTTTTTATTAATGTAAGTAAATCATAACCTCAATTTTACAAATACATTGAATACCTAGTGCTTCATTTGAATGTAATTTCAAATAATAGATTCCCGAAATATTTTTAGATTTCCATGTAATAGACCAGTTATTGTAAATGTATGGATTAAATCAATTTTACGTTAATTCAATAACAATTTTTGTAATAACTTTATATGGCAATAATAACTTTATATGCCGGTAGTCAACACAGTAGCTCACAAGTAGCGTTGTCACTCAGAAAGTGGAAGGCCCAGGGTTCGATTTCCAGCTGGGGTGATAATTTTTTCTATATGAATTTGTATTCAAAATATAATTTAAAGTAAAATACTAATATTAATACTATTAAACAAAGTAAATTAACATAAATAAAATACAAAATGAACACAAACGTGTTTTAATAAAGTGAGTTTTGTTGATGAACGAATATTATACTCACAATTTTAGAGTGATATGTACATAATTCACAGACGAGCTGCCTAACTGAGGAGAACCAAAAGCTCGAAACAGTTGTCTTAAGGTGCCGTCTGTGATTTATACACATATCACTATAAAATTGTGAGTATAATAGTTGTTCATTAACAATTTTTAACTTCTAAATTTACTAAAAACTCACTTTATTAAAACATGTTTGTGTTCATTTTGTATTTTATTTATATTAATTATACGGTCGGATGCTCGACCGGATTTTATTTTGTATATTCCTGTATTTGATAATCAAATTATGCCGCTTAGTGCAGTTTGATACCTACAGGAAGCACCACAGTCATTTGATGGTGTTAATTTTATTTCCGAGCTAGTATATACGCTCGGGTGATGTGTGTAGAATTCACAGAAGAGCTGCCCCTAACTGAGGAGAGCCAACAGCTCGAAGCAGCTGTCTTAGGATGCAGTCTGTGATTTATACACATATCACTATAAAATTGTGAGTATAATAGTCGTCCGTTAACAATTTTTAACTTTTAAAAATAAATTAATCTTTATCTAAAAGTTATAACTTTGTATATTTCAAATAATTAGATATATTGCATGTGCTGACATCTGACTGTCATTTCCGCACAGTTTAAATATTATGAACAATGAGTTATTTTCATCGTTACTAGACTATTGAAATGTGTAATTTTCTATAGTGGAGGTAGATAAATTAATTATTTGTATACCTAATAAAGTTGTACTTTTCTTATCACGAATATGGAGATTGTTGAACAACCATAACCAGTGATAAAAAATCCGCTTTAGTGCTGACGTGTACATTATGTTTTTTCTGAAATCGTGAAATTAAAAATTTAAAATACAAAATGTGCTTTTAATAACAGTAGAGTAGGCAACTAAGTCAACGTGGCTGTGTGCGACATATGTCAAATACATGTAAAACAATACAAATAAAAATGACAGATAAGTCCGTAAAAGTCAGTTTTGACATGTCATTGTGACAGATGAGTCCGTAAAAGTTCTACTTTATGTACTATTTCAGAAATAGCTATTTATGTATCAAGTACATCATGTAGGACGTTATAGACAAGCCCAGTTTATATCCGAGCGAGCGAAGCGAGCAAGGCCTATAAAAAGGGCGAGTCTATAAGGTCCGATTATGTAAGAGTTGCATACAAAGCTCTATGTTCGATTCCTAAAATTGGGTAATTATCAAAAAAAAATCAGTTTATAAATTTGACATCTATTCTTTACAGAAGAAAATTTGACATGTAATATACAGTTGTCATACTTTATTTTACTAGTATATACTTTATTTTACTACTACCACTTTATTTTACGAGTACAATAATAAGCCAGTTCACTGCCGCAAAACAATACAATAAACAGCACTTTATAATGCAATCGGACATAATATATATTATGTAATTAGGAGATCAAGTGATACTTTAAAACCAAGATGTATAACCCCGAGGCGCCAGCCGAGGCGTTATAACATCTTCGAGGATTTAAAGAAGCTTGATCTCCGTATTGCATAAGTTGTTTTATTTTATTTCGTATTTCAATCCTAATTTCTCCCTTTTAAAATCCTTCCGAATTTATTGTATAAAGAAGCAAGTTGCCTTGTCTGTGTCATCACACGCGTAACTAAGGAGATAAAAAGCAGCATGCATGCATGCATGTGGCTATAATGCAATATCAAATTATTTATTTCCCCCTTCTATGTAAATACCACTTTACACGCCTTTATATAACTAAGTAAATGAGTAATTGCAGCCACAGCCCTGTAAAACTTTACGGGCTCCTAAAAGAGACCTGTAAAATGTTACAATTCTCATCAACAAAAAGCTACGGCAACTAATGTGTTGCTTAACCACAACACCATGGCAACGCCTAGCTATAAATTGTGCTACCGCCTTTGATTCCTAAATGTCTTTTTATAAAAAATATACAATTCATAAAAAAATGCTGGTGAAGGTGGAAATAAAAGTTTGTACGCGACACGCTTTGCAATTAATCGTTACTGAGCTCGCTGGATTATGGAGGCTCGCTCCTTCGTCGCTCGCTCCACAAACTTTCCAGCTCGCCCGTAAAGATTAATTTACAAAGCTTGGCACGTAAATAACTATTACGTTACCAACACCAACGGAGATCAAAAACGTCTTGAACTCCGGTATCATTGACAACGGAGATCAAGATATACTTTATATTACAAATGTGGTATATAAAGAATTGTTTGAAATACGAAATGAAATAAAACATTTTATTCCATAATCAGTTAATTTATAATGGAACTTTTTACTGCTTTTAGAAGCATCAGATTTATCAATAATATTTTCAAATCTTTGCGTAAATTATTGCTTATTTGCTTAAACGTAATACAGACAATTTAAAAGACCTTTTAATGCCGAATTGTAGCGTTCTAGGTTGTAAAAGCCGAACAGAAGGGAAATATTCTAAGGTCATAACCTTTCACGGGTACGTATTACAATATGTTAAGATTTTTTAAGTTGTTTCAACATTGGGAAATGTTGTCAATTGACAAATGACGTTAAGGAATTTTACCCATTTAAAAGCGTGGTACAGTTCCCCTTCCACGAACGTAAGTCGGACGACCGCGCAGAGTTTGCTAGAAGGCATTGAAGGCAAGCCATTCGGAGCGACAGAGATGATACATTCCTTGCAGGGCTACTGCGAGACTGTATATTCCGTTACAAAATTTTACCTATCACTCTGAATGCTTGCCTTTTCGCACGATACTCTATTGCGCCGATAAAGTGAGTTCCCATGCCAATAATTTTCATTTGTCGCATGTCCACTGCGATCCTGAACAAGGGTCCTCAGCGGGGCCCCCTAACATGTGGGCCTGGAGCGACCGCTTCCACCGCTTGTGCGTAAATAAATTAGTCATCATAGTAGTCGGATGACTCGCTGATTGTGCGGGAAAACCAGCATTCGAACCGACAGAGATGATACATTCCTTGCAGGTCTGCTGTGAAACAGTACACTCCGTTACAAATATTTTACCTATCGCTATGAGTGCTTGCCTTTTCGTACGAAACTCTAATGCGTCAACCGTACACTTTTTTACCAGCCTGTACACGATAAAATCTGTTTCTTGTTTCATTTTTTGCGAAAAAGTGAATTCACACGTCAGTAATTTTTATTTGTCGCGTGTCCAAGATTCCAAGAGTGTTTTACGTGGAGCACCTGTCGTTAGACTTAATCTCCACGTTGCTTCCGAGAGGATGTAATTGAGGTACGCTCAATGTCGCGTGTCCTTGGTCCTTGGCAGGAGGCCTCTGCGGGGCTCCCTGACTTGTGGGGCCTGAAGCGGCCGCTTCAAACGCTTGTGCCTAAATCCGCCACTGATAGAGAGATAGCTGGTGCAAGTCAGTTGGAAAAGACATGCCCGTAAAAATGTAGTTATTAAAGTATTTGGATGAATTATAATTGAAAATTGATTAATTAGTTATTGTAAGGAGCAAGTTAGAAATAAATTAAAGGCAAAGATATAATGGTGATTAAAAATTAAATAAGTGAGATAAAAGTGAATAAAATTTAGAAGTAACAAGTGATAGTGGATAATAAATCTACCAAGTTAACAATCATTATTATAAATGATTTGTTACATCAACGTATAATTAAATTTTGATGCATAAGAAATTAGAAGGGTCAACGAAAATTAATAAGTTTTATAAAATTTTGGAAAATTTATATGAAAGGTGACTTTGTTTGTGCAAAGCTTGAATTTGAAATAATAAAAATTAATTTCTGTTGTAAAAAGTTTTTTTATTGGAAGTAAGGAATCTTGAATAAGTAATAATAATTTAAAAAAATACTTACCAAAAAGGGTAACATCCTGGAGCATTCAACTGGAGATTGTATGCAGAGGCAACAACATATAAGCTGGGACGTCTTCATATCATCAGTAGTGTAAGTAATCAATAATCTATACCAGATCTTTTTGTTTTATTGTGTTTCCAAAGCAAAGGAAAAATAAAATTATTTATTTTTGTAAGTTATCACAGAGGTGTTGCAGAGCAATAATTTAACTATAATTTAATTATTTTGAACCTTCACAATTTTAAAAGACCCTGAAAGAGTCTATTGTCTCTTGTTCTGAGTAGCTGAGCCGGCGCATTTCAGTAATCTTAGTAAGATATACATTTTATATAATAAAATGATTTTATTCTAGCCCGTTTTTATGGGGAATGTGTCCCAATTTAATATTTGTAATTATACCGTTACAACAGAAACCTATCAGTAAAACTGATAATGTTTTAAGTTACCCAACCAAATCAAAATCAATATTTATTGAATATTATTCAATTATTATTTATTCGTATTTCAAGATGTGTTACAAAAAATACAGACAGTTTTGTTTAATGTAAGAATTGTGGTATCCAGTTGAAACCAAAGTTAACACAAACAAACTCTATTTCCCACAGGTTAACATCTTGCTTTAGTTACGTATTCTTTAAAAACTCTGCTTAATATTATTTAAAAAGTGAATAAAATGTTAGTTTGCAGTCTATAAAGAGTACAATAGAAACTTAGTTAATCTATTTGTTGATTTTATTTTGGATAAATAATTGCGTATATTGCATCAAGTTTCTTTTAATTTTATAAATTTATAGAGCAACACATTGCTTTTTGAAAACATAATTCTTGTTTTGCCTGACAGTTACTGATAGCTCTACTACTGGTAGTTGATTGCTTTTTAATAAGATTTTTCGAATCATGATTTAATAGTGTCTGTAACTTTTAATAAAAATAATAGAGACAGAATTTAGTCTGAATTTATTATTGGTGGTGCATGATTGCAATTGCAAGCTTCTTCTCTTTTAGGGGATGCTTAATCAGTCGAAGTCAAGATAGTAGAGGATGTTAAGTGCGACAGCACATCTCGTAGCTTCAGTTTATACACGCGTTGAGTGATCCAAAGAAGTTCACCCCCGTTGAATTTGTATAGAGAAGGAAAGCCGTTTTCAATAGTGCAAGGCTGTACTAATTTGTCGTTTGCCGAGTTTTATGACTTAAACTGTTTATTTGTGAAACTAAATATTATGATAAATTACTGTGTGTTTGTTAATTTAACAATGTTATTTAAATAAAAAAAAATGGAATAAATGTTCTAGTGAAATTCGAGAATTAGTCTTGATTGAGTATTATCATTCATTAAAAGCTAGTGTTTTTTTATGAAAAATTTCACTCTTAATAAGTAATACTCTTGCTATAGTTTAACACTACAAATTGTTGGTGTTGCGTTCACCAAATAGATCTCAGATTTAAAAGAATGACAATAAATAGTAATTCCAATTTTTAATCATAAACAATAACATCAAACAATTTGGGAGAGCCCTTATGTTTTTTGTTGCTCCCGCTTCGTATCTGAAATTAGTAAGCTTTTAGCAATTAATGCCCATTACACCTGAAAGCAATTAGAATTTATAAAACGTCTCTGACCGGAGTGTTTATATGGTTTCGTGGAATTTTAGTCAATTACAATTGAAGCACACATGTGGGATTATTTTTATCTAATTATTGAAATTACGGTTGTAACGGTTTATCATTTATGTATTACAAAGTAATATATACTACTTACTTGTATAATAAGTTTATAAACATTTTTTATTTTTATACTACACATCATAAACTCTAGATATAAGTAAAGATAACTCATCAGGAAAAAATACGTTAGATATACCGCACACACACAGTAAGGATTGAGTCAACTTGGAATGTAGAAGGGCAGGACTATTTGAAATGATTAATCACTTTGAAATTACTGTGAATATAATACGTGCAAACTACTTTGATAACTACTAAAATAATGTAATCAGAAATAAGCAATTATTATAATAATCAATTTTTATTTATTTACGATAGATAGTAAACCCACTCAATAGTAGGAAATTCATATCTGTGTTCTTGTAACAGCGTAATTACAGCTTCAGTCGTAGAAGTTTTAAAAAGTAAGTAATATTTGATCTTAAAAACACAAAATATACAATATCTTGTAGATACCTACGCAAAACACCCTTAGGTCTGATGTGTTTCGTAGTGGTATCCACTATCCACTCTCGAAAAATTTATCACAACTCTGCAGAAAAGTAGAAGAGTGTAGAATCAGTTTACAATTTACATCATTGCTGATAACTAATGAGATTTTCGTGCATAAAAATTAATTCTTTATTTTAAGCATAAAACAAAGATGATTGTTTAAATTGAAATTTTAGCAATGAAAAGTTACAAGAAAGGATTCGGTAGAAATTCATACCGTCTTCTGCAATCATTGCGATTGGATTACAGAACCATAATATGAGTTCTACATGAGTCAGAGTTCTTTTGTTTCATGCGAGATTTCCAATAGAGTGCAATTGTTTCCCAGAAAAGTATAAAATCCGACCATTCTTCTAACAAACTCTCTTTCAATTTATATCTTTAAAAAAGTGTACACCTGTTGAAGAGCAAACATTAATTTTAAAGTTATATTTTGTGTTAAAAACATGTAAATGAAGAAGATGTCAGAATTTTTAGGATATCATGTTTGAAAACCTTTGAAGTGTTTAAATATTTAACAAAGTGCTCTGAATTTGTGATTTTCTTTTAATAATAAGTGAATTAAATTTATTCAAGTGTATAATCAAGTCAAGTATATAATTATTTACTTGACCACGATTCGATAAGCAACTGCATTTGGAATACAATTTATTAAAGCCATTAATATGGAAATATTTGAAAGAAGTGAATGACTTTCTTGCTTCATTTTATTATTCAACCGAATGAAAGCAGAGACTTGCAGATTTTATAACAATACAATTGGCAAACTAATGGCGCCAAACATTTAAATATTTAAACGTGAATGTTGAAACGACTCGCCTGAGATTCTCAATTTGTGGAGAGCCACAACAATTTTATTTAGCTTGAGCAATTATTTTAAATGAAAGGTAAGCGAGTGGTGAGTTGTATGTTGTATGCATCTGTTTTTTTGCCACCGCCGTCTGTTTTTAAATCTTTTAACCCTTGTATCGTATCAATATATTTATATCTGAGTGATAGTGATAGCTAAATTACTAAAAAGCTAAAAGTATGTTACGAGAACATGAATTGAAGGAAAATGTAAAAGCAAAATAAGAGTAAGTTCTAGATGTAACTATGTATATTTACTATTAAATTTACTAAGAGATACAGATCACAAGAAGTCATGCTGCAGAAATTTTATCTGTAATATAAAATGCACTTAACAGAAAGATCACCTTGATCATGATCACGTTTTGTAATAAAAATCAAAATTTCCCAATGTTATCATGTGCGTACTTTTCTTATCTATGAAATTTACAATTGAAAAAACTATCTTTAGTATCATATAATTGAACTTTGCCGAAAAGCTGGAAAGAAAGATCAAATGTCAAACTTCAACTCAAGCACCATTAATAAAATGTTCTAAATAATTTCTGATTTTCCTCTTCCTGTAAAGCCCTACCTCAATTTATCTGTACATTTATTGAAATAAATTGCCAAGAATATTATGTTTATATTATTTCTTGCTGGTTTGATCACTATTCTTTTAAGAATAAAGCATTCATTAAATAAAAAATCAAAAACGTAGCATAATACTTCAAGATGAAGATTGATGAAAGTGGTTAACGTTAAAAATTATCTAATCTAAATCAGTTTCAATAGCCAAATTATAAATTGGATATAAAAATGGAAATCATATTCAGAATCTTAGTTAGTCGTGAATTATGGTATATTGCTTGTTCAACATGGCTGTGTTAAAGTTGTTCATTTGTGTAGCATTTTTATCTGTGGTTTTGTCTGAAGAACACAATGCCTATCAGCAGTTGGTAGAAAACAAACTTAAGAATATCCAGTTGAACAGTACGGATTTAGCTAAAATTTTTCCAAGCCAACAGGTGCAACTTAGCGCCCTCTTAAAAGAGTTAGATTCGTAAGTGCCACCACTTCCAATGACTTAAAATACAAAACCATAACTGTTTTGTTGATGTTTTAGATCTACAGACAAAGAAAAAGTTGCAATTTTAAATGACTACGCAGATGACGTTCTAGAAAATTTAAACACTTTCTTGATATTAAATGGCGCTGATCCCATACAATTAGAAGATATGATAACGGGATTTGAATTTGTAAGTATGAAAATAATGTAATCAGCGAGACAGAAAAACTAATTAATTTTTCTGCATTTAGAAATTTCTTTTCGTCACATATTGGGCTGAAATAGGTTTAAAGAATGGTTGGTTGCAAGGAGTAGCATCAATGGAACGTAGGGGTGACGTTACCCTTGTATATGAAAAACCATATCTCAGAATTCATGGTCCTCTAGGATTGAACAAACTTGTGGTAGGGTTTTTTCATGCAAAGGCCGTTTTTCTCTTTAATAGAATTTCATATGATTTTAGTTCACTTACGATTATAAAATTACATTTATGGGACTTGGTCCAAGAGGTGGCGTTGATGGCACTGTCGATGGCACTAAATTCACTTTTGATTTGACTATCAACTTAAGTAATCTACGTGCTGACTTAGAGAACTTCAAACTTAATACCATAGGGTAAGTTTATTTAATGACATCATAAATCGAGTTTATAACAAAACCTATTTCTTAGGAAAGTCGATCTCAAATTCAACGGATACATTTGGTTGGATTGGTTTGTGAACCTATGTGTGAAGTTTGCTTTGATTGGAGTAAAACCAATTCTTCAGATAGTTATACAAGCATTTACATCAGGTATTTTGAACCAAATCTGTGATGTATATAATGGAATAATTTGTCAGCTATTGGGTGATTGTCCTGGAGAGTTAGTTAACCTAGTATTGTAATATTTAATGTCTCGATTTGACTGAAAACACTTTATTATTATTTTCTCGTATTAAAAATAATTTAGAATTGTTTTTGTTTGTTATTTTTGCTGTATTTATACTAACTATTATTAATGTAACCATAATTTAAGCTTATTATTTAAAAGCTTCTTAAAGAAATCTGAAGCCTTATGTATTTATTTGCATTTCACCAGACTGTTTTTTAGAACAGTCTAATTACAAAGAGAAATTATTTCAAATATAGATTACAATTCTATTAGACTCTTTTGTGTCGAGTACCTCAGCGTATGTCAGTAGCAACATAGTCATAGTTGTTCAGTTTAGACAATATTAAGTAGACAAGTAGCTTTGGTAACAGGCACGTAGCCAGGGGGGCTTACGGGGCTGAAGCCCCCCCCCCGAAGCATATATGTGACTTTGGATTTTTTCACTTTAATGTTTATTTTATTGTATAAAAGAATTTTTTTGTAATAATTATATTTGATTTAATATGTTATCCCCTCCCAAAAGAAAATTCTGGCTACGGGCCTGTTTGGCAATTACATTGCTCATACACTGATACTTGACGGTTGATCATCATTACATAGATACTTAGAAATAGAATTAAATGGAAGAATAAGCAGTATACATTCTAGAGACTAAATGACCCATGACAGGACATGAATTTAAAAAGCATAAGACGTTGAGGGTGGAATTTGGAGCTACATACGCCGTTGTATATCAAAGCATCTCCAACAATCAATGTTATCTTATCAGCATCTTTTGATTACTTAGAAAAGCACTTGGACAATATCTTGGTTTTAGATGCTGATTTCACCACTCGATGTTATTAAGCTTTGTCATCGTTTCGGATTTTCTGTATAAAACATTTATAAATACTTAATTTCAATGTATTTTTTATTGTCTTTTCATTTTGAAGATAAAATGCCTCTTTTATCAAATTTATCTTTTTATTTTTCAATTATTTTGAAATTCTGCGCACCTCATTTCGTAATATATAAAATTCCATCAGAACCTTATCTGTTTTGACAAGTATCAAATTATTATATTGATCTCATGATTCTTTACCTTTGTTGTAATAGCACTATTCTGCGGAAATAATACTTATAATACATCTATGAGGCTTACGAAACAAATTTCTTTGTAAATATGTTTCTATTATTTCATACAGTGCATATCCGCGCAGTAAAAAGTCTAACGCTTAATCAGGGTTTCATCCCCGGAACCGGCGAGAGAATTTTCAGGGCGATATGTATGTTCATATGTAAATACGTCGTATGGCCACAGTCTAATAACATACAGTAAACCTGACTCTCGCAAATACTGATAACCACTGCTGAGCACCCTGGAAGCACGAAAACAGCGCTTATGCTTGATATTTGCAAGCGAGCACATCAATTACGCCAGAACCGTATAACTTTAGTTCTGCATTGTGCAGTGGCCCCGTATCGTATGAAATGAAGGTTACGAAAAATGAAGGTTCTATGCCTGCTAGCGCCTGCTGTTGCCCTACACTCTAGCTACACTGCTCCAAAGCAGGACAGATCGACCGGACAACGTCGTCATCATACACTATTAGGCGTTTTCGAAAATTGAATTGGGTTGACCAGGTTAATATTTCTGTCACTGTTATTTTCATTAAAAGGAAGCTGATAGAAATAATGATCTGACTGATCCGGTTTAATTTCCGAAAACCCCTATTGATATGAATCTGTTTTCGAATTTTCCTAGTTAGGAATGTACTTAACTACTTTTAACTATTGAAACACTCCGTTAATGACCGGAGAGGACCTTATCAAACTATGCTTAAAAAAACCCTTTAAACTTTTAAATTCAATAGTTTTTCTTTAAGATAAAAAACACTTTTAAACTTAAAAGTTAATTTGAGTATTTAAAATGTCGGCGACCGTAATACATACCTTGACTTTTTAAGTACGCTGTTTTAGTGTTTTTATAGGAAAAGAAAACTGCTTTTATGTCAGGTTTTTTCCTCGTTAGAATGCAGTTTTTAACTTAAACTGTGCACCGCGTAGTTGCGCCTTCTGTTAGTCAATTTCCAAAGTAGGACAGATATCCCGTACAAGATCGTTATATTATATATGGGTATGGATCATTGTTACTCTTACGGAGTAAGAGGTCGTATCATTTACTATATGAAATTTAAACAAGTCTCCACGAAAACATCCTGTATTGTAAATTATATTGAAAAGTAAATAATTACACAATAATTACATACTCTTCTTCGGAATAAAATTTCATATACGACAATTTCTTATTATTGTAGTGACAAAATTCAAAATAAAATAAGTGGTTGCGCTGCGCTCACCGCATGTTTGAGATGACGCCATATAGCGCAGGGCGCTCTCTTGTAATTTTTCCGCTTATCGCTATTTTGGATAGCGTCTATGGCGTTGCCAGGATATGACGGCCGCCAACTATTTGTTTTGAAGCACCTTAGCAACGAGAACAAAGACAGGAAGAAAAAGACGTTGACATAATTTGTATTTTGGCCTGAATTGGCACCATTTTGATTATTTGGTGTGGATGAACCAGAAGTCAGCAGCAGTAGGAGTAATTACTGGTGAGTCCCTTGTGCTTTGGCTCTCAATAGCATAGAGTTATAGACCAATCTTACTGCCACATTTTTTGTTACATTATCATTCTTTAATTTTCTTAATTTTTTTTTGGTGAGGCTATTTACACGCCCCATCAATAAGAAACTGCTATACTTACTTGAATCGATGTTTAAACACCCGAAGCGGCTTATGCTTCAAAAACAGAGACTTTTATTACTGTTAGACAAATTATTTTGAGGTGGTAGATGTTAACTGACAAGTTTACTGATTTAAGATTTAGACGCAATAACAATAATTATTCGAGTACTAGTTTCGAAAAAATCTACTGCGATACTTGGCAAGCTGGTCTAGTAAAATAAGTAACTTTAAAATAAGTAAAATAAGTGCTTCTTTGTCTAATGCGATAATAAAGAAAATTTGATTCTTTAACGATAGTGTACTATAACGGTAGGTAGTTTACCAGAAGTTATATTATTCTTGGAGTTAATAAAAAACGTGTTTATTTTTGATATCTTTTATTACTTGTTATTTATTCTGGTAGTTATGGCTATCACTTAGCATTCCAATGCCTTCTTGAGATAATATCTATGTAATGACTGTTCTTATGACTGAATATCATTACAGTACTAATGTATTGAGGTGTAATAAGTCCACCTCATTGAAAATTTTATTTAACGATAGATCGTAAATGTCAAGACAAATATGTTACACATCAAATCTAAATTAAAAGATGGATATGCTAGGTGATAGGCGTAATTAATCTAAAGGCTACATATTGGGTCACAGTTAGGCTCATCAATATTTAAAATAGAAATCAAGAATAAAAATTTCATGCAAACATAACCTCAATTCATATGCATATAAAAGGTTTCATTTAAAAAAAATCTATCATTTAGATTGTTTTATAATAATACATGTTTTTACAACCCAAGTTGCATATTGGGATGGGTTTTTTATTTGTAGGGAAGATGTAATATTCTTATATAAATTTAGAGTCTACAATCTTTAACGTAGGATGAATTTTTCTATTTTCCAAGAGACCAACTTAGTTTCGGGCTGCCAGTTAACTAAAAATAGATAAATTAGGTCAATCTTATTATGACTTATATAGCACAATTAGTTTTTAAACTCTTATATAATAATCCTGAGCATTCTCATTACTGAAGGTTTCGATCTTGTCGCTATGCTTCAGTTTGACGATTATTGACTCTTATCCTATTTTTCTCACCATTGTTTTAATGTAAACACTTGGAGGACTGTATACTGGACAATTTGATCATAAATTGACTTCATTTGAATCAATATTAAAGCTGGAACTTGTAAATGCATTAATTGGTTGATTCGATGGTTGTAACGGACTCTAATTTATGTTTTTCTTAAATTGTAAAGATGTTCCTGTGGAAGTCTAATATGTATTAGCTGTATTGTGTAATTATGCATCTATTTTGTAAAAGATAAACATGGATTTATTTAATTTTGTATGCAATTAAGCTATAATGAGATTTGTTCATTGTCAATCGTTTTTGTCTCATATCTTCGTTACGATGCATTTTAGTGTGTGTTATTGTTTTAATCCTTGTTTTATTAGCTACAATCCTGTGTTTATAGAATTAAGTTTCGTGAAAAAAAGAACAGCTGAGCGAATTGATGACGTCATAAACATTTTCCGTGTTTCGTGTTTTTTCGAAAAAGTGTCAGTGCCGGCAGTTGTTTCTACAGAACCTATATAATTTGGAGCCAAATTTAACAAATTCAGTCGACAAAAAGCTTTTGACGAATCTATGCTTGACTCCGGATAAAAAATCTGTAAATTTAAGTGAGGTTAGATGTGTTGACCATATGATTGATGTCAACTGTAAAAATAAACAAGATTGAAGTTAAATTGAAGTGTTTACCTGAATTATTATAAAGTTTAAAGAAGATTTTATTGTTGTTCAACACACTATTTGGAAGTCGAACGAGAAATTTTAAATAAATTCTGGGAGAATTTATTTTCCATTATTGATTTTACGTATTGACGTTTTATAACAAGAAATCAGCTGACAAACATTAATACAGTGATACCAATAGAGGATTGTAATTAAAGAAAACTCTTTTTATAATTTATACCAGGTTGGCTGAAATAAAAGGTCATTTAAATTTGATTGACTATAATAAAATTTATAAAGTTTATCCTGAATAATTTCAGAATTATTTTGTTTGACCTTAAAGGTTCTTAAAAGAATTTATTTTTTTAAAAATAAAACAATTCGATTTCTTTTTATTTAAATTTATTTTCATAAAGATAAACATTTTAACATTTATGAATATTTTTGATTTGTGTTAGTTTGTTCAAGTGAATGACTGTAATAGCCCTATGTCAGGCTATTACGACTTTTAATTACATTTGAGTAAGCTTGCGAATTAATTTCCTAATTGTCTTATTGTATTAATTTGAACAATTTTTGTTTTTATTTCTTTCAATTTAAATTTCTATTTATTTTTCTTTTTAATTAAATAAAGTTTGTGTGTTTTAAATTATTCATGTGTTTAATTGATGCACATACAAGCATCCATTTCTCTTTCTTTTTGCATTTAGATTTTAGCAGTGGTGGTCCAGTATGCAAGAGCCCAAGTGTCTGCAGTATAAGTTTTTCTCCTTTTTCAGGTGTAAGAATTAATAAGAGCCTAATAATTTAAATAATTCATGCTCTATCGAATAAACCCTGAGTTGGCCGGTGTATTTTTATTTTAATTCACCGTATATAATTTATGTTTATTTTGAACGTTTTGCATATTATTTATCTAAGCTTTAATACACCGCAGTATTTTAAGAATATTAGTATTTTATTTGCATGTATGAACTATTTGTATAGGATTTAAAAATTTCAATCGTATCAATGCCTTTTATTTAAGATGCCAGAAAATTTATTTACTGTAATACCAGCCTCGGTAGATTAGTGGTTTGTATGTTTGCTGCATAGTTCAATCCCTGGTCAAGCTGATAATTTTTTATAACGAAGAAAAATTAAAAACATGCCTTCTTTTAGGATACGAAGTAAAACGGTAAATCCTGTGTCAATGCGATGTTTGCTACGACAAAAATCTCTATTAGAAGTAGAATTCCCTACAGATTCGGCTAAATTCTAGTAGGGTCAGCCAAATGATCATAGTAAGCGAGGCACGAAGGATGCTCCGCCATCTCCATTTCTTGCTCAAAATAAATAAATAAAAATTTACTGTAATAATCTTATAGGAGCACTTTTAATGATAGCGTAATATAATTTCTTTTAAGCTTAAGTTATTAAGTTACCATAAAATCACTATTCTCACTATCACTACATCTACTTAAAATCGAACAGAATTCGATTCCGTATGCAATCTGTTCTAGACTTGGCACCTAAGTATATGTGTAGATAGAAGTATTTCTTACTTTTTACTATGTACTTACATTGGACAGTACACAAGAATTCGTTTAACATTTAACAATTATTTCAAAGTTCAAACAGATTTTAAACAATCTCACCACAGTGCATATATCCGAAAGGTACGGTAAATCTCCGCGAAATCCTCATTTAATTCGAATGTCAAATGCAGCGTAACGCTGTCTCTGGCTTGTTTCGAACTCTAGTTGCGTTATTCCTACCAACCACTTGCTCTCCCCCGCATTCTGAGTTTCACAAGAAAAAAATTAGAAACCCTTTAGAATAGATTGAACGAAAAAAGAAAGACCTATTCAAACTTCTCGCACATTTTGCACATGTTTCTGAGTGTTTTGATTTCGACTTCAATGAATTCTTAAAGAATTCAAAAATGTTTGATCAAAAAAATTTATTTTCTAAGGCAATTGAATTTTATTACAAGAGCAACCACGAAGAAATACACTGTGTATCTATCATAAGGGGTCACAAATAAATTCAAAAATCATCTCAACCCTAAATGTATTATAAACGGCAAGAACTAAATTCGAAATGTAATGAAAATCCTGTAATGCAGTGTTTAAATTAAGTTTATTATAAAGTATGAAAAATCAATTCAAGATATTATAATACAGGGTATTATAAAATGTATTTAAGTTATCGGAAAATTAGTTATATTAGACAAGTTATAGTTCATGTAATAAATCTCAAGCATTTTATATTTGTCAGCCAAGTAACACGGTTGCAGTATGTAAGAAATAAAAGTCTTAATTAAAGATTTATAAATCACTAGATGACAATATTGCCTCTCCCAAAATGTACAATAGCGTTCTAAGCAGGCAGTAACACTTGCATTGTGTGTTTTTAATATAACGGATAGAAACAACAATGGTGGTTGCAAAAAGGTAAAAATACAAAATTCAACTTGTTTACCTTTAAATAAAATAATGTTTCAACTAAATAGTGCAGTTGTGAAAAGGTTTACTTTTCACAAATTTGAAACTCTCTCAGGCGGGTCGCTATAACGGTTTTCTATATCCCTATACTTATCGGAAAAATAATAAAAAAGCACATACATAAATAAATCTCCAAGGTAATAACAACACAAGTTTCTATTTTTATTATCATATAACAAAAAAACAACAAAATGAAAATTGATATCTACAAAAACAATAAAAACTAAATTTTATATGAAGTAAAAAGACAGAAACAAATCTTAATTATAAAATTATATGTATAAATTAAATTGCAAAGGAAAAATCCTATAAAATTGTTATATCATTTTATTCTTTGATTAGTTTCAATTAATTCCAAAATAAATAAATATTCTTTATTTTGAGATAACTAATTTCCTTTCAAACAAATACTTGTTAGTAAATTAGTTTTTTCAATAAAGAATATGATTTCTTTATAATTCTGATTTATATTTGGTATCATCAAATTTCTTATACTAATAATAAAATTAATTACTTCGAAAAACTAACGGTTTTTGTTTATTAAGATAGTAATCCTTTTCTTTTTAAAATTTGGCGCCACTAAAATAACAACTATATTTTGCAATTTCCTGGTATAAACTACCTGTTTTCATTAATCTCGACAAAGAATTGCAGGAACATGTGTCATCAAACATTCATAAATATTTCCGAACAAAAAGGCTTTACAAAATGGATTTCGAAATCCATACTAATCTTATACATCATTGGTTAGTAAATACGTTTTATTCATATCTAGCAAATTCAATTATAACCCAGTAAAATATCCATTAATTATTCTTGTTAGTAATGACAATCGCAGAATTCATTAAGTACTCATTTAATTTTAAGCACTTGTTAATTAAACACAAAGATTTATAAACTTTTCAAATTAAAACACTTTGATGTTTCTCAAAAATAACTCTTAACCTCAAATATTTGACATTTAATTTGTTTATATTTTTTATAAATTTAACCTTAAATTTATTTATGCTCTACAAAGATGTGTACTCTTTGCAAGATGAAATTGTAAGAGCGTTTGTTAAAAAATGGCTGTCCTTTTCTACATTTTGACTAAAACAAAAGAATACCATGCAAAACTTCATGAAAACAAATGAACCCTGACATATCATTTTTAACATAACCATATTATTGTTAACTTGCATGAACATACAAAATTCACCTTACACTGCACAGTCTATGAAACACAATTTGCTTAAAACTATTTATTAACTTAATTATTCAAAAACACCCTTTTGCAACTTTCCTTCTTCACAAAATTGAACACTACATCTTTCTAAAATCGTTTGAATATTTCTAGATACCAACAGCATTGAAGTATAAGCTAATTTACAATATTTCACTAAACGTTCTAAAGGCGCAACCTAATTACATGCTTTTATACAATTACTATAATAAAAATGCAATCCTTACATTTAAAGTTGTTTCAATTTTATGGTAAAAAACTGCTCTTCAACTTTCCACAAAAACACTCCAGTCAAAAGCTTTAAAATTCTAAAATACACGAGCCATGCAAGGGCGGCTCGCCGGGTGAGGCAGGTGAGGCTGAGCCTCACCTAAACGAAACCAAGTAATTACTAAATAAAATCTAAATATTTTACCGTTAATTATTTTTTTATTACTACGTTAATAAATTTATTCTATTAATACTTTTTAGATTAAAAATATTGAATTTAATATAAATAAACGCAGCGTAACAATAATGCGAATAGAATGGATGAGCCTCAAAACTTCAAGCTTCAGTTCATGCATCTGTAATGAAAGATCGAGATTCGTATCATATGTTATTTTATCGTGGCGACCTCCGTCCGAATACTACCGAAGAAGATTTATTTACAGTTTTGTTTTACTTTTCAAAATCGTATTTTAACGTGATTAACTTGTGCGCTATATAAGGTGCTTTTATTATAAGATATTCACGGGTACATTTAGGTATATTAGTGGAAACAATTCGGAGATTTTAATTAAGCAGCTAGTAACAAATTTTTGTTTTAGATGCAATCCACAATATGATCACGTGATGTGTTTACTAGAAACACTATTTTTAAGGCGTAATGAAATAAAATAGCAACATATTTTGGAGCAACGTCCGACGCCAAAAGCCGATGTTACGTCTACTGACAAATTAAATCGGGCTTTTCATATTTTTGGTATGCATAAGTGGCTCTGTGGCAGAAATTATTGAAAACTGTTAAAAATGTATTGTTAAAACAGTACAGGTTATAATGATTAAAATATTAAAAACATTTTCCAGAGGGAGAGGCGTTCAAAAACACATATAACTATTCTAAAGAACGTATTAAAAATTTTCTAGGTCTTTAAGCGTATTGAACGTAATGCTTCTACAAGCTTTGCAAGAATACGCATATATAAATACAATTTTATACAATGAGAATGTAAAAGGAATCGGCAACTTATGTTATTTAATTGACGTTATAATTTTATTAGGCAGTCAGAAATTGTCATTTCGGGGATATGATGAATCGACTAATTTAGATAATCGTAGCAATTTTAAATAAACATTTGAGTGCTTGATTAAGCTCAATGTAGAAATTAGCGAACATGCTGAAGAAGTTAAAAACATTTTTACTGGTCAGTCAAAAACTATAAAATCAATTAATTTCTTGTTGCGATAATCATTTAAGAGAATCTATTGATAGTGAAATTAATAATACAAATTATTTTGTAATAATTGCTGTGATACAACAGACATTAGTGAAAAATCAAAATGCCTCATTACTGTCCGGTTTGTAAATAATGGAAATTTAAAAGAACGGTTTTTAGGGTTTTTTGAAGTAAGTACTGATAGAACTGCATTATTCAATCTAATAGCTAACGTTTTATAACCCTTTAACTTTAAACAAAAATTAGTTACCCAATGTTAAAATGATGCTAGCGTTATGGCCGAAAAGTTAAACTGCCTGAAATTGGATCTGGTGCACCTTTAGCATTATTTACGCATTTCACCGCCCAATGATTAAATTGGGTTTTGCAGTTTTTTTTCGAACCTCACTTTCCTAGGAATCCACGAGCCGCCACTGGAACTATGCCATATGAAAGAATTTCGTTAATGGAAAAATACAATTTGTAACTATAAAACGACAAGGCAAGTTGCTAAACACTTGCATACAACCTCAATACAATACACTTTGTCTGTTCCAGGTGCAATCTTACATTGAAAATCAAACAAACTTATACAAGTTAAAGAAATACATTAACGACACCCAAATTGTCAAGTTAACAAGAAAATTGTGTGATTTGTATGGAAAAACAAGATTTCCACTTATCCTTTATCTATTAAAAGTGTTCTAGTGTGCATGTATGCTGTAATTACTTAAATTCAATCTTATAAAGGAAAAATTTACTTACTTGCTGCTACAATTTCAGTCGGGAGCCGTGGATTAAAAAAAATCGAAATAATAATTTATGAATTTAAATAATTATAAGTCAATTTAAAAATAACAAATAACTAGGTAAAAACAAATAGAGAAGGACATCTTTACAACACAACAAATTATTTATTAAGTATAACAAGAGAATGTGAATAGATACACGAGTAAATATAGATGTTTATTAAGTTGCCTACATTTAAACTTTAAATCCAAACTTTTATGTAAGAACGTTCGAATATTAATAATAATTTACATAATCTAGTACCTATTACTACTAATAAAAAATGGAATTTTATTATAATATGTGAAAATAAAATTTTTAGTCCGTTCCTTCGCTAACATCAAATTTATTTCAAACAAATTGATGGAAGAAAATAAGAAGTGTAGAAGTTAAGTTCGTAAATAAAAATTGAGATTTCAAGTAATAACGACGAGCGCATTCAAAAATATATTCTAAATTCAATGGTAGAATTTTTTTGGGAACATATTTGAAATGTTCAAAATTTTATTACATTTTAGTTGCTCACGTTTTCAAAATTTTATTAATTTTTTCTAAGAAATGGAATTAATTTTGGTAATTATTTTAAAACACGATAAACTCTTATCCATGGTATATTAAATAATAAAAGCTATTTTATTTATTTATCATGACCATTAAAAAAATTGTGTATTTTTTATTGTCTTCTTGTTGATATGTAGAATGTATTTATTACTGTCGTATAAATTGCATATTAAAAAAAGTGATCTTATTACGTATTCTTAGTTAGTGTCGCGTAGCGCAAAACATAAAATAAGGCATAATTTCAGGTAGAAATACTCATACTGCATACACCATAACCATCATATTGACTCAAAACGAAACGAAATCCTAGGAAGTATGTATTATTTTAATTATTTCTTTACTTTTGTTGGTCATTGTTACTTTAAATTTCAGTGATTTGTGCTTGTTGAACCCTAGTCTATAAACATACTGCCCTGTGTACACAGTCTGAAGAACACCTGCACATGCGCTATATAGACAAAAGAGGCAAACATAGGCAATGCAATTATTTAGTTTGATCTGAAACATTACTCATTAATTCCAAATATTCGATTTTATATAACAGTGACAAATAATTAAAACTATTCTACTCTCATCTGCAATTGCTATCTGATTTAAGAAAATTAAAATGGATATTTTGGTATGGTTTGTCACCGCAATCTTATTTCTGTCACTTATTGTTTCATCCAATGAAGTGTCCTATGAAACGAATTTGAAAGAAATTCAAAATTCTTTAAAAAGCAAGTCAAAATCTTTCCAATTTAACAACATTACATTAACAAGGATGATTCCGAACCTAAAGCAAGCGTTGCAGAATATTTTGGAAAAGCATTCAAGGTAGATATTTTATGCAAAATTAATTAATTTTATTTTTCAAGGACCTCATTACAGATATGCCACTAAGGACGATATTGCAATTATAAACGATTACGTAGACGAATTCCTAAGACAACTGAATGAATACCTAAGGTCAAATTCAATTGATCCTTTACCATTAAAAGATTTAACTACGGGATTTGAGTTCGTAAGTAAATATAGCAATAATGAAAATTTAAATATTAAATCATTAAACAGTTTAACAATTATATTATGTAGACATTTATTTTAATCACATATTGGGCAGAAATGAGCCTTAGAAATGGTTGGCTACACGGAGCATCAACGCTGCAACGAAGGGGAAACGCAATTCTTAAATACGAATCGCCTAATATAATTATTCATGCGTCAGCAGGATTCAAAAAACTTACGGTAAAAATTATGTCCATCTTTTATTCATCTTTGATTGATATTAAAATCACATTCTAGTTCAGTTACGATTATCTGATTAATTATATGGATATCGGAGTTCAAGGCGATATTTATGGCAGGATAGATGATTGTCCATTCAGTTTCGATTTAGTCATCAATGAAAGAAATCTGCAGGCAAAAGTGGATAAGTTTAGACTTGATATTTTAGGGTAAGCAATTTTGAATCATTGAATCATTAAGTAATATTCTAATTTTAGGGAAGTTAGCCTCAGATTTAATGGATTAACTTGGTTAGATTGGTTTGTTAATCTGTGTGCAAGAATAGCTGTGATTGGTGTAAAACCTATCCTGAGACGAGTAATTGAAGATTTTATATTAAACATTTTGAATAGTTTATGTGAAGCCTATAATAATTTTGTATGTCAAATACTAGATAATTGTCCTAAAGAATATTCTACTATATTATTGTAAGGTTACGTTTTTTTTTAATGCTGGTAACAAGGAACACCACAAGTTGAGTTTGGGGATGCAGCCCTTCTGCTCTTCTCTTCTTCCTGCTAATCGATATCACCATTGCGTGCATAAATTCACAAATGAGTCAATTAGACATGTAATTATATACAGCAAATAAACAGGACGTTAAATTCAATATCTATAACTATACACAAAATAACGGATTGACTGTTAACGCCTCCAAGTCTCAAGTAACCATTACCGGCAGCCAACCCTTGCTCCGTAGACTTAATGGGACGCAACTCCCTTAATTATACAAACAAACAATAAGTGATTCCTTACTTAGCAACTGAACAAGACTTATTTTAAATATTTACATCGACAAAAACTGAACATAGAAACCACATATTAAACTGATAACGAAGAAAGTATTTGCTACCTTCCACTCATTGAAAAGAACTCAGAGAATCATTTCCAAAGAAAGAGTGCACTCTTTTATAAATCCCCTTAATTTACCCCATCCTTGATCATGTTCTTCTTGGAAGTAAGTTAAGAACAAACTAACAGTCTAGAAAAACTGCAGAATGCAGCCCTGCCGTTTGCTGTGGCCTATTCAAATAGTAAATTAACACTACAAGCCCTGTTGTAATGACTGAGATTACACTAACGAAAAAGTCTTATGCATGGGCGCCAATTTGTAACGACTGGAAAAACTGAACACAAAAGCCCCACGATCAGGCGTCAATTGTAACATCGCTTTTTAATTACTCTAAATTACTTTGCTGAAAACACTAAATTGCTTACTGAACATCACTTAAACGATACTTACTGTAATTTTGCACCGGCTAAGATCTCTAATTCAATGCAGAATGTAATACAGGTGTGGGTGTTAATCCCAAAAGCTTCAGATTTGCTAATAGTCAGGGACAAATAAAAAATAGAGGGCTCCACCAAACTGAATTCATGTTATTTTCATAAGGCGAGAAGTCCACAGTTTGGGAAATGACTTAAAATTAATGTTAAATTAATCAAACATGTATCACATGATAATAATAAATTTTGGTTGACAAAAACATCAGCAGTTTGTTGGGCCTAACTATATCAAACGATAAGTAGAATTGAAATCTGTATATTAAATAAAGATCAAAATTGAAAATACATTACACAATAAAGCCATATTAGATAAAAAATATCATTCCTAAATATTACTTAATTTCGGGATCCCAAGCAAATTTTACCTAAAATACTTATTTAAATTATAAATAATTTGAAATTTCATAAATGAATAAAAACAATGTGAAATAAACATTTTCTTAAAACTTACATAAACAGTTTGAGTAACGTTAATCCTTGATACAGTTATCCTTAATCCAACATAATTTAATAACCTGAATGTTGCTTGACGGTATTTAGTTTAAATTCTGGTATAACTGATAGCGTGCACCGATTATTAATTTGAGTCGATATATTAATATAAAAAGATTCACTGTTGATTAGCTTTGCACAGATTCTCATAAGCCAATACAACGTTCAAATAAGAATTAACACTGTTTTTTAATAGCAATTACGCGACATTGGAGTACAAATTACTATTCATACGTGAATGAAAATTTACCAAACTAAATTCTACAAATAATCCTCTTCACTGGATTAATTCCCAACAACAAAATCTGTACGGTATAACACAAAAATGCTTCGATCCAAACTTTACTGTAAATATGTGACGCTAATATCACTTGCACGCGACCGCCGTAGCCGTTGCAATATATGACCCCTTGTCTGTCTTCGACTCTACTGAACTGACTAACTTGGGGATGCAAAACTATTTTTTCCTACTAAATTAAGAGAGGGATATTTTAAAACCATCATTTTAACCAATAAGAAAAATAATGAATTTTACGTATCAATTCTATATTTAAAAAATAGTTATCATGATTTCGTCGGAAATGCAAGCCATAAATTTGAAGCCTAGACACATTAACTACTTTATTTAGTTGCGAAAATACAAAATTCTAAGAATAAAATGCCTAAAAAGATCCAAATATCATTTGTGACAACGGAAAATAGGGCAGCCTGTCCAGAATTTATCTTTTGTTTATTTAGTAAGTGCTTAGTAACTGAAGGAACTTGATAAACTGAATATTTCTTAGATTTTTATTACCAAGATGCCATGATTAGCCATGAGAATTTAATTTGCTTATTTAAAAATGCAAAGAGAAAACACTAATATCTAGACGCGACGAAATATTTTTCTAATATACAGGGCCGTAAGATTATATCTATAAATTTATTTTTCAGAGTAATAAAATAGATCCTAAGATTTTAACACATTGTACAGTCTCGCCTGAATTGGACCATTATATGTTTCTGTAGTTAATATTTATCATTCTTCAAATAATTATCAGTGATTATGTCTTAATGATTATATCATGATATTAGTAACAAATAAACCTGTTTAATTCGCGATGAAATATTAAGTGTCAAATACAAATAAAAAAACAAAATTTATTCCTTGGTCCAATTCATATGATACAGGGCCCGTATATCATGCCAGTATAGTCTGAAAGATCAAATAACGTATTTGATACATACGTTAAGTTAGGATAAGGTTAGGTTGAGGTTTAGGATAGATTGATGTTTAGATTAGTGAGTTTTGGTTAGGTTAGGTTAGATATATCACAGCATATTCTTAATTAACAAGAAGATAATACTCTATTTGTATAATATTTATGCGTATGTAAATAATATTTAACGAATAATATATTATGGAACTTCGGTAAGCAAGTGACCACAATTGGCGAACTATTTGTTATTCTTCTTGTTGTTATTTACTTCCTCTCGTCATAAGCTGCAGATTAATTTTTCGCACTTTCCTGCACTCGATGTATTACGCTTTTTCACTATGACACTGAGACTAGTTAAAGGGAACGTATCAACAAGATTACTATATGTAATCGACCTTGAAGACCATATAAAGGAGATCATGGATAAAAAAACACACTTTTGAGCGTGTGAAAACGTTTTGAAAATGTCAATACAGTCTGGTTTGTCAATTGATCTGTCTTCAAGTCATTAGCGTTGGTTTAACAAAATGCTTTTACAACAAAATGTTATTTACAGGTTTTGGCAGTTAGACAAACGACAGGCAGGTACTAGACGGGCAATAAGCAATAGTACAGATCGCCTACTCACTACTGCTACTGGTAATTTTTGTTATAAGATTTTTAAGCAAGAACGACAAAAATTTATTGTGAAATATTCGCAAATAGTCTGTTGATCATTAACCGTATTTGTTATTATTAAATGGAAATTAATAATATTCCATCCATAACGGAAAATGAAGTGCTGAAGTGGGTCGCCGCACGGTAAAGAGTCTAACTCTCACTCAGGTGGCCCGGTTCGATCCCCGGAACCGGCGAGATGATTATTCTCGTCGATAAAGCCTCACTGCACTTTATCGTACTGTCAGATAGGCACGTTAAGCAGTCTATCTAGACAACCACATGAACATCTTTATGTGGTTGTCGTTAGAAATAGCACCGCCCTATACCACGCACAAGTACTATTGATTTCATAATGATCTAGGACAGCAAGGCTAACATGATTCATTTTATTTTATTCATTTTTTTCAATGTAAATGCATAGGATAAAATAATAAAAAACAGCATCATATTAGCCTTGCTGTCCTAGATCATTGTGAAACCAATAGTACGTCTTTACGCTAGTGATTTGGCAATGTTAATTATAATTAACATTTATAACATAACAAATAAAAATTTTGACAAAGATAATTAATTGTAATTTTAAATAAAACACAGTTTTTGATGAAATTTTGAGAATATCACAAACAGAAAAAACTTACTGTAGATTTGAATATATTGTTGAACATATTACGTAAAACAAAAACAGAAATTTTGTATTTCATCAACTTTGGAATCTCGTTATTTTCTGGAATTAACTCCAGAGTATTTTGGATAAGTAAATAAAACAATGAATAGTATGGTTAGGTGCACTCCGTAGCACGTTAAAGTCTGGATATGCTAGTGAATATTTCAGGAGTAACTGCTAAAAATACAAAGAGATGGAGCAAGTACGAATTGCCTCTTGTGTTTTGGGATTTCCAGTGTATTAAAGGTTTACCTACCTAAAACCAAACGTTAACTAGACACAAGAAATATTCAACATTCTGCCCACTTATGGACCTGAAAGATATTTAATATTTCACAAATAAATGGAATACACACTACTAATTAATGTTGCCATGTATTTAATACACAATTATTTGACGCTGCACGCTATGTTAATAGGTAGTGTTAATAGGTAGAGTAATCATCACCCTATTACTTTTATAGATTTATGAAATTATGGTCTCCCTATTATTTTCATTTCTTTTTAGTATAAATAGAAATTTACTATAATTCGTCTTTTCTCCACTTATTCTTCTTATTTATTTTTTTAAACAATTAAATAGCTGTTGCAGCAATAGAATAATTTTCAGTGGTGTTATGTTTTCAACATTTATAGTTTTGATTGAAAATATTTTCTAGTTTGGAAACATATTTATTAGTTTTACTTCTTTTCAAGTTAATATAATCCGGAATTCCCGCGTGTGACAACATTTTGGTTCCTAACCCATAAGCCTAACATCAAATTAATCTGATTGTTCGAGTAACTATAGCAACCACTGTTAAGACAATCGTCTCAGTTTTGTATATACAGGGTGAGTCATTTTGCTGTAGCTACTGAACTTTTCTATTTTTAATGGAACACCCTGTATATTTTTACTATTTTTAATTTTACACTTTATATTAAGTATGTTCAGCTAATGCATATATCGAAAATCTGCACAGTTTCTGAGCAAATTCAGTTTTTCTGTTTTTTTTTCAAAATCTAAGTTAAAAAATAAAGTTACATTTAAAATATTATAACACATGACATTAGATATACTTAAATTCGCGGTTTTTCATAAATATATTACTGAATAGTAAACAGGGTGTCCAGTTTGATAGACCGAAAGTATAAATCTTTGAACGGGAAACCCTCACTTTTTTCAAATGGGACAATCTATATATGTTTGAAGTTTATGTAATTTAGTTTTTGATTCCTATCAACTCATGTATGTATGTTCTATCTAAAAGCGAACAGTCTCAAAGTTATCAGTGTTTTGCTGGTTCTCTCGATATTTTTTCCCTGCTAATTTAGAAGGAAAGATTTTCAGCGTTACAGAAGCAGCTCTATCTATGACGTTTGTGTGCGAAATGAATAATTTTCGCACAGCCGCACACTAATGTTAATACTGATCGTAAAGTTTAAATTATTCCATATTTTATTAAAAAATTATCTTTTCAATGAACTTTCTTTGACTATGCACCTATTTAGATTTGTTTATATCTATCTTAATAAGAATAAACAACGTTAAACTGTCAAAATAATTTTTATTCAGATTATAACATGTTGATTTATGCATAGCTGTCATGAAATACAAAGCATACATTAGAGTTATATGTTAATTTTATTGTATTTTATTCATTCTTGAAAAGAAAATATCAAAATAATTTAATTGTTAACTTATATCAGTAGTATAGCTATGTGAGTCCGAGCGCAGTCCTTATGGAAATTAACATGGGAAATCGCCAAGGTCCGTTTTGCATTTCAAGGTCATCCGCGGTCCGGCCAGACTCGCGCTCGCGATCAAGATCTTCCGCAATCCAACCAAGCGCGCGGCAACGTTGCTAACTTCACGCTGTTACATGACATGAGCCGACTTATTAACTATGGAATTTTATTGATAAAAGTAATTACCTAATGTTCTACCAATAATAATAATTTAAAATAATTGATATAATTTTTATTTATAACGAATTAAAAAATTCATGAATACATTCATGAACCTATAACGGTCAACAGGTAGAAGGACCCGCATTTTTCCCATTTATTGCCATTAAAACGTAACATTTTAACAAAATTTCGAATAAAATTAATTGCTCCCTCTCTCTATGTACTTCTTATTAAGTATTTAGTTTATATGACAATCTGACCATACTTAAATGTATAGGTAATTATTTAAAATTAATTACATATAATAATTTACTCCAACATTAAAAATTTTTAAATTCAGCTTTAAACACGTCTTATATCTTCGTTCTATCAATCAAACCTCACCCTCGTCTGCAAACACAGGTAGAAAAACCCACTTTAAAACAAGGAATCTCTTTTTTAATTATTTCTTCCTGCACCTTTCGTATTTTAAAAATATAAGTTAAAAATAAAGTAATTACCTAATGTTCTGCCAATAATAATAATTTAAGATAATCGATATAATTTTTATTAATAACGAATTAAAAAATTCATGAAAACATTCGAACATAATTCAACATTAATATACCTATAACGGTCAACAGTTAGAAGGGCCCGCATTTTTCCCATATATTGCCATTAAAACGTAACATTTTATTTTAATTACATAAATCTAATTAATTATATAATACCTATAAATAACATATTATTAATAAAGAATTAAGAATATACACAATTCAAATTTAAAATACCTTTCACGACTGACCAATGATACGATATATGAATACTACGTTTGGCAATCAAGCATCGACATGATCCAGGAGGGCGACCTGCAAACTTTTTATCTACACAATAATCTAGACGATATTTAATTAAAATACTTCAGAATAGTTAGCTACTCTCTTCTATCCTCAGCAGTTTAATAATAATAATATTAACAGATATCTCTCATCATAACACCTCCTCGGTATATCCGGTATATACTACATAAACTCGATCTTACATCTTATCAAAAACTAACAAGATATACTTAAGTTTCTCAGTCGATATGTATCAGGTAGGAAAAAAGGGTCACATTTGTAGGCAGGTAATAACTACGGTAATCTTAAAACACATCAGTCTATCAAATACTATTAAATAATTGCAATATTACATATATCATTTCCACATATCTTTCGTAAAATTCAGTTTATCCACAAAGAAAATTAATTAGTTTGACAACTCTTCACGTTAATAAAGGATAATTTATTATATACTATTATACATTCAACACCAGGTGATCAGTTTATATCAACGATTTAAAAAGATTTATTAATTTCTAGTTCGAGTACGAAAACAAAACGTATTATTGTATGTGTTATGAGGACATACAACGGGTCTATTAACGAGATAAATAATAATGATAATTTGTAACGCCTAATAAATATGATCGTTTTTAAAGGATAAACTAGTGAATAAAACTATAACCGATAAAGCTATCGAAACAATTCTTAGATAGATTAACATTTTTGCCTGTCTGAAAAAGATATTAGGCTGTCATTAACACAGATGTTTATCACGCAGGTAGGCGGATATCATAATATTATATCAACCTTTTTGCCTCAATACAACAAAGGATGCATACAGATAACCTCTGGACATCACGGCCGCGGGGAAAAGGGACTGAAAGCGATCTATTTTTATGTAAGTTATTTCTAAGAAAGCAATTCATTTATCCAAATCACACTTTAAGGGTCGTTAATACTCTCGTCTCTATAATACTAGATCTTAAAAATCTAATTTATGCCGCTATTGGTTATTTGCATCTTCCTATTATTACAGAGCTTGAGAATAGCTTCTTCTTCTTAAAAATGGATTACTAATTAATATCCCATTTATATTTACGTAGAAACCGCACGTAATATCCATTAAATTTTAAAATTGAATAAGAAATAGTAAATTATCCATAATGCAATATAAATATCTAACAGATGCATACGAAATATGAAATTAATATTTATCGATGGATACAATAAAAAGTATAGTGCTATTTATTATATCTGAGTTCGGATACAAAATCCCAAATACGTTGCTCCATTCCAACGTTGTAACAGCTTAAGTTAATTATAAAAGTTCGATTTTACAACTTTTTTCAACCGGAATTATTAGTATAGTATTATGTTTTTCTATTTCATAAAGCTCTAATGAAGCTAATATAAAACATTTTAAATTTCGATTCTTGAGTCTCTATAATATACTTTATAATAAGTTGTACATGTAAACTTAACTAGCTTCTAAGTTATCATAGTTAAAAATACAAGAAGGGGTTCTAGGGGAAAGAAATTTTAATCAATAGTTAGAAATCCTATAATTTCCCCAAGCTAAGGTATCTCCGTTCCCGCCAGCAATAATGCATCGTTTCAGAATTCCAAATTGTTTATTCTCATTAAAGTTGTCCGTATCATACTAATCCAAATATTTCTTCATATCCTCATAAAAAGCATCTGTTTGTGTCAGCAGAATTAACGAATCGGTATCTGTGTACAGCAGCTGGACCTTGTTCCCATATATTTTTTTTAATGGTGTTATAATAAAAGTCATACATTATATGCTTAGCTAGATCTAGCACACAGAAACCAATATATATCGGCTTATAGTGAACTTGTAGTTTCTCCATATGAATGGCTACCAGATCCTCTGTAAAGATAGCACACTCTTTAAATTACGGTTTTGAAATCATACTCTCAACATTTGATTATTTATCAATGAAAACAATAAAAAGTATATCATTTATTATTATTACAGGTCTTGAAAATAGCTTCTTCTTCTTAAAAATGTGTTACTAATTAATATCCCTATTATATGTAGGTAGAAACCGCACGTAATATCCATTAAATTTTAACAATAAATAGTCGCAGTTTTAATAAAACAAAATAAGAATTATATATAATTTTACCAGCTTTATTAAACCGAAGCGTTGAAAGGTTCAAAAATTTCTATTTACGTAACATTAGATCGATATGAACATTTGAAGGTATATACGTGTATTTTGAAATATACTAATAACAGATTCTAAACTATTAATATTTACAACAGTAAAATCTCAAATGCAGGAATTTCTCCAAGAAAAGCAAGTAGAGATCTTAATATTTGCAACAGTAATACTCAGATGCTGGCAATGTATACAAGAAAAGCAAAAATAGAAGATATTTTACACTTTTCAGACAAGTTAACGTATTTTTTATTCTAATAATAATATACATCTCCTGCGACCTAAAATGATATTACCTATATTGTAATCAACAATAATTGGAGATTTAATTCTATAGAGCGAGATAATTGAACATTTCTTAACATTAAGGAGCAATTTATTCATATCAAGCCTTGATACGTCGTTCTGCAGACAGCTTAACCGCCGAGTTTATAAAAGCGCATCCCAGAATTCCTTGTAAACGATCCAAATTTAAGATCAATTCGTTCAATAATTCCTGCCTTACCTGTGTGTTTTAAATGTCTACGTTCTAGATAATTATCATTTGTTTTTATAACAATTAAATTTATCAAGTGTTCATATAAAAAAGAAGGTCAGGCAGGCAGGCAGGCAGGTAATAAATACTAGCTTAGAAGGCGTATATTTTAGAGATCGGATACAGCCACATATATGCCTGTATATTACCTCTAAATTTTACTTAATCTACATACTTTAACAATACATGCAGTCAGGTTTAGCGTAAATAACAGTTAGGGATATCAAAGCCATACTAACTGAACGTTAACATATGTTCTAAAGGTCAACCTTAATTAACTAACCCCCGGGACTATACATCCTTAGACTAGAAACAGTCTTGAAACAAAAATGGCAGAGTCCGCCCTGTTGGACAAGAAATCAGAGTATGAGCGTGGTAGAAATAAAGCATATAAAGATATTTTACAAACATTTATTTAGTATACACAGCATAATACAGGTATACAGATCATAAGTTGTTTTCTATGACTATTGTAATCCTACGGATCTCTGAGTTGTCGTTGTATGCCCACGCAGAAATACTAATACGTATAAAGTCCGTGGAATGACTTGTTAACCCTGTAACCTTTCCTAATTCTTCGATATTCATAGCTGGCACGATAATCATCCGGCTGCGTAGTTGCGGTCATATCTTCTGTCTCAACGACGGCAGTGTTTGCTCCCGTTCCTGTCTTCACAACAGATGCGCTATGGTGTACGTTTTTCACATGTCTTTTTAAGCTGTTTGTGCGTGAAAAACATTTGAAGCAGTTAGAACACCGGACTTTTATTGATTCGTGGACGCTTTTAATATGTCTTTTTAAGTGGTCTCGACGTGAAAAAGTTTTGAAACAGCTAGAGCATTGGATTCTGTTTATTTCATGGACGGCTCTCTTGTGTATCTTGTAAGCATCAGAGTTTAAAAAAGTTTGACACAGCTAGAACACTGGATTCTGTCTGATTCGTGCGTGGTTTTTAAGTGTCTCTTGCAGGTGAATGGCCTCACGAAAGACTTGAAGCAAACCGGACACTGTATGTTGCAACCCCTTCGACCAGAGTCATTCTTCTTCTTACATACGTCGTTCACGTGATGATTCATTTCGACTAATGAAGGAACAGGAACACTACCCCGCCTATTTATACTGATCGACCTGCGCAATCGGTTGTTCTCGGCTATAATCGTAAGCGCTCGGTGCAATATGTATGCGCGAGAATGAATCGTAGGTTCTATCCTAAGTGTATGTAACCCGGAACCGGTGTCTGTACAATTTAAATTATCAAACTTACCATATAAACATAAATATTTACTACATTTGTTTTTCAGATTGTCACTGATTCGCTTAGGTAGAAATGTAATGTGGTCTTCAGTAATAATAATTACACCTTGGCGACCTCTATTGGTAGTACATAGGTCGTCGATAATACAGATTTCTTCATGACGCCCTCTATTAGCAATACATACTAATTGTAGCATGACGCCCTCTATTGGCAGCACTACATATGCATACAATCAACCTACCCTTGGAATAAGTAGATGTAGGTACAATTAAAATCAATAAGTTTAAAGATATTTATTTACGCCGACATACACCAGCGGTCAGCGATAGCTGGAGAAATTATTATAGTAGGATTTCTAACGATGATAATTTAGAAAAATAGTTAAGTTTACATGTATATCTTGTGTGTGTGTGTGTGTGTGTGTGTGTTATATAAGTCTGTATATATGTAATTTCAAAGACAGTATATGACAATACATTATCGTGAGAGATTTATACAAAACGCCATGTATATATAAAATTAGAGCTAAAAATAAATCCTATATGGTGAAAACGCAAATATTCATGAAAATACGGGGTACATGATCGTAATCGATTATAATTTATATTATACAAAGGAATAGGTACAATCGTTTTATGTTATGCTCCCTTCGACAGAATAATTATACTATGCAGGACGCCAAGTATGATTCCATGCCTACGGGTAATTACGTCGACTACGAATACTATGCAAACAAGATCCAACAAGTTGAGACAAGTAGAAACCTGTTGAGCCGTTGTATTACGGACGTTTTAATGATGACTTCTTCCCTCCCTCTTCAGCAGGGTCTCCAGGTCGAAGAACACAAACGGTTCTTGAGTTGTGCCCCTCTAAAGTGTACAAAAATGAGTGATTTTGAGCATGCTGGCGTTTACGTTTTCCTTTATAACTTTTATTGTTCTTGCAATACTGAGCATAGACGTAGGCTAATAATATGACAAATAATACATCTATGAGATAGTTAACGATAGCGCGTCGAACATCAAAGAAAACGTACCGACAAGTACAGCGAGAACGGTTAAGCGTGGAACAATGAAAAAGAACTAGGTAAGATGTTTAAACTTTTGTATGTTTATGCTTATACGATCAATTATTGTATTATTGTTTTAGCGTTCTATGATTTCTCGCAACTTAGAAATAGGTTACAAAAATATTTGAACAAATTGCAAGTGTTACGCGATGATCTCAACTCATACTGTGTAATGAATAATTTGTCAAATAATATGTTACAATTGTCCATTAAATGTATAGCAAAATAAATAATATGTATATTTAAACATTGATGTTTCATTTACTAGCACGACTAAGGGTGAAGGAGGGTGAAGAGACTAGCATGACTAAGGGTGAAGGGTGAAGAGACTAGCATGGCTAAGGGTGAAGGGAGAAGGGTGAAGGGCGACTATATATAAAAGGTAAATCGTTATCAGCGAGAGAGTACACGAATAAAGCCGAATCTTTCCGATGGCGAACATCCTAGGTTACAAAGCAGAGCCGGTAAGTAGTAATCCTATGAGAAGGAGAGAGAAAGAGTTTCCGCTTAGTAAAAGGGATAAAAGGATCCAATCCCAAAGTTAGCGTTAAAATTCAAATCTATATATCGCCCTTCTCCTTTCATCCTTCATTTAAATTATACATGTATAATTTAAATGAAACATCACGTGTTCTAACCTAACCTATTAAATCTGTCAAGTTTGCATCTGTCATTTTGAATTTGTCATTTGAAGGAGCCATCTTGAATTTCCCTTGTTCCTAGATTTGAATTTTAGCGCTAACTTTGGGATTGGATCGTTTTATCCCTTTTACTAAGCGAAAACTCTTTCTCTCTCCTTCTCATAGGATTACTACTTACCGGCTCTGCTTTGTAACCTAGGATGTTCGCTATCGGAAAGATTCGGCTTTATTCGTGTACTCTCTCGCTGATAACGATCTACCTTTTATATATAGTCGCCCTTCACCCTTCTCCCTTCACCCTTAGCCATGCTAGTCTCGTCACCCTTCACCCTTAGTCATGCTAGTCTCTTCACCCTTCACCCTTAGTCATGCTAGTCTCGTCACCCTTCACCCTTAGTCACGCTAGTCTCTTCACCCTTCACCCTTAGTCATGCTAGTCTCTTCACCCTCCTTCACCCTTAGTCGTGCTAGTAAATGAAACATCAATGTTTAAATATACATATTATTTATTTTGCTATACATTTAATGGACAATTGTAACATATTATTTGACAAATTATTCATTACACAGTATGAGTTGAGATCATCGCGTAACACTTGCAATTTGTTCAAATATTTTTGTAACCTATTTTTAAGCTGCGAGAGATCATAGAACGCTAAAACAACGCTAATAATACATGCAGTCAGGTTTAGCGTAAATAACAGTTAGGGATATCAAAGCCATACTAACTGAACGTTAACATATGTTCTAATGGTCAACCTTAATTAACTAACCCCCGGGACTATACATCCTTAGGCTAGAAACAGTCTTGAAACAAAAATGGCAGAGTCCGCCCTGTTGGACAAGAAATCAGAGTATGAGCGTGGTAGAAATAAAGCATATAAAGATATTTTACAAACATTTATTTAGTATACACAGCATAATACAGGTATACAGATCATAAGTTGTTTTCTATGACTATTGTAATCCTACGGATCTCTGAGTTGTCGTTGTATGCCCACGCAGAAATTTCCAAGCGAAAACTCTTTCTCTCTCCTTCTCATAGGATTACTACTTACCGGCTCTGCTTTGTAACCTAGGATGTTCGCCATCGGAAAGATTCGGCTTTATTCGTGTACTCTCTCGCTGATAACGATCTACCTTTTATATATAGTCGCCCTTCACCCTTCTCCCTTCACCCTTAGCCATGCTAGTCTCGTCACCCTTCACCCTTAGTCATGCTAGTCTCTTCACCCTTCACCCTTAGTCATGCTAGTCTCGTCACCCTTCACCCTTAGTCATGCTAGTCTCTTCACCCTTCAGTCATGCTAGTCTCTTCACCCTCCTTCACCCTTAGTCGTGCTAGTAAATGAAACATCAATGTTTAAATATACATATTATTTATTTTGCTATACATTTAATGGACAATTGTAACATATTATTTGACAAATTATTCATTACACAGTATGAGTTGAGATCATCGCGTAACACTTGCAATTTGTTCAAATATTTTTGTAACCTATTTTTAAGCTGCGAGAGATCATAGAACGCTAAAACAATAATACAATAATTGATTAATATAAGCATAAACATACAAAAGTTTAAACATCTTACCTAGTCTTCTTCATTGTTCCACGCTTGACCGTTCTCGCTGTACTTGTCGGTACGTTTTCTTTGATGTTCGACGCGCTATCGTTAACTATCTCATAGATGTATTATTTGTCATATTATTAGCCTACGTCTATGCTCAGTATTGCAAGAACAATAAAAGTTATAAAAGAAAACGTAAACGGGGCACAACTCAAGAACCGTTTGTGTTCTTCGACCTGGAAACCCTGCTGAAGAGGGAGGGAAGAAATCATCATTAGAACGTCCGTAATACAACGGCTCAACAGGTTTCTACTTGTCTCAACTTGTTGGATCTTGTTTGCATAGTATTCGTAGTCGACGTAATTACCCGTAGGCATGGAATCATACTTGGCGTCCTGCATAGTATAATTATTCTGTCGAAGGGAGCATAACATAAAACGATTGTACCTATTCCTTTGTATAATATAAATTATAATAGATTACGATCATGTACCCCGTATTTTCATGAATATTTGCGTTTTCACCATATAGGATTTATTTTTAGCTCTAATTTTATATATACATGGCGTTTTGTATAAATCTCTCACGATAATTTATTGTCATATACTGTCTTTGAAATTACATATATACAGACTTATATAACACACACACACACACACACACACACACACACACACACACACAAGATATACATGTAAACTTAACTATTTTTCTAAATTATTATCGTTAGAAATCCTACTATAATAATTTCTCCAGCTATCGCTGACCGCTGGTGTATGTCGGCGTAAATAAATATCTTTAAACTTATTGATTTTAATTGTACCTACATCTACTTATTCCAGGGGTAGGTTGATTGTATGCATATGTAGTGCTGCCAATAGAGGGCGTCATGCTACAATTAGTATGTATTGCTAATAGAGGGCGTCATGAAGAAATCTGTATTATCGACGACCTATGCACTACCAATAGAGGTCGCCAAGGTGTAATTATTATTACTGAAGACCACATTACATTTCTACCTAAGCGAATCAGTGACAATCTGAAAAACAAATGTAGTAAATATTTATGTTTATATGGTAAGTTTGATAATTTAAATTGTACAGACACCGGTTCCGGGTTACATACACTTAGGATAGAACCTACGATTCATTCTCGCGCATACATATTGCACCGAGCGCTTACGATTATAGCCGAGAACAACCGATTGCGCAGGTCGATCAGTATAAATAGGCGGGGTAGTGTTCCTGTTCCTTCATTAGTCGAAATGAATCATCACGTGAACGACGTATGTAAGAAGAAGAATGACTCTGGTCGAAGGGGTTGCAACATACAGTGTCCGGTTTGCTTCAAGTCTTTCGTGAGGCCATTCACCTGCAAGAGACACTTAAAAACCACGCACGAATCAGACAGAATCCAGTGTTCTAGCTGTGTCAAACTTTTTTAAACTCTGATGCTTACAAGATACACAAGAGAGCCGTCCATGAAATAAACAGAATCCAATGCTCTAGCTGTTTCAAAACTTCTTCACGTCGAGACCACTTAAAAAGACATATTAAAAGCGTCCACGAATCAATAAAAGTCCGGTGTTCTAACTGCTTCAAATGTTTTTCACGCACAGACAGCTTAAAAAGACATGTGAAAAACGTACACCATAGCGCATCTGTTGTGAAGACAGGAACGGGAGCAAACACTGCCGTCGTTGAGACAGAAGATATGACCGCAACTACGCAGCCGGATGATTATCGTGCCAGCTATGAATATCGAAGAATTAGGAAAGGTTACAGGGTTAACAAGTCATTCCACGGACTTTATACGTATTAGTATTTCTGCGTGGGCATACAACGACAACTCAGAGATCCGTAGGATTACAATAGTCATAGAAAACAACTTATGATCTGTATACCTGTATTATGCTGTGTATACTAAATAAATGTTTGTAAAATATCTTTATATGCTTTATTTCTACCACGCTCATACTCTGATTTCTTGTCCAACAGGGCGGACTCTGCCATTTTTGTTTCAAGACTGTTTCTAGTCTAAGGATGTATAGTCCCGGGGGTTAGTTAATTAAGGTTGACCTTTAGAACATATGTTAACGTTCAGTTAGTATGGCTTTGATATCCCTAACTGTTATTTACGCTAAACCTGACTGCATGTATTGTTAAAGTATGTAGATTAAGTAAAATTTAGAGGTAATATACAGGCATATATGTGGCTGTATCCGATCTCTAAAATATACGCCTTCTAAGCTAGTATTTATTACCTGCCTGCCTGCCTGCCTGACCTTCTTTTTTATATGAACACTTGATAAATTTAATTGTTATAAAAACAAATGATAATTATCTAGAACGTAGACATTTAAAACACACAGGTAAGGCAGGAATTATTGAACGAATTGATCTTAAATTTGGATCGTTTACAAGGAATTCTGGGATGCGCTTTTATAAACTCGGCGGTTAAGCTGTCTGCAGAACGACGTATCAAGGCTTGATATGAATAAATTGCTCCTTAATGTTAAGAAATGTTCAATTATCTCGCTCTATAGAATTAAATCTCCAATTATTGTTGATTACAATATAGGTAATATCATTTTAGGTCGCAGGAGATGTATATTATTATTAGAATAAAAAATACGTTAACTTGTCTGAAAAGTGTAAAATATCTTCTATTTTTGCTTTTCTTGTATACATTGCCAGCATCTGAGTATTACTGTTGCAAATATTAAGATCTCTACTTGCTTTTCTTGGAGAAATTCCTGCATTTGAGATTTTACTGTTGTAAATATTAATAGTTTAGAATCTGTTATTAGTATATTTCAAAATACACGTATATACCTTCAAATGTTCATATCGATCTAATGTTACGTAAATAGAAATTTTTGAACCTTTCAACGCTTCGGTTTAATAAAGCTGGTAAAATTATATATAATTCTTATTTTGTTTTATTAAAACTGCGACTATTTATTGTTAAAATTTAATGGATATTACGTGCGGTTTCTACCTACATATAATAGGGATATTAATTAGTAACACATTTTTAAGAAGAAGAAGCTATTTTCAAGACCTGTAATAATAATAAATGATATACTTTTTATTGTTTTCATTGATAAATAATCAAATGTTGAGAGTATGATTTCAAAACCGTAATTTAAAGAGTGTGCTATCTTTACAGAGGATCTGGTAGCCATTCATATGGAGAAACTACAAGTTCACTATAAGCCGATATATATTGGTTTCTGTGTGCTAGATCTAGCTAAGCATATAATGTATGACTTTTATTATAACACCATTAAAAAAAATATATGGGAACAAGGTCCAGCTGCTGTACACAGATACCGATTCGTTAATTCTGCTGACACAAACAGATGCTTTTTATGAGGATATGAAGAAATATTTGGATTAGTATGATACGGACAACTTTAATGAGAATAAACAATTTGGAATTCTGAAACGATGCATTATTGCTGGCGGGAACGGAGATACCTTAGCTTGGGGAAATTATAGGATTTCTAACTATTGATTAAAATTTCTTTCCCCTAGAACCCCTTCTTGTATTTTTAACTATGATAACTTAGAAGCTAGTTAAGTTTACATGTACAACTTATTATAAAGTATATTATAGAGACTCAAGAATCGAAATTTAAAATGTTTTATATTAGCTTCATTAGAGCTTTATGAAATAGAAAAACATAATACTATACTAATAATTCCGGTTGAAAAAAGTTGTAAAATCGAACTTTTATAATTAACTTAAGCTGTTACAACGTTGGAATGGAGCAACGTATTTGGGATTTTGTATCCGAACTCAGATATAATAAATAGCACTATACTTTTTATTGTATCCATCGATAAATATTAATTTCATATTTCGTATGCATCTGTTAGATATTTATATTGCATTATGGATAATTTACTATTTCTTATTCAATTTTAAAATTTAATGGATATTACGTGCGGTTTCTACGTAAATATAAATGGGATATTAATTAGTAATCCATTTTTAAGAAGAAGAAGCTATTCTCAAGCTCTGTAATAATAGGAAGATGCAAATAACCAATAGCGGCATAAATTAGATTTTTAAGATCTAGTATTATAGAGACGAGAGTATTAACGACCCTTAAAGTGTGATTTGGATAAATGAATTGCTTTCTTAGAAATAACTTACATAAAAATAGATCGCTTTCAGTCCCTTTTCCCCGCGGCCGTGATGTCCAGAGGTTATCTGTATGCATCCTTTGTTGTATTGAGGCAAAAAGGTTGATATAATATTATGATATCCGCCTACCTGCGTGATAAACATCTGTGTTAATGACAGCCTAATATCTTTTTCAGACAGGCAAAAATGTTAATCTATCTAAGAATTGTTTCGATAGCTTTATCGGTTATAGTTTTATTCACTAGTTTATCCTTTAAAAACGATCATATTTATTAGGCGTTACAAATTATCATTATTATTTATCTCGTTAATAGACCCGTTGTATGTCCTCATAACACATACAATAATACGTTTTGTTTTCGTACTCGAACTAGAAATTAATAAATCTTTTTAAATCGTTGATATAAACTGATCACCTGGTGTTGAATGTATAATAGTATATAATAAATTATCCTTTATTAACGTGAAGAGTTGTCAAACTAATTAATTTTCTTTGTGGATAAACTGAATTTTACGAAAGATATGTGGAAATGATATATGTAATATTGCAATTATTTAATAGTATTTGATAGACTGATGTGTTTTAAGATTACCGTAGTTATTACCTGCCTACAAATGTGACCCTTTTTTCCTACCTGATACATATCGACTGAGAAACTTAAGTATATCTTGTTAGTTTTTGATAAGATGTAAGATCGAGTTTATGTAGTATATACCGGATATACCGAGGAGGTGTTATGATGAGAGATATCTGTTAATATTATTATTATTAAACTGCTGAGGATAGAAGAGAGTAGCTAACTATTCTGAAGTATTTTAATTAAATATCGTCTAGATTATTGTGTAGATAAAAAGTTTGCAGGTCGCCCTCCTGGATCATGTCGATGCTTGATTGCCAAACGTAGTATTCATATATCGTATCATTGGTCAGTCGTGAAAGGTATTTTAAATTTGAATTGTGTATATTCTTAATTCTTTATTAATAATATGTTATTTATAGGTATTATATAATTAATTAGATTTATGTAATTAAAATAAAATATTACGTTTTAATGGCAATATATGGGAAAAATGCGGGCCCTTCTAACTGTTGACCGTTATAGGTATATTAATGTTGAATTATGTTCGAATGTTTTCATGAATTTTTTAATTCGTTATTAATAAAAATTATATCGATTATCTTAAATTATTATTATTGGCAGAACATTAGGTAATTACTTTATTTTTAACTTATATTTTTAAAATACGAAAGGTGCAGGAAGAAATAATTAAAAAAGAGATTCCTTGTTTTAAAGTGGGTTTTTCTACCTGTGTTTGCAGACGAGGGTGAGGTTTGATTGATAGAACGAAGATATAAGACGTGTTTAAAGCTGAATTTAAAAATTTTTAATGTTGGAGTAAATTATTATATGTAATTAATTTTAAATAATTACCTATACATTTAAGTATGGTCAGATTGTCATATAAACTAAATACTTAATAAGAAGTACATAGAGAGAGGGAGCAATTAATTTTATTCGAAATTTTGTTAAAATGTTACGTTTTAATGGCAATAAATGGGAAAAATGCGGGTCCTTCTACCTGTTGACCGTTATAGGTTCATGAATGTATTCATGAATTTTTTAATTCGTTATAAATAAAAATTATATCAATTATTTTAAATTATTATTATTGGTAGAACATTAGGTAATTACTTTTATCAATAAAATTCCATAGTTAATAAGTCGGCTCATGTCATGTAACAGCGTGAAGTTAGCAACGTTGCCGCGCGCTTGGTTGGATTGCGGAAGATCTTGATCGCGAGCGCGAGTCTGGCCGGACCGCGGATGACCTTGAAATGCAAAACGGGCCTTGTCGATTTCCCATGTTAATTTCCATAAGGACTGCGCTCAGACTCACATAGCTATACTACTTATATCTTGTTTATATGAAGTCTTTTTCCCTGTTAAAAAGTTTTTTTTAGTTATATTTTAGATGCTAAATATCGAGGATTCGCAACTTTATTTAAAAAAGGAAAAGTCAAATATTTTGAAAAGTAAGCTTAGAAATACATTTGTTTTTTCGAGGAAACTTGATCTCATATAAATAATATTTTAATAATAATGAATACCTTTTGCAGGTGAGAAAATCTAATCTTTCAAGACGATTAATGAATTTTAAGGTATAGTCTTGAAAGGTAAGTTTGGCAATAAACACCTCTCATGGAGAATTATGTACAAATTTATATTAGAAAAAGTTTATAAAAAGTAAACAAACATAATTCCGTAAAAAGAGAAAATTTATAAAAATATTACATTCAACAATTATAAAGAGTTAAAAATTAAGATATGAATTTTAAACTAGTGTTAACTGAAAAGAGACTTTACCTCGGTAGCTTAGTTATTGCTTCGTAAATTTTTCATAATTTTTCAAATGTCGAGTGCTTAGTTTTAGATTTTAGTATAGATATTAGCATGTATTTATTTCGTGTTGTTGCACAATATAAGGAAATGAGTTCTTAAAAGATCTTAATATTTCGTGTGAATGATTTCACTATTGTAATTCAGATAAAATAATTGATAGGACCGATATATTTTGAGATTTTACATGATAATTATTAATTTATTACCTATGATTATGATTTATACTGAATAAAATCACTTATAAAAATTTCTAGAAGGAATTTTAGAAAAAGAAATGTTTGTAATAAGAAAATTAATAATGGCAGGAGCAATAAAAATTATGATGATATGGCGATTTAATTGTAACTAGGATAATTCATTCGAACCTGAATTACAGTTAACCTAATATTTGATATTTGTCTAAATCAATTCTGTATAACGTAAGGAACAAAAGTTCCTAGTACATCGTTAGGCGTGTCTTCAATAAGTAAAATATTTTTTGTACGACCCTGCTATTTCGGATTGTTTACCAAACTTGGTTTTAGAACAGTAGGTTATGTTTACTGGTTACTAAGCAACAACGCGTCGGTAAGTAATTACTTACCGTTCAGTTCTGTCAAAAACAGAACGGTAAGTAAATTATATGTAATTTATAAGATAAATGCATCATCATTAGATGTCTCTTTCGTGAAAAATCATTATTTTCTAAATAATTATTGAACTATTTAAAAAAATTATGTTTTTTATTTAAATTTGCTGTGAAAAAATACCCAATAAATAATAATAACTATCTATTTATTTATGTTGAAACGACAAAAAGATCGTGACGTTCAAAAATAAAATTACAAACGTATCCATGGTAACGACAAAACCTACTTAATAGTTGGTGGATATACAGGGCAAAAATAAATTATCTTGAATCTATTTTTTTACCATCTTTGGGATAGTTCCTTAGTTAATACATTTGTATTCATAATGGTCGTACAAAAAATAGTATAAGCATCTCAAACAGTAAGGAGTTTACCGATCTCCTCCAATATTGGCGACTTCGCTTCGCTCAGTCGCCAAACATTGTCGTCGATCGGTAAACTGTCCTTACTGTTCTCGATACTTAATATACTATTTCATCGTTATGACAACGACTCGATCGTTTGCAAAGTTGCGTTGTTGGATTCTTTCGAGTTGTGCAGAAGTATATTTAGGACATTTAGTTCTTTTTCGAAATTTAAGGTTATTTCTTTTCAATTCCCGACATATTGTCATATGGGAAACTGTAAGTTTACGACATAATTTTCTAATTGAAGCTCCCAACTTGTCTTCAGTATACCTTTTGAGTTTATCTCTATTTCTTCTGGTCAAAACTCTTGGACGACCACTTTTCGGGCGATTCACACGGTCTTGCTTCCTGACAATCTTGTATTGCCTTATAAATTGAAGCTACTGATATATTTTTATTTTTGAGAATATTTTTGTATACTGACTCGTAAACGTCTGTTTATTGGGCTCTGTCTCTAGGAGTAAAGATTCTTTTTACGGGCTAGCCCTTTATGAAGCCCGCAATAGTAATTTACGTTATAAGTCCTGGAAATGGAATTTTACAGTCGAGTAAGATGTTACGGACAAGGCGACGAAGGAGCCGAGTCCGGAACATCGAAACGAGACTGTAAGAACATTTCCAGGACGTATATGACGTAATGCGTTTTATTTCATACTGCAATTATTGGAATATTGGTTTAATTTAAAAATATGTATATATAAAATGAATTTCCGAATGCAGAATATGGACATCTATGAAGAACGAGTATCCGGAGTAACTGATTACGTACTAAAACATTCTCCAATTGATTGATTGTATTTGCGTCCGGTAAAATTTTTTACAGTCATACTAGTCTGTAAAATTCTTTACAGTCATACTAGACTGTTAAATTGCATTTTCTGGACTGAAAAGTTTGACGTAAAACTGACAAATGTGACACAGTATGAAAGAATAGTATATTACGTTATAAGTCCGGTAAACCCAAGTTTACAGTAGCGAGTTGAAAACGTTTCGGGACGAGGCGACGAAGGAGCCGAGTCTCGAATGTTGAAACGAGCTACTGTAATGGTTTACCGGAAGTATGACGTAAGGCGTTTTATTTCATACTGCCTCACATTGTTCATTTTTTAAAAAAATGCATTTAAAATTTTCAGTCCGGTAAAATTTTTTACCGGACTCAAATTAGATTTTCAGTCCGGTAAAATTTTTTACCGGACTCAAATTGGATTTTCAGTCCGGTAAAATTTTTTACCGGCCTTGTAACGTAATAATTCATTTACCGGACTCAAATGAGTCCGGTAAATACCCTTTTACCGGACAGTATGAAATAAAAGTTATTACGGTCTCTTTATCATCAATACCACAGTAACATACATATTTATTTAAATCATTCATATATATCTTACGTATTGTGCTGTACTGCTTCAGTAAATGAAATAATTATTTATTAAAGATTTACGAGTCAGTATCCATAACACGTTGAACAATGCTCGATCGTTACACGAACCCTACGTGCTTGCAAGGATAACAAGCTCGCTGATCGCTCGTTCTAAGTAACGGTCTTGCAATGTAAATAACTATTACGTCACGTTTTGGCATTTGGCCAACTAAGTTGTAAATACTTTTATGGTATACTGACTCGTAAACATCTGTTTATTGAGCTCTGTCTTTTTGGGTAAAGATTATTTTTACGAGCTAGCCCGTTATGAAGCCCGTAAGAATTATTACGGGCTCGTTGTCATCAATACCATAGCACCATACATATTTATTTAAAACGTTTGTATGCATCTTACGTATTGTGCTGTACTGCTTCAGTAAATGAAAGAATTATTTATTAAAGATTTACGAGTCAGTATACCACAAAACGTTGTACAATGCTTGACTGTTACACGAACTCTACGTGCTTGCACGGATAACAAGCTCGCTAGTGCTCGCACGTAAAGTTCTAAGTAACGGCCTTGCAATGTAAATAACTATTACGTCACGTTTTGGCATTTGGTCAACTAAGTTGTAAATACTTTTATGGTATACTGACTCGTAAACATCTGTTTATTGAGCTCTGTCTTTTTTGGGTAAAGATTATTTTTACGAGCTAGACCTTTATGAAGCCCGTAAGAATTATTACGGGCTCGTTGTCATCAATACCATAGCAACATACATATTTATTTAAAACGTTTATATTATTACAATTTGTTGATTGTAATATTGTAATTTTTGTTATCGTTTAAATTAAGTCATCTGGGTTACATACCTGTTTCCTTGGAGATATATTGACATTTTTGTTTGGTTGTTGAAGTAAAGCTTTTGCTGTTTTTAAAGAAAAGAGGTGAAAGAAAACTAGAGAAGAAAAGTTCTTTCCTTTTGGTGAGTCAGTCAGACTGCCAGGGATATATACATTTTATTGCCTGAACGACATAGTGTAATACATGTAATATGGATTTGGCAGTAAAATGATTGAAGTATTGACAATTAATTATGGTGGTATTTATTTGATTATTGGAAACTTGTGAGAATTGTCAATTATCTACGTGGATTTGGAGATATTCCTGGTTAACCTTGTTGGCTTGGCTTATCAGTAATTAGTTAGAAATTACATACCTTTCATTATTCCAGGGCACCTACCATCAAATGGTGAGGAATTAATTTATTTGATTGATAAATCCTATCTTCTGGGTTTGTTTTAGCCCTTTTTCTTTTGGCGGGATTCTTCTTTTGGCGGGATCTTCTTTTGGCGGGATTAGAGGTGATCTTAAGGGTCGGTTATTTCCTGAAGGAATTAAGGACCAATCCATTGGGATAACTTGTTTGTTCGTCAGTTGGAGCCCTAGCTCCAAGATATCACAAGATAATGAAGTTTACCCACAACAAATCAAGTAATTAGCTGGCAAGAGAGGTCAGATGTGAATTATCGTTACGAAGCAGTTAAACATATTATAACTTTAATAAAAACTGTTAATATGTCATCATATCTCTAAATATTATCTATATAATTACATTCACAGGTAAGGTACCTCATGCCACAAGGTGGTTTCTCTTAATTATTTTTCAAAACTGCCATATCAAGTGCTACATCGTTGGATTCTACACAAAAACAGTTTTCTAATGATGGTACTTTCGACCCCCATTTCAATTTAAAAAAATAATCAAGTTGGCCGTGCTACAGTCGTAACGATCGATAAAAAAATTGGAACCACGAATATTAGTAGAAAACCGTATGTTTTACTTCAATACCAAATTTCAGAGTTCTATCTATAGCGGTATTCAAATAATACCACCGTTTCCATACTTAATTTACGCTCTGTATGTATCTTACGTATTGTGCTGTACTGCTTCAGTAAATGAAAGAATTATTTATTAAATATTTACGAGTCAATATAACACAAAACGTTGCACAATGATCGACTGTTACACGAACCCTACGTGCTTGCACGGATAAGAAGCACGCTAATCGCTCGCTTGTTAAGTACCGTGTTCGCACGTAAAGTTCTAAGTAACGGTCTTGCAATGTAAATAACTATTCCGTCACGTTTTGGCATTTGACCAACTAAGTTGTAAATACTTTTATGGTATACTGACTCGTAAACATCTGTTTATTGAGCTCTGTCTCTATGGGTAAAGATTATTTTTACGGACTAGCCCGTAATAGTATATTAAGTATCAAGAACAGTAAGGACAGTTTACCGATCGACGACAATGTTTCGCTTCGCTCAGTCGCCAATATTGGAGGAGATCGGTAAACTCCTTACTGTTTGAGATGCTTATACTATTTTTGTACGACCATTATGAATACAAAGGTATTAACTAAGGAAATGTCTCAAAAATGGTAAAACAATAAATTTAAGATAATTTATTTTTACCCTGTATAATGTATATCCACCAAACATTAAGTAGGTTTTGTCGTTACCATGGATACGTTTGTAATTTTATTTTTGAAGGTCACGATATTTTTATCGTTACCATGGATACGTTTGTAATTACTATTATTTATTGGGTATTTTATTACAGTAAATTTAAATCAAAAACATACATTTTTTTAAATAGTCCAATTATTTAGAAAATAAATGATTTTTCATGAAAGAGACATCTAAAGATCATGCATTTATTTTATAAATTACATATAATTTACTTACCGTTCTGTTTTTGACAGAACTGAACGGTAAGTAATTACTTACCGACGCGTTTTTGCTTAGCAACCAGTAAATATAACCTACTGTTCTAAAACCAAGTATGGTAAACAATCCGAAATAGCATGGTCGTACAAAAAAATTATAACGGGCTTGTTATCATCAATACCATAGCAACATATATATTTATTTAAAACGTTCATATGTATCTTACGTATTGTGCTGTACTGCTTCAGTAAATGAAAGTCAGTATACCACAAAACGTTGTACAATGCTCGAATGTTACACGAACCCTACGTGCTCTCACGTAAAGTTCTAAGTAACGGTCTTGCAATGTAAATAACTATTTCGCAAATCTAATTTGTACGACATTGTTTGTAATCAATTTGACACAAATGACATATCGACAGAAATAGCAAAAACTATTTGGTATTATAAGTAATATATTAATTTGATTTGATTGTTCTGGGATGTTATAAAATTAACAAGAAATTTTTCTAAAAACTTTTGTTCCATACGTTATTAATTTGTTAGTCAACTTCCACAAATACATTTTTTATAATCTCTTTTCATCATAATTCAATCACTATTCTTTCAAAACAAAGGTTAAGTACAGATAAAAATGGGTTTTAAAATTGTTTTTATTTAGTTTATTGAACTTTACAATTCAAGTCTGTACACAGTCATTTTATGGAAACATTCCTGTAGCCTTATTATGAATATCTATATTTTTAGAAAATCTAGCATAGACTATACATACGCCATTGCCATAGACACTATATATTACGTGAAGAATATGCATCCCTATATAGGTTCAATATTAGTTATGGAAAAATGAAGACATCGTAAAGGATAGAATTTCTAAAAACCAAATCACACGGTATCTCATTATTATGCAACTTACGTAAAAACTTTTCCTCAGCCATAATTCTCCGACAACCAATAACAAAAAAATGATATTTTGACCAACCATAGTGCCGATCATTATCAATACTATTTTGTTTCGTGAACAATGATTAAATGGAAAAATAATAAAATAAGAATAATTTGAGAGGTATGCAAGCAAATAAAGTAGAGTTTCTTAAATGACTTCCAAGAACCCACTACCTTATCAAAAATACCATCTCCTATACTATCAGATCAATTTATTACAAAAGATATAAAATAACAAGCGAACTATACATCCTAGTACTATTTCCTCAGTGATATCTAAACGTTCAAATGAATATGTTAAAGTGGTTAGTCAGTGCGACACTATTCCTTGCCTTTGTTTCATGTGACGAAGTGTATCATGAAATTAAGGCAGAAGAAGTTCATAATGATTTTGAAGAGATTATAGGAAACAAACTAAAATTGATCCAATTTAACAGTACTGATTTAGCAAAAATATTTCCTAATCAAAAGGACAAATTAAACAGTATTTTAAGGAAGCTTCCCACGTAAGTATACTACAAGAATTCAAGGGTGGCTTATTTGACGGATGAATTATATATTAGAGCAACTGATAAGGAAATTGTAGCAGTCCTCAACGATTACACTGACGAATGTTTGGAACTGCTAAATAGATTCCTAATGATAAATTCAGTCGACCCATTACCATTAGAAGATATGATAACAGGTTTTGAATTTGTAAGTAGTAATTATAACAATAGCACTTACCAACTCTTTCATTATTTCATACATTTAGAGATTTCTTTTTATTACGTATTGGGCGGAAATGAGTCTTAAAAATGGTTGGCTACAAGGAGCAGCCACAATGGAACGAAGAAGTGACGTTACTCTTAAGTATGAATATCCGAATTTAATAGTGTATGCCTCAGGAGGATTTAATAAACTCTTGGTAGGTATTTACCTGTGTTATATATCTTTATATTAACTAACGAAGTTAACTTTCAGTTTAATTATGATTATCTCATTCAGTTCATGGGTCTAGGTCCAAAAGGTGGAGTTGATGGCAGCGTAACTAACAGTCGATATACTTTTGAACTGACAATTAACTTAACCAATCTACGAGCAAATCTGGACAAATTTAAACTTAACACTTTGGGGTATGTATATGAAAAATAAACTTAAGATAACTTTACACCATTCTAAACTCTAATTTCAGGAAAGTTAGTCTTAGGTTTAATGGGTATATCTGGTTCGATTGGTTTGTTAACCTATGTGTAAAGGTGGCTTTAATTGGTGTTAAACCCATTCTTAGACTATTAATTCAAGGATTTGTCTCTAGTCTTTTAAATGGAATGTGTGATATTTATAACAATGTAATATGCCAGGTATTGGGAGATTGTCCTGGAGAATTTGCTAATTTAGTACAATTTTCATAATTCTAAGTACTAAAATATAGATATAACTCAATAACAAGTAAGCATAGTTATAATGAATCTGTATATTTATTCTATGAATAAAATATTATTAAGATGACTTGGAATATTTGTATGGCTTTCTTATAATAGGTGATCTGAATCTAGACTTATTTGATTTGTAGACAGAATTAATTATTTTGATCTCTGCTCAGTTGACTAATACCCTGTTATCCTTACCTTAGTAAAACTCTGCAAGCAAATTTGTTCGTATAAAAACAACAAACCTAACATCGGGTCACTAAAACGAACCGTTCATCAGCGTATAGTATATAATTATTCTGAAATGAATTTTAGGTGTTCGTCCGCTGCTGTACTTCATAGCAGAGCAATAAGCAATCTTTTGGCAGAGATACCATTTCTAGAATCTGTCATTCTTCTCCTTCACCTCGCCCACGTTTACAGACGAGAATTTAGACTTTTGCAAACAATGTTTCGGTCTTAGTATTGTTGCTGATGGTATTACCACAAAATAACGTTCTAACGTGCCCTAACGGGTTCCTTCTCCTTAAGCGTAGTGGCTCTAGACAGTTTCTTTGGATCATAAGATTGGAACTGCACAGCTGTAGCATGATCCTCATATACTTTTGTCGCCAAACGTATCTACCTGGTGACATGAAGTTTCCCATGGATGAGCGAAATCGAGACTGCCCCCCCTAAACGGGACTAACCTTACTAGATTCTCCTCTGTTCGACTAATTCTATAAACGGAGAGAATCAGATCCGCCGACACAAGTACTCATGTCTGCATTCCTACGCAACGTTAATGAATTTTTGTAAAGAAGCACTTTCGTGAATCTCTACCACACATTAATCTCTGGCTGTTTCATCCGTTACCCACGTTCAGGCAGGTACCTCCTCAGGCCTCGTCTCGGATACTAATGAGTCGATTTATTCGACACTTCTAATGACGGCCTGGGTAACCACTCCAGATCTTATCTCGAATAATAATATAATAATAATAATTGCTACAACCCATAGGCTAGAAACCAGGCCCCATAAGCTATAAGCTTGTGCGGGAGGGGGCGATTATTATTATAACGGAGGACCTACGTGCGGCTGCAGCCGACATACAAATGGAACAGCGCAAATCTCACATTTGTGTCACAGCTAAGGAAAGCTGCAGAAAACCTTAACCAGATCTGCCGATAGCAGGAGTCGGTAACTGTGGACCGTTTCCATTATAAACCCGGTATTAAACAAAAGAATATGCATTTCAAGCCTCTTCCTGGGGTATTTGAATATTTAGTCATTTCACGTTCCTAGCTCATATGGTTTACGGACTCTTGAACGAGTTTATTAGAGCTTCTAGTCGTAGACCTACGAACCGTAAAAGAAGTGAATCAGTTTCCCATAGCCATAATCCGTATTTGTACTTGTGCTTTAGTATAAACTTGTACACTAGTGACTTATTTTGTAGTGATATTGGTAAGTTTCTGTCAATGATTCAATATTAAATATTTACCAAATTATATGGTTAAGTTGTTTGTATTTTTTTCCAGATGAGCGAGTGAGACGTGCGTCCAAGTGCATGCCAAGATATCGTACACTTTCTATTTAGAACATCTTTTTGGTTTTAACGTTGTGAAGGTGATATACGCAGAGTTTATTTCGTTATCTTTGACGCACTATTTATTACAGCAGTCTAGTATTAGATCTACTGGCCTAGTAAGCATTGTGATGAACTACCGCTGGATCTGGATTCATAGCCTGTACTACCGTATGATCTGCAATTGTTTGCAACTGTAACATTATCTGTTGGTGGTAAATCAGCATAGAGCATCAGTATCGAGGTCATAAAAAACTGGTCCCAACACGCTACCTTGCGGAACTCCTGTTTTAGTAGATGCAGTGAGGTCTGTCCCAGTTTCCCCTCTGAAGGTTCTATTACTGACTTTATGATGGTATAGTAAAGATGAAGTAAATGTTATGTGACATATACAGTAATTCAGGATGCCATCGAATATCAAAGGCTTGGTTTATATGCAACATTGCCGTCAAATAATAATTATTTTCTTCTAGTGCTTTGCTTATGTCATCTACAACTATAGTGTGATGTTCTCCTCTAAATCCGAATTGATAGTGTGGTATAAGGTCGTTCCACTCTAGTATGGGCCGAAGACGTTTTAGAATCTAAAGACCTTGGGAATATGAAAACTAAACTTCTGGACTGAAGAATGTCCGACTCGTAAAATAGCGTTAAGTACCATCATGTATTAGCTATTATAAGCTTAATACTGTAACAAGAGAGAAAAAGAAAGAACCTCTTTTCGAGCAACAAATGGTGTGTTCTATCGCATTCGAGAGAATGACGCATCGCGCGGGCATGTGAACCAGACGCGGTTTATTCTGGTGTATTCTAGAAATACATGGTATGTTCGGGCGACTTCTGGAACGTTTATAGGAGGGTATAAAGTCGGCTTCGCGGAGAAAAGAGGTAGTCAACAGCAAGTCATTAACTGTGTATTACAAAATAAATAGTGAATATAAATGTTGTATTAGAAATTCATAGTCTGTAAATAATAGTTTTAATGGTTTATAATCATAGCGTTAATTTATAGTGTATTCATTAGTGTATAGAAATAAATATTTGTTTGTGAATAGACGATTTAAACAGCACTTGTGTTATTATTTTTAGAAAGAACGTTACAATACTTTCTTTGTCAGTCCTAATGATCTTTGAGATTATCAGATCATATTCTGGCGTCTTTTTTTTAACTTAAGGTACGTTTTTATAGTATTTTACAGTTCTGTCCATTTTATTTGTTTAATTGCCAGTGACATTTGTAGGGCGTTTCTAAGTATTCGGGAATTTCCTGTTTTTTAGGAGCTACTTGCGATGGAAATGGCTGGAATTCTACCACTACAGGTCTAACAAACTCTTTCACCTTTCTTTTATCATTGCGAGTCCAGTTACCATCACCTTCCCGTACTGGTGGGGTTGACTGCGTAGGTTGCTTTATCTTGTTGGTGACCTGTGTCATCTAATAATAATGTGACCACGCAATAGACTTTTTTTAAACACCTACTTAATAACTGTGTATAATGAAATTAGAGTGAACTTAAAATGTATGTTAGTTTCTTTACATATTGTCATAATCGTGGCTAATAATGTATTTTATGGTTTGTTAATCTATGTAGCTCTTATATAAATCATTTTCTTTTCAGAAATCTGAGTTCCACCGCATATCGGCATATCAACGGTTTGTTCAGTAGGCCCTGTTATTGTGTAGTTTGATACTAAACTAGCGACAGTTTCGTAAATATTCTTGCAACTAAGCAGCCCTTAGGTCGACATTGTTTATGTTTCTAAACTCGCATTTACCTAAACATCATTCGGCGAGAATTGGGCCTCGATGATGACAAAACCCATTTGTGGTTTCTGATACCGGTTTCTGGTTAATTGTTTGGCCACGTGACTCAGTGCGTAAGTATCTGTTTACAAGAACAGTAACTAACTGTGCAGTTATTGTTGTGTGCAAGGTGCAAGGGCGGATGGTTCCCTGCGGGACATCGGAAAATTTCCCGGTGGTCGGTTTGGTATAAGGGCCTAGTCTAGTCAAAGACTGACACTAATCTGAAGAAAGTAGTTAATTATTAGTACTATTATTATTAAAGTTAATTATAATTAATATTGCCTAACCAAGGAAGTAGAACATACATTTATGCATACTTGTACGTAGTAAATTGTAAGTGTTAATCTTAACGACAAGCATACGTAGGTGTTGGCTTGGTTGCCAACACCGACTGTTTAACGTGCCCTCCGACAGAACAGCGAAGTTTAAGCAAGCTTTGTGTATCGACGAGAAAATTTTTTCCGGTTCCGGGAATCGAACCCGGACCACTTGATTAGGAGTTCGACTCTTACCGTGCGGTTATTCACTATCTTTTTTAGTTTAGGACTTTAAGTCCTCAATGTATAGTCTAGAGATCGCGAATTAAGTTATATGGCCAGACTCTATCCGGCTGGCAAAAAGTTGCATAAGTTTGGCCCGGCCCGACACAAAACACATTAAAACTGACCGGCCTGACACAAAGCATCATCGCTTAAAATTTATTTTTCTAATTCAGTTACCAGATGTCAACAGCTTCTATAGCTTGTATTTTTGTTTTTAATGTTTCTTTCTAATTTTACAGATTTCATTTTTTATTCAATATTGTTTTTCGTTATTATAAATATAAAATCTATCCTTTACCACTAGTCATTGGAATTATTGTTATTATTATTATTGTTGTTATTGTTATTTGTTATTACAGGGTGTTTCACCAAGATTCGTATCGTTTCAACAGCTTAGTATCATTAGTGCATATCTTTTATAACAACCGAAATAAAAAATGTCACTGAAAAGTGAATTTGTTATCACAGGTTTAAGAATCACAGTTGGAGCTGGATATACCTAATACCTAATTGCATTTTATGCAATTGCATAATTGCATAAAATAAAATTATCAATAATAGTAAACTACTTTTAACACAGGACTGTGCCGTTTTTTTCTATTAACCTCTGTTATTGTTTATTATTATTATTAGTGTGTCGTTTTCAAAGAGAATGCCATGGTTACGTTATAGCTAAACAAAACTTATAGCTAAACAAAACTTGTACCTAATGCAATAATAAAGTATTGTATGAATGTAAACACTACATTTCTGTACTCTAATCAACCTAATCACTCATTATCAATACACAGACTAAAATCACACACAAACAAACCTTTTAAACCCACTTTTTAGTTTGTTAAACAAGGTATTTGTGATTATATGTGAGGTAGGTTCTGAGTCGTGACACTTTCCAGCAGTCCCAAGAACCTTCCTTTTAGACAGTTTTTTAATGTGCGTAAAATCAAAAATGGCGTAAAGATTTCCTATTGATATGATTACACATTCGATTTATATGATAGTTAACTGAACTACCCTATATGTATATACATACTACTGGGAATGTGGTTAAAGATTTTATCACTGTTACAATTTGTTGCACCAATACCAAAGACTTGAACAATATTTTTTACATTTTTACTACTAGATGCTGTTTGAACTAATTAATAGCAAAATCACTAATTATTACATGTAATATATTACAATTACGTAATATTATTCTACATAATTATCAATTAAATTCTGCCCACGCCAGGTTTTAAATAATTCGAGAAATTCACTATCGCTACTACCCGCTTAAATGAGCTCACATTCATTTTAAGAATATCGTGTAGCTTTATTGACGGCTGAAATACGTCTTGGATGCGTTATTTAACAAACACCCCTGACTTACCCAACCTACCCATCGGTTTAAACTTCCAACTGAAAACAATAACAAAAACTTGTCTGACTACACAAATACTAAAGAGAGGCAATGACAAAACGTAACAACTGCCAGTTTTATAACTACTTTGTTTTGGCATCATTGCGACCTGCTACATCTATTTCTACACCCTGAATTTCAATAAATTCAGCAAACCTTGCAAAATTAGCAAACTTAGAAAATTATTAACTAATTGGATTTATTATTAGTTCAAATGAAGTATTGCTTAACTTTGACATTAACGTTTTATTGTTGAAAAGTATATTTTTAAGTAGATGTAATCATTTATTTATTATTTAAAGATTTCAAGAGGCAATTAGATAAGTTGTTAAGATAATTATAGAAATTAACTGCGTTTCTTTGTATGATAAAATAAATAACTTATCTACAAATAACAGTATTTGGGAAATGCTTTGTAAATATTTTTCTTTATTTGTTAAATGCAATTACATTCTGGGGGAAAGTGTATATTGGTCTTTTTTTTATTATCACTACGCAACAAATTTAAACATGTTTTCTGTAATATGGAATAAAACTGTACAGGTACTTTTTATACTTAATTTATGTTCCAGAACTCGATTGGATCATCCCAATTGCTCTATGACACCATATTCTCAGATATTGGACTTAGAACATCCAAAAAATGTCTTTTTGAAGGTCTTTGATTCATTATACCTTTATAACAAGATATGATAATATCCTTTTGGGCAGCTTAAAATGAAGCTTAGTGCTTGTAGAATAGTAAGCAAATAATGTATTTTGGTTCATCAAAATGCACGTCTCCACTCTGAACAGTCCTACATCAGCATGGCATTTACTTAGATTCCCATTCCAGATTCAAATAATAAATAAATAATAGGAAAAAGAATACTTTTTACTCTCAATCTATGCCCCAGAATTTGATAAACTTAGCTTGATTATTAACAATAGCTATTGTTCAAAGAAAACTACACCACTTGAATAATTTTTATTTTTTTAAGTTGATGGTCGGATTTTAAAGCATAAATTCAGTAAGAAAAATATTCTTCTTTCCAACTACTTATTTTACTTTTAAAAATTGATTTTGACTAGACAAATTGACCGACTATAATGGAGTTTTCGAACCACAAATGAATTCAAAATTCTTTCTTTTTTCATTATAATCCGGATTATAATTAACTTTTATAAGAGTAGTCTTTGGCTTCTTTGTAATTCGGTTGATATCTTCGACTAAGTAGCAGAAACATTTTGATTTATATTGCTCATACCACTCATACCCTATGAAACGACAAGCATATATCGTCGCCGTTAATACATACTGGCGTATCTACTTTTTAGGAAATTTAGAGGAGTGCAGTTTAAATGCGTATAAAAACCTTATTACAGATGATTTATGAACCTAATTTTTTGAAACGTTGTAACTAGCAATGTTGTTAGTTACAACATTTCAGAAAACTTATCATATCACCTGCATTAAAGTTTTTATAGGCATTGAAACCGCGGTCTTGTAAAGTTGCTAAAAAATCGATACGCCAGTATGCATTAACGACGACGATATGCGAATCTGCACTGTAAACGATATCTAATTTTTAATACCTTTTTTTACTAATAAACAATAGTTTTACACTTTGTTGGATTTTATTTTAAAACAATATCAAAGAATTTTCGATAAGATTATTAGGATATTATATTTTGTAGAGGTTTATTACCGAGTATTCATAGATAAAATGGAGTTTGGAATTTAGATAAATACAAATAAACAAAAAAAGAAAGAATAGTTCAATCACTTGCTTTTAATATGATACCAATAAAATCTCAACCTTTACTATTAGTTTCCAAATAGCAGCAGAAAAACAAAGAAAATACAGTTTATCTTAAAATTATCATTTCCTAAAAATAAATTTCACACCCTGAAAAATAAAAAATATTGTTCTAAATAGAAGAAAGCGGTAGTAGTTTACCAATACAAGTTTGCTAAATGGTCTTTGAAGGAAAAATGTAAAGATTCAGACAAAGATTCATGTTTTTATGTCTTAAAATTCTTTCGTTATAGTATTTGTATCCCTGGTTAATTTGCATTCCTTGTTTGTAACGACCTCTGTTGCACCCTTTTGTCTTCAAAATAGTATTTTTCTTTTACAATTATTATTCAAGAATCTTTTCTGGTATCTTTAATTAATTAACTTCAATAAGCATAATAAACTATTTTTTATATCTTTCGATTTCCACTGGCATAATTTGTTCATTTATTATTTAAGCTGTTCTGTATTAGATTTTTACATCTCGAAATACCAAGCACAGTTTGCTGCAGTTTTAAAACCATATAGGACGCCATCGCATCGTCCCATAAGAAATTCTGTAGAGTTTACCAATTACAAGGGTCAAATATGGATCCAAAAATTTCATTATGTGGTCAACTCATCCGATTGTTATTTCTATTTTAGCAGACCGAAAATTTTTCTATGTCGACAGTGGAATTTAATTGATTGCGCTTAAACCTCTTTGCTTTAACTTACGCAACAGAAGGAAGGTTGAGAAGTTTGGAAAACTTAATTACTTAGACAGTGACACTGGATTTTGTCGTTGTTCCTTCATATCATCTAAATTCCATAACCTCTCCAAAATATAATCTCCTAATAATCTTGTCGAGAATTCCTTTATATTGTTAGAAAATAAAAACTAACAAACGTGTAAAACTATCGTTTATTAATAAAAAAAAGATATAAAAATAATTAGCATATTTACGATACGCAAATTAATTAATTACAGACCTATAATTAATACACAAAACATGTTCCTACTACAGTGCAAATTGATTCATTGTACAAAGCAATGACAGCTGCAATTCCATCCTGGATCCATCCAGATATAAAACTTCTTAAAATGGGACTTAAGAATGTTGTTACTACTCTTGACAAGATGTTTGCAATTATATCAGACAATGGATGCCCAGTGAATCTAATCCTCATTTTGCTACAAAAAATTATATTAATTAATAAGTAGTTCAAAAGTAGATTATTTCTACACATCTTACCCTTGTTTGTTGAGTTTGAAAGTCTCAAGAGACGCCTCCAATGTTTCCATATCTACATTAACTGTGATAGTGAATTTAGCATCCCTGATAGATCCATCAATACCACCTTTTGGACCAATACCCATTAATTTGGCTGTATAGTCGTAGGTGAACTAAAATTTAAAAGATATCATTAACTCACTGAATAATAAAGAGATTAGACTTGAACTTACCAATAAGTCTGTAAATGTGAGAGAAAGGACTAAAGTTAGTTTTTCTCCATCAGACTCTAGAGTACAATCCTTTACCCGTTCCAGGGTGGCTAAACCTTGCAACCAACCATTTTTCAATGTCATTTGACCAGAGTAAGTTATTAAAAACCATTTCTGGAATTTTCATAAACAAAGGTAAATAAGAAAAACGATTACAATTTTAAGAGTTTTGTTCTTACATATTCGAATTCAAAACCTTGATCTTCCAACTGATTAGGATCCAAACCTTGCATAATTATGTGCGTATTGAGCTCTGTAAGAAACTTGTCAGCTTCATCATTGATGATGGTTTTATCAGCACTGGCTCTATACAAGAAAAACAATATAATATTTATCAATTCAATATAATATTTCCTGTCTTATTAACAAGAAATATTTATAAGTACCTACTTAATAACATCTACAAAATGTTTGAGTTGCTCTAATGAAATAAATCTGTTAACACTTTTTGGTATTATCTTCAACAGCTTGAAGTTATCCAATGCTTGCACTTCTTCCAAAGGAATTGCTTCTGATAAAGGTACAGCCAAAAGCACTAAGCATAAACCAAATTTCCAGAATTTCATTTTTGCAGTTAGTCGAAAGAAGAACTTACTAAATTGAAAATGTAGTTCGTGATTTTATATAGTTGTCCGATAAAAAAACATTGACACAGATATAGATTAGATATGTAAACTATTTTAACATAATTTTTGATAGATTTCAAGATTTTTCCAGTGATAAAAGCTAAAGCTCTAGTGATTGTAGCTAAAAATAAAAAGGTCTTTTAATATTTAACTACCGATCTCTAATGTTGTATGATAAAAGAAAATAATGATTAAACAGAATAAATAGTTGTTACACAGATGTATAAAATCAAGGCTTATCTTGTTATACCTAACGGTATTATCAGAACCATTAACCATACGTTCATTTAACGCTAAATTTAGAAATTCATAATGCAAAATCAATCACTATTAAAGTTAAAAAACTTTATATAAAAATATTATTGGCATGTAAAATACATAGTGGTCAATAGGAAAATAGTAGAAAACGGCACTGTACAAAATTATTATCCTATATAAAAGAAATACCCATTACCCTGCCACCAGCGCCATTCTATTCACCAATACAGTATGTAGTACAAATATATAACTACCACTACTTACTATTTCACGCCGCACACAGGACTGAAACCTGATTCTAGCAGAACAAAACTCCAAAAACCATTGTTAAAATCAAGAGTATTTTAAGAAATAGTATTCTAGTAGAAAGTTTAGTGAACTGGTAACTACCTGCCGTTTATTGTTACGGCAAATAATAACCATAAAAAATCTGACAATTCCGGTAAAGTGCAGTTCAGTGTTAACCCTTCTGAAGGCGCCAATCTGATGTAGATGTATTTGTAGTTTGTTCGTTAACGTAAACGTTTTTTTTCTGGAAGTGTTTTTTCATTGATTTCAATAATTTATAAAAACAGAATTAAAGTGCTAAAAAATTCTTATAAAGAGGTAAGTTTATACCCTTCTAATACAGAAAATAGTGATTTTTACTTTCCGGATAATAACTGTTTTATATTGTGGTTTATAACTTACAAAGTTTGCAAGAGCTTGCGTATGTATTTTTAATATTTTCTTGGTATAGTATAAAGAATAACATAGTTAAAAATAAACATACATCATGACTCATAAACTGAAATACAATTGAAATGAAAAGGGATAGTTATTAAACGATTAGCAATACAATTTTTGCACGTTATTTCATTTAAATATTAAAGAAGCATTTTAAGTTGTGTAATATTTCTTAAAATCAAGAAGAATTCGTGTAAATGTTTTTTATTTAACGTCTTTACCTTATTTCTTAATAATATAATTATGTAAATAACTTTTTCTTGGGAAAAGTGTAGTGTCCGCGCGCCCTAATGTCCGACTCCGTGGATGCTGAAGGTTAATATCTACGGCCTTTGCCATCTAATGACAAAATTAGTTTTAGCAAATTTTACGCGTTTTAGCATTCTTTAGTTCACCCATTACGTGAACGAGCTTGCTATTTTTTCGAAGAACATACCTTTCTGTCTTCAAATGTCTTGAAGAATATGAAGCATAGCTTAAAAGATTCCCACAGATATTTCTTTTGATGTAGTACATTTTTGTATAATCTAAAATACCTTCTTAGGTTAGTAAAAGATTCGTTCTTCTTCAGTATTAGTCCTCAGTCGTAAGAAATGGTGATTTGGGCATGTGGCAGCTGGTGACTTTTTCTTCCCTTTTTCTATTCCGTTGTAGTAGAATGCTCCGTGCTCTGAAACTCGCTTATAAATGAATTTTGTGGGGTCTCGGGGTTACAAGCTGAAAATTATACCGAATGAAGATTAGGTCCTAATGATTCTAAATCCGAAATTTGTCAAAAATTGGACCATAATGGAGGGCACTAAACTCGAAATCTGATATATGTATATGGCCGAAAAATTGTATAAAATTCAAAAATAATTATATAGCGTATAGATTTTTATTTCATTTCGTATTTGAAACAATTGTTTATATACCACAATTAGTAAAATAAAGTATATCTTTATCTCCGTTGTCAATGACACCGGAGTTCAAGACGTTCTTGATCTCCGTTGTTGTTGGCAACGTAAATCATGCATAACAACCACACGTGACATGCTGCTTTACAAATCTCCTTGGTTACACGTATAACGACGCAGACAAGGCAACTTGCTTCTTTATACAATAAATTCGGATGAATTTTAAAAGGGAGAAATTAGGATTGAAATACGAAATAAAATAAAACAACTTATGCAATACGGAGATCAAGCTTCTTTAAGTCCTCGAAGATGTTATAACGCCTCGGCTAGCGCCTCGGCTCTTCTCAAGTATCGCTTGATCTCCTAATTACATAATATATATTATAATGATTTATTATAATAAATCTGTCGTTTACATCGTCCTTATTTTTGAAACGAAAGTCTAAATCGACAAAAATATTCTATATAATATTGTGGCCTATCTATGTAGAAGACAGTGAAGAATGAAATATATTTTTAGATATTCAATTACTTTTTGACAAACACGCAGCCACTTGGCCAGTCCGTGTGCCACTAGATTGCATCAAACTTTCCTACGGAGCCCCAGCTCTCTCGATCGCTTCGTTTTAAATGATCATCTTCAATATGCATTCTTTTGATTTGTTTTTATTTTCAGATTTTCAGTGTTCCATCTTTTATTATATTGAATTTTGTCCAAAAAACTAAAAGTGCTAAAACTAATGTTTCCCTTTATGCATTCCCTGAAGAACGTATCACGATTTCATTCTCTGAAAAAAGTGCAATGGTTTGTAAATTGTTCCAAAATAATAAGTCGATACTTTTCACTAGTAAAACTTCTATATTTTTTACTTATATCAAAAAATTCTGTTTGTCACCCCTATTTAAAAATATCTTTAAACATTTTGTTGTTTTTGATCTTAACTTTATATACGCTGTTCTGCAAAGTAAGAAATCATCTTTTAATAGCATAAAATACCTCGTTCCTCCAATAGAATTTTCTTGCATGGGACCACAAAGATCAACATGTATTAATGTTATGTCGGCGCGCACAGCCGCTTTGTAACCAATTGAGATAACCTAAGCTAAGCTAACTTAACCTAACCTAGCCTAGCCTAACCTAAACTTAAACCTAACCTAACCTAAACTAAACTACCCTAACCTAACCTAAATCTAAATCTAACTTAACTAAATTGCTTTAAGATATCCATAATAAATGTAACAGATACTCAAATTGTAACTTTTCTCTATTAATTATGTGTAATTTTATAATTTTCTAGTTGGTTCGTGTCTTGCTTAATGGATACTATAAAGGAGGTTCATTGGATGTTGAACACAGGTGGTTTAGTTAAAATTCGATTTGCCTGAATTAATTCAATATTGGAAATATGACCTGTTACACCAACCTAAGACAGGTTAGGACGAATAAAACTGCAACAAGACCATGAAGACGACATCCAAAACATTGCATCTCTAAACCAAAATATTTAAGTACCTTGATAATGATTGAATTACAATAGAAACGTCGGAAAATTGAGTTTTAATGAAACCACCTGTGTCCAACATCCAACGAACCTCCTTTATCGAATAAAAATATATTTTACGTGTTATTATTTGTTTAATCTTCCTTACTTGTTTTGTCTTAATTAAATGTACTGAACACAGATATATCCACATTTGTTTAATAAATTATATAAATAAAGCAGCCCGGTTATCGTACAGGTACCTGGGAGAGCTATGCAAATTCGCTATAGCACAGTCTTCGCAAAAAAACTCATTTCATTTCATTTTCACTTCGCTTTCGCTATTGCGAGTGGTACCAGTTCACACTGGTGGGTACGAGGTTGCCTATCCACACTCTACTTGCTCTTCAGGCTATATAACCAATACCGGAGATATAACCATGCTCACTCTGGTGGTTCCTTCTCCAAAGAGATGGGCACTAGTCCAACTAGCTCGACCGAATTCAACCTCAATGTGGCTGGGCTTGGAGGTTGTGCCATTCCAGCCTACCTTATTATGGGCCTGGTATACCTTTGTCAGCACTTCGTTTAATTCCACCTAAGCAAAATACTAGCATGTACCCGTTAAGGTGAAGTTTTGAGTGTGAGAGGCTATATATTCGCATTAACATCCCTTAAGTGTAGTGCCTCTAAACGTGGATCATAAGAGTGGAACTGCATAAAGCTCACTAGATTATCTTCCATCAGACTAAGTCTGTAAACGGCGAGAATCAAAACCACCCACACCGGTACTCCTTTTTATAGTTTCCTCCACAACGTTAATGAGTTTTCGTCTAAAAGTACTTTCGTGATTATCTTTTTAGTTTTTAGGTTTTTAGTAGGAACGGATGAAATTGAATTTTTATGTAATTTTTTGCAGTATTGAGATGGAAGATTCGAACGAAAAGAACAACACAAAATAAAAGACATAAGATTTAAGCTGTAGATATATTGCGCTTGTCAACAAGAAATGATCTTTCCATTACAAGGATTATACAACGACCAGTCTAACAAAAATTGTGTTCTGCATATCTTCTGAAAAGAGTAAAAATGTTTCTAGAAAAAGCTCGTTATCCACAGTTCTCATAGCTCTTTATTTCAAATTAATGTCAGAATAGGAAATAACGTAAGCTATTTTATAATAAAAAAGGTGTAATTTGAAAAGAATGCAGTTTCGGAGAGATACACGAAGACCTTGGGCGTAGCTAGCATTCTTGTTAGGGGTGGCAGACACCTATATGTCCCTAGTAGAGCTGGAATAGAACTTTATATGAAGATTACGTGCTTCTAATTCTTTTTGTATGCCACAATTAATATTCTAAAGTGATGTATAATGACATGTAGTAATTACGTACCCCGCGGTATATCTTTGGCACGTAAAAAATTAATGCGTGAAAAATACATCCATTTCGTATATTCGTTATTATCATAATATCCACATGCTTTTGATAAGTAATTGAATTGAAAACACATTTAATTTATAAAATCCCTACACATAGTGTCGCCGACAAAACGTTTAGTCTAATTTTTTAGTGCAATGGCTAAAGATAATAGAAAAATTTATATTTTTCGTCATTTAAGACGAATTAAAAAATGGGATTTTAAATTTGATAAATTCTAGTGCTGTAGTTCAGGATTCCGAACTAGAACGTCTATGTATTTACTGTTAGTATTGCTACACATTTGTTGTCTGTGTTTATTATTTTATAAGTATTCGTTAAATCACTATTTCAGTATTATAAATACGTTTTTGTTAAATAAACTAATTTGAACTAATATTTGCACATTATTAAAAATTCTAAATGATTTAATTTACTTACAACAAAAATTAAGCCTATAGCTGCCTTTATAGACAAGGATTCTTATTGTGTTTTTAGGCTCCCTGAATTTGTTTATCAATATGCACAATCTCATCGAGGTTTTAGATGTATTATAGCAAAAAATAAAGTAGATTCCTTAATTAATACATTGTAGTTATTTAGAAGATTTAAATTTGATTTTAAAAACTATATTAGAATTTTACTCCATACTGCTACTGAGATATATAGTTATTGTTTGTGTTAGCTAAAAAAGTTATTTTTAGTTATTATATTTAAAGAATTAATGAGATTGGACACTTTGATAAAGCAATTAGGATTCAGCATCAAAGAACTATTGGAATTTATGCTTAAATATTCAAAAACAAATGTATGGTGCATTTTTGCTATTCGCTTTTTTTTCTTGAAATTCCGAGGATGTAATTTGTGGCATGCAAAATTTACATTTGGGCATATGCCTCTGCCCATGTTCTAAAATCAGTTTTGACTGTGTCTATTGAATTCAGTTTTCAAGTTGTACCTCATAAACGGTACTGAAAATTGATTTTTGAATATAATCTCTGTCCAACCGATTCGAAATGAAGTGCTTCATCCGTTGTTTTTAGGTTCGACTCTCGGGACAGGCAAATCTGGTTTTCTGCAGTTTTTCCTTATTTGTAACACAAAAACTTACGATTTAAAAGAAATCGTTAATGAACTGCAGCAGAACGGTTTCAAGATAAAAAATGCAGAAAATAAATTAAAGAAAACGAAAGATGGCTATATCAAGCTCCCTCTCTTCGTGCTAACATTCGATAAAACAGAGGATATCAAGAAGATCTTCGAAATTCAGCATTTGTGCCACATGAAAGTTAAAATTGAGGCACTAAGAACTAGTAAATTAATACCGCAGTGCAAAAGATGCCAGAGATATGGGCGCACGCAAAAATACTGCCAACGTACCCCCATCTGCGTTAAATGTGCAGGGAATCATCTAACAGCAGAATGTACTGGGTACCCAAGACTGGGAATGCTCCTGCCAAGTGTTCTAACTGCACTGAGGCACATCCCGCCAACTATAGAGGGTGTATAAACGCCAAAGAGTTGCAAAAGCGGAGAGATAACGTTACTAAAACTAGAAAACCAACTCCTATAGCAAGGACATTCGCGCCTGCTAAATTGAAGGCAGGTGTCTCATATGCACAAGCAGGTAAGTCGAAGCAGGAAGAACCTACCTCTACCAATCCTAAAACCGAACCATCTATGATGCAAATGATGCAGAATATGTTGAAGATGCTAGACAGAGTCAATGAGAGACTCGACAGGTTAGAAGCCTGTACTGGTGCTATTCCCAAAAAGAAGTAATCCATGGACCAACAAGACTTAAGAATAGCAACATGGAATGCCAATGGCATCCTAAAGAGAAAACAGGGACTTGAAGTCTTCCTTCATACCCAGTACATAGATGTGTGTCTGATTTCAGAAACGCATTTGACTGTTCAATCCTACCTAAAAATAAGAGGATATAGATTATACCACACTATTCACCCCGACAATCAAACTAAAGGCGGTAGTGCTGTATTAGTCAAAGAATCAATTAACCACTACGAAGAACGTCCTCTACAAAGGATAGAATTCCAGATTACTATGATATGTATTAAGTCCACGAAACAAAATTTAAAAATAGGTGCAATTTACTGTCCTCCAAGGCACAATTTAAAAAATGCTGACTATAAAACGATCCTACAACATATTGGCGAACGTTTCATTTTGGGTGGTGATTACAACGCCAAACATGTGGAATGGGGATCGAGATTGACCACAACAAAAGGCAGTGAACTGAGAAAAGCCATGAGGAAACTTGGATACAACCTCCACTCCTCAGGTAAGAGGAGTACCCGTACTGGCCTACGGATTCCAACAAAATCCCTGATTTGCTAGATTTCTTTATTACCACGAAAGTTTCACCCAATTTCATAGATGTTGAAGAAAATCTGGACTTAGATTCCGACCATTCAACAGTTATATTAACACTGAGTGAAAGGATAATTAAAAAAGAATCCCGCCCCATGCTCGTAAATAAAACCACTGACTGGGAGAGTTTCAGAAATGACCTTCAAGAAAATATTCACCTTAACATTAGTTTGAAAACAATTCAGGAACTGGAACAAGAACCTGAAGATTTTGTTAAAATAATTCAGACCGCTGCTTTTAACAATACCAAGAAAATTACCCATATACGAGGGTGGTCCCAGAAGTACCCGACCTGACCAAGAGGTGGCGGTAGTTGTTTGAAAATATCACTGTATTGGAAAGTACGCAGTCTATAAAGCATATGTTGCAAGTTTGAAAGCGCCACGTTGTTCAGTATTTGTTTGGCAGCCATCAATAGTGAACGTTGTCAGTGAATTTGTGAAAATGGAGAAAATTGGTCATCGTTATGTGATACAATACTTTTATTTGAAAGGCCTCAGCCCAACCAATATAAAAGCTGAACTGGATTCTACTCTGGGTGGGTCTGCTCCTTCGTTTACAATAGTTAGATTTTGGGTAGCTGAGTTTAAACGAGGCCGTACGAGCTGCCAAGACGAGCATCGCAGTGGTCGACCAAATGAGGTGACGACTCCAGAAATGGTGAAGAAAATCAACAAAGCGGTACTTGATGATAGTCGACTGAAAGTGCGCGAGCTAGCAGACATTACGGGCATTTCAAAAAGTGCGGTACATCGCATATTATCTGAAAATTTGGACATGAGAAAGCTGTGTGCAAGATGGGTGCCGCGTTTGCTCACACTCGAGCAAAAACAGTGTCGTGAAAATGTTTCAATTGAGTGTTTAGCGAAGTTTCACAGCGACAAAGCAGAATTTTTGCGCCGTTTCGTAACAATGGATGAAACATGGGTCCATCATTTCACACCCGAGACAAAAGAACAATCGAAACAATGGACTCAAAAGGGAGAACCGGCTCCAAAGAAGGCGAAGACCGTTTCATCTGCAGGCAAGGTTATGGCGTCGGTTTTTTGGGATGCGCGTGGAATAATTTTTATTGACTATCTCGAAAAAGGAAAAACTATCAACGGCCAGTATTATGCATTTGGCTAAAAAGAAAGTGTTGTTTCATCACGACAACGCGCCAGCTCACAAATCCGTTATTGCAATGGCCAAAATTAATCAATTAAAGTTTGAATTGCTACCTCATGCACCATATTCGCCAGATTTAGCCCCCTCGGATTATTTTTTGTTCCCAAACTTGAAAAAATGGCTCAGTGGTCAAAGATTTTCCAACGATGAAGAAGTGATGTCAGCAGTTAATGGCTATTTTGAGGAGCAAGACAGTTCTTATTATAAAAAGGGTATTGAACTTTTTGAACACCGCTGGGAAAAGTGTATAGAGCTGAAAGGAGATTACGTTGAAAAATAAATAAATCTTTTTCCAAAATTTTTGTGTTTTCTTTGTTGGGTCGGGTACTTCTGGGACCACCCTCGTATATAAAAGGGTTAATTATTCGATCGAAATCAAAATACTCCGAAGGAAGTAGCTAATGAGATTAAGACTAATCTAAACACTAGAAAAGCACCAGGATTTGATCTCATCACTGGCCAAGTTATGAAACAACTGCCTAGAAGAGGTATTGTGATGCTTACGTACCTCTTCAACGCATCATTCCGACTAAAGCACGTGCCTACAATTTGGAAAGTCGCAGAAGTGATTATGCTGAAAAATTACTTCTTAAAAGACTGAGACCTTTAATAGAGAACAATAGGCTGATTCCAGATTACCAGTTTGGCTTCAGACAGAAACATTCCACCATAGATCAAGTCCATAGAATCTCAGATGTCATCGAAAAAGCTCTTGAACAAAAGCAAGTCTGCTCAGCAGTCTTCCTTGATGTGGCCCAGGCTTTTGATAAAGTCTGGCATGAAGGGCTCATTCACAAACTGAACAAAATGCTTCCAAAACAATATGTGGAAGTTCTCTCCTCGTACATATCGGATAGAAACTTCAGAATTAAACAAGAAGATGAATACTTGAAACTAAAAGAAATTAACGCAGGTGTACCTCAAGGTAGTGTCCTTGGGCCTATCCTCTACCTGCTATACACCAGTGATATTCCGCATTTGGTCGATGTTAAAATTGCAACTTTTGCCAATGATACGGCACTACTCGCAATAGGTCAGGAACAGGATGTGTCCACCAGTAAACTACAAACAGCTAGTAATACAGTACTAGCGTGGACAAAACAATGGAAGATCAAGCTGAACAAGCTCAAGTCTATCCATGTAATCTTTACGAACAAAAGACTAGTTGATATACAGCCACTAGATATAAATGGTACTTTAGTACCATACTCGAACAATGCCAAGTTCCTTGGCATGACGCTAGACGCTAAACTCCGATGGAAAGAGCATGTAAAGAAGAAAAGAACCGAACTTGGTCTAAAATATAAACAATATTATTGGCTCCTTGGAAAAAATTCAAAGTTGGCACTAAATAACAAAATTCTAATCTATAACCAGATCTTGAAGCCGATATATGGTTATATGGTATACAGCTCTGGGGTTGTACCAAAACTAGTAACATTAAGCCCATTCAGACCTTCCAAAACAAGGTTCTGCGTAACATGGTCAAGGCTCCATGGTACGTCCGCAATAGTGACCTTCATCGGGACCTTGGTATTCCAACTGTTCAAGACGACATTAAAAGGTTTGTTAGCAGGCATGAAGCCAGGCTACATAATCATATCAATGCAGAAGCTCTTCAGCTGCTGGAAAATCAAGATCTCGTCCGAAGATTGAAGAGGACAAAACCATTTGAGCTTGTATAGTGTTTTGGGTAAAATAGAGCATTGTGCGCGAGTGAGAATGTTTAGTATAGTTTCAACCAGAACAAACTACAGGACATTAATGGATGAACTCTAGCTTATAAGTATTTAGTTTAAGATTTATTAGATACAAATTAATGGTTGATCAGTTTTAATGCAAAGAACCACACAGGTGTCTAATTAGGAGAAAAGAAAGTTTGTGACAAAACTGTGATTCGTTATATCGATATTTATATTGTTAAAAAAACATTTATGAAATGCCTTTACAGTGTTTCTAAGGTTTAACAAAATTACATTAAACACTTACAGCCGTACTCATAGTTTTCTCTATGAGTACGGCTGTTAATATTCTAGAAAAATGACTGGAGTAAACGCTGTGCGTTGATTTTCTGTGAACACAATGGTGCTTTTATTTTTCTCATAGTTATAATACAAACGATGATATTTGCAAAATCACGTAATGAGTACCGCCTCACATTCTTGACTTTGGTAAAGGAAAGGGAATTAGCACGCTAATATGCAGATATGCAGCTACGTCCCACCCATGGTAACCAAAATATATTTCTAATGCGTTTTATTTCTTTTCAGCCAGCCTATGATTTCACATACTTACAGCTTAAACTTACAGCTTAAGCAAAATAAAAAAAATCGCATCTTATATTGGATTTAAATTATTTTCGAATAAAAATATTTAGTTACTCATCTCTTCATGGATTTTTATAAAATAATAAACACAAATCAAACTTCAATTAATACATATTGTGCAATTATTTATTAATCATTTGAGAGGAAGAAATTTAAAAAAAACAAAAAATTATATACAAAAATACATCTAAAAAAATTTCTCGAAGATGTCGAAGAACTTTTGTTCCAATTGAGTGTGGAGCAGAGTTTCCCACTAATGTTGTGGATATAAGTGACTGCTACTAACAATCCGCCGATATAATATTTATACTTGTCCGTTTTATTCCCTTTGTTATTTGGAAACTAGTTGAGAGGTGGAGATTTTTAATCACTGCTATCATATTAAATACATCAAAAGCAAGTAATTGAACGTTTATTTCTTTGTTCGTTGGTATCATCTCAAAATCTATTTTATCTATAATTAAAATACTCTCGAATAAACCTCTCTAAAATATAATCTGCTAGTAATCTTATCGATAATTCCTTGATATTATTTGAACAAAAAACTAATGAACAGGTAAAACTTGTTTATTAGTAAAAAAAGGTACCAAACATAATTAACATATTTACGATGCGCAAATTAATTAATTACAGGCTTATAATTAGTACACAAAACATGTTCCCACTACAGTGCAAATTGATTCATTGTACAAAGCAATGATAGCTGCAATTCCATTCTGGATCCATCCAGATATAAAGATTCTAAAGATGGGACTTAAGAATGTTGTTACTACTCTTGATAAAATGTTTGCAATGAAATCCATTAATGGATACCCAGTGAATTTAACCCTCATTTTGCTACAAAAAATTAATAATAATAATTAATAGGTATTAAATACAAAAATTGATTATTTCTGCTCATCTTACCCTTGTCTGTTGAGTCTGAAACTTTCAAGAGACGCCTCCAATGTTTCAATATCTACATTAACTCTGATAGTGAATTTAGCATCCCTGATAGATCCTTCAAGACCACCTTTTGGACCAATACCCATTAATTTAGCTGTATAGTCGTAGTTGAACTAAAATTTAAAAGATATCATTAATTCATTGAATTTTAAAGAGACCAAGTTTGAACTTACCAATAAGTCTGTAAATGTGAGAGAAAGAACCAAAGTTAGCTTTTCTCCGTCAGAATCTAGAGTACAATCTTTTACGCGTTCCAGGGTGGCTAAACCTTGCAACCAACCATTCTTTAATGTCATTTGACCAGAGTAAGTTACTAAAAGCCATCTCTAAAATTTTAAAATAGAAAGGTAAATAAAAAAAACGATAATAATTTCAAAATTTTTGCTCTTACGAATTTGAATTCAAAACCTTGATCTTCCAACTGTGTAGGATCCATACCTTGTATAATAATCTGTGTATTGAGCTCTTTAAGAAACTTATCAGCTTCATCATTGATGATGGTTTTATCAGCATTGCTTCTATACAAGGAAAACAAAAATATAAGTGAAATATACCGTTTAACACAAGAAATATTGATAAGTACTTACTTAATAACAGCTACAAGATGTTTGAGTTGTTCTACTGAAATAAATTTGTTTACACTTTTTGGTATTATCTCCAACAGTTCGAAGTTATCCAATGATTGCTCTTCTTCCAAAGGCTTTGCTTCGGATAAAGCTACAGCCAAAAGGGCTAAGCACAAACCAAATTTCCAGCAACTCATTTTTGCAGCTAGTCGAAAGGACAACTCACTAAATTGAAAATGTTGTTCGTGATTTTATATAGTAGTCCGACAATAGAACTTTGACACAGGTATAGATTAGATTTCTAAACTACTTTAGCATATAATATTTGACTGATTTCAAGATTTTTCTAGTGACAAAAGCAAAGGTTGTAGCTAAAAATAAATACGTCTTTTAATATTTATGTAACTACTGATGATAAAACAAAATAGTTAATGGTAAAACAGAATATAAAATTGTTAGACAGATGTATAACACCACGAGTTATTAATTACGGACAATTAGCGCGTCACTTATTTACTTTTGCAAGCGCTACCAGTACGCACTGGTGAGAGCGAGATTGTTTATTCTCCCTATACTAGGTCTTCAGTCTAGTGCCGGAGCTATCTACGTATTTACCCGTGGAGGCCCTTCCCCGAAGGAGTCCCATTATCTCTAGTCTAGCATGCAGACTTTCACTGCCCAGACAAGTCTAACCTGAAGTGTGACTGGAATTTGGAAACTGGGTCAGTCTATATTATCCCAGATTATAGCCACCTCGCCCTACCATAAGAATTAAAGCTGGGTGAGCCCCAATTCTACTTTAAAGTAGAGACCCGGACTATACCAACTAGTTGGTGGTGTTGCCATAGTGTGACAGCTACTGGTCGTATTCCATTTGTATTCGCATGAACTCTCCTTATAAGATGATCCCACAGAGTAGCCTTCCTGGGATCAACAATACCTCTGATTCCTGAGTAAACTCAAGTCCCTGCTCTATAGCAGAGTTGCCTCCGCTGCATCCAATTCACAGTACCGAGGTTTCCATTAAAACAGCAATGAGGGGATAGGTTGGAAACACTAAACAATAAATTTTATTTGTTTACAATAATAATAATGTAACGAATGGGAAAACCCCTACACGGGCGACGAACATGCTAGAAGGTTCCCGGCCCATCTACAATGTTCGCATATATGACGCATCGGCCGCTAGACGAGGTACAATACACCAATCTAATCCAGCGTTTTCTAGAAAGATTATAGGGGATATATAGGATCGCCGCCGCGTACGAATGATCAATTATTGTTCACCCGGTGAATTGAATAAATGTGCTTTGTGTAATTAGTAGTCAAATATCAGTGAATAAATAAAGTTATAAATGAGTGTTGTATTAAAAATAAATAGTTCTTGTATAAGTTTGTAAATATTTATCTAACATTTAAGTTCGTTAATAGTTTATAATTATAGAGTTTGTAATTAGTGTATGTAAATAATATTTCTCTTGTTAATAGACGATTAAACAGCATTTTTGGTATTATTTGGACTAGATTAATGGGCTATTAATCTTCTTTATATATATAATAATTTGAATTAGCGAGACGTGGTTACCCTTTGTGGAATATGCTAACTGAATTGTTTTTTAGTTCCAGACTATTTATATAGTTTGCTAAACATTTGAAAATTGACCAAAAACAAAAGAGAATTTTTAAATACCTGCTTGACTGCGTATGAACGTCATTAATTTTTAAACAATAATCATATAATTGATAATAGAAATTATCAAATTCCTCAATTCTATTTACATATAAATGTAGCACATAAAATTACAAACAAAATGACATAAGCTGCGGTAGCCCACATATATGAAATGAAACTTATTTCTATAAAAACATCTAATACTATATTCTATATTTTGTTAAACTAGCTCTTAAATGCATGTTTTGATTGTATAAGCCTAACATGTTTAATTTAAGAATTCTATATTTAAGTATTAATTTGGAAAGCTAGGTTATCTTTGCATGATAAATCGCAAATTTCCTATTATGTTGTCTTCTACTAATTTAAAGAATAGCATGGCATGTAAAATCATGAATAAACTACCTCTTAGCATGTGTCCCTATTCATGTTTATTTCATTTTTATTATATAATTTGAATTTAATCAATTTTACTCTTCTACGATAAACCGTACGTTTTATAATTTCCATAATTTAAATCAAAATATAGATAAAATATAAATAAACAATAACAACAAAGCAAAATTTAAATTCTTATAACTAGTTTATTTAGGTAATTTGACAATGTAAGCTGGTAACAACAACAAAAATAATATTAACAATAATAACAAACAGTTGTAGTTAGAATTACAGTTTTAAGGAGGTAAGGATTAGATTGTAAAAGAGTTTTTAACATAAGACCGAAGGCCAGCTTGTTTTTAAAAACAGAAATGTGATATGTCTTGTCTGCAACTTAAAAGATCGAAGTTTATTATTGTTATGTTAAGGTTGAATGACACTACAAGCAAACTTATGTGTTTGTACTTTTTGTTCACAGGTCACAATTTTATAACGGAACATTATGTAGCATTTTTTTAATTAATCACTATTTTTATTTTGTTTTAAATAATTTGAATATTAACAAATATGTTCTTATTGGAATTGAAACGAAAATACCTATGCCACAAATACTGTTTAAAATAAAGCCATCAGTTATAAAGTAATTAATAATTTACGATAATATTATTAGAATATCGAGATGGCCAATAATTACAAAATAAAATACACTATGATGGATAGATTTAGATGACTTAATACGTCTTTAAACTTAATTAAATATTTATTAACGAGTAATAGAATCAAAACTAATGATAATGAACATATGGTGTATATAAGCAATATTCTGTAAGGTCACATGTATTCTATTACCACGTCCATGGTCGATCTGACAATGAATCTGCATGATCTCATTTCTGCCGCATTGGTTTCTACTAAATGTAAGGGAACCCCCGAATTGTTTTGACTACAATCAGCATTGAAGTGTTTATTATTTATTAAAAGTTAACTATTGCCCCGTATTTAAGACTTCCTGTTTTTAACGCAAAACTAACTGACCATTCACACCCTGCAAAGTCTCATATTACCTTTGTAGGAGGCCGAAACTCGACCAGCATCATTCATCCCTTAAATATTGTCACGTGGGGGTTGTCGTGACTAGGGACGTAGTTAAGCGTAGAATAAAACTCAAGGTTCAACTTAACAATATACTACATAACAGGTTGGTTTACAAACTACAAGGTATGAGAACGGTTAAGTCCTTCTAAGAACTATCATTAAACATTAGAGTGATCGAAACCATCTTATCAACTATGTACTACAACTAAGCTTTAGGAAGACCAGGTAAGCAGCGTTTCAGGACATTAGCTTCTAGGCTCCTAACTAAGCAGTAGGGGAATCAGGTGAACCGCACTTCTGGGTGCTAGCTTCTAGAAACCCCTACAATTAATTAATATAAAGTTTCTTACCAGGCCTGCTTCAAGTTCATGGTTTGATAGAATCGATGAAACGACTGAATATTGACTTGAAACAAGCCCTTTTATATACTGTATCATGCGGAAGTCGTTAGCATATTAATGATAACTCGTAGGCGCAGCGTTCTGCGTATCCGTTAATATTTCTTTGTTTGGCTTGCATCTGTATCTTGGCGTAGGTTCTCGATCTCGAGTTCTCCAAATGAGAGCAGCTGACTCGCGTGGGCAATTAACATTAGCCACGCTATTCCAGCCAGCACACTGACGTTATAATGACGTTAGTTTTAAGTGATTATTGGTCGGCAACGTCATATGACTAATAAATGATGTCCATAAGACGTCATGTTATGGGACGTACGTAGACGTCTTCAAAACGACGTCTTTTAGACGTACAATAAGGTCGTTTTTAGACTTCTAATATTATTAATTATGATCTATCTAGGTAACCAAAAAGTGATATATTCCATAAAACATTTTTTATTTTTACATTTGAAGAATGTAAATAGAATACATTATTTTACCGTTTTCAATATTCAATTACACTATTTTTGTATTATCAGATCCACTGATCTACGAGAGACAAATGTAGCAACACTGTCTTACTTTATTTCTTTTACTGAACTGCACGTGACCACATTCCGCAATACAAACAGCAACAACGTCTTTCGTGTATTTGTTTTGCTCTTTAATTAGTAACGTTTCTACTAATTATTAAAGTTGCAACTACTGCATAATAATTGTGTGGTTTGTCACAAAGGGTGAGTATTAATAATTACTTGTTCCGTCGCAATATTAGTTAACCTATACAATTTTACGCGTGCGACGATTTTGTGAGATTAGGTACTATTGTTAATAAATTAATACTAATGAAATAGTTTCTTAGTACTTACTAATATTATTTTAGTATCATCAATTATTCTGCATATTGTTTTAGTAGATTTTCAGTTAGTAAATGTTTACTTTTGTTTAATAGTTATGAGATGTTGAGTTAATAGAAGAGATATATGTTCTGTTATCGAATATTTACTTTTATTTAATAATTATGTATGAAATAATAAATATTATTTCCAATATTCAACTATTTATTTATAATTTTGTCCTAGTCCTAGTATAGGACGTTTTAATGGCGTCATTGAACAACGTTTTAATGACGTCGTTGAACTACGTTTTAATGACGTCTTATATTGACGTCCTTGGGCTGTGACATAATGCTGCCAGTTTTACGACAATTTGACGTCATTTGACGTCGTTACTGCCGAAAAACGGCGACATTATGGCGTCAGTGTGCTGACTGGGCTATAACGTTACGAAGAAATATATTAACATAATAGAATATATTATCATATAAATGGCGACTCGTGGAGGATGCATGCATGCAGGTAGTCTTACAGCGTATGCTGACGTTGCATAGACGAGTGTAACCGTGGTGAGCATTTGCACTAGTTGGAATGCAACTTGCGAAATAATGAATTATTTTCATTCATAATAATGAAATACCATGTGATGACCTTCACTAAGCACTCTTATTTATTACATTATTTTTAAAGTGTCAATGTTTGTATCTGTTAAATTTTGCTGCAGTTTCACAAAAATCTGTTAGCGTGTTATTTTACCTTGACATCTAGTACGAAATCTATCAACCAGACTGCCAGGGCCGGCTTCAGTTCAGCGTATATTGAGGGGCCCCAAAATTTTTAATGTAATTTTTTGCATTATTGTGATCTATCCACCTTCATGTTTCGCCTCATAAACCCGCGTGCATTATAAATGAATCACCATATATAAACATTCTCATCTGAGTATCCAAGAGTTTCCACGTTATTTGGAAGTTATTGATCTATTTAATTTAATAACACATACATTTGTAGATCCCACATAGTTGAACTTTTAAGCTACTTTATAGTGGTGTCGCTAGGTCACAGTGGCGTAGCCACTTGGAGGGGGGATATATCCCCCAAGGGTAAAAACTTAGGTAAAAAAAGCACAAGTAGATGAAAATTAGATAACATATTTGACGAACTGGCCAAAAAGCCACGGCGCGTAGATTTTGTTTTTTAATGTTTTTTGTTGAATAAAGACTAGTATTCTGAAAATATTGTTTTTTATTCAGCATTCTTTAGTATTTGTACTTTTTTCCGTACAATCTATAAAAAAACCTAAATATACAGTTACTATAGGTATACGTTAAGAGCCAAGCCCGCGGATTTCCTTTTATTATTGTATATCCCTCCCCAAGGGCCAACTCTGGCTACGCCACTGCTAGGTCGAATATCTGGTCTCAATATACTGCTCTCGACGGTATGTCGTTGGTGTACAGACATTTACGTCTGGTCTATAGATTTTATCTAGACACAAAAGTGTCTACGTATAGATGTTGCATTAAAACTGAATATTGTGGGTAACTTTTGTAAATGTAAATTCTTTACTTCTGTAACGCCATCTTCAAATATCATTTTTCGGTTTATACAAGAAAGCACGAATAAGAGAAAGAGAAAGCAATGTTCGCAGTTTATTTCAATTCAAAAGCTTTCCTTTCTGAAAATACTGGTCATACATCTAAAAAGAGTTTCTATGACGAAGAACTTTGGTTGCAAATTAACTGTTAACGCCGTGTTTCCCATTAATGGTCTGGATATAATAAGTGACTTTGGTACTGATAATAACATAAGGAGTCGATATAATCTTTATGCTTATCATGCTGCATCGGTAAAATCGATTCCGACCATTATCTGACTTATGCAGACACCCGCATTCGAGAGTTAGAGCTTCTCCATCGTAGCCGAGTTCACTCGAGTCACTGGATTGTGGCTGCAGTGGCGTAACAGCTAATTCAGCCTTCTCCCGGCAAGTTTTTATTAATCTTTATTAAGTACAATAAAATGCAAATCAAATATAAAAATAAAATGTAAACATAACACTAACAACTAAACATATCACAATTAGGTTATTTAAAAAGGATTTTTCTAAATAGATTTACTTTTGCAAATGATTTTACTAAATTTCACTAGCAATTTCGTGTGCTATTTTCTAGTTTACTTTCAATTCCACAAACGGCTAGCTCGATAATCTTTGTAACACACTAACTTCAAAAATATTTTTAATTTTCTATTTAGATAAGCATTTAAACGCTTACCAAGCAAATTTGCAGATTGCAGAGATTTTAAAAACCTCTAATTTCGGTAACTAGTTAATATTTTCTTGGACTTTTCGTACTTAATAAATATTCTCGTTTCTTTGCTTACAAAAAAAGTAGAAGCCGGAAAATAAACTTAAGAACAGCCACACAACCCTTCTAACAATAACGCAGGAATGCAAATGAAATCGAATGGAATGCAGTTTATTCTTGCACACAGAAATGAAATTTGATATATTGATTTTAACTAATAACTTCTAATAACTAATCCCTATGCTGCATCATAGTGATTAGTTTTTTCTGCTCCGTATAATGAGATATGAAATTTTTTAACAAGTTTGTATTATGGTTTCATAAAATTAACATTATTTTCTATTGACCGTGTTAACATGTAATTCTAAAAAAATAATCAATTAACATATTAACAAAAACAATTTTTACCATGTGGGGGGCCTCTTCCTTGGGGGCTCCCCCGAATTGCATGGGTTGCGGAAGTGGTTGTTATGCACTGTGCGTCAGTAATGCATTTTCTTAACTTCCTCTTATTATTATTATAATTAAATAACTGAAATACGTGTTCTTGAATATATAAATAGAAGGTTATCTCTTGATTTTCAAGGTATAGATTTTCTTTTTAGAAAATAATAGTTTTATTATCAAACGATTTGTCCGTGTTATTCTCACCGCTACTTGGCAATTGGTAAAGGTTGAGATTGAAGTAATTGAACGATTATTTCTTTGTTCGCTGGTATCATATCAAAATGTCAAAATCTATTTTATCTATGAATAAAATACTCTCTAACAAACCTCTCCACAATATGATCTACTAATAATCTTATCGTAATTTTCTTTATATTTTTTTAACATAAACACTAACAAACGTGGAAAACTATTGTTTATTAGTAAAAACAGCTATCAAAAATAATTAACATATTTACGATGCGCAAATTAATTAATTACAGGCTTATAATTAGTACACAAAACATGTCCCCACTACAGTGCAAATTGATTCATTGTACAAAGCAATGACAGCTGCAATTCCATCCTGGCTCCATTCAGATATAAAGATTCTAAAGATGGGACTTAAGAATGTTGTTACTACTCTTGATAAAATGTTTGCAATGAAATCCATTAATGGAAACCCAGTGAATTTAACCCTCATTTTGCTACAAAAGATTAATAATATTTAGAAATTTACATTATTTTAACATATTAGATTGATTTCAAGATTTTTCTAGTGATAAAAGCAAAGGTTGCAGTTAAAACTAAATGCGTCTTTTAATATTTAACTCGCTACTGCTCTCTAACATTGCATGATAAAAGAGAATAATGGTAAAACAAGATATAAAGGTACACAGATGTATAAAATGAAGAGTTAGTTGCTTGTCTTATTATTATAGCAAGAGGCAAGACTAAAGTATAGTCAGAATCACTTTAATAATATGCACTGTTTTTCAAGTTTTTCAGTTTTTCAGCTTCAGAAAGTTTTCATTCATTCGCACACAGAAGGAAATTAGAATTTGTTTTGTATTTTTTTTCTTTCTGACAGATATCTTACAGGTAGTCAACTCTTTTACTTATTACTGATACATTATAAACTGAGTCAAAAACGACCTTGAACGGTAATGTGTCATGAGAAATACCATATCCGCGATGAATTTCTGTATTGCTGCCTTTTGCACAAGCTGCTAAATTAAATTTAGCAATTTTTACGAGTTCTCTTATCAAATTGTCTGGGGACTGAAAATATTCTTAATACATCTTTCAGAATACTTGACGCATTAGCGAAGCAGACTTCATCGTTTTTGATTAACGAAGATACATCTCTCCATATAGTGCTACAAGCTAAGGTTCGTCGGGTTTACTTCCCTTAGAGGGACTTTTGCTCTGTATTAGCTTATATTGTCTCTTTTAAATTAGAATTTCCAAGATACATAGTGGCATGATATTTGATCATACTAGGGAGAGTTTACTCTCAGATTTTAACTAATTCTAAAACTATCCGATTTAATGGTTGCATAGCACCACTTTTAAAAATTAAATTTTGAAAAAAAATTTTTTTTATGAAAATAAATTTAGTTTACTGTCTCGAGCCTTACTTTGTGAAACTACATAATCGTAAAATAATTAAAGGTTATTAAGAAGTTTCATAATATTTATTAAATTGTAACCTGACAATATTGTTTCGATAGCTAAGCTGTCATTATCAAAGTTAATATGAATATAAACAAACACGTCGCTAAGTTAAATACAAAAATATATAACTAGATAAAAAAATAAAAATAGTAAAAATTAAATATCTAACAGTTACAGTAACGGAGAATTACCGAGTTCAATCTGTTCATTTATTAAAGGTACCCTGAGTTTGTGTTTGTATATCTCGAATCTATTTATTTCATAAATTTTGGTAATTAAGACTAACATGTACACAAAAACTCTTTAAGCAGATAAAGGATATGTGGAAATAACAATAATTTGTCTTGTAAATCAAAGTTTTTGGCATCTAAAAACATCGGATAATATTAGTAATGATTGAATGTTTAGATTTGTGGAGGATTAATGTATAAATAGGTGTTTTTATAAGATTAAGTTAATCTTTAGTATTCAGGAAATATTGTATCGTCTACATTGAAATTAAATGCTTTTTATTTTTCGATCCAAGTGCTGTATGTCATCGAATTCAATATTTTATTTGCTATAAGTTTATCTAATTAGTTTTTACGCCAATGAAAATTTGTAAATAATAATTGTTTTATGTAAATTTTTAAATGTAAAAATTCTTTTGTTTTCTAAAAAAACTATAAAAAGGAAATTCATTTTTTTACAAATAAGTAACTATTTAACATCAGAGAAAAAAGTGTGTTTCTAGCTGCTTTTAATATTTAAATTTGTAAGGTTAGATTTGATCTTTGATTGTCATAAATATATAAGGTTATGTGAAACGTGAAAATTTGATAAGTTTGTTGAAGTTTTGATTATTTTGATTAAACTATTAAATTAATTATTGCAGTAATAAAAATTCATGAATTCTATTTAACCTTGTAGTACATGATAAATTCGTGGAAATATAACAAAGAAATATTAAAGTTTATACTTACTTGTCTAATAAAGAGACGATTCCTTATTAACACAACAATAATGTTTTTTCAATTGGATTGGAAATTGTATTTGAATCGATCAATTTCATCATAGGTCGATTGATATTTGGAGATATCAAAATAATTCTTGACAATATGGTATAAATAGAGATGGGGAAAGAAGCAGCGTTTGACAAGCAACTCGAAACTAATTATAGATGGAATTCAAGTGACGCCAAATATAAAAATAAAAAGTAACTGTGAAATAAAAATTTATTTAATTTGGATACCTACAATTTTGGTTATAATAGAAATTAGTTTTGTAGCATAGATAATATTTTCAAAATTAAATATGTTTCTTAGAGTTATTACAAAACAATAATAAATGAAAATATTATCTATGTATATAATGTTTTATTTGTTTTTGCATCTAAGTTTAACATAATTTACTGTCATTATAAATTTAATTATTAATTTAATTCTGATTTATTTTCAAAATTTTATATTGCTATCAATTTAGTTCGTTTATTATGTTTCTTTTATATTTATGTGGTTAATTATGTTGTTAAAAAAATAAATAAAAACTTGTGTTCTTTATTTTGTATTTTGTTATTTGTAATCTTATTTGTTAATAACCAGCTTAAGTTTAAATATAAGAATATTCTATATCAGCGACTCAAATCTGAGAAAGTCTCAATATAGTGGGATTGTGTTACTCACTATAGTACAGTTATTTAGCCGCAGCATCATATAAATCTATTTATAAGGTGAGCAAGTTGTGTGCTTTTTGTCATTTTTGCATTTATATTTCATTTTCATATTATATTTTAAATTTTTTAAACCCCATAGTAATATGTATCATCACATTTATGACATTTGCATTCAAATATTTGAATATTGACACTTTTTCCTCTATTGTTATATTTGCACGTATGTAAAAACGGGGAGATTAAAGTATATGTTAGCCCCTTATTAGTTTTCCCTTTAAGATAATGGGTTCGCTCCAAAAATCATTTTAAATAATATTATGTGCAGTTTTTAAAAATATTAAAAGTTTTGGGAAAGTAGTATAGTATATTCGTCGAAGTTGAGTATAGTTCAACCAAAAATGCAAGAAATGAGTCATCACAAACACGTGGGCAAAAATGTAAAATGCATCTAGAATTACGCGAAGGCCACGCTGTAATCTAAATGATAAAATAAACAATAAATGAGCTAGAAAGATTCAATAGAGGAACAAACCCCTTTTTAATTAAAAATAAATGTAAAACAGAAATGAAAATCTGTTGGTTCTAGGGTACGTCACTGAATTCTTAACAACGTGTAATTTGCACTCTTATCTTATCTCCCCTCGGGTCGTATTTTTTTATTCCGGTGTGATTACGAAAATGACCCATTTCTTGTATTCTTGGTTGAAGTATAGTCTTAAATAAATATCACAAGATTTTTTGAACTGAATTACAAGCTTCTTCAATAGTATTACAACCTCCTGATGGAAAGTAAAATTATAAGACAGTGATTGAGTTTTATTATTTATTAAACAAAAAATATATAACAACGCGGAACGTACGCACTTAATATATTTTAGCTATTAAATCTATTAACTACTACTTTTGTTTCTACCTGACCCCGACTTGTTGAACCGAATGCTTTATTCTTATGTATGTTGATTAGGCAATTTGAAGCTTCCCTGAGATTTATAAATAATAGAAGTCGAATAAAGCAATAATATGGAGTGCACAAACAAACAATGTAATACTAATTGAGAAGATATCTTTAAAGGAAAACTTTTTGTGTTTTTCTGCTTTTAAACAGCTTTCATGACGAAAGTAAATCCTAATTAAATGTCCGACTACTCCTAAAATATCTCCAAATAAATAAACTTTTTAAAACAACAAAACCAGACAGTCCTGTGTTGGAAATAATTTATCATAGTTGGAAATTTTATTTTTTCGGAGAAGATTCAGCAAATACAGTATGCACCGCTTATTAGAATCTGTATAAAATGCATACTTATGGGATTTAAAAGATGTTTGTGAGAGTCATAATAGTAGGTAGTATGCATTTATGGTCGATATGTACAGAAACACAACCGAAACTGACATTCACACACAACATGTGACCATTTCGTAACTCAAATGTCCCTAGTTTAAGCAGATTCTTAGAAACAGGACATTCTTCCGAAAAGAAATGAAAGCGAGAAAGATCCGTTATAATCCCAGACCATTAAAAAAGGCACGAAAGATCCGTTATAATCCCAGACCATTGAAAGAGGCACGTACAATATGACACGGCACGAATTACAATAGGTAGTAGAAAACCGGTTAGCATGTGCAAAAGAAGTTTTGAATGTTAAAAGTATTACTTTTTTTGTTAATGAGCAAAAATCCGGCGGAGATAGAATTTAGTCATTCCAATAAAAAATTCGTAAATTTAATTATTATAATTAAATAATAATTATTATAATTATAATTATTATCGTAAATTATTATAACTCGTAAATTCGAAGAAATAAATTAAAATTCTCATTTAAGAAATCGTGTACTGATTGGCTACTTGCGAGACAAGTGAACAATAAGCGTTATTTATTAATGTTTACATGTGTAACAGCTGACAGATGTCGGTTTTAAAACGTTTAAAAAGTTATTGCTTGTGCATTAACAATTAACAAGTTGTTAATTTTTAATATTTAGACAAATATGCAGCATTAAAGTAATGTGTTGTATGTATGAATGTTAATTAAATATATATAGAAATATAGAATACTTTAATCGATAAATATATTTGACATACAAGATTTGCAGATAAAAAAATAAATTTAAAGTGGGTACAAATTCTATCTATTTTTGGCACGAAATCTACATTTTCAAAATCACGAGATGATCATGATCACTATTTATTTATTTACATCTGTTAGTTAATCTTGTGTAACATCATAATTTTCAGATGTCATCTTCGTGTTTCCGGCTATTCATTTAATTATACTTTCACAAGATTATGGTTCTGGAATATTCCATCTTTAGATCTAATCATTGAAAAGCTGCTTGATCATTGTTTGATGATGAACTTGCATCTTGTAGAGGTTGTGGAATTTTTTTGTGATCTTAAATACTTGAAAGCATTAGTTATGAAAGTATTTATTGCTGTATTGGCATACTATAGTCAATTTAACTATTTCAAAATTTCTCACTGTACAGTAAGTTGTCATAGCAGAACCATACGTAACCGGTTGGTTTTAAGTTTGTGTTTTTGGTTTGTTTTTGGGAGAGGAATCGGATTAGCAGAACATTCTTCATACTTTATAACACCGATTAGTTGGACTATAGACGACCCTAAGCCACAATTTAGCTGAATCTAGAGAGAATTGCACTTTCAGTACAGATTTTTAAATTGCCATGTATGGCGTTAACATTGGACCTATAGTCTCGTTGGCTTTTCCAAGAAAAAGGCATGCATTTACTTTTTTCTTCTATAAAAATTAGTACTTCTGCTTATAGTACTTCTATAGTACTTGGTCTCTGCATATGAATATCAAATGCTAGAATCGACATGGCATCAACTTTCTTAATGCATTAAAGCTGGCTGTGTTGAGACGTTTACAAATTCCTTCTATGATAAACACCTGTTTCAAGTAATCAACTAATAACACTTATAGTTTTCAAGGTTTTTGCTAAACAAGTTAGATCCATTTTTAAGCTATTTTCGTATGCTGAATTCAAGATATCCAAAAAAAATTTTGTTTTAGAGAATTGAAACTTACTTTTGGCAAAGATGAAATTGTCATTTTTCCCAAACTAAATCTTTAGGTTGCCTACATATAGTTACCCATGTCTTTTATGATAATAATTAGGTAACAAAAGACTTTTAACCATATGTTACCTGACCGCAGGCTATTTAGTAACAACAGTGGTACACCACCACCCCTACATACTTATGTACAAAAAATGGTTCTTTGATAAAAAATTTAATGCGTGTTGAATAAATCTTGCATCTAAGACATCATATAATTTCTTGATTTTTTTCTTTAAATTTAGAAGGCAAATTTATATGATAAAAGGTTACTTGGCTAATAAGAATGTTAAAATATATTTTCATAAGTAAACTAGAATCGATAAATACATCGTTTTCAAAATAATCATAGTTTCAAATCGACCTTCATCAGGTAGAATTCCAAAAATATATATAATTAAGATACCACGACACTAATCATTATCTAAGACAAAAAAACAAAACCTAAAACACTATGTATTCAGAAATATTCAAACTAATTTAATTAAACACTACCACAGAAGTGGCTGATCAACTTAGAGGCCAGAATTGGGGGCATACACATACAAGAGCTGTAGCCTTGAACATATTGACCTGTAGTAAGTGCCCTGTTTGTATGAATATATACATTAACCTTGTATCAGTAAATAATCCTAAGATGTGAAAAATTCAGACAGTGGACATAGTCCAAAGTCCTAAATTAAGACAATGATATTGCTTTTTTTCAGGGAAAAAGGAAGCAGTTTAAGATGATAAATAAAGATAAATTATTAGAAGTTGTTACGAAATGACACCTCTAGTTCGCTGAGAAATGCCATTTTCTCCTGAATTTTTCTATAGTATAGACTTCAAATCTTATATGCAACTAAAATTGCGCAATTTACAATTTCTGCTCACACAAGTAAAGTAAGTTCACAAAAGATTTTATTATAATTCACAGTCAGTAATATACTGTCAACAGGCAAACGTTTTCTAATGCCCCAAGCATTTTAGGAACAGCTAACCGTGTGGGAATAATTCATATTCTAATGTATCTAATGTATTTTTGAAAGAGTCAAATTAGAATGGGACATTTCTTCGATTTTACTAGAAATCCATACCAACTTACATTATTCTATTCCTTGAGAATTCACTGTATTTGGCAATGTCTGATTTCGTTTTTTTTTAAGAAATCATTTAATAAATAATAACTCTTGTTTGACGAAGTTTCAATACGCAACTTTCCAGTTTTTCAATATGTAAATCGCTTCACGCACTCCAAAGATTCCATGCCATCGCTATGCCAACTGCTATAGTTTATTAAAAGCAACAAACCTAAATTTTTAACAATATTTTTGTCAAGTTAACGTTAAAAAGACGACTGGCATTTACTTTAGTGGACAGAAAGAAGCTTTAAGGCACCCTCCCCTTTCAATACAGCTTGACGCGCCGAGTCGAATGACACTAGTCCCAAGATGCGAAAATGTCCCGTTCAAAAGTTACGCTACTTTCTGTTCTCTATATTAAGTGTATGGGAGAAACTTTTTTCATTAAAACTTAAAACAGATACACAGAAATCTATGTGTTTTTGGTGAGTTTCATGGCCCAGTTAGATTCATTTAAGTTAGGTTAGTAGAAAACAAGTTTTTGAAACTAACTGCACCGTTTGGTAATACTCACCAAAGTAAGCAATAAGAATTATTAAGATTGGTTTGGTTAGATTAGTAGAAAACGAGCTTTTACAACATGCTACACCGTTTGGTGATACTTGCGAAAGTGATCAATGAGGACTGTTAGGTTAGGTTAGGTGAGGAGTAGGTTAGGTTAGGTTAAGTTAAGTCAGGTTAGTAGAAAGTAAGTTTCTGAAACTCACTGTACCGTTTGCTGATACACACCAAAGTAACCCATGAGAATTATTGAGTTTGGTTTGGTTTGATTTCGTTTGGTTTGGTTAGGTTAGGTTAGGTTAGGTTAGGTAAGGTTTGGTTAGGTTGGGTTAGGTTAGGTTAGGCTAGGTTAGGTTAGGTTAGGTTAGGTTAGGTTAGGTTAGGTTAGGTTAGGTTAGGTTAGGTTAGGTTAGGTTAGGTTAGGTTAGGTTAGGTTAGGTTAGGTTAGGTTAGGTTAGGTTAGGTTAGGTTAGGTTAGGTTAGGTTAGGTTAGGTTAGTTTAGTTTAGGTTAGGATAGGTTAGTAGAAAACGAATTTTTAAAACTTGCTGCACCGATGATACTCACCAAAGCGACCAATGAGGATTGTTGCACCACCCACCTGTATTTTAATAGCTTTAAATTGTAGTTTATTATAATTGCTTATTACCTACCTCTTTCTCAAAATATTCAGTTAAGGAAGCAACCAAAGTTTTTGATTGTCTGTTCTACGGTGGGGCATAATAAACACAAAATTGGAACAAATAATACAAACAACACGCAATTGTAAGTGGAAATAACAAAATAATAAAATAGACTACAAAAAGTACAAACTTATTATAGACCAATTACAAAAATTTCAATTTAACAGAACAGGAATTTTAGAACGACAGAAGTAATAGTTATTTATGTACCAAGACCGTTAGAATGATGATAATGCCAGAATGGCGACGATGTTCCAGTCCGAGGGCCTGAAGGGCCCGAAGGATGGCAGTCGCCCGCTAGGCATTATCGTCTAGTAACGCTCGTGGTGCATACAAGGTTTTATTTTTCACGAGAATATATTGTTCAAGTAGAAAATTAATTTAAATTTATAATTTTTGGCGTTGCCAAGGACGTTGTTTATATATTTATAAAGCTAGAGATTTTCATGTTTGTCGGATGGTAATAACTTTTACTAAATTTACAAATTAAATAACAATTTAAATTAAAATGTTTTTGTTGTTGTTACCCACATGAAAAGAAAAAAACTCCTATTAGCACTAATGTCATCTAAAAAATAAGTTATTTTATCTAAGCTGCAGAAGTCTGCACAAAAGAATTCGTGCATCACGCGGCCAGAAACTACGTTGCAAATACAAATTATTTGTTGTGTTGCAATACACTCATACGCAAACATTTAGTTTCTGGCCTAATGATCCAAATTACTATTGAACGTAACGCCGGCTCCGATTGCAAAGTGCAAAACATGAGCGGGCGTTATAGACTATAACGTCCGCTTATAATTTTCTGCTTGTTATGGAGTTGTTTATACAGTGCGATTCTAAAGTATGGAATAAATTCGATAAAAGGGAAAGTATTGATTTTTGGAAAAATTCCAAAATCAAAAGTCCGCACTTTTTGATTTAACATTCGAATATACAGGGTGATGCGTTTAAGTGTGGTGACGTCATCGGCATTTTTTTAAATGGCAACTTGCATATTTTATTCCATATTCTGACACTTCATCCAATTAAAGTGCTATAGTCACCACACTTAAATGCAAAGCGAGACGCAAAATATTGATTTTTGGAAAAATTCCGAAAACATGTCAATTTTGTTTTTAAAGTCCGCACTTTTTGACATATCGGATATACAGGGTGATGCATTTAAGTGTGGTGACTATAGCACTTTCCTGTCTTCGTAATTATTTTTTTAAAAAATATTGTATGTGAGGTAACAAACTTATTACATTACCATGTTGGTAATTGGATGAAATGTCAGAATATGGAATAAAAATAAAAGTTGCATTTAAAAAAAATGCCGATGAAGTCACCACTCTTAAACGCATAACCCTGTATCTTCGAATATTGTGTCAAAAAATGCGGACTTTAAAAACAAAATTGACGTGTTTTTGGGATATTTCCAAAAATCAGTACTTTCCCTTTTATCGAATTTATTCCATACTTTAGAATCGCACTGTATAGTTCGTATCACAGGTATGAACAACGAATAATATGTAAGTGAAACATAAATACTTTTTATGCACAGATGCATTATAATTAGACTATTATTGCAAGACTCATTTAAACATAAAAGTCTTTGTCTATTTCGCGTATACAAAGATTACTTTGTGACTGTTTTTGCGAAAAACAGTTACACAAAGTGCTACTTTGTGCAACTGAAAGTAGTGATTTTTTTATTTGTAAGGCTGGCAGTAGTAAGTAAATTTTGCTGCCAGCCTACTCGGTCATGTCATTCTGTCAACGAAGTCCAGTGTCAGACGTAAATGCGTAATAAGCAATAACACAGCTATATTCTGATTTCAAGATCAAAATTAGATTCAAAAGCCAAAACGTATATCGCTTGTCGATATTGAGGTAAGTTTAATTGAGTTGAATGATGTACACCTCCATTTCATCAAATATTTTTTTCAGTTTTTACCTACTAATGGGAACATAACCAAGGTGTTAGGAAGAATATAAAAAGGAAAGGAATAATGCTCGACAACCAACCCGCGGAAGTATTTTGGGGGCACATTATCCAAAAGAAGAGCACTTTCCCGTGATAGGTACTAATAAGTATTCATTAACTGGCGCCGTTTTGAAAATTTGAATGTTATGATGCTCAGAAATAACAGCGAGAATAATGAAACATATTTCATTTTAAGAAGCTTTGAATTAAAACAAAGCGCGGTTAATAGCGGATTTCCTACGAAAATGCGCTGAAAAGCTTGTTGGTTTTCCGGATCAAGTTGATGGTCGTGAATCCCGTGTCCGTCCCTACTCAAATTTCATTTTCATTGTTTAGATTTAGAGGTTAGGTTAGTTATTTTCTATTGTTGTATGTTAAGCAGTTTTGATGTATTAAAATGTTTATTGTAATAGAAACAGTAAAACCTTGATTGAGTACATGATTGTCTTATCAAAATAATTATTTATAATAAAAATACATTTTTATCTTATATCAGAAGAAACAACTAAGCTGTCACCTTTTTTTAAACTTGAATTTTTCCTTGCCTACGTAATTTTTTCAAAATGACAGTGGATGTCATTGTATGCGTTATCAGTTATTACCAACATTACCACATCAAAAATACCCGCGTGTACATTTTCCCATTTCTTTAAAGTAAATTGTAAATTAAGGCGAAATAGACAAAGTAGTATGTAAAACACGTGTTACAATTCCTTTTTGTAATACTCGTATATAGCTTAACTCGCCGCTTCGCGGCTCGTTAAGCAAACTTATACTCGTATTACAAACATCGTCATTGTATCACTAGTTGTACAATATACTATTTTATGGTCAGACGGGCAATAACGAAACGTCAATTAAATGTCAGAAGTTTTTTTTGTAGAACTTGATTGGTTCTTAATATAATTTGTAAACTTCTTACCAATGAAAATAAGCTTATTTAAATATTTTGGAATAGTAACTATTGTAACGAACTTCGTATAATCACATACGTATAGGCACAGCTGCTTGATGTACCCTACGTACTCATTTATTTATATTTTTATTCACAATCGATACATAATGTGTTCATTACTGACGTTTAAAAAGTTAGAAAGTAGTTTATTATACACCATAGTCAATAATAAGTTCTCTTGGTTAGTAATGAGTTCTCTTGGTTAGTAATATCCATTACTTACCTTTTGCTCGTTCTAAATATTCTCAAGAGATGACAGAAGTTTTCGTATCTATCTTTATTTTTAGCAGGTAACAAACAGTAAGTCACTGTTTTAGCAACTTCTCGCAATTCCGGTAATGTGCAACTTACATCAGTTTCACTATCAGACATTTTAAATCGTGTAAATTGCAATTAGGTGCAATGTAATTAAATTTGGTTTAGTAGTGACACGAATTTACTTTGACAATTGTTGCAGCAATTGTCATTTTATCGCCACCTGAATAAAAACGCTGGTGTTGTGTCCTACATATATCAAATATAAAGTATCAATGTAAGAACATAATTATGTACAATTGTGAATAAAATAGTATACATACCTCGGCGGGAAGACATTAAGCGACGAACAATTGCTGCCCTTGGCGCTTCGCGCCTCGGGCAGCAACATTGCTCTCCGCGTAATGTTCTACTTCCCACCTCGGTAAGTAATCTACTATTACACAATAATAGACTTGACATAAAAATTTAATCTGTGCATAAAATTGTGTATAGCGGGCATAACTTGCTTTTAGGGCCCTATAGCCTTTTCCTAGCCCTCGGCTGACGCCTCGGGCTAGAAATAACGCTTCTGATCATAAAAGCTTCATTATGCCCTTAATACATAATAGTTATTTATGTATTAAGGGCATAAAGAAGCTTTTATGGCCAGAAGCGTTATTTCTAGCCCGAAGCGTCAGCCGAGGGCTAGGAAAAGGCTGTAGGGCCATAAAAGCAAGTTATGCCCGAAATGCATACACTATTTTATGCACAGATTGTTTTTATCTCAAATCTATTATTGTGTAAAAAATATAATTAAATGAGTACGTAGGTTACATCAAGCCGCTGTACGTATACTTATGTGCTTATATACGAAGTACGTTACTATAGTTACTATCTAAAATACTTAATTTCAGCTTATTTTCATTGGTGATAAGTTTACAAATTATATTAAGAACCAATCAAGTTCTACAAATACAGCTCTGACATTTAATTGACGTTTCATTATTGCCCGTCGGATCATAAAGAGGCCCTTGGGGCATAAAGAGACAGTTATGTTTAGATAAATCTAGCAATAATAGTCTAATTATAATGCATCTGTGCATAAATAACTATTGCACTCCGTAGATTAAAAGAATCATTCGTTTGGAAGACTAAAGTGTCACTTTTAATTCCTCCAAGATTAAAAGTAAAACAAACAAATGTTAATTTAGCATCGAAGTTGGTGGTGAAACAGTCATTGTGAACATACCGCAATACGTGCTAACTTTACTTTTGAAATGTCAAGCGTTATCATCTGTCAGACGCGAGATTTCTAAACCTAATGGACTTTCTTACGGACGTGTATTGTGGCGCCGTCATTGGTCAGCTTCTGTGGCGCACAAATATGAAATGAAAACTATCATAACAACTGACGTGTTTAGATAAATTCAATGTTGTTTTATAGTAGAGTGCATGCGAGATTTCTAAACCTAATGGACTTTCTTATGGATCTACTTTGTAGCGCCGTGATTGGCTGTTTACGTTCCCACTAGTGGACGGCCTTCGGCGCTTCGAGAAGTTTCATAACCGGCTTGCCTTCATCTTTACAATATAAAAGTCACAATAATTGGTGTCTAGTATTTATTAAATACTGTCGTGTTGTTGCGCTATGATTGTTGTGTGTTAATGATAGTGTTAATCGTACGTAATAATAATGGTACGTGATTTCCAGTTTTATGCTTTGCTAGATGCTACCCCTTATTAATATCTTTTATAACAAGTGCTTGTGCTTTATATATTTCTGTGGATTATAATTAGTTTTTTGGATTAAATGGGTATTTATTGAGTAATTAGATGACTACTTTATCTGTAGATGCATTTAAATGGGTTTTCTCCAATTCTCCGAAAATATGTATCATGATTTCTTTTTAATTTAATTTTTTATTCAACTTAATTAATCGTCAGATTTGAATTAAGAAACTTGTTACTAGTTTGAAACAATTCGATAGATTTAATAGTTTCCTGTACATATTATCTCACACACGAACTATAATTTATTTTAAAGAGCTTTACATTCGATTTCCTTCTTTTTTAATTTAAAATCCTTAATAATGTACTGATGACATTTATATTTTTTGATATATTCTGCAAGTTTAAAGGCTTTTTCCTTGCAAGCAGTGGTGATTAACTTCGAAAATTATTTAAAATATTGATATTTATGTCACATTTAATATTAAAATTAGTCCTATTTACATAATAAATTTCTAAAAATGTGAATGACCACAATCTTCATAATCATTTGAAAGAGATGATGGGTTCTGATAATTCTTGCAAAAAGTTTAGTCGACCCTGCTGTTTAAATTATTGGGACACAGTATTCGACAGCACGAAATCGATTATATTATTTATTTAAAATATCAAAGCTTCTTTTAATAGTTAAACCTTTAAACATCTATCGTTTTAATTAATTCTAATTAATTAAAACGACTTATTAATTAAACTATTATTAAGTCACAAAAAGGATTAATATGCACTCTACTATAAAACAACATTGAATTTATCTAAACACGTCAGTTGTTATGATAGTTTTCATTTCATATTTGTGCGCCACAGAAGCTGACCAATCACGGCGCCACAATACACGTCCGTAAGAAAGTCCATTAGGTTTAGAAATCTCGCGACTGTCAGACATTTGCTACAAAAGTAAGGTTAGGTATGTAGTATAATACCACCGGGGAATTTATTGTAGGATTTTTATGATAACGATGCAGTTACGCCATCAACAATGCAACCACTACATATAGGCAACAAGGCAAGGCTACAATCTTCCATGAATTAGTTATTAATTAATTAATCAATTATTAAGGTTAGTACCCTTTTTCAACGTTAAAACATTTTTGGTATACTTATCTCAGACTTAAAGAAATTTAGAAATTTTCTATCTCATCTTAATTCGTTATAAACAGAAAGAGAAAAAAGTACTGACTTAGGGTAATATTTTTTAAGTATCTAGGTATAGACATATATTGTATCAAGTACCCACAGAAACAATTATCAATGGTTATTAATAAAAATTGGATTTTTAACTTTGTGCTGGAACTGATATACTGGGTTTATTTTTTATTTGTTCTATTTTAAGATTGTTTAAAAATGTATTTTAAATAGTTATAAGCAGAAAAAGACTATAATAGTCTATATTAAGATTACTTTATTTTTATTTTAGGATAACATATACGTATATAAAATTCAAAGACGTTACATTAAGCAATTTTTTTTTGTAATTTAATTATTAAAATGTAAAAATTATTGTTAAAATGTAAAAAGTTTACTAAATAAATAAAATTATAATTATGAGCTAATAATTATTTATGGTACTAGTTTAGTAAGATATTATCCACGAATGAAAAATTAAGCCCGATTGGGCTAATTTTTCTGAATGGATAATATCATTAACTCACGTGAACTATACAACGTTTTGTTCAACACATTTTTATAGTTAAATTGAAATATTGAATTTGAAATGTATACTTTAATCTGTAGTTTTTGAAGGTAAAAGATTCTAGTGGATTTTATTTACTAACTTTTAAAGATGTTAGATAAAGTAAGTGCTTTTTATTGAGTTTTTATTAAATGGAGAACGAATAAATTGTAGGAATCCTAACATGTTTTTGTCAATATTTATCTATTCCAATTTAGCAACATTTATCGTACCATCAAGCAGATTTATATCCAAGCAAGAAGTTTGTAATCTTACAACTTACAGATGTAAGTTCACTAAAGGAACTTCAGTTGTGCCTGGTAATCTCGCGGTAGCTTTCTAATCCAGTTATCTACTGTACTAGAATCTAACCGGTCTGAAACAATTTTATATTATAAATAATTGATCTAGATCTACTTATTATAAGTCTTATTTAAAACCAACTTATTTTGAGAATATCAAATTAAGGAAAATCCCACATGAACAAGAATCACTTGAACTGGAATTCACGTATCTGCTAATAAACAGATTCTGATAACGCAGTATCATTTCTAAATAAGAGGCAGTTATTTGGTCAAAAGTTAACACTTGAATTTGAGAAATATCATTGTAAAAAATATAGCGTCATTTCCTTACACCTGTAATAACTATGATCTTGGATTAATTTTTATCTCCGAATATATATTTTTTTCTGTCGATAAACTATCTCCTTTTAATGTAAAGTGTTTTTATAGTTTTACTAGTTCTTACTGCCCAATACAGACTTTAAGATCTGTGGTTTATCACTATACTATATTCAAAACGGCGACGCCTTCGAGTAACACATTTGCATTTCCCACATGCCAATACGTATTTCGACAAGAAGTTCTTGATCACGGCACAAAGTGGGCATACAGTTATTCACCGGAGGTCATAGTTGATCTGAGGTTTATTGTAACCTCAGCTGTTACTTAGCTGTAACATAAATTAGTTCCGAAAGTACCGGAATGTTCACAATTAGTGGATATTCCAAAAAGCCATAATGGTGCCACTGCAAAAATTCATGATATTTTATTCATGACGCAGTTTATCAGTTTTAGAAGCTTCAGAGCTCATTAGTAACACTTTCATAGGTCACGCTGATATCTTATAATGGTGGATGGACTGCATTAAACCGTCATACCACGTGACTGTAAATAATTTGAGGTTTTTTTATGAAAGTTTAAAAATCAGTAATAGACGACTATTATACTCACAATTTTAAAGTGATGTGTGTGTAAACCACAGACGGCACCCTAAGACAGACTGTTTCGAGCTTTTGGCTCTCCTCAGTTAGGGGTAGCCATCTGCGATTTCCGAACATATCACCCGAGCTTATGTACTAGCTAGGAAATAACATTAACACCATCAAATAACTGTGGTGCCTTCTGCAGGAATCAAACCGCACTAAGAGGCATAATTTGATTATCCATACAGGACGGTTTTAGGATTTTTTAGTTTTTTAGATTTTATTATAGTAATTAATTTCAAAATCTCAAATCAAGACCAGAGAACAACAAAATAAACAAAGCTGGTTTTTAACATCTATATTGACGTAACCATTATTTTATTTGTTATTGTTAATATAAAACAAAATAATTTTGTTACCTTATGCTGTATTAAAAGCGCAACGATTACTAACCGAAAAAGAAAACAACTTTCACTTGAGTGTGACAATGACACATTGTGCTAGACAATATAAGATTTATACCAAGAATACTAAAAAATATCAATTTTATATCTATCTGAAACTAGCAAATTAAATGGAATACTCAGTAGTAAAATCGACATATGTTGCCTTGCCAAACCAATCATTGGCAAAAAATATCACAGTAGTTATTTGTTTTGAGTAATTAATCTGAATCTTGAAAAGTAACAATTCTGAACGAAAACTCAAAAAATGTTTATATAAATTTTCTAATGAGAAATGAGAAAGTCTACTTTCAAATGCTGAAGTTTACATAACATGAAAATCTTATTTTTATCTATAGAAATAAACATTGCATGTTGCTATGGAAATGATTAAATGTAATAGTTTGCACACTATTTTTGACTATGGCTAAAAATAAATACATAACATTTAGGGTCGGCGATAGACGAGTGCCAGTACACTACCTGCGTTCCAAGGGTAGTTGGTTCCAGTCCCACTTGAAGCGGCAGAATTTTTCTAAATTAGAAAGCTCGGCCACCTCAACTTTATGTATGTTTGTACTTGTATTGCATGTTAGATGGAAAACCTATGACTTTAGTTGTTGTCTCCCCCGTAATGTAGGCATCAAATAAAAAATACAGTCTTACATACATTTTAACTCTTCTACAATTTTATTATAATTTAAAAAATAACATTATTTAAAAATGAAATTAAAAAATAAAGAATTTAAAGTCACTCTTTGGAATTGCAAGATTTTTTGATAATTTAAACTACTACTAAAAAGTATAACAGAATTTCAGTATTCATACTTATAATAAAATCTAAAATGTCTAAAAACGCATTATTTTGTAAGGAAAAACGACTACGAGTATGTACAATAAATTTCAAAAAATCATACATAAGTACAAAAAGTTTCTTAAATTTAAGAAATATTAGCTTGTATTCTGGAATAAATTCATCTAAAACATAATAAAGCGGATTATTATGAAGATGTATTCATAATTAAACTGACTTAAATAATTGCTGACATTTTGAGTTTTTCATAACATTATTAAGTTTTGCTGTCAATGATAATTTTCTTTCATTTATAACTCTGTGGTTTGATGGAGATTTGTGTGATAACAGTTTGGATATTGCAAGATTCTCTTATTTAGGTTGTGCATCTTCTTTGGAATTGTTAAAAAACATACCTGCAGATCTGCGTTCCACCTACAAATCTGTTACTCCATCTAATCCTCACACTATTGGTGTACTATCTTACATCCTACTTACAGGGTGCTAGCCCTACTGTACAAAAGAATATTAAATCAAATCCGTCCCTGTACATAACATAAACAAAAAAACGTCCATTAGAATTTTTTTTATCATATTGCAATTTTTGTTAAATACGGACATTATCGACACTATCATTAAAAATTATATGATGATATGTTCCATGCATATCCAGAAGCTAATTTCGTTATTTTCTTATAGTAATAAGTGTGTACTTTGGTTTTCATTATAAATAAAACAAAAAGTTCTAACATTTGTAGCATTTATTAATTGATTAAAATGATAGTCTCTCACACGCCACATTACCGTCTGTGCGATTAAATTTCACCTTACCGGTTAAGGGTTGAAGTAAATTATTGTAAATTAATGTTACGGTTTTGAAGATTTTCATCCACAAAGAAATGTGAAGTTAATATTTATTTAAGCCGATAGAGTGATATATTTTTACAACCAAGGTAATAAGGGCTTCCTTTCTGTTTTTGCTTTTCCTAAATTTCAAAGTTTTAGGCGCAAGTAGACATATAAAATCTTATTAAAGAAAAGGTTTTGTATACCTAGACTACGTGTTTTTGTTGCTTATTGTACATAATTTAAATTATATTTAAAGTAAGTTTGATCAATATTGGTTGATTATTAAAATTTTTATGGTAAGTGCGTCTTAAATTGTTAATAACTTTTCTGCTGTCACTACGATTTGGTACGCAACTACATCATTCTACACATTATTCTGAGTAGCTTTGCGCAATAAAATGACACGCAATAATGAGCGCAATAAATGTGTTATGGAAAATAACACTCCTCCTAAGCACAGTACCATATTAACATTCCATCTTCTTGTAAATAATCAACACTTATCAATGTGATAGGTTGACAATTACAACGTTATCTTTTTACAGCTCCTGCCTAGTACGCTAAAGTCTACTATGACGATGTGTTCTAAGGCGAATCTCAAAACTTCCTATTACCAACAAGATAGCAATATATGACTCCATAGTGCATAATACCTATTAGGAGTATATGTTTTAGACACTGATGTGTTTTACGCACATCTGTTTCTTTTTTTATTTCTCTTAGACTAAACTTTTTTCTTTATCTTCGGGTCACCGTAGTAAACCATTTTAACCTTGTTTTTTATCACCTATCAGCTGTCCACATTCTTTGTCGAACCATGATTTTTATTTTTACTGTTCTCATTCCCAATTACTGCTTTTGCTGCTATTAGTATTTTTTGCTTTATTAGCTCCCATTTCGCTTGTATAATTCTTTCTTTATTTTATTGTAATCTACTTTCTAACTCATCTCTGTATTTCTAGCTCACCTCTTTGACTTCTAATTCACCTAAATTCTCTTTTCCTAAAATCTTTTCCAATTAAGTATTTCTCGTTTCTCCTACTTCTTCTCCTTTTGTCCTCTTGCTTCTTTTGCTAGGAAATGACTATATCTAACGTAACGCGTATTTAATCCCGTGCATATCAATCCAAGTATAAACACTAACTGATTACGTACAACCTAAAATGCACGTTCAAAGTTTGATTGGAGCATGTAGCGCCTACTTGAAATTCGAGAATTGGAGAACTATCCCATTACATACTTGACACGACCTAAGTATGTGTATAGTAGGTATGTGTATGTATATAGAAACATTTCTTACATTTCATTATGTACTTTGTCTGAAGTAAATGCCTATAGTACTGCCTTTCTTCGTACTTCAAGAGTAGAATCTTGCTATCCTGGACGTCTTGGCTTGAAAAATTAATACAGCTTGATTCATTTGAAATCTGCCAATTAGAATTATCGAATAGGCATTCATACTTAAGCTTAACTGTTGATAGCTTGCTTTTCTTTTGTTATGTAATCTGTTATTTTACTCTAAAAATTACATTGATTTTTAATTGTTATGGAACAGCATAAACACAAGTTGATCATAGAAAAATGCATAAATAATCTTAAGATTTCTATTTTAGCTTTAGCAAAACTGTTAAAGTTACCTAGAAAACCGTGCGGGATGTTGTGAAACGTTACAAGGACTCTAACTATCGACAGAGAACGTGGCTGTGGAGGAAGACCATGTGCAAGAGATCCAGTTAAAGATGGTTGAATTGTTGGACTGCTAAAGAAATAAATCCCCAAATGTTCATAAACGTGTGTGGCTCAAAATGTGAGTGGCTCTCCAAGATTAGTGCACCTTGCGAAGCAACGAACCGGGCTTAAATATTATAAGGTTAAAAAGATCGTTGGAAAGTCCGAAGCCCAAGAAAGAATGGAAAAAGTTAAGATAAGATAGACTTCTTTGAAATTTGTTAACGAAATTTCGCTGTGCGGTAATTGACTTCAAGAAAATTCTGGATAAGAGTATTATTTAGCAACGAAGAGAGGGAACGTAACCAAAAGCATACTGTCCAAATTTCCAAAAAATATTTCGTATGGCAGGCCATCTGTACGTATGGCAAAAATCATAGCCGCAGATCAATCAAGGTACAGTTGCGACCGAAGAATCTTCAACGGTCTATTGCGACTGCGTAATTTCGCCTTATTTAATTCTCATAAGAGACGTCACTGGTATTCATCTGAAATGTTATAAATAGCATACAAGCCGGATTTAGTCGACATGAATATCAGAAAGTTTTGCTAACTTAATAAATTACCGTTGAAAGTTTTTCAGCCGTAACTGTACAATAAACAACGAAACATATGTCAAAAAGGCCTCAAAACAAGGCTTTTGTCATTAATAAAAGCACCATTCGACTTCCAATTCTACCTGCCGTCCTGACACAGCTGTTGACTAGAAATTGTTCACATGAAAGCTGTTTTGTCAGAGAGGAGTTGTGATGGTGTTTAAATTTGGATATCGTTAAATTTTTCGGCCGCAACTGTACAATAAACAACGAGATATATGTCAAAAATGCCTCAAAACAAGGCTTTTGTCATTAATAAGCCTCCGGTGCTATTTTGGACAGATTTGCCCACATGCCACTGTGGAAAATTGGCAAAAGAACTTTATGATGAAAATCGAGTCAATGTTGTACCGAAAAACCACGATCCTCCAAATTGTCCGGAACTTACACCAGTTGGACTTATTTATTGGGCAAATATTAAAAGGAAACTGAAGAATATGCGTTGTAAAATTCTCAATATCAACGTCACCAAACAGAAATGGAATATAGCGGCAAACTTTATAACTGACAAGGTCGTCCAAAGCTTAATGAAACATCTTAATACAAAAGTTTAATTAAGAAATAAATAAAGATATTAAAAGTTTCACAGTTTTATTAAAATATACCTGACAATATTGTTTCGACAGCTATGCTGTCATTATCAAAGGTAATATAATTATAAACAAACACGTCGCTAAGGTAGATACAAAATAGGTAACTAGATAAAATAATAATAATAATCATAATTAAACATCTAATACTTCCAGTAAAGGAGAATTACTGAGCTCAAGTTGTTCATTCATTAAAGGTACCCTGAGTTTGTGTTTGTATATCTCAAAGGCTTCTAAAATGTCTAATTTGCGTTTGTTATTACAAAAATGTAGGAATTTAATATTATTTTGAGGAGTCATTGTGTGATTTTGTTCTAAAAGGTGTTTGGCGTAATTCCATTTTTCAGGATGTTTATTTTTGTAATGACGTACGTGTTCTTTATATCTTATGTCAAAATTTCGAAGTGTTTGTCCAATATATACCGAACTACAAAAAGAACAATTTAAACGGTAAATGCCCGATTTCATGATATCATGTGTTCTGTCTTTAGCATTGAATAAAAATGAAAAAGTGTTAGTGTTGGTTTTAAATGTTATTTTATAATTGTTGGTTTTTCTTAGTATATGTGCAATTTTTTCTGATATTTTGCCAAAATATGGTATAGATATGTAATTTGTGTCTTCTGTTTGATTGTCAATGGGATATATTCTTTTGATAGCTAACCTATAATCTTTTTGTTTAATTAAAGTGTCAATCATGTTCGGATTATAATGATTTGCATGTGCTAGTTGTTTAATGGTTGGTATCTCTTTGCTAAAATCTGATTTTGTTAGTGGAATAGTTAAAGCTCTGTGTACTAATGATCTGTATGCTGCTATTTTATGTGTATTGTGGTGACAAGATTCATTTGGTATTGTTATGTCTGTTTGTGTTGGTTTTTTGTACAGTACAATCCGGATTATCCGAGTCGCGATTATCCGAGGTCCGCAATAACCGAGCAGACTAGAGATTTATATTATCCGAGGTGCCGGGATCGGCGCTCCGCATTATCCAAGTTTATACAAATTTGTCACGTAAAATTTTCGGGGAATCACACTCGTGCATCGGGAACTCCCTGTAAACTCTGTTTGCATCTCTAAATTGCTGTTCAGTCTTAATTAGTCTTCCTTTATTGGTGGTTGTTAATCTCGTTTATTCTATTTAAAATTTTTATTATGGAGAAACGAAAAAGAGTTGTAGTTACAATAGACGACAGATTAAAAGCCATTAGAAGATTAGACGCCGGTGAAACAATTAAATCCGTAGCCCGTAGTTATGGAGTAGGTGAAGTAACTGTGGGAGACTGGAATAGAAATCGGGCCAAAATTGAGGAATGGTGTATTAACCAAGCTTCTTCGTCGACAGGGAGAAAATCAATGAAACTTGGTGGATATTAACAAGTTAACGAGATATTATTTACGTGGTTCAATCAACAAAGACTGAAAGGGGTGCCACTTTCGGGACCTATGTTACAGCTACGGGGGACTCAACTGAGGAGACGAATCGGCAATGGGCGTTCCAAACATTTGCGTACCCAATGGCCTGTATTTTAAAAAATTTTCGTTAGAGGGCGCTTCGGTCCTTGACAACGCTCAGACCACGCTGGCCATTGTTGACAGTTCGCTGGAGTGCCATATGGGTCGCAATGTTTCATAAAAATTAGCCAGATTTGCGATAAAATTTGCGAATAAATCGCATAATCTGTCAACACTGTCAGCGTTGTCCAGAATCGTAGCGCCATCTAGAAGTAACGTTCAAACTTGAATTAACGTTCAAGGTCGGGGACGCTTTATTTGACTCGTTTCGTCTCCTCAGTTGAGTCCCCCGTAGTTACAGCAAAAGGCAATATTAATTAGTAAGCAATTTCCAGACTTAGATCAGTTTACTGCTAGTTCTGGATGGCTTGAACGATGGAAAAAACGATATGGTGTACGACAATTAACGGTATGCGGGGAAAAACTGTCCGCTGATACATCGTCAATTGAAAAATTTAGGCAGGATTTCAAAAAACAAATCGAAGACAGTGGTTACACACGTGATCAAATATATAACTGTGACGAGAGTGGTCTCAACTATAAGATGCTTCCTTCAAAAACTTTGGCATCTCAAGAGGAAAAATCCGCTCCGGGGCATAAACGAAGTAAGGAAAGAGTTACCATAATGGCATGTTCCAATGCATCTGGCAGACATAAAATCCCACTGATGGTAATTGGAAAGTCTAAACGTCCGAGAGCTTTAAAAGACATTTCACCTAAAGCCCTACCAGTTTACTACAAGAGTCAAAAAGCGCGTGGATGGATGCAAACTTATTTACGATCTGGTTTACAGAAGAGTTTGTGCCATCGGTTACCAAGTTTTTAAAAAGAAAAGGTCTTCCTATTAAAGCAATTTTGTTAATGGATAATGCGCCCTCTCACCCTGGAGAAGGACTTCATGCGGGCGAAATTATTGTCAAGTTTTTCCCTCCGAACGTAACAAGTATAATGCAGCCAATGGATCAAGGCGTCCTCGAGAATATAAAAAAAAATTATAGGCGTTTGTTCCTTGTTCATCTCTTACAACATACAGAAAAAGATTTGACAAGTGGTTTGCGGAAGATTACATTAAAGGATGTTATATATTGGGTCAGTCAAGCTTGGGATTCTGTGCGTGATTCCACTATTCAGAAATCTTGGTCAAAAGTTATTGACTTTGAAAAGTTTGATGACAGTGAGGATGATATTCCATTAGATAAATTAGCTTCTAAATTAAAAAACCGCAAAGAAATGCTTTCATGTTCTGTCAGTGAAGAAGAAGAAGAAGATGAAAAAAGTTTGTTTGAGTTAATGCAAACCTTAGAGGGTTGTGAAAACGTCACAGAAGAAGATGTTGAACAATGGGTTGCAGTAGATGATTTAGAAAAAGAATTCAGTATTGAAGAATTATCAGCGGCTTTTCAGGATACCCAAAAACCGGACTATGATGATGATGATGATGAAGATATGGATGAATGTGTGGTCGATGACCAGCGTGTTTCTCACCAAGAAGGGTTTGCTGCGTTAGATAAAGCATTGCTATATGCATAAAGAACAGCAAGCTGAAGCAACACCAGGAGATCTGCTTTATTTTAAACGCTGCTTTAAAGGACATGGCAGCAAGGAAACGAAAATCAAATTTTAGGCAGGAGCGAATAGATAGTTACTTTACTGTTTTGTAATACATATTTAATTGAATTTGTTAATAAATCGTTTCAAATAAATATATTTTTTTATCACTGTATACAAAAAAAATTATTACGGATTATCCGAGTTTTCAGTTTTCCGAGGAGGGGTCCCCCCACGTTACCTCGGATAATCCGGGTTGTACTGTATATGGAAAATTCAAAAAGATTGTCTGCGTTAATCTTGATATTTAAGTCTAGAAAGTTTATAGCCCTGTTTTGTTCTGTTTCTAGTGTAAATTTTATATTAGGATGGATATTGTTTATAAGAATTAAAAATTCATTGATAACCTCAAAAGAACTGTCAAAACAAGCTAAAATGTCATCAACATAACGAAACCAGAAGATAATGTGTTTAGAGAGGTTTAATTCAAATATTCGATCTTCAAACTTGTCCATAAATATGTTAGCTAATAGAGGACTTAATAAAACTGTGAAACTTTTAATATCTTTATTTATTTCATGATTATGGAGTTCCACAAAATAAGGCTGGAAACAATAAAAAAGTTTAATTAAGTTTAAAATTTTATAAAAATGTTGATTAATTTGCGGTGTTTAGATTTGTTTTAATGTTAATAATAGTTATTTACATTGCAAAACCGTTACTTAGAACGTTACGTGCAAGCAAACCACCAAACAAGCGAGCGACAACGAGCTTATTATCCGTGCAAGCACGTAGGGTTCGTGTAACGGTCGCGCATTGTACAATGTTTTATGATATTCTATCTAGTAAATTCTATTCTATTCTAGTAAATCTTTAATAAATAATTCTTACATGTGCCTAAACAGTACATCACAATACGTAAGATATATATGAATGTTTTAAATAACATGTATGTTGCTATGGTATTGATAATAAGAGCCCTATTATCTATGTTTACGGTAGCGATTACAGTCCGGAAAATGCGATTTAAATAAAATAAATCAACTAAACAATGCTTTAGTATTCAGTTACTATGGACACTCGTTCTTCATAGATGTCTATGTTTTGAATTCGACTAATAGTTTCCACATACAGGGTGATTCGGAAATAAAGGTAATCCTTTAAATGGTAGGTAGAGGGGAGGCAGTAGAGCTAATTTACCTTGACAAGTATAGGTAAAAAACGAAGTTTTCCAGAAAATTAATTTTAAATTTTTATTGAATTTTGGATCCGGTCCTGACCTTGGACTCTTTCGGATCCAAAATTCAATACAACTTTAACATTCATTTTCGAAAACTATTCGTTTTTGACCTATACTTGTCAAGAGAAATTAGCTCTACTGCCTCCCCTCTGCCTACCATTTAAAGGATTACCTTCATTTCTGATTCATCCTGTATCCTCGTTTTTCATAGATAATAGTCCATATTTTAAATTCGGAATTTTTTTATACAATTTTTTTTAAATTAAACAATAATTGCAGTATGAAATAAAACGCATTACGTTATACGTCCTGGAAATGTTCTTACAGTTTCGTTTCGATGTTCCGGACTCGGCTCCTTCGTCGCCTTGTCCGTAACATCTAACTCGACTGCAAAATTCCATTTCCAGGACTTATAACATAAATAACTATTATTTCATACTGTATCGTATTATCCATGTTTACGTTGGCGATTACAGTCCGAAAAATGCAGTTTTGCAGTCTAGTATAACTGTATAACTAGTATAACTAAAAAAAATTTCTGAAATTAAATAAAATAAATCAACTGAACAATGATTTAGTATTCAGTTACCATGGACACTCATTCTTCATAGATGCCTATGTTTTGAATTCGACTAATAGGTAACATAGATGCTCGTTTTTCATAGTTGTCCATAGCTGCGTTCGGTTTTAAGTTTCAAGAGCAGAGTAAAAAGAGTAGACCGTTTAGTCACGTGACCAACGAGTATATCGAGTGCAAAATATGTTTAGAACGATATAGAGCACAGAAAATATCAAGCGTAGAAGTCATGAATATAGCCTTGAAGAAAGACTGCTGTCGTCGTATATTTTGGCCATTAAACATTTTTTATATCACAGAAAGTGATGATGACGACGTCGATAGTAGAATTCTAAATTTTAGCGAAGAAATAGTACGACCAATGAATGATAGACAACACAAAATTCATTTTTAGATTTCCATATAATAACTATAAAGAATTAAGTATAACTACAAATATTAATCTACTTTTAACATTGTGTTGCTTTTGTATATTAGTATATTAGTATTGGATTAGTATTTTACACAAATCTTATTTTTATTTAAAACTCTCCAACGTGTATGCATGGCAATTCGATTAAATTAAAAAAAATAAATTGTTTTGGACACATTTTCTGATCTCATTTTTCTCAAATTGTGAAATTGCCAACTCTCGCTCGAAATTATCAACTTTGAGGGGGAGCTTCCCCTCCCATCCCCACCCATGGGTTCGTCCCTGGTACAAATAACGCCAAAACTACTATTGTAGCTAATGAAAACGATATTAATATTATTATTTATTAACTATCTATATTATCTATATATTTTTTTATATCTTAAGTAGAATTTAATTTTTATAAAAGATAAAAATGAAAGTTTTTGTCATTTAATCAACCCCTAATATTCTTAAATACTACAAAAATTTATAATCAATTTAAATATAAAACGTTGAACATTGATCAATCAATGAGTTATTTTGTTTATTTACTTAACTTACTCTTTATTTTCTGTATAAAACAATGTTACAGTCGCCATTTTTCCCTGAAAGGGGTTCTGACATAGTAGGTTTCCCACTAGGGGGGAGCGAAGGGGTTACACAATACGGTAACCAAGTGTATTCCTTTGCAAAATCACATTCTAAACACTTTTTGACTCTTTGGATTTTTCTCTAAAAATAGAAACAGCGTAAATCGCATTTTCAATCTCAAAGGTCGTTATTTTAAGGCCGCCATTTTGGATCCGCCAATTTGAATTTTTTAATTTTCTTATTGGATTAATAATCAGCGACCCCAAAAACCCTCCCAACATAAATTTCGCTTAATTTGGTTGAGTTATTAAATTAGGGGTGCAAAATGGGGGTCTCAACCACCAGGGAGGTCGTGCCCCCATTTTAAACATATTACATTTTATATTGATCCAGTACTAAAGGCATTACAAAAGATTTCAAGTCTCTATCTTTAGAGAGTAAAAAATAATAACTTGGGCTTGTTTTTTTGCAAAAATTGACTACTAAATAATAATAATAATAATAATTACTACAACCCATAACCTAAACCAAGGCCCCAGAAGCTATACGATTGTGCGGGAGGGAGGGGGGCGATTATTATTATTATTTAGGCCCAATGTGCGGCTGCAGCCGACTTATAGATGGAACAGCGCAAATCCCACATTTGTGTTACAGTTAAGGAAAACTGCAGAAAACCTTAACCAGATCTGCCAGCGCCGGGAGTCGAACCCGGGCCGCTTGGGTGAAAGTCCGGCACGCCAGGCATTACACTACCAAATAAAGTATAAAGCATGGATTGAATATGGAGATCTTTATTTCGCAACAAAAAGAAGTTTGCAACTTACAGACTTTTTAATTATTTTAATTTCTTTGTTACTTACAAAAGAAATTGCTTCAAATTTGTACAAAAGATAAATTCCTTCTTTATTTCAAATGTAAATCAATCGGTTAATTAAATGTATTATTAATTTAGATTTACTTTTTCCCTTTTTTCTTATTATCTTTCTTTCCCGCCTTCTTAAATTTACCAATCCCTCTCAGCATCATAACTCTTAGCCACCATCTCTGTATTCTTCTAGCAGCATTTTCTCTCCTCATTTGCATTTCTTGCTCTTGGCGCCGATGTTCTTTCACTTTTAAATACTCTCTTATTTCGCGCTTATGTTTGTTATACTAATAAGTAAAACGTTTTTAGTTAACTAAAGTAAATTTATCATTTCGCTTACCAGTTGAGATAGTGCTTGTATCCGATTAAATTGTTCTTCTCGTTTTTCTTTTAATACTTGAATTTCCGTATCTCTAATTTCTACTTCTCGCTCGTATGTATCCATCCAATATTGTATTTGATCTTCATAATCCTGCAACGAAAATAAGAATTAACTAGTTTAATCGTATTTATGTACGATTAAAGCAGATAGTAAACTGCCAGACAAATTAAATGAGACTCGTATAAGTAGCTGGAAAATCAGCTACACCCACAGGTAATTGTTGGGTTGCCTAAATATATCAGGGCCAAACTTGGAAATATTTCTGATACAATTTCTTCAAATTCGGCTGTTTTATTATAATTAGCAGGGGCGTCGGAAGTATGGGTCAGAGGGGGCGAACAGCCCCCTCTATCTTAAAGCAGGGGGGCGCGTCGCCCCCCTAGAAACAAGGATAAAAGTATAAAATATATTTATTTTAATTAAATATTATACGATCAATTTGTTTTTACTAATACAATTATTATTATTATTAAGATCAGTTTAATTATTTTTATTTATTTGCTCTTAGTTACATATTCTTAATGATTTAAAAATTATTATTTTAATTTCGCGCTCAGTCATTTCACTAATAAAAAGCAGATATGCAAAAATAGCTTCATCTTTCTCGAGATTAAATTATTTGTTTGGGTTTTTCTAGATGGTAAATCTGTTTGCAGATAGTTCGCCCATCGTTTAGAGCAGTGGTTCTTAGCCTGTGGTCCACGGGGCCCCGGAGGTTTATAATGGCCTCGCAGGTGGTCCGCGAAAACTGTAATTATTAGGGGGGTTATATTATTTAACATAATAAATACGAAGAAAAGATTGCGACAATCATTCTGTCTTTACGTTGTCAAAAATTACAAACATTGTCAAAATGTTCAATGTCGGTGATTTCACAAATAATTATCAAAACAAAATAAGAAGCATCGCATGCTTGATGATTTCCTAAATCACGGCGCAGGAGAGGCTTGGTAAATGCAAGAGCTGAGAGAATGTTGTGAAGCTGTTAAAATCAGAAAAATGCTTGCCTGTACGTAAAATAGCTATAAAGAAAGGCGTTAGCAAAAAAAGTTACAAATAATAAATTAATTAATAAAAAATATAGTTTAAGGAAGGTTATACAGCGTTTTGATTTAAAATTCATTGCGTTTTTATGTATGACGAAATGTGCGTCAAAATGGACAGCTTTGCGTTACCGGGACCCGCATTCTTGAGTTTCGCATACAAGATGACGTAATTCTCTATTACCTTCTAATATTTGCTTGGCTGAGTTGCATCTTATGACGTAAAAACTACGTCATCTCCTATGCGAGACTTGTTCGTATGAGTTCAAGAATACGGGCCCAGGGCCTCAATTTTACAATGTAGTTATAGAAGAAGGTGTAAATAATAGTGTAAAAACAATTAAAAAAGATGAATTCGGGAAGAAAATCCTTGTATAGCAAGCCATGCGTTCTTATGATCTTAAAAGTTCAACATTTTTTCCAACTATTGGAGGCGACGTCTACAGAAAAGAATACAATAACGTTTATTATCCCTACTTTATATCGTATACACGTTTCCATGTTGTGTTGGGCAGATTTTGCATCTGCCCACTATTCTGGTACGACCCTGGAACTTTTGAATTCTAAAAATGTAAATTTTGCGGAAAAACAGGACATCTACCACACTGTCCTAAGCTTCATCCCATAGAGCGCTATTGGGCTATTATAAAAAGAAACTTGAGAAGTGGTGGCTGAGCAGCTAAAACAATCAAAGAATTCACACAAATCTGTGGTGCACCTAGCCGAAGGATTTCAGCGAAGGATGTCCAAAGGCTGGTATTCGTGCACCAGTTCGAACCTTCTATCATTGATTACCTATATGTATTATTCTTTATATAAGTAATAGACGTCGATATAAGTTATTTTGTAACTTCAAAATAAAATAAGTGAAATTTGATGAGAAGTTTAAAATTTGTATCAATAATTTAGTATCAGTTTAGTAAAATGAGCAGTTCTTAAAACAATTTATTTGTGCGGAAAACTCGATCTTAAGGAAAGTAAAAGCATTCAGAAATCAACCCTGTCTGAAACTATAGTCTCTTTTTATAGGAAAATTGGTTTGTTATCTTGTAAGGTTCTATTTCTTTGTCTTAAGGAAGCACTTATGCAAGATGGACGTGCACCGTATCTAATCGGAAATTTCCAAATAGCATATTTCTGACACTACTACAGTAAGAACAATTAATTGGAGTATCTCTGTACTTCGTAAGTTTATAAGTATGGTCAGTAGATACGCTATGTGTGTTCTAGCACAAAATCGTATGTATTTTCTTATGAACGTTCATTTTGCATTTCTAGATTATCCGCCAGCGACTTATCGTTTATCTATTTTTATATTTATCGTTAACTAAACAATATCGTTTTTGATAAACTATAAACGCCGGCAGATGACCTTGAAATGCAAAACAAACGTTCATAAGAAAATAACGTTAAGAAACAAGTGGGAAAACGGCGTTGAAAAGAAATGGTTAAGAACCGCTGGTTTAGTGTATAAACATTAAGCTAAGGTAAGTAAAGGCACGTGATATTTATATAAAAGTAACATCAAATAATATAATTAATTATTTGTTAACAAATATTTTATATAGTTAATAATTAGGTCAAATTAAAAGAATTACCTTTTAAAAATAAAACATTTTTATTTTACTTTCAAGGAGCTAGCAGTATTGAGCATCCCTGTCTTAACTATGATATCATCCTTTTTTACTTATTGTATCTTATCTATGAAATCGAAGTTCGCCCCTCCTAAGTGAAAATACTTTCGACGTCCCTGATAATTAGGTTTATTTTTTATATTAATTTATGATAATTATTTTATTAATTACGAACAAAATAAATTAGTCATATAAATATTAAACTTATAAAAAAATATAACGAGGCTAAGTAATAGAAACAATTAATCATATTATACATTTAGATAATTTCTTTTTAAATTGAACGCGCAAAAGAGCGGAATATTTGATTTTTCTTTTTTTTAGTTTGCGTCTTTAAAGATCAGTTTATAACAAAACATGTTTTTAGTTAAGTAAGATCAGCAGTTGTTTTACACGTGGTTCCTCTTAATGCAAGAGGAGGTTTTTAAATCCCTATTCAAAAAATATACATTTTTTGTTTGATTATTCGAATGGAATTTTTAAAATTCCATTTATTTAGTACGTAGATTAATTAAAAAAATAAATTATGCTACAAAACAATATCAGGATTTGAACCGATGATCAGTTGCACAGAAATACTGTGCTTTTACCATTAAACCAAACTGGCTTCGTCTTTATAATCAATCTTACTTGCCTCTTCTTGTGATTACATCTTGTGCTTTTTGGTTTTTAATATTAATAAATAAAATTAGTATATTAATTAAAAACGTGTTTTGTTATAAAATCACCTATAAAGACGCAAAACTAAAGAATAAAAATCAGATTTTCCGCTCATTTTAATTTGAAAAGCAGTCATCTAAAAGTATAATATTATAGATTATTTTTATTACATATTACCGTCATTATAGTTAATATTTTTTTATAATTTTATTATTTACTAGGGAAACCTCGTCAAGACATAACGGTCAAAAGCATTGAAGGATTTCCCTATATACAACATTCGATGTGTGATTACAATCCTTCGGATTTTCATGAGTGATTATTTAAATAAACGCAACCAAACATAACCAGTTAAAAATTCTAAGCCTAGCACTCCTCTCTGCCAGCTCACCCTCCTCTCTTCCGACATATATTTGTCTCTGGCTTACCCCTCCCCGGCGGTTTATTCTACATAAATACAAACACACGGAAATTCTACATTACGAAATGATAAGAATAAAATCAAAAATCGATCTTGTTTAAAACATTCTTGAAAACCTCTATTAGTACATATTTCAAAAACATGACATAAACATAGTGTTGGCAAATTTCCTGCCTTTTATACAAACAATATGAAACTACTCTGAATAAGCAATTGACACCAGTTATTATTTGTATAATTCGTCTGTTTGATGATTTTGGCTACTCTTATTAATGATGGATGTGGACGGCTGCATCACACAAGCGTCTAGCCCCCGAGTTATCACTAATCTAATCCTGAACTTAGCGCATGCGTAGCCAAGTAGCTTTGTTTTGCGTACACCGTTCAAGTGGCAAGAGTTGAATTTAAGAAAACATGTAAAGCGTTTTCACACGGACCGGGTTAATGAACTGCCACCTAAAAAGGTAGAGGTAGAAGAAAAACAGTTAATGTGAATTATAAATATCAATGTGAATTTGAATGAAGTTTTAATGATAATTAAATATAATTGTTTTGTTTGATATTTATATTTTCTTAAAACTTAAAGCGAATAGGTGAAAACATTTCTCATAACATTAGAAATCGTTTAATATAAGATCAACAATGTTAATTTTGTTTAAAACAAATGTTAAAACAGTTTAAACGAAAGATGCAGATTGTTGAACTAACAAACCGAAATTAATATTTTATTTTGCACACATTGCACATATTTAAAGGTTAGAATATGCTGGTTTATTCTTTGATTTAACAATTTCCTTCTCTCAGTGTAATATAAAACTATTTAAAAGTTAATTGACTATAAAATAATCAATAAGCTGTTCTTTCCAGTTCCACTTAAGATTAAAAGAATTTTAACTTTTTTGGTCACTCATTGAAGTAGGAAACACTTAATCAGTAATCACAAATAACTATTAAATTAACTATAACTGCAATTAATTACCCGTGTAATACAACTTCCAAACTTACTAAAGGTCAAATATGTTGTGATGCATCTTTTTGCACGCGTCATGTTAACGAAAAAAGAGATCCCAAAACTAAATTAACTGCAATCCATTTAAATAAATATTTTATATTCTGCACGGAACGCAAGCTTGCAGTAAATAAAGATAGAATATCAGCAATTGAACTCTCAATTGTACCTAAGTAAATATATTTTGTATTTGGAAATAAACATTTTACACTGTGCACATATCCTATCGAATTGTAGTCAAGACGCTGCACAAAACGCATGCGTTAAGTTCAGGATTAGATTAGTGATAACTCGGGAGCTAGACGCTTGTCTGCATCACTCTTTATATTTATAAGCAAAGAGTATTTATGAAACTCACCACCGTGGAAGGTGAGAGGGCGCCCCTACTGAATGTCCGATTCCCCCGTCTCAAATTAAACATTTTAGAGTTTTTCAAATTAAAAATATAAACATCAAAAATATATAAAAATTAAGTAGTGTTGACTAATCTACACAGCGAAAGCTTTAATTTAAAAAAAGAAACGCGTAAATCGGCCCGGGGGATCTCTGGATCTCTCAAACGAACTGGAACAAAAATAAGCCTTGTGTTTTAAATATATAGATATGGCATATATATTTTGCTCCTAATTAAAAGAAAACCGGCGAAGTTAAAGCAATCTCATCAGCAACATTTCCAAGTTCGTTATATTTAGGCAACCGAACAATCACCTGTAGGTGCAGCTGATTATCCAGCTACTTATAAGAGTATCATTTAATTTGATTTAATACTACTACTTTAATACTACCCTGTACAATTACTATAATACGCATTCTTATAAATTTTATTAAATGCTAACTATCTTTTTCTTTTATATGAGTTTAATATCAATTGCCATCTAACAGAAATTGTCATCTAACAACCAAAGTTTTCAGGGCTCAACATTTTTGTAATCATTTTTTTACAATTTTATCAATAGTCAATTTTGTGCAATTCACCCGAACTCAACATAAATAGTATTTGCATCCGGTATGTGAATTCTTTTAATCAATGATTTGATCAATCAAATCAATGATTTGAATATTACTGTAGTACACACATTAGTAAAAACTCTTTCAAGTAAAAACAGAGATATTAAAACACACTGAGCTATGTAATCAATAATCCAGGAATATTTATTTTTTTATTAAATTATTTTTGGGCGAGGAATCAGGATGGCGGAGCATCCTTCGTACCTCATGGCACCGATTGCTATGATCATTTGGCCGACCCTACTAGAATTTAGCCGAATCTGGGGGAATTCCACCCCCCAGTAGGGATTTTTTACGTGCCAAACGCCGCATTGACACGGGACCTACAGTTTTACTTCCTATCCGAGAAGAAGACGTGTTTTTCTCCGCTATGAAAAAGTATGCTACAACAGTCTTGCATCTAATAGGAATTTATTTGGCAAATACTTTAAGGTCCAGGTTTTAGAGAGTTTTAGTATTTAGTCACTATACATACGATTTTCTTAAAATTTTGGTAGAACAGTTCAAATACTATGAAATTTAAGTGGTATTTTTTTGGTTAACTTTGAATGTACAGTTTCTCTAAAATTAATTTTTCACGCAAAAAATGTGAAATAATTTAATTAATAAACATCGTTTTTCAAAACAAGTTAGTTAAGCAAGTTTTAACATTCCTAGAGTATTAATTTAAAACCAAAGTTATCATATTATTACATTATTTATGGAAAAAACAACGATTATTGATCATGCGGTTAAGATTTATGCACCGTATTGGGGTGTCTAAATGGCCCCTTTGTAATGATTTTTTTTAAATTTTGTATAATTAATTACAATATAAGTAAATCCACTGTGTTTTGTTTAGACTTTTTGAACATATCGTTAAATTTTTTTTGATACACTTGGACCTTAATAATTGTTGTCTTCAATCACCACACATAAATCGTGAAGAATTATAATCAGTAAAAAACTGCAAAATCAAGTATTGATAGAATATTAATGAAGCATCGAAAGCTCGCAGTAACCCAAGTAGAAAGCCCATATATCCATTCGAGATAACCTTCGACTTCCAATTCCACCTGCCGTTCTGACACAGCTGTTGACTAGAAATTGTTCCTACTGCATGGTATTGTGAATAATAAATCAAGCACATGAAAGCTCACGTTTGTCGGAAAAGAGTTATGATGGTGTTTTAATTTGGATTCGTTAACTTTGAGCTGAGCTTTTTGCTGAGCTCTTGCAGTCGTTTCAGGGAGTTTTGTCAACCGCTAGCCTTACTAGGTAAAAGTTATCAAAATGGTACCAATCTATATATTAAACTACAACTTACCTACTTAACCATTATCTACTTAACTTTAGAAGATACTGGAGTTGAACTAACTTTTCCGCGGCATATATCCAATAGATTGTTAATAGTTTACTATCGTATCTAGTTTTTTACTTTTTAAAAAAGAAATGTTTTTAGGGAAGAAAGCTATAATATTAATTTAAATTTATAGATACGACTCAAAAATGTTTCGCTCGGAATTTAAAAACTGAAAAAAGTTGAAAAACTGTTGCCAATTGTGTTTCATATAAGGGAGGGAGCTCAGCAAACCCTATATATCTATATTGTCATTATCACATCAACAAACGCTGTTGAGACGAGGTCGATATGCATCTAGGCCCACTTTGTTCTGTATTAACGACAATTAGGAGACATAAGTAATAAACAAGACTAGCTTACAAACCAGAAATCTAATTCTATGATTTAACGGTGTTTCCTAACCACACATTGTATTTGACTAATTGCCAATACGTATTTCGGTAACGATGTTACCTTTTTCTCGGCACGAAACCGTCTATGAAACTGACGGTTTCATGCCGAGATAAAGGTAACATCGTTACCGAAATACGTATTGGCAATTAACCAGTACAATGTGTGGTTAGGAGACACCGTTAAATCATAGTGTTATGATAAACCACAGTCCTTAGAATCTATTATGAGAAATCTAATAAGATGATAATAGAAAGATAATGAAAATTATCTCGTGTGAATATCAGTTCTCATAAATGTGATAGAAAACACTAAACCTATTGTTGGAAAACTATAAACCCTCGTTGTGTGGTTATGTTTTTAATGATTGCAGTTATTTACCTTCACACATTGACCTAGATACGATTCTATCTCAGCATCAATTCTAATTTCTCTTTCAATATCGCCTTTGACCTTCTCAATGATCTCTACATAATGTTCCTCGTTTTTATCTAAGTTGTAATTATTTTGTTCTATCCTTGAATCTTCCCAGTTCTCTATATAATGCGTTTTGATCTTATTCTCAAAAATTTGATCCTAAAAAAATAATGTAGATTATATTAGCCACATGTTGAACACATACCCACCTCATACTCATCTTTTAATTTTCCAATAAGTTCTGAATAATGTTGGATTTTTTCCAGCGCCTCTTTCCTTTCATTATGTAACAAAGAATGGAGCTCATTCAATTTTGTTTCATTTCTTGCTTCTAGTTCCAAAAGCGCATTTTCTTCATGAAATCGTTTATCATAATCAGTAAGATGATTGACTAGAGATTTAAAATGATGTTTTGTGGTTAAATCTCTAACTGTTTCTCTTAAGACTTGTTCCACAAACGATCTATCTTCTTGGAATTTTATAAATTTCTGTTTGTACATTGCTACCTCATATGGTTCTATAGTCTCTGGGTCAAATAAGGTACCAGTTCGAACAAACTGACCAAACCTCTGTTGTAGTGTTCTGTATGTTAGATTTGCTTCGATATTTGTTGGTAGATCTCCCATTTTCCCCAATATCGCAAGTTCGTCTGCTGCTTCTTCTAAAACTATAGCAGCAGCAACTGCCTGAAGAGTTGTAAGTTCGTATTTATTGCTAGAATAGTACTCTTCGGGAAGAACTGTAAATCTTGCTGAAACTGATCGTTCATCTCTTGGATGATCATAATCTTCGTCTTCCTCCTCCTCCTCCTCTTCTTCTTCTTCCTCTTCCTCTTCTTCTTCCTCCTCTTCTTCTTCCTCTTCTGAGGCTCTTTTTGGGAGTTGTATTTTCCGAGTAGCCCCAGTCGGCGCTTTTGCATATAATGTTTGAACGCCCCTCTTATGTGGCATTTTGTATTAAAATTGTTTGCTCCCTATGAAGTTAAAATTAAAATCTCAGTTACACTAGTAGGAGTTTATTATAATAAACATACCTTTCAGATTAGAAAAGATATTGCACAAATTTTTTTCTAACATAACATAATTTAACATAACAGTAATTTGATAAAAATATAATATCCAGATCGGGTTGAACGGAAATAAGTTTTTAAAAAAAGTCAGACAAAAATAAGCTCATAGGAAGAATGTTACACAAAATTGATCACACTGTCAAAAATGAACAGGGTTTATATTATAATAAAAATGTTTTGTTACCTTGGCAAACATTATTGTTTGGTTACCTAGGTACAAAGATATCGATTTGCACATAAAGTTTTAAATTATTGATTTCTAAGGGGGTCAAAAAGCATCAAGCGTAAATAACTCAAGAGGTTGCATAAAGCATGCAGTTTAATAAGAGCGGAAAAGATATTAATGTAAGATGTTCTCAATTCGGTCTTAAGTTCTGCATCCCACTTAGGGATATTAAAGGAAGTTGACCCTTGGAAATATTTCTTGTGTAGGGATGAAGTAATGTATCGATCGTATGGAAAAAGCATACAAGAGAAAGATAATCAAAGAGACTTCTTTAAACAAAAGCTATTTTTATAATAATCAAATAAAGTTATAGCTGTACAAGTGGCCGAAATGGAGAGAAGACAGGAATAAATTACAAAAATGCACATAACATGGTCCAGTCATAGTAGGGTTTTACCTGGAAATAATTTCCAAAAATGGGACACTTTGTATATGTGTATAGTACTCGTACTTACTTTAGTACTAACATATTAAAAAATCAAAACTCGTTTATGCTGTACTACGGCCGCCACCTTGGAAAACGGCAGTCCATTTTCAGTTTTTTAGCCCTATTTTACTAACGCAACAGTTCAAAATATCAAACAAATTTTCGAATAACAATTCAAAATCAGTACAAACACATCTTTTTTGTAAGAATAATTTTTCACAAAATAGGCATTTTTCAATTTTTAGTACACTTCTTTTTTTTGATAAATAAAGAGACTTTACTTTCCTTTTTTGAAAAGACTGGAGGTAGTATCGCATCCCGACATTGCATGACAAAATAGCATTGCATATCAACTACATATTTTCTGAAATACCTTATCTTAAAAATTATCTACGTCTTCAATTTCATTTTAATGTTTAACTTTCAAAAATTGAAAAGCCAATTTTGTAAACTGTATTTCGGCTTATTACTCGAAAACCGTAAGAGATTGGAAAAACTATACTTACGAAAAAATATGTATTTTGTACTGATCTTTAATTTTTGTTGATATATTTTGTTTTGTATATACATATTGTTATGATGTAGAAGGTCAATGAGAAAAAAGACATATTCATTGTTATGAATAATAAACCCTCTAACACTTGATAAAAGATGAAAGGTTATAAATAGCAAAATAAATTTGTTATTGTTGAAATTCACAAACATAAAATCATGTTAAAACAGTCTGAAAATATACACATCTAAATATCACTTACCTTTATAAAAAAATTATCCCGCTATAATTTCTAAACTGGAAAAGGCGGGTCGCTAATTAATTAGGAAGCTATTTAAATTATATCTGTAAAACGTTGTTAATGGACCAGACACAAATAAATACACAAATAAATTTCTTTTTAAACACTTAAATGGATAATTTTATTTATTAAAACAGAAAAGAAATAAAAATTTAAAATTCCATGAAGAGAAAAGAATACAACAATTAAAATTCAAAATTAAAATTAAAGAAAATCAAATTAAATCTCGGTGTGAAATAGGTTTAACAAAATAAAAATTAAGAGTCATTCTAATTCTCTTTGTCCTTTTTAATTCTTATCTGATCAATCCAACAATACTAAATTTTGGGGCCACACAAAAAAATTAATCAACCTAACTCGAAAGTTTGCAGATTTCTGTTACAGTTGGTAAAATTATCTGCTTATTTGTTGATAAGATGTTCCATGTCATCCTTCCAATGGATTTTATTTGTGATTTTGAAGATAATTATAATTATTAAAGGGTTAACAAGTATCTTCCATGACGTGCGTACATAAAATAAGTCGGTTATTTGCAACAAGATTACATTACCTTCCTTTAATTCGTTCCATACAAAATAAAAATTCCAAACATTTCTCCAAACAGTCGGAACACCAAATTATAAACACTGCACTTTCGTTTTATATCACTTTTAGTTCGCTTTGATTGTTCATTTAAATTATTAAGAACTTATAAAAAATTTAAAAATAAAACAAGATGACATTTGTCATAACCTCGCTTTGTTGACATTTACGTGACATAAAATTCACCAACATAACCTTGAAATTTTATCAAAATAACGTACAAACTGACATGACTTCTGCTCTGTATGAAAATTCAAGAGAAAGTAACCAAGTTTTCGTGCTGTTTTTATAATAATTGGAAAACAATTGTGAACCGCTAGTGATTTTCCTAGTTGGGAACTAGATTAGCCTGGTTTCTAACAAGAAACAAAACAACATCTGTTCCGTCTTCATTTTTAATGTAATTTATATTTCAATAATTCGCGCGATCCAAGAGAGAGCGTAAATCAATACAGACTTTTTTGATGGTAAATCGACACGTCAAATGAATTGCAACAAAAAGATCGTTAGCACCGATTATCTCAAACGAAATCGTTTCCTGACTATTTTTATTTGAACATTGGCTTAAGCACGCCCAAAAGTCCGAGAAGACAAACCGCGGCAATCCATATCATCGACCTATGCATGAACAATGGTTGTAACACCGAAACAACGCATCTCGAGAGATTAACGACGTATTTGCACCTGCAACTAGGTTATACTGACTTACATAAACAGGAACCTAAACCTCTCGCTTCTTATAAGAAACGCTCTTTTGGTAAGTCGGTCTTTTGTATATCCGCGACTAATCAACTAAGTTAAATTCTATTCTAGAATACTAGATATAACCGTCAACTATAGCACCTAAACTAACATGGAAGTGACTTTGTCAGTCATCATCAGTCAAATAGTTTTATTTAATGTAAATGTATACATCCAATGTTATCGTGTTAATACATGTTTATAATTATCGTTTGCCTTTTTGTTCCAACCAACTTCAATTTTATAATAACAAGAATTCACAGTCCTCTTTTTTATTGCTATTAGTTGAGTATCCACATCCAGCGAGGATACTAGGTTTAGAGCCATATCTTTAGTAAAGGTATGTAACTTGCCAACCCTATGTCGGTTCAACATCTTTCCAACCAAAAACCTTTCTATAACCAAATTGTTGATAAAAGATTAAATTAATTGTTTAAATAAATGTTATAAAACGAAAGAGCAGAATTTTTCCTTCATTTTGGTACCTAACACGGCTATTAAAATGCAAATTTAGAGTTAGGCTTCATTGACAACCATCTTGAATTTTCTGACAAACATTACTTCACAGAAATTCAAATAAAAACATTTTAAAATTTTGCTACATCCTTTTCTTATCATAAAATTAAGATCCTATCAAACAAAAATTACATAAAGAAGGGTACATGATAAGCCGCACTTTTGGGCCACACTCCATTAAAATACATGTAATTGCCTGGGCCACTGTAGAATTTACTGAAAAACGTCGTTCACTCGGCAAAGTGAATCCTTACTAGAGGACAGCCGTCAAGAGCATTCTCTACACGCTAAAATATCCAGATCAGATACAAAGGTTGGGGGAGGGGGAGGCCAAATACCTCTGAAATGTCTCCTTGACCTGCCTAAGCTTTAATTTAAGTTTAATTTAGTCACTGCGAACGGACAGAAGAATTCTCCATACGCCGAACAATACCGATTATATGAACGGGGGGGGGGAACTTTCAAAACTGCATTTTAACCTGCGAACGCTAATCCGTGATCAAATCCAGTAGACAAGAACCAGACAATCTCGGATCGTCGAACTATCTATACGATACGGAAAGTTAGGGCGAAAGGGGGGGAGGTAGGATTTATGTAGATTCCCCAGTATTACAGCCCAACCACTCTACCGCAAATCTTTGAAAGGTCAGTCTTTTCAGTCGCAGCGTCATTAAGTAACTTGAGATATCCAAGTTAGATGACGGGGGGGGGGTTAAATTCCTTTGAAGCGTCTCTTTGACCTGTCTAAGCTTTAATTTAATTTAAGCTTAATTTAGTCACTGTGAACGGACAGAAGAATTCTCCATACGCCGAACAATACCGATTATATGACGGAGGGGGGAGGAACTTTCGAAACTGCATTTTAACCTGCGAACGCTAATCCGAGATCAAATCCAGTAGACAAGAACCAGACAATCTAGGATCGTCGAACTCTCTATACGATACGGAAAGTTAGGGCGAAAGGGGGGGAGGTAGGATTTATATGGATTTACCAGTATTACAGACCAACCACTCTACCGCAAATCTTTGAAAGGTCAGTCTTTACAGTCGCAGCGTCATTAACTAACTTGAAATATCCGAGTTAGATCGCGGGGGGGGGGTTAGATTCCTTTGAAGCGTCTATTTGACCTGTCTAAGCTTTAATTTAAGCTTAATTTAGTCACTGCGAACGGACAGAAAAATTCTCCATACGCCGAAAAATAAAGATTATATGACGGGGGGGAGGGAACTTTCGAAACTGTATTTTAACCTGCGAACGCTAATCCGCGATAAAATCCAGTAGACAAGGACCAGACAATCTCGGATCGTCGAACTATCTATAAGACACGGAAAGTTAGGGCGAAAGGGGGGAGGTAGGATTTATGTACATTCCCCAGTATTACAGCCCAACCACTCTACCGCAAATCTTAGAAAGGTAAGTCTTTTCAGTCGCAGCGTCATTAACTAACTTGAAATATCCAAGTTAGATGACGGGGGGGGGGGTTAAATTCCTTTGAAGCGTCTGATTGACCTGTCTAAGCTTTAATTTAAGCTTAATTTAGTCACTACGAACAGACAGAAGAATTCTAAATACGCCGAACAATACCGATTATATGACGGGGTGGGGGGGGAAGGAACTTTCGAAACTGCATTTTAACCTGCAAACGCTAATCCGTGATCAAATCCAGTAGACAAGAACCAGACAATCTCGGATCGTAGAACTATCTATATGATACGGAAAGTTAAGGTGAAAGGGGGGAGGTAGGATTTATATAGATTTCCCAGTATTACAGACCAACCACTCTACCGCAAATCTTTGAAAGGTCAGTCTTTCCAGTCGCAGCGTCATTAACTAACTTGAAATATCCGAGTTAGATGGCGGGGGGGGGGGGGTAGATCCTTTGAAGCGTCTTTTTTACCTGTCTAAGCTTTAATTTAAGCTTAATTTAGTCACTGCGAACGGATAGAAAAATTCTCCATACGCCGAAAAATACCGATTATATGACGGTGGGGGGGAGGGAACTTTCGAAGCTGCATTTTAACCTGCGAACGCTAATCCGCGATAAAATCCAGTAGACAAGGGCCAGACAATCTCGGATCGTCGAACTATCTATATGATACGGAAAGTTAGGGCGAAAGGGGAGGAGGTAGGATTTATGTACATTCCCCAGTATTACAGCCCAACCACTCTACCGCAAATCTTTGAGATGTCAGTCTTTTCAATCGCAGCGTCATTAACTAACTTGAAATATACAAGTTAGATGACGGGGGGGGGGTTTAAATTCCTTTGAAGCGTCTCTTTGACCTGTCTAAGCTTTAATTTAAGCTTAATTTAGTCACTGCGAACAGACAGAAGAATTCTCCATACGCCGAACAATACCGATTATATGACGGGGGGGGGAAGGAACTTTCGAAACTGCATTTTAACCTGCGAACGCTAATCCGTGATCAAATCCAGTAGACAAGAACCAGACAATCTCGGATCGTCGAACTATCTATACGATACGGAAAGTTAGGACGAAAGGGGGGGAGGTAGGATTTATGTAGATTCCCCAGTATTACAGCCCAACCACTCTACCGCAAATCTTTGAAAGGTCAGTCTTTTCAGTCGCAGCGTCATTAAGTAACTTGAGATATCCAAGTTAGATGACGGGGGGGGGGGGGTTAAATTCCTTTGAAGCGTCTCTTTGACCTGTCTAAGCTTTAATTTAAGCTTAATTTAGTCACTGCGAACAGACAGAAGAATTCTCCATACGCCGACACACAACAATACCGATTATATGACGGGGGGGGGAAGGAACTTTCGAAACTGCATTTTAACCTGCGAACGCTAATCCGTGATCAAATCCAGTAGACAAGAACCAGACAATCTCGGATCGTCGAACTATCTATACGATACGGAAAGTTAAGGTGAAAGGGGGGAGGTAGGATTTATATAGATTTCCCAGTATTACAGCCCAACCACTCTACCGCAAATCTTTGAAAGGTCAGTCTTTCCAGTTGCAGCGTCATTAACTAACTTGAAATATCCGAGTTAGATGGCGGGGGGGGGGGGTAGAACCTTTGAAGCGACTTTTTTACCTGTCTAAGCTTTAATTTAAGCTTAATTTAGTCACTGCGAAAGGATAGAAAAATTCTCCATACGCCGAAAAATACCGATTATATGACGGGGGGGGGAAGGAACTTTCGAAACTGCATTTTAACCTGCGAATGCTAATCCGTGATCAAATCCAGTAGACAAGAACCAGACAATCTCGGATCGTCGAACTATCTATACGATACGGAAAGTTAAGGTGAAAGGGGGGAGGTAGGATTTATGTAGATTCCCCAGTATTACAGCCCAACCACTCTACCGCAAATCTTTGAAAGGTCAGTCTTTTCAGTCGCAGCGTCATTAAGTAACTTGAGATATCCAAGTTAGATGACGGGGGGGGGGTTAAATTCCTTTGAAGCGTCTCTTTGACCTGTCTAAGCTTTAATTTAAGCTTAATTTAGTCACTGCGAACAGACAGAAGAATTCTCCATACGCCGACACACAACAATACCGATTATATGACGGGGGGGGGGAAGGAACTTTCGAAACTGCATTTTAACCTGCGAACGCTAATCCGTGATCAAATCCAGTAGACAAGAACCAGACAATCTCGGATCGTCGAACTATCTATACGATACGGAAAGTTAAGGTGAAAGGGGGGAGGTAGGATTTATATAGATTTCCCAGTATTACAGACCAACCACTCTACCGCAAATCTTTGAAAGGTCAGTCTTTACAGTCGCAGCGTCATTAACTAACTTGAAATATCCGAGTTAGATCGCGGGGGGCGGGTTAGATTCCTTTGAAGCGTCTATTTGACCTGTCTAAGCTTTAATTTAAGCTTAATTTAGTCACTGCGAACGGACAGAAAAATTCTCCATACGCCGAAAAATAAAGATTATATGACGGGGGGGAGGGAACATTCGAAACTGCATTTTAACCTGCGAACGCTAATCCGCGATAAAATCCAGTAGACAAGGACCAGACAATCTCGGATCGTCTAACTATCTATATGATACGGAAAGTTAGGGCGAAAGGGGGGAGGTAGGATTTATGTACATTCCCCAGTATTACAGCCCAACCACTCTACCGCAAATCTTAGAAAGGTAAGTCTTTTCAGTCGCAGCGTCATTAACTAACTTGAAATATCCAAGTTAGATGACGGGGGGGGGTTAAATTCCTTTGAAGCGTCTGATTGACCTGTCTAAGCTTTAATTTAAGCTTAATTTAGTCACTACGAACAGACAGAAGAATTCTCCATACGCCGAACAATACCGATTATATGACGGGGGGGGGAAGGAACTTTTGAAACTGCATTTTAACCTGCGAACGCTAATCCGTGATCAAATCCAGTAGACAAGAACCAGACAATCTCGGATCGTCGAACTATCTATACGATACGGAAAGTTAGGGCGAAAGGGGGGGAGGTAGGATTTATATAGTTTTCCCAGTATTACAGACCAACCACTCTACCGCAAATCTTTGAAAGGTCAGTCTTTCCAGTTGCAGCGTCATTAACTAACTTGAAATATCCGAGTTAGATGGCGGGGGGGGGGGGGTAGATCCTTTGAAGCGTCTTTTTTACCTGTCTAAGCTTTAATTTAAGCTTAATTTAGTCACTGCGAACGGATGGAAAAATTCTCCATACGCCGAAAAATACCGATTATATGACGGTGGGGGGGAGGGAACTTTCGAAGCTGCATTTTAACCTGCGAACGCTAATCCGCGATAAAATCCAGTAGACAAGGGCCAGACAATCTCGGATCGTCGAACTATCTATATGATACGGAAAGTTAGGGCGAAAGGGGAGGAGGTAGGATTTATGTACATTCCCCAGTATTACAGCCTAACCACTCTACCGCAAATCTTTGAAAGGTCAGTCTTTTCAGGCGCAGCGTCATTAACTAACTTGAAATATACAAGTTAGATGGCGGAGGGGGGGTTAAATTCCTTTGAAGCGTCTCTTTGACCTGTCTAAGCTTTAATTTAAGCTTAATTTAGTCACTGCGAACGGACAGAAGAATTCTCCATACGCCGAACAATACCGATTATATGACGGGGGGGAGGGAACTTTCGAAACTGCATTTTAACCTGCGAACGCTAATCCGTGATCAAATCCAGTAGACAAGGACCAGACAATCTCGGATCGTCGAACTAGCTATATGATACGGAAAGATAGGTCGAAATGGGGGGAGGTAGGACTTATGTAGATTCCGTGTTTCGTATTGCAGGTCTCCTAGACCTGTTAGAGATAACATTCAATTGCAGCGTCATTAACCGACACGAGAATTCTCAGACGTTGATATATCCAAGTCGGAGGGCAGAGGGGTTTTGATAGTTGGACCATATGGCAAGAAGAAATGAAAATATTAAAATTCTCTACCGCTTCTTTCCCGTGCGAGAGTAAACCTTGACCCAACGCTAATGACAGAGATATTCTCAAGGCGCTGAAACAATTTGCACAGTGGGGAGGATTTTTGAAAAGTTTCCTAGGTCTGTTAGAGCGAACATTTAGTCTAGTACAATCGTCAAGATGGTTCTCGAAATTTTGAAATACTTGTTTCATATGGCAAAGTGCGGGAAAATTAAAATTTTTTAAAGTCTCTTACACTTGCCAAAGTAAACTTTAGTCAAGGCCAACATACAGGAAGATCCTCGAATGGTTGAAATATTTCGATTGAAAATATTTGGGTGGTCTCTTTGGCCTGTCAAAGCAAACCTTTTGCCAAGGCTAATCAACAGGAGAGTTTGCGGGGCTTTGAAATGTTTGAATCATAATAAAGGTAGTGGGGTACAAGTTTTGATAAGCCATCTTGTCTGTTAAAGTAATCCTTTAGTTAGGACCTACTTGTAAGACAGTTCTCCAGATGCCAAAACATTTAGATTATGGGGGAGGGTAGAATTAAGACGACGGGGTTTAGTTTTTCAAAGCCTTCTTACCCTGACAAAGTGAAGTTTTAGTCCGAGCAAATAGTTAGACAATAGTGTTCCCAAAAAGTCAACCCCGATCACTTGGGGGTGATTAAATGTTCCTGAAAACTCTATGGTTTTTCATATATGCACACCTGTTTCCTTGTACAGTCCATGGTTCTATGCTCTAACCTCCGACAACGGCAACATCCAAGTGGGGCATGAGTATAGGGTCGACCTGACAATGAATATAAAACTATCCTTGTTCGCCCTGTGAAGCTGGTGCGGATGTCAAAATATATGACAAATTAATATAAATTCGAATCAGACATTTGGCAGTAAGATGTTTCACATATATAATTTATATTAAATTCGGTTACGCTTTTGTTTTATCCAATAAAAAGTTATTTAGATCCCTACACTTAACTAAGAGCCATTTTCATAAGCAATAAAAAGTTCCTGGAACTTAAAGTGAGATTAGTAATAATAACAAAAGTACATGCATCTGTAAGCTATAGTTACCTTTTGTCATAACTGTATTTTAAAGATATTTTAAAATGTATTATGAAAATGATTATATGTCCTTCAGAAACATACTTTAACTATATTTTACTTAAAAAAATACTTTAACTTTAACTTCTTAAATGTTACTTTTTATATACAGTGTGGGATTAAAGTATGGAATATTAAAAAAAAGCGAACTCGTCATTTTGTTTTTAAAAATACACATTAATGTGTGCAATTCACCTTCCGACATTCATTTGTTTCTAAGTTATGACGTCATCACAAAAAAATTTAAATGACAATATAGATTTTTAGTAGTGGAATCCGATAGTGATTTCTCTTCCCTTTATGATCATGCAAATAAATCATAATGTTGCATAACAAAAATTCTGAGAAAAATCGATCTGATATATTGATATTGCGATGTTATGCAGCTATGCAAATAGAATGCCTTAATATTTTAATTTTATTATGAACTGCACTCGCTGTATCAGTGTTATCTCTCAGGGTCGCCTTTAAATTTTTTTTTATTTGCCTTTACTAGATTTTTTCTTTGCAATGAGATTAAAATAAGTATAATCGAATTTCCAAGTATGGATTCTTTTCCTTGGATAATTCAAAGTTTATTTAAAAAAATTATACTATAATGGAATTTCAAGTAACCTTTAACTATTGAGAAATTTCTTTAATGGGAAACTTTGCTTAACCTTGAAAACTAGTATTTTGACGTTTTGTCCATAACCACACATATGAATTTGAACAATTTCATAAGATGAGGTAAGTTTGATCAATATTTTAGTTTTAAATAAATTAATTAAATTCTTTATTATTTTTAGGTTACGTGCATCATCTGCTTGAAACCCCTTTCAATAATAATGGTACGTTAATTTAATCTATAACTTAACTTATAAAACTGCACTTTAACCTTCTGGTAGGACACTAATGCTCTGCTTTTTAATAACACTTTTTAGTTATTTAATTGATAATGCTTCTCCCTTCTTGTAGCACGTTCTCAGGAACCTGTATGTCGCCTGCGCTCTCGAACTGCCCTGGATTCAGGAATCCGGTGTAACTCCGGATACGAAGGATCGCCAGACAGCTAAAAATATCGTAGGACAAGAGTACCTGTTTGTCTTTACCTTTACTATTTAAGTAACTATTCTCTTCTTCTAGGATCAAAGTGAAACTTTGAAGATCCGAAGATTGTATCAGATTCGAACCTCTTTTGGTAGTGAGTATTTTTCCATATTTTAAAATTTCTTCTTCTGTAAACTCTTTATTTTATTTGTTGGTTGAAATAAATAACACCTTTTACTGTATTTTAAACTGCTTTTTATCTTTATTTCACAATTTAAAAGAAATATTACATAGGTCATCAATTTTTATGCCTTTTTTTTCTTAACAACCTCTCTAGCCTTATTTTTATTCTTCCTTTGTTTTATGATTTACAATCCAAAACTAACTTTTCTTAGATGATTATTTGGTGTTTCCAATTATTAGATATCTCTATGATAACCATGGATTATTATTGGTGGATGGTTGTCATGGATAAATTTTGATTGATATTTCTAATGAAATGTTATGTTTTGACTATTGTGAAACATGCTAAAAACTATTTTACAACTTTTCCTTAAGTCTTATAACAATTTTATTTTCAGGTTTTGAGCTTCAGATGTAATAACCTATTAACCCAAATACTTCTTTTATGTAACAACAATAAACTAAATAGATAAATCAAACTTGAACTCTGTTTTCATGATTCTTTTATATGAACGTCAAACATCACATCTACCTCTTCTCTGTTCATCAAATAATTTTAAAACAATAATGAACTTTTATTAACTTGAACAACATCGACTTGAGTAAATAATTAAACTCGATCGAAATATCATTACAATATATTGATACCATAATATCAATAACATTAAATGTGAAATATAATAATGAAATATAATTATTGTTTTAAATAACATTAAATGTTCAAATCGATTTTTCTCAGAATTTTTGTTATGCAACCTTATGATTTATTTGCATGATCATAAAGGGAATAGAAATCACTATCGGATTTCACTATTAAAAATCTATATTGTCATTTAAATTTTTTTGTGATGACGTCATTACTTAGAAGCAAATGAAAGTTGGAAGGTGAATTGCACATATTAATGTGTATTTTTAAAAAACAAAATCGCCGTGTTTCAGTATTTTTAAAAAAATATTCCATACTTTAATCCCACCCTGTATAGTCCAGTCGGCAGGGAACCAAAAGTATCTGTTTTTGGTTCTTTAGTGTTAACAGCTATCTTATTGCACAAACCTACTCAAAATAGCGTGTAGAATAATATATGTACTAAATCGTAGTGACAGCAGAAAAGTTATTAACAATTTAAGGTGCGTACTACCGTTTTCGAGGCAATTTTTCTTCCGTAGCTCATCAGGATAACTTAGTACGAAGAAATGTTTAGTATATGATTTGCTTATCATTTGCATAAGTATCTTATATTTAATTGGTTATGTTCCAATATGGCAAAGTTACCTGCTAATCTAATAACATTTCCCATTTTTGACAGTTCACAAGTACAAATGTGAATGATGCTCATAGATACATACTTTGACGTTCTCCATATTAATAACGAACTCCAAAAATATAATATTTGGATTTCTAACCTGTCATGTAACATTTTGAAACTGCATTCCAATTTTATCAGAGTTATAAACAACAATGCAAACTCCTTCCCATACATGACATTTAAGAACGAAATATTAAACTATTATTTGGTTTCACGTTTGAACACACCTCCTTCATACAACCTAAAACCAAATACTCCTGCTCCTCCCAAAAATATTGCAGATTTCTGGTTGCTGCAAGATGATTCCCCTGAATCTTTTGGACTAGCTAAACTATTCCAGGAATAAATCCTGTCTCCTCATTTTACTAGCTTCATAACCACAAACTGCGATCAAATCTCGCACGATCAGTCACATTTTCAGGATCCTAACCCCCAAATAAGTAACGATAATTTAATTCATGTATAAAAAATCCCATAAGCCGCGATACATTTGTCACTTTGACATCGGATAAAGTTAGCCCTAACTTTGCATCTGGATAAAATGTGTTTAAACTTCCATGGCTAACTTTCTCGAACCTGATTATTGTTTTTAATAATTGTCATTTTCAAGTTAATAAATGTGTTCTTGACTTCTTCATAATTACCTAGTTATTCCTTTTTATTATTCATTAAATTATCTCATCGAATTACGCTCGAGGTTTTTTTCTCCGGGATAAAATTGATTTTTTAAACTCTAATTTGGTTTCTTTTTGGTAAACTGACTCTACAAACCACCAGATAAAAAAACTCGTCCTTCGGACTCGTTTTTTTATCGTAGGTGGTTTGTATCGTCAATTTACCAAGCAACCAAATTATCGTTAAAAAAATCAATTTTATCCGGACAAAAAAAGACCTCTCGTGTAATTACAGTCGATAATCAAAACGTCATTTGTCCACCACTGACAGAACACAAAGATACCATTTCAAATACACCTGCCCCCATTGATAATTTCTTGTTTCATTAAACCTGGCCATTCAGTTCTTGAAGAGCACAATTCATAGGTTATTAACTCCATAACAGAATCTATTCCAATTTTTTTATTTCCAAAAGTGCATCTATTCCCAACCATTTGACAACGATTAAACATTCTTACATTCTACTATACCCTTTACAAAAACATCAGAATAAGTTAGAGCTCTGACAAAATTGGATCCTAACCAATTAGTGCTTGGAAGAGCTTCCCAAGGCCGACGTTTTTGAGAGATCACCTGTCGTCTCTTCAACGAAAATTCTCATGGATCAACAACAACGGACTCCTGCTACAGCACCTGTAAACAATTCTCAGAAACTGCAAGATGCACCAAGAGCAGTTTAAGTTCCTGATAATTACCCCATTACGGTTACTAATAACCTTCCTCAAGAACCACACACTACGACAACCGTAGTAACAGTTACTGAAAAGTGTTATCTTCCAGTTACCACTGAACTTCATCGGCAGTTCCCAGGATTAACAGGATCAACAGCATTAAAAAGTTTATTTTTCTGTTTAATTTTAATATTTAGTGTATTTTCTCGGATAAACACCAATGAACTTCACATCAACCTTAAACAACATGTTTTTGGTGCGTTAAAACTGAGCGACTGAATTTAAGTGGGTGAGTCCAAACGACTGAGTGAGTCCAGATGAGTAAGTCCAAGAGAGTGAGTTCAAGCGAATGAGTCCAAGAGAGCGACACCAAGTGAGTTAGCCCAGATAAATGAGTCTAGGTGTGTAAATACAAGGGAGTGAGTCCAAGCGAGTGAATCTAAATTGGTGAATCCAAATGAGTGAGCCCAAGAGAGTGAGCCTAAGAGAGTGAGCCCAAGTGAATAAGTCCAAGTGAGTGAGTCCTGGTGAGTGAGTCCAAGTGATTGAATCCAAATGAATGAGTTTAAGTAAATGAGTCCAGATGAGTAGGTGTAAATGAGTGAGTCCAGATGAGTAAGTTCAAGTGAATGAATCCATATGAGTCCAAATAAGTGAGTCTAAGAGAGTGAGTTCTGGTGAGTGAGTCCATGTGAATGAGTCCAAGTGAGTGAGTCCAGGTGACAGAGTACAAGTAAATGTGTCTAAATGATTGAATACAAGTGACTGAGACTAAATGACTGACTTCAAGTGAGTGAGTCCAGGTGACTGAATCCAAATGACTGAGTCCAGGTGACTGAATCCAAATGACTGAGTTCAAGAGAGTGAATCCAAGTGAGTGAGTTCAAGCGAATGAGTCCAAGAGAGCGACACCAAGTGAGTTAGCCCAGATAAATGAGTCTAGGTGTGTACACACAAGGGAGTGAATCCAAGCGAGTGAATCTAAATTGGTGAATCCAAATTAGTGAGCCCAAGAAAGTGAGCCTAAGAGAGTGAGCCCAAGTGAATAAGTCCAAGTAAGTGAGTCCAGATGAGTGAGTTCAAGTGAATGAATCCATATGAGTCCAAATAAGTGAGTCTAAGAGAGTGAGTCCTGGTGAGTAAGTCCAAGTGAATGAGTTCAAGTGAGTGAGTCCAGGTGACAGAGTACAAGTGAATGTGTCCAAATGATTGAGTACAAGTGAATGAGACTAAATGAATTCAAGTGAGTGAATCCAGATGGGTAAGTCCAAGTGAGTGAGTCCAGGTGACTGAATCCAAATGACTGAGTTCAAGTGAGTGAATCCAAGTTAGTGAGTTCAAGCGAATGAGTCCAAGAGAACGAAACCAAGTGAGTTAGCCCAGATAAATGAGTCTAGCTGTGTAAATACAAGAGAGTGAGTCCAAGCGAGTGAAACTAAATTGGTGAAACCAAATGAGTGAACCCAAGAGAGTGAGCCTAAGAGAGTGAGTCCAAGTGAATAAGTCCAAGTAAGTGAGTCCTGGTGAGTGAGTCCAGGTGAGTGAGTCCAACTGATTGAATCCAAATGACTGAGTTCAAGTAAATGAGTCCAGATGAGTAGGTGTAAATGAGTGAGTCCAGATGAGTGAGTTTAAGTGAATGAATCCAAGTGAGTGAGTCCAGGTGACAGAGTACAAGTGAATGAGTCCAAGTGAGTGAGTCCAGGTGACAGAGTACAAGTGAATGTGTCCAAATGATTGAGTACAAGTGAGTGAGACTAAATACTGACTTCAAGTGAGTGAATCCAAATGAGTAACTCCAAGTGAGTGAGTCCAGGTGACTGAATCCAAATGACTGAGTTCAAGAGAGTGAGTCCAAGTGAGTGAGTTCAAGTGAATGAGTCCAAGAGAGCGACACCAAGTGAGTTAGCCCAGATAAATGAGTCTAGGTGTGTAAATACATGGGAGTGAGTCCAAGCGAGTGAATCTAAATGGGTGAATCCAAGGTGAATCCAAATGAGTGAGCCTAAGAGATTGAGCCCAAGTGAATAAGTCCAAGTGAGTGAGTCTTGGTGAGTGAGTCCAAGTGATTGAATCCAAATGACTTGAGTCCAGGTGACTGATGTGTGACTTTAAGCAATTGGGTTCAAGTGAATTATTCCAATTTTTTGAGTACTTGTGAGTGAGTCCAGTTGAGTGAGTCTAGATGAGTGAGTCCAAATGACTTAGTTTAAGTAAATGTGTCTACACGAGTAAGCCGAAATGAGTGAGTCCAAGCGAGCGAGCCCTGGTGCGTGAGTCCAGGTAAGTGAGTGAATCCAAACGACTGAGTTTAAGTGAGTGAGTTCAAGTGAGTGAGTTTAAGTGAGTGAGTTCAAGTGAGTGAGTCCAGGAGTGTGAGTTTAGGTGTGTGAGTCTAAGGGTGTGAGTCTAGGTGTGTGAGTCCAGGTGTGTGAGTCCAAATGACTGAGCTTAAGTAAATGAATCTACATGAGTAAGCCGAAATAAGTGAGGCCAAGTGAGTGAGTCCAAGCGAGCGAGCCCTGGTACGTGAGTCCAGGTAAGTGAGTCCAGCAGAGTCCAAGTGAATGAGTCCAAATGACTGAGTTTAAGTGAGTGAGTCCAAGTGAGTGAGTTTAAGAGGGTGAGTTCAAGTGAGTGAGTACTGGAGTGTAAGTTTAGGTGTGTAAGTCCAAGTGAGTGTGTTCAGGTGTGTGCGTCCAAGAGAGTGGGTCCAAGTGAGTGAGTCTAAGGGAGTGAGTCCAAGTGAGTGAGTTCAGGTGAGTGAGTTTAAGCAACTGAGCCTAAGTGGGTAAGTCCAGGTGAGTAAATGAGTCCAAGCGAGTGAGTCCAGGTGACTGGGTCCAGGTGAGTGAGCCCAAGCGAGTGACGCCAAGTGAGTGACTCCAGGTGAGTGGTGTTAAGTGAGTTAGTTCAGGTGAGTAATTGAGTGAGTTCCAATTGAGTGCATCCAATTGAATTAATCCAAGTCCGTGAGTTGAAGTGCAAGTAGTAAGTCCAAGTGAGTAAATCCAAGAGAGTGATTGCAAGAGATTAAGTCCAAGTGCGTGAATTCAAATGAGTAAATCAAAGCAGTATCCAAGTCAGTCCAAGTTAGTGAATCCAAGAAAGTGAGTGAGTGCAAGAGAGTAAGTCCAAGTGCGTGAGTTCATGTGAGTGAATCCGAGTCAGTAAGTTCAAGTGAGTGAGTCCACGTGAGTGAGTCCAATTGCGTGAATTCAAGCGACTGAGTCCAAGTGAGTGAGTTCAAGCCAGTGTATCTAAGTACACGTGAACGAGTCAAGTTTATCTTACTCCATGCCAGGTTTAATAAAATTCTATTGCAGTTGTTCGTTCACACCGCCCCTCTTTGTTTCTGCAAATTGTCAGAGTAACCAAAAGCTTTTAAGGCACGATGGAAGATAACCTCCAAATAGAATTTCATGACACTTGGCACTGGCAATAGGAGTCATTTTAAAGCTAAATATCTTTAAGACACATAATCACCGATTGGTGTAGTCAAACTTGAATTGAATACATTTTTGAGATTCTTATCGAATTCAAACTCTTCAATAATGAACTATCTTAATTAAAAGCTCCTTTGCTCTCTTATAGTATTAAAATGTCTAGTTAGTATGGGCTTTCTTACAGCCCATGACCACATTTCAATAGCTTCTCCTACACCTGACGTTCACGTAACAAGTGGTTTAGAAAACATGTTCTGGGCTGACATCAGATGGTAGAGGTTGCAAGCTGTGCCTGTGCAATGAGTCTTAGCTTTAGACCCATTAGGCAACATTTAAGCATACTACCACTTACTTACTCATTATAGCGTCATTGGGATAAAAATACTTGAGCCTGTATAATATTCACTCATGTAGCTGCACTCATTCATATAAGTTATATTTGCTGCCGAACTGTGATAGGGATCAATTTTGTTTTTGCACTAAAATTGCTCAGATAGTTGGGTAATGCGTACACCAAATATCAGCATAATTAGTCCTTGTGCACTCAAGTTATTGATGCTTAACTCTTCAGACGTTCGATTTCCTATGTAAAACCATACAAAACAAGGGTTCACAAAAATCAAGATAATTCGAGATCCAGAATAGGGATCACTTTTTAATTGATATATGTTGAATAAAATTGTTCCTTCTATATCTGTTCCAAGTTTGAGAGCGCTACGACTTTGTGCACATGAGATACCGCGTGGCCAAATAATCGCAGTAATAGGGTACCCTTCTTTTGACACCAAAATTATGAATATAAACTAAATTTTAACATTCTAGCAGACCCTGCTGAAACGTTCCAATTTTGGGATTTCAAAGGCCTAAACCTCTATACAAAGTTCCCCACTTTAACATTCTAGTGTCAAATGCACCCTAGAACTTGGTTAACAATATTGCAGTAATATATTTTACTTAGAAATTCAAATAACATTGAAAAATATCCATTTACTATGGAAAATTATTAATCGTCAAAGAAATAGAACACTTTCTTGAAATTGAATAATAAAAACTGTAAGTAAAGTAATAAATACTTGTGTATACCTTCTCACCTATGCCTTTAATAATTTTCAGGTGAAAACATGCCATAAAATGGCTTCAAAATATCTAAATGTCAAGATATCAACCAACGACATAGGATCGTCTATCATGAAATTGAGTTTGTGAAATTCAAGTGAAGAATCTGTTTAAAATTTATCCCCTATTACCTCTCAGTGTTGTAGTGTGTATTTTCAACATATTTAATGCAAAATTGTATTATCTTTAAAATAAAAAATTGGAAAATCCTTTTGCCTGGAAGATAGGCAACACATCGTGCATACATGTTATGCGGGATGCCTATATCACAACAATATGTGTTTTGTAAAATAGGGTTGAAAAACTGTAAATCGGCCTCCATTTTCCAAGATGTGGCCGTAGAACAGCACGCACGATTGTGCTTTTTGATATGTTATTACTAGGTACTAATCTCCGTTTACCCAACAGATATAGTAATGAAAAACCAGAGACATTCAGATGCAACTTGAAACTTGAATATCCATTGGTTGAAATAAATGGGGCGGTACTCCATAAAAGTCTCATTTACACATACAAACACAAACGGCAAACGCCAGCTTATTACGCATGCGTTTACGTCAGTTATTTTGAAAATTTCCAAAGTTTTTCCAACTGTGCTACATATTAGATACATTACAAGTCTTTATTAAGACTCACACTATTCAATACACGAACGATTGTCAATAAGTAAGTTATAATTATATGAAAAGTTAATAATAATAATGAGTTGGTTAATTTGTAGAATTTTTCTTACTGCAAAATTGTTAATTAAAATGGATGATGAAAACGTCAACAATATTCAGTTGTCACCACCAAAAAAACGGCAAAAAAAGCACTTTTCTGTAGAGGTGAAACAAATAATTATGAACGCGTTTAAAGTGTGTGAAGAGCAGAATCCTCAGTGGAAAAAACACGACAAAGTGGAAAATGTTGCTAGATTGATAGGTAATGTTTTAATTTGCCTTCCAATCCACCTGCTTATATACTATAGTTTTAGGAATTGGTGTGGCCAGTGTTTACAACATACTTCGTGAGCACAAGCAACATCCTGATTATTTTGATGCTCCTAAGGCGTATCATAGACCAAGAGCTATTTTGGACAATGTTTCCGAAGAAGTCAAAAATGACATCAGGAGGCTTGTTCATAGTTTTTTTCTTTTAAATGAACCTCCCACTCTCGATAAAGTTTTAATGAAATTAAATGAAAATGAAGATCTTCCCAATTTTAAACGGTCTACTTTAAGAAAACTTTTAAAAGAAATTAACTTTAGGTAATTAAAACAACTACTTTTTACGGTATATAAAAAAGCTTGTTGTAGTTTCACAGCAAGATCTAGAAACAGCATTTTGAAAGAGAAGGATGATATCATTTCATGGAGAAGACGATATCTTCGCGAAATCAAGAAATTCCGAGAAGATGGGAAGAAAATCTATTATTTAGATGAAACGTGGGTTAATGCGGGTCACACTGTAAAAAAAGTGTGGGCTGACATGTCCATAACAAATCCACGAGATGCATTTTTAAGAGGGTTATCGACTGGCTTGAGAAATCCATCGGGGAAAGGGAAGCGGCTCATCGCCCTTCATATAGGATCTGATGACGGTTTTGTAGATAATGGATTACTGTTATTGGAATCCAAGAAAACAAATGACTACCATGAAGAAATGAACGCAGATACATTTGAACAATGGTTGAAAAATATTTTGCCAAGTCTTGAAGAAGGTTGCGTTATCGTCTTGGATAACGCAAGTTATCACACAAGAAAAATTGAAAAAATTGCGTCTAGCAACACAAGGAAAGCTGACATACAAAACTGGCTGCAGAAAAAAACTATCCCCTACGAAGAGAATATGGTGAGAGCTGAATTGTTATCTTTAGTAAAACAGCATGCACCTAAACACAGTGCTAACATAATCGACGAATTAACACAGGAAAGCAACAGAACCGTTTTGAGGTTGCCACCTTACCACTGCGAGTTGAACCCAATTGAGTTAATATCGGCGCAAATTAAAGGTGAAGTAGCTCGAAAAAACACCACATTTAAATTACAGGATGTCAAAAATCTCTTCCTTGAAGCTATTACAAATGTCACTCCCGACAACTGGAGCAATGCCTGTAGGCATGTGAAAGATGTTGAAGAACAGATGTGGCAAGTGGATATTGCAATGGACATAGTAGTCGAACCCTTCATAATTCATTTAGGCGACGATACATCGTCATCTGATTTTTCTTCTGAAAGTGAATAAGATTTGCTGGTAATTGTAAATATTTTCTACAAAATTTATAGATTTTCCAGATATTCTTCATTTGTTTGTATGTTTAGTTTCCCCGTTTTTCTGTTTGAAATATTCCATTTTTCCTGCATCTTTTTTTGCATTTTGTCATTCGTTTGTTATTTGTATTTGTTATTTACTGTTGTTTTGTACGCATTGTGTTATTACTTTAATGTCAATATAAGACTGACCATAAATTCAAGCCACCAAAGTCTTATCATTGAAGTAAACCCATTTTGGACAAATATTGATGAACATATAAAAAGCGGAGTCAGACGAATCATTCACCAATTTTACCTACAAAATGAACCACCAACAATAGCAAGAATAATGCTTACTATTAATGATAACGAAGAACTGGCGAGTTCAAAAGCACTACTTTGACAACATTGCTGAAGGAAATTGGATTTCAGTAAATATATATATATGCTGTAAGTAATGTCATTATATCTAAATTTTTTATTGTTGAAGGTATAGCAAAAGAAAAAGAAGTGTTAATGGCTAATGTTAATGGAAAAAAAGTGAAATTGTGACTTAAAGACAACATTACCTCCGGAACGGGTGTCATGAAGAAATGAACGCCGAAGTCTTTGAAAAGTGGTTCCAAGCAGTATTGCCGGCTTTGGAGGAAGGAGCAATGATAATTATGAATAATTCCCCATATCACAGCACAAAAGTATAGAAAAAATCCTGTTTCAGCAAAATAGGCAGAAATTCACATTTGGTTACGGAAGAACTCTATTACATATGAAGGCGATAGGGTTAGAGCTGAATTATTAACTCTGGTACAAAAACACGCACCGGCGAAAAAGAAATATGCTATTGACGAATTAGCTACAGCAGTTGGTCGTAAAAGTTAACGATTGCCACCATATCAATGCGAAGTTAATCCTATATAGAATTAATTTGGGTCTAAGTAAAACGAGAAGTAGCAAGAAATAATACCACCTTTAAAATCCAAGATGTACAGAACTTACTAAATATTTACTGGAGTTGCTATGTTTCCTCCGAAAACTGGAAGAAAGCGGTATCACATATAATAATAATAATAATAATAAAAACAAGCTCAGATTCTGATTAATATCTATTTTTTAATTCAACCAAAAATTATATCCAGTTTGCCGAATTGTTCTCGTGTGTACATATTTTATAGTTTTCCTGTGTATCCTGTATTTTTTTAGTATAGTTTCAGTTACAGTTCTATATTTTGCATATCGTATATTTTTATGTATTTTGGAATCTGCATTTTCTATTTTGTATAAAACATTTTTTGTTACAGACGTATATATAGTATGTTTGTATGTAATTTCTTTGTTTTATTGTAAAAAATATTTATTATATATGTATTATAATATGTGTAAACACATATCACCCGTGAACTTTTCATGGCTTTTTTATTAAATGAATAAAATGCAATTTTTTAAAATGTATGGTTATTATTTATACTAGCATAAATTTCGCGAAGTGACATTGTTTATAACGCATAATGAATTTATAATTTATATGAATGAACAATTCATATGCAAAATGTTCTATTGTAAATTTAACTTTCACATAAAACCAATCAGAACAATCTGTGCTGCCTTGTTTTTTTTAACTATATCTGTTCAGTGTCCAGAGTATAGTACTACACATACGGCAGATCTGGTTAAGGTTTTCTGCAGTTTTCCTTAGCTGTGACTCAAATGTGGGATTTGCGCTGTTCCATCTGTAAGTCGGCTGCAGCCGCACATTGGGCCTACATAATAATAATCGCCCCCTCCCTCCCGCACAAGCTTATAGCTTCTGGGGCCTTGGTTTAGGCTATGGGTTGTAGTAGTTATTATTATTATTTCCAAATAGAGGTTAATTTTGACCTAATAAATATAACTGGACTAATATTGGCACAGTCTAATAACAACCAGTAGATGCACTCTCACAAATATTTTTAACCGGCCGCTTGCGACCTTTAGTATTCTCGGGCTGTTGGAACAGCAGTTATGCTGTGATATCCGCTGCTCGTGGTTACCAGCATGCAATGACGGTGACAATCTGCAAGTTTTGGCGAACTAATCGTGGTAATCTGTGTGTGCAATATTCACAAAATCGAGTGAATAAGGTGTATATTTTTATACTGTAATATTGTGCTTCATATTTTGATATCAATTGATTCTTCAGTTCTCGTACATAAAATTATTGATTACAGTCTTTTTCTATTGCTTTTCCTAGAGTCAATTGCGTTTCCCTGTTTAGCAAATGATTTTCCAAATTATGAAATGTCAAAGCTATGTTGCAAATGACATTCCCTATTTGTCAAATCTATTTCCGTTTTTAGATAATGCTTTTCCCACTTTTTTTATTACATATCTATCTTCTACATTTCAAAATTGAAATACATATGTTCTATATAAACAGAAAAGATATTTACTTAAACAGATTTATTTTGTGTTTAGTCAGAAAAACACATAGTAACACCTATCATATACATACATATTTTGTAACCTAATTCAAAATTTGATTTCTTTGTAAACAGTCGTGTAAATATGATTCCATATGTTGAACATAATGCAAACAATTTTCTGGACTAATATGCTCAGATGCATTATGAACTGCCTCATATAATTTCATTTGACGGCTGAACTCTTTTTATTATCTGTTTCCACTGACTGAATAATTCTTCTATGGGATTTAGGAATGGACTATAAGGAGGTACAAACACTGGAAAATGACCATGGGCTCTAATGAGAGCCAATACTTCTTCATTCCTATGGTATCTAACATTGTCCATAACAATATGCGCTCCTTGTACACCATCCTGATGTAAATGGTTAATAAACGTTGTGAGAAATTCAGAAATGGGTACTGCATTGTAGGGCATATCTTGAATTTGAAATACATACAAGGAATTTGTGTTCATGGCCGCAGCAACAGAATAATTCCGTCCTCTTAATTGGGGTTTTATTTTTGATGCTCGGGTATTCTGCATAGACCTTCCGTAGGAAACTCTAGAGTTTACTTGAATGCCGTACTCATCAATAAAATAAATTTTTTCTCTTTCCACCATAATTCTATTGTACTGCACGGCGTAATCAAAACGAGTTTGAATTATTTCAGGTGTATTTCTTCTTTCAGGAACAAATGACGTTCTTTTAAAAAGGTAGTGAAAGTTCCTAAGAGCTCTATCAATCGTGGATACTGATATTTGTTGTAGAAGTGGCCATTCGTTAAAACATTTTTCTTTCAACTCGCGCAGTCAAGGAGCAGTCTACATCAACCCAGTCGCAAATTTGTTCTTTCTGAGCTAAAGATAATTTTGGTTGTCGATGTCCAGCACTTACCTTTGCAACATTATTAGTCCTCCTATAAGTTGCATACATTTTTCTTAACGGTATCAGGTAAAACTGAAAATTGTTGTGCTACATTTTTCACCGTGGAACCATTATTCAAAGAATTAATGATTAATATGCGTACTTCGTTACTTATCTTGGCGTTTTTTCTCCTTTGGCCATTATTCTGATTATTATCCATGGTTATTATCAAATATTTAAGTATGCAAAATTTTTCAGAATGTCAATTGACAATTATGGAAACACATTTGACATAAAGGGAATTTCATTGACAAAACATGCCTACTACTATAGAATAATTGGAAAACCATTAGACACACATTGAAACACAATTGACAAAAGAGAAAAAGCAATAGAAAAAGACCGTAATATAAAAGATAAAAAAGTTTCCTATAAAAGTTGTATAAATCTTAACTTTTATGTCCGAACTTTATAAGTCTTAAATTCTGTAACATTTCCATAGTTTTAGCCAAAAATGGAGATAGAGTAGTTTACGAAAAATCACTTTAAAGTGATTCTCCTGGGTAGCAAAAACGTTTTACTTTTTTACTTTCAATATTACTGTAAGTTCCGTTACTTTAAAGGGTTAAGCAATGGTCTCAGACGGCAGTAACTTTCAGTACTAATTTAAAGTTTTACAAACTTAAGTAGTTTCGGGCAAGTTACTGCTACAATCACAATACCATTTTAAGTTGCAACGACTTTAAAGTAATTATACTAAGTGGCAATATCGTTTCACATACTTTAAAAGTTACACGGAAGTAATGAAACTACATAGTTCTAACAAATAGTAGAAACAACTACATAATTACTAAAATATCCCGAACTGAAATAATCAAACTTATAATGTCATAAATTTAGTTGTAGTTACGTGAGAACTTCTCGTAGACCAAGAGCCAGCAACGTATTTCGAGTTGTCATTTCAACAGTCGTGAAAATTTGGGTACTAAATCTTATATACCTGCTGAACACTAAAAGTCAATTCTGGCAGCGCCCTGCGGCCGGGTTATACCACCCCAACATTATTAAGAGGGTGAAAAATAAGATTCTCTCTCTAACCCGCAAGCCGCTATATAACTGTCTCGCTCGCACTAACATGTAAACCTACATATACCTACTTTATTTATTGTGTCAAATTCAAGACTTTTAAAATAACACAAATGTCACTTTTTTAAATCAACATTTACAGCGTTTGGCAACATTTAGAATGGGAGGAAATGTTCTGGCAATATTTTTTATAAATAAAGAATACTATCGAAAGTAACCTCCTGAAATTTCATGACTGTTACTTTAAATAAATTGAATCTTATTTCTCACCTTCTTAGTAATTTTGGGGTAGTGTCCCGGCCGCAGGGGGCTGCCAGAATCGACTTTTAGTGTTCAGCAGGTATAAGATTTAGTACCCAAATTTTCACGACTGTTGAAATGACAACTCGAAATACGTTGCTAGCTCTCCGTCTATCGACTAAAGTTCCGATCTCAGTTACTTTTTCTCAGTACGTTGACTGCTATTTAGATGCTGCTTGGGTCAGTTCATGACGATGGTTCAATGATTCAGTGACGTATCCAGAGTTTTAACTTGGGGGGAGGCTTATTGTTATTAGTATTTGCTGAAAGATACTTTTTAACTTAATTTATTTACACTGACGATTATTATAACAATTTAATATTGGTTATTTTTCAATTTACTGCAGTGAATAAATAAACAGCATTCGAAAACCATACTAAAAACCGATGAGGGTTGTTTTTATAAAATGAATTAATTACAGGTACGCAGGTACCAAAAATAATAGTAAGTACACATAGAATACAGTTATACGATTTCTACTATTTCTACAATTTGATTTATGTCGAACAGATATTCTCAACGTTATACGTTACCAAACTTTACTATATTTTTCTTCGATCGTTAAAAAGCGTTTTCTGATATGCTAAAAGTGGCTCACATCATATTTGGATATATTAAAATGTGATGATTGTTACAATAATAACATAAATTTTATTTAAAAAAAATAGGACTCCATCTAATTTGGTCAATATCTTTTTAAGTATTTATTCAAAACTACTGAATGACCAATGAAGAACAATCAAATTGTAATACATGAAAATTAAAAAAAACTCAAATTTAATAATTAAATTAAGTATTAATCAAAAATGTATTAAATAAATTCAATAATGGTAGTACCTATTTTGAACATATGATGGTTTCCGGGGAAGAGCAAACAGACTCCCACCCCCACCCCCCATTGCTTGTTCATGGCCTGTGACTTGTATTATAATCGATATTGTATAAGGTATTACATCATGCATACCTACCTGCCACTTCTTACTTTAAGTATATACCATTGATTTCATAATGCTCTAGGACAGCAAAGCAAACATGATGCTATTTTTTCTTTTTTTTTTCAATGTAAATGTATAGGATGAAATAATAAAAAATAGCAACATATTCGCCTTGCTGTTCTAGATGATTATGAAATCGATAGTACATTCAAAAGGATATTACCGTCATATGGAATTTCCCATTTTTATATATAAAACAGTAAAAACAAATTATGAATGATACGATATGGTTTTTCTTAATAATTATTCAGTTCACTGACTGAATGAAAATTGAAACTTAAAAAATACTAATATGAATACTAATGAATTATTACCTAAATACCCCACTGATTGGATAGGAATTGGAAAACGATTTGTAAAAACGTTAGAATATAATCTTTTATACTTATGGCTCATGGATGGTATTTGTCGAAAGTCTCCTATAAAATTTTGCAAATACAGACAAAAATTTAAAAAATTTAAATGTAGATTTACACTAACTGTTTTATTAACAACAACGTAATAAAGCTAGTATATATTATATCAAGCATCCTCTTTCCACAAGCTATTCCATTACCACTGAAGTAGTCTGATTCCAGTGCCTCTACCGATGACTCTTTTGCAAGTTGTCTCAAATATCTGCTGTGAAGGTCTTCATTGTCTACAAATAATAAACGTAAAAACCACGAGATTCTTTTACCGAAATCTAAATTATCACTAATTTAATTTTTATGAACCCTTACCGTAATAATAATCAGGATTTATTTCTGTTGAAGACAATAGATTCCGTTTCACTTTGAAATCTTTTTCTTTAATGTTAATTTTGCTACCATTTCTCTGAATAGGTGTTACCATGTTGTCGGCTAACACAGTATTTAGTTCAATATAATTTAACAATACTGAAATCAATAATAATTTTGAGTTAAAAGATAAAATTATTTTGTATAACATTTTGCCACAAAATTGACATTAATGACATAGTCCAGGCGACAGGGTAAAAAAAGTCAAAAGACTTGATAACAGCAATTTTTTATTGTAGGGGGAGTGTGTGGTAAGTCTACATTCAAGTTTTCGTATTAATCGGAGGCTGCGAAGTGTCCGCCATCTTGGAAAAAGAGGTTAAAGTGTTTTTTCAATTTATCTCGTTAACCGTAGGTCTGAGGAAAGAAGTAATTGACAACGTTTTTGTCGGAAGAGAAATGTTTGTAATAAAAAAGTTATAAACAAATAACCGTAAAAGTCTAGGGGTTGCAAATCTTTGGGGTGAAATAACCATTTCATTTTTGGTCGTACGAGCAAAATTGTTCTGACCTTTCTTGTAGGCAATCTAAAAACGAATTTAGTGCTTCCGCTTTTTTGATTCCGTTCTTTGGTATAGTGGAAGGCAGCGGTCGAATGGAGGTAAGTCAAAAACGAGGCAGTAAGCACGTATAACGTTCTTCCTACTGGTACGTTATTTATCTCCTTAACCAAACGTCTGAGTAAAAAAATTGTTACCACCATTTTTGTCGACAATACGATTTTCTACAACTTCCTCAATACACTTCTTTAAGAAATGTTTGTAATAGCAAAGTTATAAACAAATAACCGTAAAAATCTAGGGGTTGGAAATCTTTGGGGTGAAGTAACCATTTCATTTTTGGTCGTGCGAGAAAAACTGTTTTTACCTTTCTTGTAGGCAATTTAAAAACGAACAATTTAGTGCACTCACTTTCTTGGTTTCGTTCTTTGGTATAGTGGAAGGCAGCGGTCAAATGGAGGTAAGTCGAAAACGAAGCAGGTAACGTTTTTCCTACTGGTAATTTATTTATCTCCTTAACAGTACGTCTGAGTAAAAAAGTTGTCAGTACAATGTTTGTCGGCAATACGATTCTCTACAACTTTCATGATACACTTTTTTGTGTCATATAAGTAGTTACAAAGTTATTAAAAATTTTTAAAAAAAAAATATATATATATATATATATATATATATACAGGGTGGGGCAAAAGTCCCGCAACGGCCAAATATCTCCCGAGGGGAAGGTTTTTTAAAAAAATGTTTCAGGCAAAAGTTGTATGGCTTTGAAAGAGGAATCATTTGCATACAAAACCATCTCCCACCCCTTCACCCCCTCCTGAGGGGTGGGGGTAACTTTTAAATTTTAAATGGCCAACCCTATTTTTTTTTGCTGATTAATATTCTCTAAGAAAAAACAAGAACTTTTGTCCGAAAAATTTTTTTTAAAAAGACGAATTTTGCGATTGACCCAACGAACAAACTTTGGATATTCCAAAATATTCCGACTCTTTTACGCGAAAATGACGGGGTTTTCAGAAAAATTACAAGAGGTAAAAAAGGCTTAGAATTTTGCAAAAAATCTAGGAAAAAAAAATAAACAAAAAAATTTTTGAACAATTTTTGAAAAAAAACATGATTTTTGAAAATGTGCACACGTTTACATTTTTTTGTTTATTTTTTTTTCCTAGATTTTTTGCAAAATTCTAAGCCTTTTTTACCTCTTGTAATTTTTCTGAAAACCCCGTCATTTTCGCGTAAAAGAGTCGGAATATTTTGGAATATCCAAAGTTTGTTCGTTGGGTCAATCGCGAAATTCGTCTTTTTAAAAAAAAATTTTTCGGACAAAAGTTCTTGTTTTTTCTTAGAGAATATTAATCAGCAAAAAAAAATAGGGTTGGCCATTTAAAATTTAAAAGTTACCCCCACCCCTCAGGAGGGGGTGAAGGGGTGGGAGATGGTTTTGTATGCAAATGATTCCTCTTTCAAAGCCATACAACTTTTGCCTGAAACATTTTTTTAAAAAACCTTCCCCTCGGGAGATATTTGGCCGTTGCGGGACTTTTGCCCCACCCTGTATATATATATATATAAATGCTGTAATATTGGTTAATTAAAAATAATAAATTATTTTTAAAAATTTTATTAAATATTTTGAAACTGTGAATAATTGCCGTTTGATCGTAGATAAATACTTTATAATAAATTGATTTTTAAAATGACTGAACTTTGGATATGCTTTTCAACTTCCCTCTTTTATAAATTCTAATATGATTTGAAAATATCTTTTAATAGATTTAATAATGCAATGGTTATATAAAATTAATGTTACGTTAGTTCTTGACTAACTCAAGTTTACGTAAGAGAGTTGGGCGCCAGTTAAATAACTTAAATTAACAGAATGATATTTAATAAAGACTCATCTCAGGGTGAATGTGGATTCTTGTGGTATTAAAAAAAATATACAAATTGAAATTTAAAAACACTTTTAAAATTGAAATCTTAATTAATTTTTAACTATTACTAAATTGTTCAAATCACTTTATTACACTTCACAAACGATAGTCTTTTCTTCACCAAATGCCAATACAAAAAGGAAATAACTTCCTACCTTTTTATAATATTTCTTCTTTCCTTTAGTATAGATGTCCTCTTTCCCAAACCATAGGCAGAGTAGATCACTTTATGTTGACCCAGGGCTGGTTTCCAATTCAGGGTTGACTTTCTTCCTTTTGCATGGATTTTCCATATAATATCATCCACACACTTGACTTTGGAACTCACTTTTGTTTATTAAGTGCAGGTTCAATTTCCCTTTTTCGTAAGATACTTATAGTTGTTTTTGTGTTTAATTAAATAAAACACCCGTTTATGGTTTTAACGTTGATTTATTATCTTGCCTAACTTTAGCAAGTAATTTATCTTAAAGGTGGTTCTTTATAATCATATACACTTTTACAATTTATACTTTTTACACCTCCGCCGTATTCAAATCACCAACTAACTTAACTTGTCTATTTAATTCTAGACTATTTAAATTTTTACAATATTATCCTCCACGACTTTACTCTGTCGCTTTATATCAGGAAGTGCCTAAAACTATCGTTTTCTAAGCTTATATACTATTGACTATTTACATAATTATATTACACAATTTGACGTCACCTTATCGATCTAATACAATGACTATACTATTTACAACATATAATACATAATAGCAGATTAATATTCTTATAAAAGTGACACATCTATTACATATTAATTACACAATACTTTTACGCAATAATAACGATCTATTTACATTAATAAAAACCTTTAAAGAATCACATAACCCGTCGATATACACATTTGGGATTATACATAATTGAATTACATCATAACAAACTTGCGAACAACTGGATGTTACGTATACTTAAGTAATCGGTGAGTAAGCTATATGATAATAAATAAAGAAACATGTATTATTTAACCTTATTAAAAAGTATATACATTGATTGTATAATCAATGACACACCATTAAAATCTTAAATTTATTTTTAACGGAAAAGTTGATAAAAATATTTCAAAAGTGTTAGTATTTAACAAAGATTTTAGATTTTCACAAAATTTTCAAAATTTTCCAAAATTTTGAAACTACCATCCACAGCAATATATATAAATATATATACAGAGTCTTCATTAAGTTTGGAACCGGCTTAATATCTTCAAAACTATTAACTGGATTAAATTGAAATTTGCGGTGTGCATTTTATAAATTAATATCTATTGTACCTAATTTTTTCACCTGCTTTGCATCGTTACTTTACGAGATACACAGCCAACTTGATTTTTTTTAAATAGCAATGGGGGTCAAATTTGACATCATTTGAAAGCTTATTTTTTTCTGAGTACCATTATGTAATACACGTGTTGTATCATTTTGACAAAAATCGCCAAAAAAATTAAAATCAACGAAACATGTTTTATCCACAAAATCAAAAGTGTTGAATAAATTAAAAATTAAAATATTTAGTGATCTTACAAAATTCATAGAAATGTCAAAAGTTACACATTGACAGTAAATATTTAAGTAATTTTAAGTAAAAGTAAATTTTAAGTAATAAATTTAATTTTGTGGATAAAACATGTTTCGTTGATTTTAATTTTTTTGGCGATTTTTGTCAAAATGATACAACACGTGTATTACATAATGGTACTCAGAAAAAAATAAGCTTTCAAATAATGTCAAATTTGACCCCCATTGCTATTTAAAAAAAATCAAGTTGGCTGTGTATCTCGTAAAGTAACGATGCAAAGCAGGTGAAAAAATTAGGCACAATAGATATTAATTTATAAAATGCACACCCCAAATTTCAATTTAATCCAGTTAATAGTTTTGAAGATATTAAGCCGGTTCCAAACTTAATGAAGACCCTGTGTATATATATATATATATATATATATATATATATATATATATATATATGTATATATATATATATATATATATATATATATATATATATATATATATATATATATATATATATATATATATATTAGGGTGTATCGAAAAATTTTTTTTTCGCCGGCTTAGCAAAAAAATAATAGTTTTTGATGAAAAACATGCCTTCATGATAATAATTCGTAATTTAAATTATGTTTAGGGGTGCCACCAGTGGCTCAAAAACCCAATTTTTGACTGTTTTTGTGGTTAGCCTCTTCCAACTTCTACCAGTTCAATCAGATAAACACTAATTTTGGATATTTTGTGCCCAGACCACTACTCTATAATTCCACAATACAAACCACTTAATACTATTATTCCCTAGCATGAAAAAAATCCCCTAAAAGTTACTATTTTTGCGATTTTCTGATATTCTTTAGCTAACTTTTGTTAATTCCATCACATAACAATGCGCGTTGGGGGTTTTGTGCTAAAACGAATACCCTATAATCCCACAATACAAAAAGCTTAATACTGTTACTTCCAAAAAAAAAATCTCCTAAAAGTCACTATCTTAGCGATTTTCTGATATTCTTTAGCTAAACTTCTGTTAATTTCATCACATAACAATGCACGTTGGGGGCTTTGTGCTAAGACGAATACCCTATAATCCCACAATACAAAAAACTTAATACTGTTACTCCCTAGTGAGAAAAAAATCCCCTAAAAGTCACTATTTTAGCGATTTTCTGATATTCTTTAGCTAACTTCTGTTAATTCCATCACATAACAATGCGCGTTGGATATTTTGTGCTAAGACGAATACCCTATAATCCCACAATACAAAAAACTTAATACTGTTACTTCCTAGTGAGAAAAAAATCCCCTAAAAGTCACTATTTTAGCGATTTTCTGATATTCTTTAGCTAACTTCTGTTAATTCCATCATATAACGATGCGCGTTGGATATTTTGTGCTAAGACGAATACCCTATAATCCCACAATACAAAAAACTTTATACTGTTACTCCCTAGTGAGAAAGAAATCACCTAAAAGCCACTATTTTAGCGATTTTCTGATATTTTTTTATCTAACTTCTACCAATTCCAACAGATAACCATGTGCGTTGGAGATTTAGTACAAAGATCAATACTCTACTTTCCAAAATACAATTAACGTAATACAGTTATTTTAATTACAATAAACTTAATTATCTGGTAATACAATCCGAGCGCGGACTTAGATTCAACTAAAGGGGTCAAGTGTTGTATGGAATTCTATTAGTCAAAAAACACTTTGTAATAAAGATCCAATCTGGAAGCATCAAAAATATACTAAAAGGACAATTGAATTGGTCAAAGCAGAAACTGAATATGTCCCAACCACCTTGTTTTGAGAAAAACAAGAAAAACTGAATTACTCAATGTTGCTTTTATGGACTTTCGTGACTTTTTGGGATATGAAAGAAGGGTATCTATTAGGTAAGATCACATGATTCAATTTACTTAAAGTTTTGTATTCTAAGAGAAAAAAATTCATATAAGACGTGGACATGTTCAGTTTCTGCGTTGATTGCAAAGAATACGCAAGAAACTATTTTGTGACCAGTGCCGACCTTTGAGGGGGTGCGAGGTCGGGCGCAGCACGAGGGCGCTAGGCTGTTTGGGGCGCCGAAGTTGGTAAAATCATTAAAATCATTCAATAACAGTTACTTTTTAAAGTTAATAAGGGCGCTCTGAACGACTCTTCCCGAGGGTGCCGAGAGGCCTAAGACCGCCACTGTTTGTGACAAAACAACAACTGAACTTAATATTAACAAAAGAAATCTGAAAATCCTAAATACAAATAAAAATATTTTTAAACATTGTCTGCTTTCACTGTGCTGTCTTCCTCTTTCTCTTTCATAGGCCATTTTAGGATAAAATTGCTGGTAAAATTCGTCAAATTCTTTCTGAATGTACTTCATAAATCTTTCAGTTTTGGAGAGGTTGTGGAGTCAGTGGGAAATACCTTCAACTGTTTCCTAGGTTGTTCAGTTTTACTTTCTTCTTCGTAAACACTGTTACTAGTTGACTTAGAAATTTTTGTTGATTATTTTGTTGATTCAGAAAATCGCTAAAAATAGTGACTTTTAGGGGATTTTTTTCTCACTAGGGAGTAACAGTATTAAGTTTTTTGTATTGTGGGATTATAGGGTATTCGTCTTAGCACAAAATATTCAACGCGCATTGTTATGTGATGGAATTAACAGAAGTTAGCTAAAGAATATCAGAAAATCGCTAAAATAGTGACTTTTAGGGGATTTTTTTCTCACTAGGGAGTAACAGTATTAAGTTTTTTGTATTGTAGGATTATAGGGTATTCGTCTTAGCACAAAGCCCCCAACGTGCATTGTTATGTGATGAAATTAACAGAAGTTTAGCTAAAGAATATCAGGAAATCGCTAAGATATTGACTTTTAGGGGATTTTTTTTTTTGGAAGTAACAGTATTAAGCTTTTTGTATTGTGGGATTATAGGGTATTCATTTTAGCACAGAACCCCCAACGCGCATTGTTATGTCATGGAATTAACAAAAGTTAGCTAAAGAATATCAGAAAATCGCAAAAATAGTAACTTTTAGGGGATTTTTTTCATACTAGGGAATAATAGTATTAAGTGGTTTGTATTGTGGAATTATAGAGTAGTGGTCTGGGCACAAAATATCCAAAATCAGTGTTTATCTGATTGAACTGGTAGAAGTTGGAAGAGGCTAACCACAAAAACAGTCAAAAATTGGGTTTTTGAGCCACTGGTGGCACCCCTAAACATAATTTAAATTACGAATTATTATCATGAAGGCTTGTTTTTCATCAAAAACTATTATTTTTTTGCTAAGCCGGCGAAAAAAAAATTTTTCGATACACCCTAATATATATATATATATAAATGATTAGAAGTAATAATGCGCGTAGAGATATACAAGAAAGAGTTATAATAATGGGATATCGCGCAACAGAGAAGAAAGAAAAAATAAGTTGCAGCCGTCTACACGTGTTTCACACTTATTAGTGATCATCAGGACGGCATAGCCAGACAAAATGATGAGATCGCATTTCCTGTGTATTTTTCTAGTCCAAACCCACCATTTTCAAGCGTCCGATTGTGCTTACATTGTACTATTGCAGATTAAATTGCTTCGCGTTGTTGACATAGTGGTTTTGCATTACTAAAAGGCACGTCTCAAATGATGACAAATTTTAATACAAAACGTAAACATACAAAACTGTCTATAGCTTTCAATTTTTACAAGCCAATTGTCTATAACGGGATTTTAATTTTATTTAACCATGATCTTGCATATCTTCTTACTGTAAAAATGGTTAAATTTACCCTCAACTTTCACTAGCAAAAAATTGGGTAAGAGTTTTCCATATCGAATTCCAATTGCCTATGGAATTTACTAATTAGTGTTAATTAATGGTGCTAACCTAAACAAGAAAATGAAGAATCTGGGTCACTAAAATTAAGAGGGCAAAATGCACCCAGAATCACGCTCATATTTCACCCTGTATTTAGGGTGTAAATAAATATCCCACACAAAAGAAACTCGGATATGGGGACACTTGGCGTCAGCAGAGTTGTAACAAAAAGTTGTCATATATGTAAGTGTTTTGTAAAAGCTGAAAATTGATCACTAAGCAGTTTATGTAATACAAAACTGGAAAATATTGAATTTTGACTATTTGTTTATCCAAATTTAAAACATTTAAATCAAAATGAGTTTATCTTACTAAAAATTTAAAAAAATCTTACCTGGTAACATACACGACGACGCTATATAAAAATCAAGCGCGCTTAGTAGCATTACTTTTATAGGTCAGTCAAACTGTACGAAAAATGGGCTTAACTTGGAAAATGGAAGTACATAAGATTTTTTTCTTCCAGCATGTAGGGGGTTTAGCAAAGCTTAACTTGAAGTTTTCGACCTCAAATTCATATGAGCTTTTTCCGTCATTTTGAAAAGAAGGGATGAAGTGTTATTTTGAAATTATCTCTGTAACAGAGTTATTGTTTAACTGTCGATGAGTAAGGAAGTGTCGCGACCTCGCTCCATATTAGTTAACAATAACAGTGAAAGTGTCAATAGTGCAATAAAAGTAGGTCAGAAAACATGACGTTGTGTTTGTTTGATATAACACGTAAACGTAACGTAAGGTAAAAAATAATTAAAAAAAAAAAAAGTAATGTTTACAAAAAATGGAAAGACTTCAAGATCTTAAATTAATGTGCAAGATGGCGAGTCTTACAGATTATTAACCAAGATGCTCTCAGAAAATAATTATTCGTGGCATTCTTATGAAAATAAACAAGACAGGCCAATAAAAGTAATCGTCAAAAATTTACACCATTCTTTCAACGCAGATGAAATAGTTCAAGAACTTCGTAAAAGAGGATACAAAGCACTTGATGCTATAAATAAACTTAAGTGGAAAACAAAGCAACCATTAAATATGTTTATGCTAGTTTTCAGACAAGATGAAGATGTTAATAAAATTTTTAGCATTTCAGATATAATGGGTATTAGAGTTGAAATACAACCAATTAAAAAATCTAAGCTGGTACCTCAATGTAAAAGATGTCAGGCTTATGGACATACGCAAAAATATTGTGCCAAGGAACCACGTTGTGTCAAATGCACTGGTAAGCATCTTACTATAGAGTGTACAAAACCAAACAGTGCAGTATCGAAATGCGTCCATTATGGCGAAAATCATCCTGCAAGTTATCGAGGATGTATAGTCGCTAAAGAAATGCAGAAACTGAAAACTAGGTCCATGAAAAAACCTAATTGACCCAAACAACCAGTAAGAGATAAACAACAGGTAAATGCTGGAACAAATATCCAAACAAAAAAACATATGTCAGATAAAAGAGTAAGTATGCCATATAGTCAAGTTGTAGCAGGTACAGCTAATATTAATAAAAATTCTCAAAACACAAAACAAACTACGCCCATGGATCACACTTTGCAAATGATCCTAGATAAATTAAATAACCAAGAAAAACTGTTCACAAAATTTGATGAGCGTTTAACCAAACTAGAATATAGCGCCAAAGGAGCTATCCCTAAAAATAAAAATGGCTAATGATCTAAGAATCATGGCATGGAATGCCAATGGATTGCTGCAACACCAGTAAGAATTGCAAGCAGTCCTTGATATAGAGAAAATTGATGTGTGCCTCATATCTGAGACTCATTTCACGAAAGAGTCATACATCAAATTTAAAGGAATTAAAGCCTATCATACAATCCACCCGGATAATGCAGCAAAAGGAGGAAGTGCAATTATTATAAAGGAATCCATTTTACACCACCAAGAAATGGGTTATCAAACAGCGAAAATACAGGCCACATCTGTAAGTATTAAAACTAAATTATATGAAATAATGATCACGGCAATATATTGCCCACCGAGATATACTATAAAGAAAGAACAATATGTAGACTTCCTCAGTAGCCAAGAAAATAGATTCATCGTTGGTAGTGACTTTAATGCAAAGCACACACACTGGGGATCTAGACTAACTACAACTAAAGGTAAGGAACTTTTAGCAGCAGCAACAGAGCTTAAATGCGAAGTATTATCATCCGGTAAGCCAACGTACTTGCCTACTGACCTGCATAAAATTCCTGATCTCATAGACTTCTTTGTAATCAGGAACATTTCAACCAATTATATCCATGTTGAAGAAGCATGGGATATTAACTCAGATCACTCTCCGATACTATGCACACTAAGCGACAGTGTAATCCAAAAAGAAAATCCACCGAGCTTAACTAATAAGATGACAGATTGGCAAAGCTTCAAAATCCAACTTGAGGAACTTATTGAGCTTTCTGTTCCATTAAGAACAGAAGAGCAACTAGATGATGAAGTTGATCTGTATGTCAAAAACATTCAACAAGCAGCATGGGATAATACACCTCAGCTTACCCGTAGAACAAAAGGAAATAACTATCCTAAAGAGATTAGGAACCTTATTTCAGAAAAGAGAAAGCCCAGACGGAAATGGCAACAGACTAGAGCACCAAGAGACAAAACAACTTTGAACAACGCAACTCAACAATTAAAGCGCGAAACTCAGCTTATCAAAAACGCGTCGATTGGAAACTACCTGAGGGAATTAACTAATGACAACAAAACAGATTACTCACTCTGGAAGGCTACCAAACGACTAAAAAGACCTGTTCTACATAAACCTCCAATTTGAAATACAGATGGAAGTTGGGCCCGAAATAATGCCCAAAAAGCATATAGGTTTGCAGAACATCTAGAGAGTATTTTCCAACCAAACGATGGAGAAGAACTTCAAGATTGGAATCAACCGGAACAAGAAGATGTTATCATCAGACCTACCTAGCCAAAGGAAGTCTCAGATGAAATTAAAACAAATATCAACCCGAAAAAAGCTCCTGGCTTTGACCTGATCACTGGCGAAGTATTGAAGCAACTTCCAAGAAAAGTTATAGTAAAACTTACCGATATTATTAACGCATCCTTCAGACTGAAGTATGTCTTTAAGATGTGGAAAGTTACAGAAGTTATAATGATTCCTAAACCAGGTAAACCTCCTCAGGACGTAGCATCATATAGACCTATATCGTTGTTACCAGTCATTTCGAAATTATATGAAAAAATACTCCTTAAGAGACTAAAACCTATAGTAGAAGAAAATAATCTGATTCCCTGTCACCAAGTTGGATTCAGAAAAAACCACTCGACCATCGACCAAGTCCACAGGATCATAAACGTCATTGAAAAATCACTAGAAGAAAGAAAATGTTCCAACGTCTTCCTCGACGTCGCTCAGGCTTTCGACAAAGTGTGGCATGAAGGCTTGTTTCACAAACTAAACCGTTGTCTGCCACAACAACTTTCACAACTTTTACAATCTTACCTATCCGAAAGATAGTTTAGAATTAAACAGGAAGATTCTTACTCTAAATTAAAGGAAATTAGAGCAGGGGTGCCACAAGGTAGTGTGCTAGGTCCGGTACTTTACCTACTATATACTAGTGATATCCCAAGCCTTGAACATGAAACAATAGCAACATTTGCTGACGACACCGCAGTCATTGCTATCGGAAAAGATCATGAAGAGGCCGCAGAGAAGCTTCAAACCTGCATTAATAAAATTAACACCTGGACTAAAACTTGGCGCATCAAGTTAAACGAAAATAAATCTGTTCATGTAGACTTTACTAATAAACAGAAGCAACATCTACCTATTAGAATCAACGATACCCAGATCCCTTATGCTGACTCGGCCAAATATCTGGGAATGACTTTAGATGCTAGACTCCGCTGGAGAGTCCTTGTTAAAAAGAAACGCGAAGAGTTAGGCATAAAACTGAAAAAAATGTATTGGCTACTTGGAAGAAACTCCAAGCAGTCTACATATAACAAACTGCTTCTGTATAAGCAAGTACTAAAACCAGTTTGGACCTATGGCATTCAACTCTGGGGTTGTGCCAGCAAAAGCAACATTCAAGTGATCCAGCGCTTCCAGAACAAAGCACTAAGGAACATCGTTGATGCACCCTGGTACTGCTGAAACAGAGACATTCATCGGGACCTTCAAATGGATACTGTTGACCAAACCATAGCCAAATTTGCCAGTAGCCACGAACAAAGGCTACTCAACCACGTGAACGTCGAGGCCATCCAGCTCCTGGACAACACAAATATATTAAGAAGACTCAAGAGAACGAAGCCTTTTGAGTTAGTGAAAGAGTGATAGGCAAAGCAGAGCATTGTGCGGGTTGTGCTACATGTTAAGTTTAGTGTAGTTAAGTTACTAGAACACAAGGCAAACTAGTGAGTAAAGACCTTAGTTTAAGAGTTTTCAAACGTAATAATCTAAGTTAGAAAAAAATTGCTCATTGATCTACACAAAAAGATTAGATTGTAATAACATTAAAGGACCTATAATGGTTAACTTTAAATAAATAAAAAAAAATCTCTGTAACAGTAGGTCCGACAAAAAATTTGTATAAAGCATTTTGGTCGCCAATACGATTGTCTACACCTTTTTCATTTTTTATATTACGCGAAAAAGTTTCAAATAAAAGTTGTAGATAATCGTATTTCCGACAAAGTTGCTTCATACAATTTTTTTGTCGGACCTACTGTTACAGAGATAATTTCAAAATAACACTTCACCCTTTTTTTCAAAATGGCGGAAAAAGCTCACATGAATTTGAGGTCGAAAACTTCAAGTTAAGCTTTTCTAGACCTCTCCTGCATGCTGGAAGAAAAAAATCTTATGTACTTCCATTTTCCATTTCAAATGTTTGGTTTGACTGGACTATTAGCGACTGCTGACCAACTCGGTTCTATCGGAATCGAATCCTGCTGCTCCGGTGAGAGTTTAGCATAGTATCTAGCACTAGACATGTGTCTAGTGCTAGATACTACACTACCGAGGCTAGATTGGATTAATGGTATTGGAATTTAGCCAAATCTAGAGGAACTCCGCCCTAAATAAAGATTTTCATCATGCCAAACATCACAGTGACACAGAACCTACAGTTTTACTTTATTATTCGATAAGAAGGCGTGTTTTAATTTCTCTCTGCTATAAAAAATTATCAAATCGGATGGGATCGAACTTGCGACCCCTGAATTATAAAGAAAACAAAAAAACCAGTAATCCATAGAAGCTGGCTACATGTAATTAGTTTCGGTACGAAGCACAATTCCTTTAAAATCCTCTGGTCAAGTTTAAAATTTGATTTTTACCCGAATAGTCAGTGTATATAGTAGGATTCTGAAATACCGTAGTACTAGGTTGTGGAATTATTTATAAATGGATCAAAAGAGACACAAATGTTTCAAATCATGCGACCAACGTCAACGCTGCAACTTAGGGTATGCTTTCTCGACTGCTTCTGTAGCTACTGTTTTTTCAAAAAAATGTGATGTAGGAGACTTCGTGCATCCCTTCAGGCTAAATAAAACAAAAATCTAGAAATCTAGCAAATAGACTGATACTTTTTATCTGTCAGTTATTATTACTCGTTGTACAATCGCTCGTTTCTCATCCTAAAGCAGAAAGATGTTCTTGTTTATTTTAGTGTTATTGATCACTATTGAAGACAGTATTTTATTAGTTAACACGTCAGACTCGTGTAAAGCAAAAAGTAATATTAAAATACACAGAAAACAACATTTTGATTATTATGGTAAGTATTTCGAAAAAACAAATACCTAACTTAATATTTATTTACTTAGCTATTCTTTACTGTCGTAGACCTTAAAATAAATTGAAGCTTTTGCTAGGCTATTACTTAAAAGGTTTTAAACAATAAAACACACTTAAAGAGTTTTACACTTCTGAGGTGTCAGACCTTAAACTTTAAAATGCATTTTGAAGACACTCTCAGCGTTTACTCATAGGATTTTCTTTATACGAAAAGCTGTGATATTCTAATAATTTGATCTATTAAATAAACGAATGAAATGAATCGTTTTGCTTTATGGCAATAATGAATCCTATGGACACAGTGGTTATTTTTGGGAAGATTCTCAGAAATTAAAAATTAAACGCATGTTACTTCCAAACGCCATTATGGTTACTACATTTACCAACTCTCTTCTACAGTGTGTTTTTTGTAAACGATAATATAGGAAATCCAATGGAATTTTATCATTTTTTTTCCTAAATTTGTACCCTTGCAAATGTAAATAGAAATTTTGGTATCAATCGAAAGAAGAATTTATTCTACCTCAAAAACATTTTAAACTTTATCAAGAAAACCAAACTGTTTAGAAAAATACTTAAAAAGCTTATTGATTTATTGCTTTTGGTAATAAGCTATAAAAAAAACTAGCGGTTAACGCATCAGATTCGTAATTAGAAATCGCGGGTTCAAGCCCCATTCTCGTATACTTTTTTTAATTGTATTCCTTACTAATTACTAGTTTTAGAACATTATTACAATTATTATTCGTTTTTTTATTATTAGATATTTTTGCTGAGGGGGGTTTACCGTTACTTTTTGTACAATTTCAATTACCTAACAAAAGCAAATGAAAAAAGAGCATAAAACTAATAATAGTTGTACTAAAGTTTTAAAAATAATAATTAGTTAGCAATACAATTTAAAAACGCAATAAATCAATAAGCTTTTTAAGTATTTTTCTAAATAGTTTTTGGTTTTCTTCATAAAGTTGAATATGTTTTTGACGTAAAATGAATTATTCTTTCGATTGATACCAAAATTTCTACTTACATTTGCAAGGGTACAAATTTAGGAAGAAAATGATAACATTTCATTATATTTCCTATATTATCGTTTACAAAAAACAGACTGTATGTATTTAAACATTGAACCTGTTTCTGAGACCGAATAAATGATTTAGGTAAAAGATAAATTTTCTGAAAAAGTTGTTTCCAGTAAAACAAATCTATTCATGTTATCTCTATTGATTATAAATAAAAGAAAAGTCATGAAATATCAAAATGGAAAGCCTCATTGTTAGACAAAAAATTAAAAAAAATAATTTACTTGACAGTAAACAAAATACTAAGAAATTTCTTATTATTGTTGTTTGTAAGCTGTTGTGCTAATATGCAAACAGTAATATATTTACTATTTTTCTAGATGAGCCAGATACTTATGATGAGTATTTTGAACCACTCAAAAATGTTAGTCTACACATGAACAATTCTGCAGCAAGGTGTAAAACGAGACTAAGCAATATACAAATTATCTTTATAGGTTTATTATTAATAAAATTATTAATGGAGGTATAAGTTTTTCTTTATTTTTATGTCTTAAAAATGCAAAAAGAATTAGACCTACTAGCTATGTAAAAAATGGTGTCAGGCAGCAGCGTGCCGTGCATACGAGACAGTAGAAGCATTCCCGATATGACGTATCACGCTCGTACACATTGCGTATGAGCGTAATAGCGCATACGTCGTATGCATTTTTGCCAATCCTAATGGGTTCGGTTATGGAAATAAATTGGATACATTTGATTGGTCAGCAGTATTGGCGCAATTGTAATTATTCAAATTTGAAATTCGTTATCTTTATTTTTTACACTTATTTAGGTACTTCAAATTATGAAACAAAACGTTAAGGTTCAGCTAAATAATATAAAATAATTAAAATAGAGTAAACACTGAACGACCATACATAATCGGTGCGATTCTGTTTTAAAAGATAGCAATATTGTTATCAAGCATAATTTGCATAGTTATTGATACGTACTTCTGCACGTTTATTTAAATAAACAGCTGTCTGTAAATTATGAGGTGCTTTCTTTTGCACTGGTAATGAATTAAATTTTGTGTAATGGTGATCTCGTAGATTTACATTTATTTTTATATCTTATATTAAGCCAAGCCTGTTATGGAATTTATAACAAACGTTATTAAAAAGGAGTACAAACATGGGAAATAATGGGTAAGCATAGATATCAATAATAATCATAGCTAATTTGCATAGTTATTGATACGTACTTCTGCAGAATGCTGATCAGTTACTTCTTTTATGCGAAATATATTTTCATCTGAACCAAACAAGTATGTGTACCCAGGAGGCAGAATATGTTTACACCTATTTTCTATTTCCATATTATTGCACCAAATTGTCTAACAACACAGTTATTCACATTAATTTAATTACTGTCACCTGTCATGTTTAACTGTTTACAATACAAAACAACTCATCGTGCACATCACGTGAGCACCCCCAACCAATCAAAAGTCATACATTTATTTCCATAACCGAACCCATTAGGATTGGCAAAAATGCACGTCGTATCGGGACTGCTTCCACTGTTTCGTATGCACTGCACGCTGCTGGACTGTCAGGTGTCTTTCTTGTTCCGTATTGAAATAATTTCGTTTATTGTAATAATTAGGCATAGGATTTCTATGCATTTTCATGTTTTTTCTGCTTATAGCAAACATATGCAGAGTTATATTTATACATGTTTAAGCCACATATGAATCACATAATATGTCAATTTGAAAATGCATATAAATGCATATTTAGGTGTTTTTTATAAATGCATGCATATTTTAGCATTTTTAAACGAGTGTGCATATTTTACCACTTTTTGAGCGTTTTACATGCTTTAATTATGAAATTTCTAATATTTTTTAAATAATTTTAGCATTTTAGACAACCAACTAAGGGCGGCTTAGTTGAGTCTAGGGGAAACCCATAATTTAAGCTTATTGTTAAATACTAGGCTTTAAAATATTTTTACTGCCTTAACCATCTGTGTACTTGTTAATATTTTTTAAGAAAGAGAAAGTTTCAACTAAAATTTAAATACTTACATCTTGCGGTATTGTGATAAATAGGTATTAGGAAATTCCAAAGACCCTTTGACAACTTCCTGTTCATAGAAAAATTTGCCTGTACTTTTGTTTACTAATCTTGTAATCTTTCAATTAAGACAGTTCAGAAATTGCAAACTGCATTTCAGTTTGAAATTTTATAGTGTAAAGATGGGTAAAGAAAAGGGTCCGTGTCTGTTACACTTCGAAGTTATGTTAAGGAATTCAGTGTTCTTACAACTGACGATAAGGTGTTGTATTGTACAGTGTGCGACGATAAAGTGACTGCAACGAAACGCTTTCAAGTTACACAACATCTGAACACGGTTCGACATCAAAAGTGTGTTGCCCTGAAATCAAAAAAACAAACATTGTTACTGGGGTACCTTAATAATTCGCGCGGTGAGTCCAGCAAATCGATCGAATTTAATAAAAAATTATGTAGTGCATTAGTGGCTGCAGATATCCCGTTAAGTAAAATTAATCACTCAGCATTTCGTAATTTTCTGGAAGAAATTTCAAAAATGCCAATACCCGACGAGTCTACACTCAGGAAAAGTTATTTACCTCGTTTATACGAAGAAACCATAAAATCAATTAGAAAACATGTAGCGAATAACTACATATTGGTTTCTATTGACGAATATACTGACACTACTGGAACTGGAAGGTGCATACAAACTTCATTTCCTTCGTTTTGTTAGTAAAATTTAACTAATTAAAGACAGCAGAGCAATTTACGGATGTTTTGTTTTCTATTTTGTTAGTTACATATTTAATCACAACAATATTTTTGCTTGATTAAATAGTATATTAAGTATCAAGAACAGTAAGGACAGTTTACCGATCGACGACAATGTTTGGCGACTGAGCGAAGCGAAGTCGCCAATATTGGAGGAGATCGGTAAACTCCTTACTGTTTGAGATGCTTATACTATTTTTTGTACGACCATTATGAATACAAAGGTATTAACTAAAGAAATATCCCCGAAAAAATAGATTTAAGATAATTTATTTTTGCCCTGTATATCCACCAAACATTAAGTAGGTTTTGTCGTTACCATGGAGACGTTTGTAATTACTATTATTTTTGAATGTCACGATATTTGTCAAACTCGTGAGAATGAGTGAATCTGAAAACGAATATAATTGGGATATTGAAGAAGCCTGAGCAAATTTAAATAAACAACATACATTTTTTTAAATAGTCCAATTATTTAGAAAATAAATGATTTCTCGCGAAAGAGACATCTAAAGATCATGCATTTATTTTATAAATTACATATAATTTACTTACCGTTCTGTTTTTGACAGAACTGAACGGTAAGTAATTACTTACCGACGCGTTTTTGCTTAGCAACCCAGTAAATATAACCTACTGTTCTAAAACCAAGTATGGTAAACAATCCGAAATAGCATGGTCGTACAAAAATATAATTTTTTTTAAATAACTGTTTTGCGCTAATTGTTTGTAACCGACTAATTATGTAGTTCGATAAAATAAAAATCAAATTTTTGTTTCCAGATACGTGGCTAACGTTAAAATTGGCGTTTTAAATTCGGAGAACACTCCCAAATCCTATCTATTAGCAATGGACGTTTTCAAGAGCACCAATCATTGTTCTGTGGCAAAATTTTTTAATGATTCGATGGCTATTTTGTGGCCGGACGGCATACAGTACAACAAAGTACTCCTGTTCGTCACCGACGCGGCACCGTACATGATCAAGGCTGGAGCAGGCTTACAAGTTCTGTACGAAAAAATGATCCACTTAACTTGTCTTGCCCATGCAATGCATAGAGTTGCGGAAAAAGTGCGGGAAATATATCCTAACGTAAACTCTATAATTTCAGATGTAAATAAAATTGTTTGTAAAGCTCCATATCGCATACAAATATTTAGGGAAACTGCTCAAGAAGTGCCTCTCCCACCTGAGCCTGTAATAACAAGGTGGGGTACTTGGCTTTCTGCAGCAGAATATTATGCAACTTATTTTGATATTATTAAAGCATTTGTAAATAAAGTTAATAAACACGATGCACTATGCATACAAAGCGCACAGGATGCTTTTAATACTAAGAAGGTGAGGGCAGAATTATTGTTTGTTTTGACAAATTTTGTGCGTTTAGCTAAAGTAATTCAGAAATTAGTAAGTCAGGGAATTCATTAGATGAATCTCTTGAGCATATAAAATTGTTAGGTGTTTCTTTGAATAAACTAAAAGGGCCACAGGGTTTGACTATAAAACAAAAATTTAAATCCGTTATAGACAAAAATCCTGGTTTTCACTTAATTAAAAGCATAAACGATGCATTATCTGGCCAAGACATTTTAGACGAGCTAAAACATTATTCGCTTGTGGAATTAAACAATTTTAAGTATGCCCCAATTACGTCTTGCGATGTGGAACGGAGTTTCTCAAAATTAAAACAATATGTAGGGATAATAGGCATATGTTTACTTTTGAAAATTTAAAAATGTACGTCATTGTGAACTGTAACGCTCTATGTTTAGAAAATATAATTAATTAAATTATTGCATAGGATGTCTAATTAAAATAATTTCTGTAAATAAAATGTAAATAACGCTAAACATGTGGTTTTTTAATAATGAAAGTGCATATATTTATTAAAAATTTCTAATAAACGCATATTTCATGATTTTTAAGTGCATATTTCACGTTTTTATAGTGCATATGTGCATGCATATTTCAGCAGTTTTAAGTGCATATATCCTATACCTATATGTCCTATACCTAGTAATAATCAACAGAATTATTTTAAACAAATATTATTTCCTTTCAGCAAGCTAATTCATTTTTCGTATGAAAGATATACAGCAATGTATGCTAACCGCAAAGTGTGTGTTTACTTTGAACCAAGCCTTTTTAAATGTCAAATGTTTACAAAATAATATCTCGTCTTCGGAACCATATCTTATATTTTACGAGACATAACTACACTAAGAATTGGGATTCATTTGGTTATAGTTCAGCTTTCTGCAACTGCTTGCATTTCTCGAAAAAGTATTAGAGGTAAAGTCTGCTTATTTTGGATTGGCTAAAATTGACATAAACAAAATGATTTTAAAATTTTAATAACACTCTTTCCTCGTTAAATCGCATGTTATAGGGCATGCTTCTCTTCCTTTTAAAATTCGATTCCAGTTTGATCGAGACAGAGTAGCGTTCATGATTCCGTTGCGACTAACTAACATGACTAACACGTCCGTGGAGTGTATATTCAGAAAGAGAAAACTTCGAAGGAGAATTCACTTTTGTGTGCTGATGGCTAATTTGTAATCTTATTGTATCGTTGTGTTTACCACTTAAACCTTTAAGTAGAAATTAAGCGTTCCTGTATTATTTTGATTAGTTTAATACCGATGTGGTCAAGCAATTTAAATAAATCAGTAGTAAAATCTGGCCCTTTGAATGAAGAAAGATCTTCAAATTCATTATGTATGGGATTGATTATCTCTCCTGTTAATATTAAGTGAATCTAAGTGTAGTTTGTAAAAGTTCCTAAATCAGAATTTAAAATAAAAGCTAAATTTTATGGTCTCCACCCTAATAAAAACAGTTCTGGCACTAATTTAATCGATCAAGTAATAACTAAAACTTTAATAACTCAAAAAGTGGAAATGATTGTGAAGCTTAAAGATTTATTTGATGAAAAAAGTTCAGACTTTAACATTAACTGGCTTTTGTTCTTTTGGCTGCAAGGTTTAAAGTGTGAAAGTTTTTTAGTAAAGTTCAAAAAAACGAAAATGTCTTTGGTGTTGCTTTGGATGGATAACTAATGCACTGTAAGTTATTTTGTTAAAAAAATTATTATCGAAATTACGAAAGACACCCATGTTCTCTAGTAATTAAATTAGTAATAAAACTTTGTAATTTAGATGTTACCTTCTTAATGTCATAATGCGACATCTTCAATCGCCATTTTTTGAAAACTATCAAATACAGGTATAGGATATTTTATACTTAGAATTCATCATAAAATCCAAATTTGGAAAAATATCCAGATGTTCCATAAAAAAAATAACCAAGTTGATAGTGCAAGTTACGGTTAGACTAGAAACGACAAGATCCAACGTTTTGTTTAAATTGGCCCACCTGCGTTGAGCTTATGGCCACTGCCCCCCCCTCCCCTTAGGGGAAGATGCATTGAGTTACGCTCAATTCGCGCGTCACTTACTTTTGTAAGAGCTACTAATACTCACTGGTGGGAGCGAGCTTGCCTATTCAATTTCTACTAGCTCTCCAGGCTAGTGCCACCCTACGTTTACGTTACTGCCGCTATTTACGTGTTCGCCCATTGATATCGATCTCCAAGGGAGTCTTGTCACCCCTAGCCCAGCATGCGGACTTTTACTGTCCTGACGAGCCCAACCTTAACTGTGGCTGAGACTGGGAAACCAGGTCTGTCTAAGATATCCCAGCATTTAGCCACCCCGCCCTACCGTAATTAGGCTTGGTGTGCCTTTGACAAAGCCTCCAATCCGACTCTACCTAAGAGTAGAGACTAGGTGGCGTTGTCTTAGTGTGAGAAGCTCTGTATGTGCATTAATACCTCTTATAAAGTACAAAGTATAAAGTATAAAATCAACACTCTGGGATCGCCCATACCCATCGATCTTCAAGCCACCGAAGTGGCTCAAACTACTGGTCTATCGCAGAATTGCATCCGCGCCATCCAATCCACAGTGCAATGCGACTACCCAGGGAGAAGCACCTGGACCGAAACAGTCTCTACTTAGGCAACGATCAGGGTGTCGCTGTTGGGATAAGCTTTGCTAGTATCACTCGCGTACTGAACTCTACATCCGTTCTGGGTCCGCCCCCCAAACTAAAGGAGAGAACCTTGAAACCAGTCCAGTCATAGTGCAGCGGTACTGTTTTGAACGACTCACAACTCATATATTTTTGCATAGATACGAAATGGTACTAGGCAACGCGTATCAATAAACTAGAAGAGTCAAATAAATAATTCATAGAAGTAAATCTTCGTTTTATTTCCTTCTACAAGAATTAATGAATATAGCCCTAACACACCAACCGCAGTGTTAAATCGCTATATATGGTGACCCCGACGTGATATCGACCGCAGTGACCAACCGCAGTGTTAAATCGCTATAGTACCTAACGCCAGTCGACTAGAAATGACAGATTTCTGAAAATTGTTTTACGTGAAGCACCTTTAATAACTTAATCCCCACGTTCCTTCCAAGAAGAAGTGATTGAGATACGCCCAATCAGCGCGCATTTGCTTAGTAAATGCTACCAGATACTCACTGGTAGGAGCGAGGTTGCCTATCCAACCTCTATTAGCTCTCCAGGCTATTTCTGAAGCTATAAACGTGCTCACCTGTCGGAACTTTCCCGCCCTCTTTCATGTGGAGTCGAGTTCCTCGTTTAGCATTAGGGGTATTCCTCCAACCCAGGTTAGGGACATCGGAACCCTTTCCATCCTCTTGGTTTTTAAATGGTTTTGCCACCCCGATCTCCCAGTTATAGGCCTGGCGTGTTCCTGACAGAGCTTTGTTTCGAGTCTCCGAAGTGGAATCCCGGTATGTGCCCGTCAGAGTGAAGTTGTCTTGAACGTGAGAGGCTATGTATTCGCATCAACGCCACCTAAGCGTAGGTCTCTAAACGATTTCTGGAAATCCGACGACTGGAACTGCACAGCCAAAGCCGGACCACCATACTGTTATTCCGAGACACTACCTGATGGCATGCAGTTTCCCATAGGTCAATCCAGCCACATCGGACCCTCCGCAAGCTTCCTTCGCCGAGCTTCCTCCGCAACGTTTTAGAACCATCGTCGAGAAACACTTGCGTGTAATTCTACCACACTTTACATTCTGAGGCCTTTAGTGACTGCCCAGACCTCTGTCTCCTGGGTCTAGTCTCGGATCCTAGCGAGTCCGACACCTCGAACGACTGCTTATCAGTTCACCCTAGAAATGACAGTCAGATGTTTAAGCACTGAAAATATGCATATGATTTAACCATACAGTTTTTAATTTAAAATGACAGGTTGAATAGTAATCTCTCGTTGACACCCGGTATAGTATAAGCATTATAACCACGGACTGAAAAACGGTGGTATATGATTCGTATTCGCAAGTAATACAAAATAGAACAGAACAAAACAAGATAAGGCGTAGTGAATAAGCAATGCAATAAAAATACATATTTTCTATTTACTAATTTGTTACAATTTTGATACAATTCTTGGGTATGTTCGCGGGGAGGTGCAGCCCTTGGACAATCACTCTTGTGCGCCACTGATTTTGGTATAGAACCTCCAAGAATCGAAACCATATCTGAATTACTGCTTATGTACCGCTGTGTCAAACTGACCCGCCGATAATGTAGGATGTGGGTTGTAAAGTCCATCCTACGCAGTCTAGACTTACAAATAATCCCGAACTTCTTGATCAGATTGAACTCTGCTGAATTGCCTTTGCAATCCAAGCATATGACATCTTTATTTTTTAAATATTTCATTTGTTATAGGTACTAAGCGGTAAAATTGTTTGACTATTGGGATCAAGTATTTTTCCAGTTCTATGGTTAATTTTTGTTCCAGTAAATCCTTGTATTTTATTTACAACCCTTCAATTGGTACAAGAGATATGGAGCTCACATACGAAAAACAACCCCAATACATCTTTTGATAGGTTGATGCTGAAATTTTCGGTTCTCTCTTTTTCTGACGTCTCGTATGATTCACCTCCCTGCACTAAAAAATCATGTATCATCTGAAACCATCTTCTCTTCTGCTCCGTCTGGCTTTTGTTTCAGCCTACAGGGGCCTTCATGTAGACTTTCCGTTTAAATAACAAGGAAATCATTCGCACAAAACCATGAATGAATCGAAGTATTAATATGATCTTATAGAAAATATTTTTGAAATAGTTTGACACAAGTAGAAATTATGCCATGATGAGTAAGATTACTTTATTGACCAATAACGTTGCATGGCAATAGGAACAATTTCTAACAGTAAAAATAATTCTCAATTTTCCCAATACTGTTAATACGCAAGGGTGGTTGCATAGTAGTCAAAACAGAAATTAAAGTATAGGTCTGCAAACTCCTTTCAACTTTTTAAAGCATAAAAACAAAACAATTACTGTGAACGTCATAATATGTCATGTATATTTTAGATGTCACTAATGAGCATTCAATAAAACCTCTTAAAAGTAGATATTATTAAGATGCTATTTTCTGTAGTTGTGTTGATTAGTATCAAAATCTGTATATTTCCTCTAGTAACTGGTCAAGTAACGCGAGCTCGTAACATATTACATGCATCAGAACATGGACCAATGTATTATTATGATTATTACGCAAATGGCGATGAAGATGATTCGGATGACAGTAAGTATGTCTTCGTCATATAATTCAATTTTATTAAATAGGAAATTAGTGTTTATTTCATAATTCGGCAAACATACTCTATATAGCGAGTGTTTGTTTAAATTTGACGTCGAAGGCGGCTATGGGTAGTTGATTGTGAACGGATCTACGGATCTTGATCGTATTAATAAATGTCATTGTCAAAACGTTCAAATCCAACCTCTGTCCAATGTAGGGTTGCCACCTGACCGGTTTTGGCCCGGCCTGACCGGTTTTCTTTAGTGTCTGCCGGGTGCCGGGCAATGGGCTTTAAAAGCCGGTTTTTCGCGATCGTGAGCTGAACACATGGTTTTGTCATTTTGCTTGCGTGTTGCGTGGCAGCAGTCGGCACGCAGAATCGTAAATTCTTAAATTAAAACACGTGCAGCGTGCAACGCATGAATTAGGACAGTATTTACTATTTATGACAGAATTATGACATTTTTTCTTTGTGTAACTACGTTTACATCTTTTCTTAGGGTTTTGTAAGTTGCTAGTGTTAGTGCTAACGAGAATATAGCACCTTAACTACATGAACAATGAGTGCAAGTGATTGTGATTTCGATAGTGACTGCGAAGCATCTACTTCGACAGCTGTACCTGTAACTGTAACTTTAGAAGATAGGGCACCGGCGCCAAAGAAAGCACGTGTTAGAAACTGTAAATTCAACAAAGAATGGTTGCAAAATAAGAACTTTGAAGATTGGTTTGTGCGAGGTAGTGATGATGCTTCAGCAAAATGTTCATTGTGTCATATTTCATTTACTATCAAATATGATGGAATTAAAGCGGTCAGAGCTCCCGCAATCGGAGCTAAGCATAAATCAATAATTAAAACACAAAAAATGTCCAACGTAATGACTAAATTTTTCCCGACAAAAGACTCTAAACAAACAGAATTAATAGTTACAGTGGAAATAGCAAGAACATTTCACTGCGTAAAACATGGTTTAAGCTATGCTTCTGTCACAAACAGAAATATTTACGATTAAATATTATATACAAAACTCAACTTCTCTTCCGTTTGTACAATATAGCGTGCAAGGCCACACTCAGTTGCCCACGCTAGTTAAGCAGCTGCGGTCTCGCCACCGACAACTTGGAGCCATGTGCACGGTCAGCTGCGAGGTCTTCTAAGAAGCGCGCTCGCTTCGCCCACAACTGCATTAGTTGGCATGCAACTTATCCGCCTACTTACTCCGTATATGCGAGGCAACCTACACGATTTGCAAGCAGGTGCACATTCCTTCAAGAGAATCTACCAACACTTCCGCACAGCTGCAGATTCGTGCCAGGCACCAGCAGCGCTGTCACTCACCACTGTCAAAAAATGGAGCAGTTTTTTTTAAATATAAATGCTCCTGTTTTGGAAAATATTGTCAAAATTATTTTATCCATTCCATGTAGTAACGCATACGTAGAGCGAATATTTAGCTTAATGAACCAATTGTGGACAGATGACAGAAATAGGCTATCTCCAGAAATGGTAAAAGCCGAATTATGCATAAGATCTAATATTAAAAATTCTTGTCATGAATTTTTTGAAAACGTGAAAAAAAATAATGAATTAATGAAGGCCGCAAAGTCTAATAAAAAGTACACTTTTAAATTTTAGCCCTAAAAGTTCTTAAGTACTGTACGTTTGTTTCATTTTGTTTTATAATTTATAAAAAAAATCTACTTGTTTTATCCTTTGTTAGAAGTACCTATATTTTTATGTTACATTTATGGAAATTTTATTTTTGTTTGAATATATCTTTTACTAGTGTATTTGTAATTGCATTTTCACCTAACCCACCTTTATCACTCCCTCATTGACTGCTGAATTTTTGGTATTTACTTTAACATTTACCGCAGCACCACCAAATATGACTTATAGAATAGAGTGATTTGGGATTATTTCACCGGCGAAACTCAAAAAACCATGGGCCGGTTTTGTGGTTTTCAAAAGGTGGCAACCCTAGTCCAATGGTTAGATGTCAATTTCTGGTTTATTCACAATCGACTATTCACAGCCTACGTTGACGTCAAATTTAAAAAACACTAGATATATATATATATATATATATATATATATATATATATATATATATATATATATATATATATATATATATATATATATATATATATATATATATATATATATATATATATATATATATATATATATATATATATATATATATATACTTCACTACTTTTCCGGGTTTCACTCCGCGTATTCACTATTCGGCTCCTAGAGGAACCAGACAATGGTTGACGACGTTTCGGCAAGATCACACTTGCCATCTTCAGGTCACTTCTAACTTCCTTCTGCTTCGCGTGTTTACACGATGTAGACAGTCTACATCGTGTAACCACGCGAAGCAGGGTTAATAGATTTAATAATGCAATGGTTATATAAAATTAATGTTACGTTAGTTCTTGACTAACTTAAGTTTACGTAAGAGAGTTGGGCGCCAGTTAAATAACTTAAATTAACAGAATTATATTTAATAAAGACTCATCTCAGGGTGAATGTGGTTTCTTGTGGTATTAAAATTATACAAATTGAAATTTTTAAAATTACTTTTATAATTGAAATCTTAATTAATTTTAACTATTACTAAATTGTTCAAATCACTTTACTACACTTCACAAACGATAGTCTTTTCTTCAGCAAATGCCAATATAGACGGAAATAACTTCCTACCTTTTTATAATATTTCTTCTTTCCTTTAACTATAGATGTCTTCTTTCCCAACCCATTGGCAGAGTAGATCACTTTATGTTGACCCAGGGCTGGTTTCCAATTCAGGGTTGACTGTCTTCCTTTTGGATGGATTTTCCATATATCATCCACACACTTGATTTTGGTAACTCACTTTTGTTTATTAATTGCGGGTACAATTTCCCTTTTTCGTAGAATACTTATAGTTGTTTTTGTGTTTAATTAAATAAAACACCCGTTTATGGTTTTAACGTAGATTTATTATCTTGCTTAACTTTAGCAAGTAATTTATCTTAAAGGTGGTTCTTTATCATCATATACACTTTTACAATTTATACTTTTTACACTTTCGCCGTATTCAAATCACCAACTAACTTAACTTGTCTATATTTAAAATTTTATAATATTCTCAACCACGACTTTACTCTGTCGCTTTATATTGGTAAGTCTTATTTTATCTTACACGACTTTACTCCGTCGCTTTCTATCAGTAAGTGTCCATACTCTTTCGTCGTTTAACAGTAAGTGTCTATTTACATATTTACTATATTCTCTTACACGACTTTACTGCGTCGCTTTATGTCAGGAAGTCCTTAAAATTATTATTCTCTAAGCTTATATACTATTGACTATTTACATAATTATATTACACAATTTGACGTCACCTTATCATCTAATACAAACTGTACACTCATATAATACATAATAGCAGATTAATATTCTTATAAAAGTGACACATCTATTACACATTAATTACACAATACTTTTACGCAATAATAACGATCTATTTACATTAACAAAAACCTTAAAGAATCACATAACCCGTCGATATACACATTTGAAATTTTACATAATTGAATTACATCATAACAAAAGCTTGCGAACGACTGGATGTTACGTACACTTAAGTAATCGGTGAGTAAGCTATTTGATAATAAATAAAAAAGCATGTATTATTTAACCTTATTAAAAAGTATACACATTGATTGTATAATCAATGACACATCATTAAATAACTTAAAATTTATTTTTAACTGGAAAAGTTGATAAAAATATTCCAAAAGTGTTAGTATTTAACAAAGATTTTAGATTTTCACAAAATTTTCAAAATTTTCCAAAATTTTGAAACTACCATCCACAGCAATATATATATATATATATATATATATATATATATATATATATATATATATATATATACAGGGTGTTCCATAAATATACCGACAAACTTTTAGGGGTGGTAGAGGACATTAAAACAAACATTTTTTGCTTTATAAACATATGTCCGAAAACGCTTCGTTTTCGAGAAATAATCGTTGAACCATAGAATAAATAGTAGGTAGGTATAGAAGTAGGTAAGTTTATGCTTAAAATCCAGTTACCATTAATAACAATTATCGATGGACATGTCATTGTGATAAATTATTTGTCATTGTGAGTAGTCCTGTCAAGTAGTTTATTGTGATAAAACTTGTGTCAATTGTTAATTTAAAAGTTTTATTTAGAATGGATTTTTTTGTACAAATCTCAACACCCTGTATCTCGAAAACAAAGCGTTTTCGGACATATGTTTATAAAGCAATAAATGTTTGTTTTGATGTCCCCTACCACCCCTAAAAGTTTGTCGGTATATTTATGGAACACCCTGTGTATATATATATATATATATATATATATATATATAAATATTAACGAAATTACAATTTTTATTAGTTTAAAACAGCTAGGAATTGTATGGTAGATGATAATCTCTCTTTTCTTAGGTAACAAAAGAGAAGATGAATCACTAGAAAAAAATCAGTCTCCACTATGGCGAATGTATGGAGTACCATCCCCAGGTATATACAATGTAGGTTTAAGCAAAGTTACTACTATATGTTTAATTAGTTCTTTTAGATAGTGTCTCCTCGTTGGCACACCAGTAATGATTTTTGTAATGTTGCCTAGAAAAAAATCAATCAATTTACCCAAATTTTCGGACTATGCAAAGTGTGTAGGTTCATTCATTCATTCTGGATATGGTTTTTACTATTTGCCCACTGCACTGAAGCTCTAGGCATATTGTGCCCCAAAAAGTGAGTGACACCATCAGACCTGTATCGTTAAAAATATTAAAGATGCAGTTGATGGGTGCAGTCGCAATTTCATTTGGCTCTACAAATTGATTCCAGAAGTGTTTATATCTTTAGGCTCCGAGGGCTGAACATTCACGTAGGACATGTAGAGCTGTCTCTTCTTCCTCTTCACATAGCCTACACATTAGATCATTGACGATATGCATTATGTTAAGATGTTTCCTAAGGTTACAGTGTCCTATTGTAGTCCTGTTACGCACTTTAGTTATTTCCTATTTAGTTTTATTATGTCTTCTGTTCTCTTGCTGGAAGGGGACGTCATTAACGCTTTGGAGTGCATGAGCCCCTCTATTCGCTCCCAGTTGGTTTCATGTTCTTTCTTCAGTAGGTCTCCGATAATCCATTTAGCGATTAGGTAGGGAATCACGCAAGTTGGTTCGGGATTTTAGTGTATTTTAGTACTTTCTAAAGCCTTTAACGCCGCTTGACTACACAAAATTCGTTCTCCGCTCCTGCTCCAGAGCTTTTGGAGCTATCTGTATACCATACAGATCCTTGTCTTTGGTGCTGCTCCCGTTTACGTTCTTTGTCGCCCCTCTCAGGCATCAAAACCTTGAACGGTTTGTAAAAGACCCAAACAGTGTTCATTTTGTCGGATTGCATGTGAAGTATGCAGTTTTTTAATATATTGAAGATCTCGGCATGACTCCCGTTCAACGGTGCACTATCCGTTGATTGCTTATCTTAAGTCTATATTCCGCTGCTAATGCTTGGAATTCCACCACTAAGTGAAACACAAGAAATTTTCTCATTTGTCTTCAACTTTTTGGAGCACGTGGTGTATGTCAATAGTACGAGGGTTGTACAATATTTGTTGTCCCAGGCATAGAAGACCTTGGCATGGTTGTCCTTAGCAACCACACTTTTTTTATTAAATTGTTTGTAAACGAGTTTTTATATTATTTAATTTTAAAGTAGTGTTTCGGTGAAAATGGAAAAAGTGAACTTCACGCAATGATTAAATATTTGCAAAAGAAAGGTTTAACGCCGAAACAAATATACGAAGTGCTCGGAAATGATGCGTCTTCCTACCAAATGGTAGAAAATTGGTCCCGTAAGCTCAAGTGAGTCAGAACGGTTTACCAACATACAAAAGGTGCAGGTCGGCCCAATTCTGCAGTAACCCAAGATAATGTTGTGTAAATGACATGGTATAAGATTGTTAATTGACTACAAGACGTATAATTGAGATGTCAGGCGTCTCTAATGGAACCTTTAGAACCATATTACATGACTATTTAGGGTTGCATAAACTATCAGCAAGCTGAGTGCCCCGAAAGTCGGCGCCTGAACAAAAACGTGTTTGAGTCCTTTCTTCTACAACCAATTTAGCCTTATTTAAGTAAAATCCCCAACACCTTTTAAATCGTTTTGTGACAGTAGATAAAACGTGTGTGTCATCATTATAGGTCGCCATCGAGGATCTCCGCTTCCTGGAAGATTTCGAGTTCAGCCATCTGCGGGCAAGATTACAGCAACTATTTTTTGGCTATATTTTGATAGACTACTTGCAACGTGATGCCACGCAATTACAATTTATCGTTTTTAAAATATTTAATTTCGTTTAGTGGAATACGCTTATAGAATGAAAATGGATAGCAGTTGAGTGTACTTTACAGGATATTTGAAGTAGTAAAATCGACAGAGTGAATGGCCTATTTTATTTGGAGTTCGTCAGATTTATCGTCAGCTTACTAAGTATTAGAGCATGAATACTTTTCCAATTATTGAGTTTTAATCTAAAATCTAATACTTGATCTATAAAGACTTACTTTGTTATCTACAACAGTATAAATTGCAAGCAATACAAGCTTCACAGCTTGAAAGACCAACTTCGACACCTGTAGTAGAGTTGGAGTACATAATAGATAAATACAGGAAGCGAGATATAGCATAAAATATGTAGAGCTTAACCAAGCCTAATGAGCTAAAAGGTTTGAAATTCCAATAGAAGCTTGTATTACGCTTAACTTAGCTCGATCTAAATCTAAGGCCTCAAAATTCATAACATAAAGTTATTATAAACGTATTTACAAAATCAAGACCAAGTCTTGCATATTTATGTATAGGTACAAATATATCAAACCCAAAAATTAATTTACTAAAAATTGTTACTTTTTGCTAAGTAGTTTTATTCAATTTCTTTCTTAAGTTTTTGCTCTGCTTAAATTTTACTGCTCGTTTATAACTTCTACCTACATCTCTCATAATATCTGAAACCAATACATAACAATATAAACAGATTGCCAAACGAGAAGGCGCTTTCTCCAATTAAGCCTTATACCACTTTATTTATTTTTTATTTGAGAATACGACGAAATAGCGAAGACTCCAGATGCTGCAGTAAGTTACAGCAGTTTTGTAGTTACTGAAGTTGAATCCAATATGACCAGCAGTGGTCCTACGGAAATTGACCAACTTGCTGTAATTACCAAGACATTGCTAAATGGAACGATGGAAGAAGTGTGATTGATAATAGTACACATCTAGGAATACATATTAATTATACTCTGTTTGTAGGTTAAGAAACTAGACAGAGCACAGGTAATCCTAAATCTTGGAGAAATTAACAGAATTAAATTAAGTTTAACTAGAAAATTAGCGATATGGAATATGATAGTAGATGTCACACCAATTAATAAGCTTACACGTTTTGATTTGGTAACAGCAGGAAGCATCTTACTAAATATTCCAGAAATGGATCTATATAACTTCAATTATTCCGATTGGGATTTGGTAGATTATTTAGGCAAGTGCAAAATTTATACTGACAAAATATTCACTAAGACAGGTCTCGTGAGTCAGGGGTCACTTACATCACACAAATAAAACATGCTAGTCATTAACACAGCTGTGTTGTATTTCAACAACATAGTGGTTTATTGTGCAAATAATAAAGTACAGAGATTGCAGGAGAAGTAGTATGGCAAATACAAAGTAATTATTCAACTATGAGCTGCCTGCAAAGTACTGGAGTAAAATTATCTCCAAACCCCTGAAAGAGAAACAATTTTACACACCGCCTTGTGGTCGGTAATTCGTGATTTGTGACCCGATACCCCACTCCTAAAACAATTTCTCAGAACCAAAACTTGTTTTCTGTCACCTCAGTGCTCGTATCGTTCACTGTTCTTAAATCAACTTTCGTTTTCTCATATCTTGAACTCTTTCTCTTGAATTTTGGTAATATCAAATCATAAAATAACAAAAACGAATTCACTCATTTCTCTCCTGATTTCTTTCATTTATCCAGTACTGAACTAAGATGAAACATTTATTTCAGAAATAATTACAGATGTTGAAATAGTGTTCCATCCTACATCTAATTATTCCTGCGACTGTTCAGACAAATCATTTTAAAACTAATCAAATGAAATGCTTGAGAGTAAATAAATTTCAACGTTGAGGTGGAGGAAAAGCAATGGGGCTTTATCTTTCAAGTCCTTCTGGCTGTTTTTTCTTTTTCTTACCTTCTTATTATTTTTCATGTATGTATCCACCAGCAAACATTGTACTATATTATAAGTACCTATAGCAGATTAAATAAGTTCTTTCATGTAAACTGTAACTGTTTTTGTAGTTTTATTTATAAAAGTATTTACTTTTGTAGGTACTTTACCTGGATTGAGCAGACGTAAGACTGGAGTAATTGGATATGCTTTAAAGAAGGCATGGGGCACAAATATGATTCTTAATGTAGACTATGTTAATCGTATCAAAGGTTTGTTATGTGCCTTCTCACCACAAGAACTTGATACCATGACCCCTACCGAATTCGGTTTAATAGAGAAAGAAGTTTTTCAAAATATTAGAGCTTGTACACCAAGGCAAATGAAGGTACTTTTCAATATGAAGTTTCATATTAATTTCATAAATTTCGGGAATAAATCACAATTTCAAATTTTGACCAGGTTTTGATAGAGAAAGCAAAATCATCTATTGTTTTTGGACCAACTCAAGCATGGACTTCCAACAATACATATAGAATAGCATTATTGGTAGCATATTTAAATGAATATGATCTTAGATCACTTCGACCTGAGGCAATGGAAGGAATTGAATATCCCACAATTAAAGCAATGTCCAAAGAGAAACTGCTGATGTTAAATGAAGATCAAATTAGTTATCTTAATGATCTTTCATTAGCTGCTCTCAGGAGAATTATTGGTATCCATAGTAATAATAATAAAGATATGTTACAGAGTTGTAATCATTTAGTTTTTGGGGTTTTGTGTTTAATGTGTTTTAAAAAAAATTAGAAATTTAATGTTCTTAATAATAAAAAAATTAATAATTAAAAAGCTCATTACATTTTGTACGTATATTGTATAGATTAAGAGAAAAAAGTCAGTTATAGCCTGTATTGAAAGCCTCATACTTTTTGATACTATTGGACATAGTATACTTAACACTATTTTGAAAAAAAGAATGCCTTCATATTGTAGGTCATTGCGTTTCTTACTAACCATTTTACCAATCCTTAACCACTCCAAATCTTCTGTGACCAATTCTTAATTACCTTCTTGATTGAAACGAAACTTGAAAGGTCAACAGCGTTGACATACAATTTCTGAGAAACAAAGATGGAAGCTCTCATAAGTAACTTAAAAGGAACGGACTTATTGAGTAATATTTTTTTATTTGGTATTTCACAAATCCTTTAGACAGAAATCAATTACCATTGGTTAAGGTTGCTAATTAGCTAAATTTTGCAAATAACATGATCTTTGTGACTTCATGTTTGGCACACAGATAGTTTAACCTGTTAGTAACAAGTTACTAAGAAGAACAAGTTCAAACAAAGTCTTTTTTGCAAAACTCTTCTGTAACCTCCAGAGATCATCAAAGGTCACCACGTTGACCATCAGAGAGTATAGTAAATAAGGTGTCAATCAAAAGGTTTGAGCAAATAGAATTAGATTTTGGCACCCCTTTGATGTTAACATGTCAATATGACACAGGACAATTGCTAAAGTCAATTGCCAGATAAACTTCTGGAGATCATTGTAGTGACTGCTGGAGATCACAGAAGAGGGAACTTCTTGAACCAAACTTGGTACTTACTAATACATGTGTGCGCTAAACATAAGTCAATTTTGTAGCTTACAAATTTTAAAGGCCATCTAACATTTCATAAATAGAATATGCAAAGATGGTAAGTTGCCATAAACTATTTTTACACAACAATTTCTTCGTAGATGAAAGTGCTGCAAAGTATTAGCACTCGCAACAAGTACAACAGCTTTGACATCATGCACAAACACATTAATAAGCCAGGTGTTTTATTCTTTAGTTGCATTCAAATTAATATTTAAAATTTCTAGTAATCATAGTGATGTAGAGTTCCTACGTAAAGTTTTATAATGGTATAGATGACAAATGTGTAACAAACTAAAACTAAATTTTTCAGTTAAATGAGCTCTTTCTTTGAAATATGTGTGCTAAAGAGATCCATCAAAAACTAAAAAAAGCGTAAGCTGGTTGCCATTGGAATTCCCCACAAGTATCATTGGATATTGGAAATTATTAGACTATGGAATTTGGAAAAAGCATACATCATACCAATAGTAATATCAGTCACAACAATTATACCAAAGAAATACATAACTCACTAAAGCTTCTAAATCTTAAACCTGATTTATACTTATCTGTGCAAAAGTCAGTTGCTCTGGACATATGTAATATTGTAAGAAAATTTCTTAATATTCATACGTAATCAATAAACATTCTTTTTAACCTTGGTTAATACCCATTAAAATAGAGCAACCGTGAGAAACATAATCACGTGAAAATAATAACCGGCAAAATAATAATAATAATAATACCTTTATGTAAAATGTTTAATTTAAAAGTATACATTTTATCTCTGTATAAGGACGAGTAGGAAAAGTTCAGCGAATTTAGGAAAATTCTAAAGCTGTTCTACCACTTAACCCACTACTATTATTTAGTTATATTGAAACGTTAGTTCCAGGTAAGATTTGAATGCGAGCTATCAACATACCACTGCATAAAACCAGGTGTTCCTCAAGGGTCCATTTTTGTACCTACTCTACACTGCAGATATACCAACTACCCATGACACTTTGATCGCAACATTTGCTGATGACACAGCTATCCTGTCATCTGATGGAGACCCTGTAACAGTGTCAACTACTATAAAATCATCTCACTCTTTATGAGGCTTGGCTTAAAAAATGGAAAATTAACGTCAATGCCAATAAATCTAGCCAAATTACTTTTACCACCAGAAAGAGCATCAGTTCACAAGTCGTTCCTCCAATGCCAAAACCACGAATGTGCAAATTTCGTAATTTTCACCTATGTGCACAATTACACTCGCCGTTTAACGAACTATCCAATGCCAAAACGATGAATGTACGCAGGTAGTTGTAACCCCAATAAAAGCTAAACAAATTTATCATGTTCAGTTTGTATTTATCGTAAGCAAATTAACTTTAAATGTTAAATTGCCACAAACTGCTAATTTTCACATTCATGGTTTTGGCATGGGAGGGACGAAGTCATAATTAATAATAACCTTATACCTTATTATATAAAACAGAAGTCAAATATCTTGGTCTTCACCTAGATGAAAAAATTACTTGGACAACCCACATTAAAGCTAAGAAATGACAACTAGAGCTATAAGTCAAAAGCATGTACTGGCTAATCAATAGAAAATTCCACCTATCTACAGAAAACAATTCTTAGCTATAAAGCAATAATTGCACCCATATGGACATACAGAATTAAATTGTGGGATGCAGCAAACCCTCTAATACAAAATTCCTCCAATCATTATACATAGGATAGAAACAAATAATGTTTGTTTAATTATTAACTATTAAAGCAATTTTTTTCCAAAAATCCCCCCCCCCCAATAATTCTCTGGATCCGCCACCGACTGGTAATTATACATATTGGATCTGGTGAATAGAATCTAGTAAAAGCTCTTAGGTCCGGTCAGGCAATTATGACCTATTTAGTGGCCTGTTTTTAGAGCGTTTAGAGCGTCAGATGGTACAGGGTCGTCACTTTGAACATCTAGTGTAATAAAAACTGTTATTTCTGTATTTATTTTTGGAATTGATGTTATTGTTATTAGAGTTTTTTTCTTGTTAATCAATTTAGTTTATTTTTAGTCTAATTAAGATTTTAGACTGTTTTCTCAATTTTTTTTAAACGTAACGTTTTTTATATAGTGACTAGATTCATTTTTCAAATTTAAAGAATTTTTAATATTCGAACTTTAGGACAGTTTTTCTCAATTTTTTTTCAAATGTAACATATTGAAAATTGTATACAGTTGAAAATAGAATAAAATGTAAGTCATAACTTTAAACACAAATGATGTAACAAGTTGAAAATGGTACAGTATAGCGTCAAGTAATTAGAATCGCTCTACCAATTCAAGATTTTTTCCAAGAAATTAATTTTAACGAGGTTATCGAATTTAACCGCTACTTTATTTCCACACTGTATATAACAGGCGCGAGTGGAAGCAAGAAAGTGCATACTTAGTATGAAAGAAAGAGATACATATAATGTATTTAATATTTGAAGGAAATGGATTCAAGAAACAGATGAACACAACCCGACACCCGTTTAGGGTACCAGGGCGAGGGAGAAGAAGAAGAATATTGTAGTAGGCCAAAACTGTATATTTTGAAAATCCTAATATCATAATAATATTCAAAACAAACAGTTTCGGCCTACTACAATATTAGATACATTATGTTATCTCTTTCTTTCATACTAAGTATGTACTTTGTTCGCTTCTACTCACGTCTGTTATATATAATTTTGTCCCTATCGGTATTTGTGATATTATTTATTTGTGATTATTTTTAGTTGAGAATGCGCAGAGCTAGCATTGCCATGACGAACAAAAACAACTGTATACTTAATAAACTAATTTATTTTTGAAAACTAATGTTCACGTAACACATTAGTTGTCATAAAAACTAAAATTCTAAGTCCTAAAATTTTTCGTTGAAAAAAAAGTTGCTAAAAATGTTTAATTTTTCGTAACTTTTTAAAAAATACAAAATTTTTCATTTTTCAAAAATTTACCGAAATTTTCGGTGGTCATTTCTTTCCTGAAGAGATACAAAAAAATATTTCAACCAAAAATTTCTTAGAATTTGATGTACTATACTATAAGATTCCAAAAAAAATTCAAAAAAGTCAACAGGGAAAAAGGCGACAGACCAATAGACCGACAGACAGACAGACTTCACGAATTCAGAGATGAACTTTATGTTCGTCGAAAAGAAACAAAGTAATACAAAAGCTTGCAATTTTTTAATTCTTAAAATTTACGATACAAATTAATAACTTTTCTATTTTTTATTTCTTAAAATATAACTACATATTACCATTTTTTCTTACACTACAATTCCCAAATCATTCCAGTATTATCAATAACTTCTTTTGGCATAGCTTTTTTATAGAACATAAAATACCCTTGTATTTGTGCTGGACTAACATTTTTATTAAATTCGCAAACTTTTTTGGTAAACTCTTTTGCTGATTCATTTGCATCCTCTCCTTTATAGAACTTTAAGTACATATTTTCTATTTGATGTGGTGAACACCATCCAATATACTCCTTAAGATCTACTCTCCCAGGTCGTATAAGAGCTGGATCTAATCTGAAATTTAGAATTTATTAAACGAAATAACCATTTTATTAAATAATAGTGAATCAAACCTTTCTAAATAATTCGTGGTCATAAATACTATTCTAGCTTCTGTACTTGCAACACCATCCAAACAATTCAATAACCCACTAAATGTAACACGATTTAAACCTTCATAAGCAGCTTTTTGATGTGGTGTTTCCTCTCTAGATGCAAATGCTGCGTCTATATCTTCCAATAGAATGATACTTTGTTGAGGAGCAACACTTAAAAGATGGTTAAGTCTATCGTCAGATAAACCTCTTTCTGATAAATTTAAGACGCAGATAGCAAATTCCAATTTTCCAGCTAATGCAGTTATGTAAGATGATTTTCCACATCCTGGTGGACCATGTAATAAATAGCCTCTTCTATAAGGAATACCTCTTTCAATGTACCACATAGGATTTGAAATAAATTCACTGCAGTCATTTACAATTCTTTCACTAATACCTCGATCAAGAACAACTGATTCAATTGGTCTACGTTTTCTTGGGTGTCCAAATGGCCGCCATTCACTTCCTAAGGCTGTATACATTATGGTTTTGCCTTCGTGTTGTTTTAAAGCCATATATCTAGCTAACAAGAACAGTCTTAGAATTACATTATCACTTTCATATCTTTTTAGAAAATGAAATACCACAATAGAAATAGGTACCAACTAATTACAAGATTTAATGATGAATATTAGTCATAATCAAGCCCAACTGGGTGATGAATGGGTAGTTAAGTGCACAATTTCGTGTAGTCGAATGTATAGGTATAAAATTACGGCGAGTCCAGGTTTTTAAACTGTAATAACTAGAAACAGTAAATCAACTGTTCAACAATTCTTTATAATCATAGAATAAATTACGCAAAAAATTAAGGCATTTAAGGTTTAATAGTTTCCCTATCTATAATTTAAATTATAATTTTTCCACCATATCTATAATTTAAATTATAATTTTTCCACCTCCTCAGCCCAGGAATACTTTACGATGTATAAATTTCAAAATTTAAATCAATTTCAAGAAGAAACATTTCTGTCTACGGAATTAAAAAGGTTCGTTAAAAAAACAGGTCGCTACATTTTGTTTTAACAAAGACGCAATAATTTAAAATTCGTAAATTGGCGTATAATATATCAATGAGAATTCTTCAAACCAGTTACCTATACTTTGTTATGCGTACTTACGATTATGTAAACTGAAGTACGGAATGCTTATTCCGTTTATTGGAGTTAAGTTAAGTAAGGAAAGTAGTTCTTCATCAGTAGAATTGTGTAAATGATTTGTTTTATACACAATTTATTTCAAAAATTTATGTTGGACACGTTCAAGATTTTGAGTATGAATGTTGTAATAAGGAAACCAAACACAAGATGCATATTCTAAAATTGGTCGGACAAGAGCACAATACAACTTTTTTAAAGCTGTTGTACCAGTGAAATCAGCCGTGCATCTTTTAATAAATCCGAGCATTTGAAAAGCCTTGTTTACAACAATAGATAAATGAGGTATAAAACTTAATGATGAGTCAAGTGTTACACCCAAGTCTTTTATCATGGCTAAATTCTCAAGTGTGGCATTACCAATTTGATAATTAAAATTTATCTTGGTGTTGGTACGATAAAAAGACAAGGTTTTACATTTGGCTGGATTTAGTGTCATGCTGTTTCTTAGACACCAGTCCATTAAGTTGTTTAGGTCATACTGAAGTTTGTCACAATCATCAGTATGCTCTATCTGACAGAACAACTTCAAGTCGTCTGCAAATAATTGGAAATGACAATGAGCGAAATATTCATGAATATCATTTATAAATACAATGAATAGAATGGGGCCTAAATGAGAACCTTGTGGCACTCCAGAAAGATTTAGTATTTCATGTGAGAAATAGTTTCCAACTTTGACAACTTGCTTACGTTGAAATAAGTAACTTTTGTACCATGAGAAAAGTGGGTTACCAAGTCCAATCATTTTTAGTTTATGTAGTAACATATCATGAGGCACCCTGTCGAAAGCCTTGGAGAAGTCAGTGTAGATAGTGTCTACCTGAGTTCTTCTCTCCAAGGCTTCCTCCAAGAAGTCTACATGAGTAAGAAGGTTTAATTCAGTGGACCTTTGTACCCGAAGTCCAAATTATTGATCAATTAAAATTGGATCCAGTTTAGGAGAGATAAAGTCGCAAACTAGGCTCTCAAGAACTTTAGGAATTGCACTAAGAATACTAATGGGCCTATAGTTAGAAATTGATGATTTATCTCCAGATTTAAATATTGGCTTTATAAAACTAACTTTCCAAAAATCCGGAAAAACACCACTGGAGAGTGAAAGGTTAAAAATATGAAAGAGAGGTCTAGATAAATTAAAATTGCATCGTTTTAATAGGATTGTTGGAATACCATCTGGTCCAGGACCTTTATGTATATCCAAGGAAGACAGTTTTGTGTAAATATCAGAAATCAAAATATTGTAATCAGGAATGTGGATATTAGTCATAGAAACTTCATGCGATGGTAATTTGAGATGATCATTACAATACACTGTGGAGAAATAATCAGCAAACATATTGACAATTTCCTGTCCTGAACAACTTTTTCGATTTTCATATGAGAGTTCGTTAGGATAAGCATTACATTTACGCTTTGTATTGACAAAAGACCAAAACCGTTTTACATTTAAAGATATAGATTCCTCTGTGGTATGTATATATCTAGTATAGCATTCCTGAGTAAATCTCTTTCACAGTAATCTCAGTCTAGAGAACTCCCGGTAGTCATAAGTTGATTGTGAGGTTTTGAATCGTTTATGTGCTAATTTCTTTTCAATTATACAATTCTTTAGTTCCGATGAGTACCAAACGGGGAATTTTCTAGCTGAGTATTTTTTTAAAGGTACAAATAAGTCTATAGCTAGGTACAAACTTTCATAAAAAATACTTAACATAGCATCAAGATTTTTATCTCTTAATATAATGTCCCAATCAAATCGATCAAAAAAATCTGATATTGCACAAAAACCAGCAGATTTCAAATCCGTATAAAAACCCAAAATGCGTATCTTTATGTTTTTGGGGTCTCTGAATACCAAAAAATTCTTGACAATTGTCTTCAAACTACAATGAGCATTTTCAAGGAAATTTACAACATTATAAATTTATAAGAGTTTTTTGAGTCGCCGAGTTCAAATTCGATGCCAAGATAAAATTTGGGCAGTTAACAGCTGCCAATATAACTGTCAATTGCATATAAAAGAAATAGATTCAAGGAAATTATTTTATTATAAAGGTTTTTTAAAGACACCAAACAATAAGATTAAATAAAAGTATCTATTTTTTAAAACTTCTAACAGTTTTAGGCACGTATAGACACGGTTTAAATTCAAAAAAAGAAAATTTTGCATCATTTTCTAACATTTTAGGCTGTGCACGAAAAAATTTTTTTTAACGGTCACCCTAATGGACATGGACACTACATAAAGCTCATTTTTAGTAAAAAAGGTCTCTTAACTTACACGAGTTTTTTGCCGTCGTGCTCATGTTAAATTTGACACAGGCAGTTCTCGTTTAAACATTTTTGCTTTATGGAAGTTTTCATGGAACTAATTTCAAACAGCTTATTTCTTCTCTACATTTATTTTAAAATACATAGCAAGCTGATTTATTTTATACATTACTTATACTTAAGCAGTTTGCACTTTCACTTTCAAAAGTGAATGCGGCATGCAACTTCACACCTAACATGCAAAACAGAATGATTAATTTTGTCGTGCTTAATGCGCTGCCAGCAAAGACTGATTTTTCACTTCAAGATAATGTTTGAATGTCTTTTTCGTGCAGAGAAAATAAATAGGCACTATTAAAATGCAACTAAGCAATGAATCTGGTATATGAAGAAGAAAATTAAGGAAATTCAAAAATCTTAAAAAGTCACGAACAAGATAAGAAGGCTAAAGAAAAGCTAGTGTTGAAAACTGGTGCAAAAACCAACAAGTTAAATTATATAACAGTAATATAACTTTGTGATTTCAAATAGAACAACCTGTATATTTTTTCACAGTTGGAAAGCCCATTGTTTCCCCATTCTGAAAGTGCAACACCCGTGTCATGGTTATTACACAAGGTGATGGTTTTATAAGCTCTTAAAATGAATACATCTTAAAGATATGTCTTTAACAGAATTACCCCCAAGGTGTTAAGTAGAAGCTATGGCATCTTGGTAAAGCGAATAAATAAATGTATCCAAGTTGATGCACGGCATTTTCAACATCTTTTATAACTAATGTTTAATGGTTTGTTTATTTCTGAATTGATTAATGTTTAATAATTATCCTGTTACACTTTGTTAGATCGAGTTTCATATGTACATTTTGAATATCAGCAATTGAAGTAACATGTAATTGTCAATAAACTAATTTGACGTTTACACTGATGTTTTCTTTTATTTCCATAGTCTACTTTCTGAATCATTATATTTTTTCAAAGGATTTCAATAACATGCGGTATTCACTTTAAGAGCTTATAAAACCATCACCCTGTATAATAACCATGACAAGTCTGGTACTTTTGGAAAGGGGGGGGCAATGGGCTTTCCAACTGTGAAAAATATACAGGGTGTTCCATTTGAAATCACAAAGTTACCTAATCCCCCCGAAAATACGCTACGTCATTGTCGGATAAACCGGAAGTGGGTAAAAAACGGATACTAAGAAGAAAACTTTAAAAACTAAGAAGAAGACTGGTAAACACCGTATTTCATTATCTCAGTTCAAAAGTTATATAGGTTTATAAAGGGTCAAAATATTTCACATGATTCACAAGATGCAAGATAACATAATTACCTGTGTTAATTAAAACAAAAGCAAAGAATATACACAAAAAATGACATAACCGAGGCTGTAAGTGTTAAAAATCCCTAAACCAAAGTATGAGTTTTTCCTCCCTTTCGTGCTCTGTAACTCCGAGACTATTAATTTTAGAGCTTCGTGGATTTGGAGACTTTTGATCAGAATGATATAAACTACAACATATAAAAATTTCAGCCAATTTGACCGGGATCCAATTTCTATAAGAAATGTGCTGGGTCCTTGGCGCAAAATTCAAAATATTTTGAAATAAAAATGTTACTGGGCGATTATTGGAGAGGAACAGTTTACTGGCGAACCTACCCTATACAATGAATAAACTATTTGTGTAAGTATTGTCCGTGGTTCCATATTAAAATTTGTTATGCAAGGATATTAATTATTATGAATGGTTTTAATTCATTATTACAATTATTGATATTATTACAGTTAGGGTTGCCAACTTTTAAAAGTAGGAAGTAAGGACAGTCAAGAATTTCCAAAAACGTTATTTATTATATTCATTTAGAACAATAAAAATGTTCCAATGCTATTTAAGTGAAAACAAAACCTCAATGTAGTAAACCGGTCAATGTCGTTAAATGCTCTCTTGAATGCTCACGATGTGGTTCTCTCCACATATACATGAGTTCAAGGGATAGTTATTATAGAAACCATAGTTTTTCCAAATTATTGTTATTTATAGAATCGCACTACATCGAGTTTTGTGAGTTATTGTAAATAATATTATCAAAATAGTTTAAAAACCGAAACTTAAACGATACTACTTTGTAGCGTCATTATAAATATACTTACTAAGCACTGCAATCAATTAATGCAATAAAAAAGTAATTAATAATAAAAAAAGTAACAAACAAAAGAATGTACACTGTACAGACGGCATTACCGATTGAAAAGCGCGCTAGATTTACAATTTCAAAACCCCCGTTCTATTTCCAGTTTGGGTAATTTTTTTAATAGAATATTTAATATATTTCATAAAAATATATTTTTTATAATTATAAATGCTTATAAAGGAAATATCTCACAATTATATAGTAATATATATATACCTAATCATTTAGTTTTATTTTTATTTAATATAAATATATATAGCTTAACGACTATAAAATTAAAGGATAATTTTATGTAATTATTCTTTTTTATAAATGTTATAAAATAAACAATTCATTAAACAAACGGAAAAGGATGATAAGTGAAATCATTAAAGAAGAAAAAGACATGGACAGCATGGCCGACTGAAAGGCACGCTGGATTTACAACTAGAAGACCCCAGGTCTATTCCCGGTTCAGCTAATTTTTTTTAATACAATATTTGATTTATTTCATAAATAAACATTTTGTTATAATTGTAATATTTATAACAAAGAATAATTACATAAAATTATCCCTTAATTTTATAGTCGTTTAAACTATAAAAATAAAACTAAATAATAATATAATAATAATAATAATAATTGCTACAACCCATAACCTGGAAACCAGGCCCCAGAAGCTATTAGCTTGTGCGGAAGGGAGGGGGCGATTATTATTATTACGTAGGCCCTATGTGCGGCTGCAGCCGACTTACAGATGGTCCAGCGCAAATCCCACATCTGTGTCACAGCTAAGGAAAACTGCAGAAAACCTTAACCAGATCTGCCGGCACCGGGAATCGACCCCGGGCCGCCTGGGTGAAAGTCCGGCACACTAGACATTACACTACCAAGGCTGTTATGATTATGCATACCATACTAGTAGTTAATTGTAAGTTATTCCTTTCTGTAAATATTATAATAAAAAAAATAGTTTATGAAATTTTATTTAAAAAAAATTACCGGAACTGGGAATAGAACTCGGGTTTTGTAATCATAAGTCCAGCACGCTTACCAGTTAGCAATACTGTCTGTTCGTCTTTTGCTTCTTTAATGAATGTCATTTATCATCCTCTTTTGTTTATTTGTTTTATATTATTAATTACTTTCTGATGATTTTTTTACAATTACTAATTACAGTATGTTCACTTATTAATTGATCACTATTAATTAATCAACAATATTAAAGATCTGAAAAGATCTCAGTTTCTCTGAATCTATCTCTCTCCAAAAATAATGTGTGGTGAGTCTTATACTAAATAACTAATAATTAATATACTATCCGTCCACCGAAAGATGAGCTCTGCATCATCTTTGCAAGAAATTATCACAGAAAGCGTTTTGTTGTGCTTTACTCTCATTATCTACGAGTATGACGAAGATAGCATTACATTAGCACTTCTCTGGGTCATTGGAAGTTGATTTGACTAGCTCTGTAGAGTGTAGAATACGTAGTGGCCAATCTTACAAATAAATTCCTAGATCAAATTAAGAGAGCTTTTCGCCGACAATTTGTAGAACCGTTTTTCAAAGCATTTTTCTCAAAAACTAAAAAAGATTGTGAGACAGAATTTCGTACACTTGTCAATAAAGGATTAATCTGGATGCCTTGCGTGTTTAATTTAAATTTTTTTCACACGCAATGACAAAAAAAATTCAAAAAGTTGGCCTAATTTCAACACATTATAACATTGTATAGCGGGTTGATTTTAAAAATATATTATGCTTGACTTCTAGAATACACCTTTGTCATTTCATATTTTAAGAATTAGCTTTATAACTTGAAAGACAGCTGAGAATCATGTTTTGAAAGTTACCATTGCAACGTTAAAATCTCGCATAAAACTTACAAAAACGCACTCGTTGGCTCCTGACCTCTATAGATATTTCTGTGTATTAGGTAGCGGTACACGCGGAGACAAAAGTTTTCGTTTTGTCAAAAATTGCCCCTAAAAAGATCGGAATTGTTCTTTTTTATACTTTGTTTAATCTCAAATAATAATTTAATAGAAATATGTGCATACAAAATGGCGAATTAGTTTAATGAGTTTTGGAGGACCTTATTGTAGATTTTGTGTAGTATATAGATTAAAAATAGTTTAATTAATTCATACAACGAATTAATTTGAAATAAATAATACCAATATAGAAAAGTATAAGCAGCAACTAATATGAATTACTGGAGCAACAGCAAAAGTAATTCTTCTTTTGCTAATCACCTAATACAGCAAAATTATATAGTACTATTTAATAATCAATACAAAATTCTCCACATAGAAAATAATGGATTAAAACTAACTAACTTCAAACGACCTGTTATTATTAAACCAAATAGAATTAAGTAACACCCCATTATTAAACCTATTTATATAAAATCTTTCACAACCTTACTAATTGTTTTATGGTCCATGCTTTGTACTCATATACTTGAAATACTCATTTATTGTTAAATATTAGATAGCTTTATTTAAGAAAAGAATAATATTAAAGACCTGAATATAAATGCAAATCAACCAACGAAGAATTATCACAGGTTAATATTAACTACAATCCTGTTATATCAGTTAAACAAATTGAGGAAAGTATAAAAACTATTAGGGTCGATACGGCATGCGGTGTTGATAAAATAATAGTCAGGGTGCTGAAAAATAAACCAGTTTATGAAATTCTCGCTAAATTGGCTACGGTAATGTTAGAAACAGGTTGGGTACCTAGCTGTTTTAAAAAAGCACGAACTGTTTTAATACATAAAAATGGAGATGACAAAGTCTTGGATAACTGGAGACCAATTACAATCTGTTCGGTGGTAAGAAGAGTTATTGAGAAGATATTTGATAAGCATTTAAAAAGCTATGTTAAATTTCATGAAAATCAAAAAGGCTTTACAGCTCTTCCTGGTGCTCAAATAAATTCATCAATTCTGAACGGTGTATTAAAAAATGCCAAAACGTCTAAACAAAATGTAACAATAATATTTCTTGACATAAGTAAGGCCTATGATAACATTGGACATAAACATTTAGTTAGCAGTATCAAGTCTTCTTCGATACCAAAAAAACTTCAGGATATAATAATAAACCTTCAAATGGAGAATACAACTCAGATAGAAACAATCAGTGGTAGAACAAAACCTATAGATCTTCGAAGAGGTGTAATGCAAGGAGCTCCATTGTCTCCCGCTCTATACAATTTAGCAACTGACCACATTATTGAAGAGCTATCTGAACCAGAAGTTGTTGAACAATACGGCTATCGCTTACATCCAACTCTGCCACCTGTAAGTGTTTTGGGGTTTGCTGATGACACAGTTATCATAGGAAAAAATGAATCTTGTGCAATAACTCTTCTTGAAATGGCAAAGGAGAGGTTTCATGAAATTGGTTTGTCTTTAAATAACGAAAAATCTAAAATTATTAATGTCAGAAATGGTAGTTTAGCGCCAATGCAAAATAATAAATATCCAGTTGAATTTTTAAGAGAAAATGACACTGTAAAATATTTAGGAGTAACGTTCAAAAACGAAATAATTCTTGATTCGGAAAATATTATGAAAAATCTCGGAACGAAACTCCGTAATATAATGACAACGCCTCTTCTAAAAGACCATCAAAAGTTTCAAGTGTTAACATTTTATATTTGGCCCATTGTAGTTTATTTATTTCAATCAACACCGTTAGAAAAAATCCCGTTATATTTTCTGCAAGATATAGATCGACTTATAAAATCTACACTTAAAGAAATATTACAGTTACCATCTGATACACCAGACAATCTTTTGTATAGTTCTCCTAAAGTAAAAGGATTGGGTTTATTTAAAGCAGTTTGGGAAGCTTACATTCAAAGTTTTAACGCATGCAAACTATTAAAGTTAACAAATAATCCTTACTTATCTATTATAAGAAACTTTGAAGAAGAAAGTAACAATTGCCTAGCTAAGCTAAAAGTAAATCTAAATGAGCTAAACTTCACTAAATGGTCTCTGTCTGGAAAAAAGATAAGAGAAATATTACGAGAGCGGGAATATAGCAGTTGGCAAAAATTACGACAAAAAGGATGTGGAGTTCAACTTTTCTCAGAATACACAGCTGCTAATTCTTGGATAAGAACACTAGAGGGTCTTTCCGAATCGGAGTGGAAGGAGGCCATTAAGATGACGGGCAATGTCTGTAATATACGAGCTATACCCGGAAGATCTCAAGACGGCTACCAGTGCAGACGCTGCACTGAGATAGAAACATTGGCACACGTCTTGGGATATTGCGAGTATGGCTCGTTATTACTTAACCAACGTCACAATACTATAAGATCTATCATAGCTAACTCACTGTCTACGAATTATGAAATATTTGAAGAAGTCACATGTGTTGCTAACAGTGAGAGCAACCGAAGAGTTGACATCTTAGCTATAGATAGAAAGAACGATTGTGCGTTTATATTAGACCCAACCATCCGATTTGAAAAGAGTAGTTCCCAACCAGTAGAAGTAGATGAAGAGAAAAAATCTATTTACAATCCTACTATTCCTTATTTTAGAGAGAAGTACAAAATTCGGGGAAACATCGAAGTTATTGGTTTGTTTGTGGGCTCGAGAGGGACCATATCTAAATTCTTTGTCAACTTCGCCAAACAATTTTGTATTTCAAAGGAGACTGTCAAGACCGTAGCGATGCAAACACTAAAATTTTCTGTTCAAATATTACGGCATCATCTATATTGTAAAAATCTAAATTAAAAGTAACCGTTCATTGTAATACTTTTATAAATGTATTCTGTCGTTATATTATATATTCTATATGTGGCAAGTTAATTTTAAGATATGTTCTTTTGTAATTTACATATTAAGTTCGTATTATTTAAGTAAGTATTGTCATGTTTATAATGTTATTTATGTTTAAGTATCCCTTGTTTATAACAAACCAAATTGTTGGTAGGGTGTTATTAATAATTAATAAATATATATATATATAAATAAGTGTAGATCTTTAAATAATTATTGATTTGTTTAAAATTTAAGCTGGTTAGTATAATAAAATTCTTTACAGTATTTTTGCCGATAACAGATGTATTTCGACTCACGTTTTAACACGTACTAGCAATATAATGTTTATGAGGTCCTATTATTTGCAAAAATTGTAGTTTTACCCAATAAGCTATTTCAAACTGAAGAAATCGAGATTTGCCACTTGCGGATGGGATTGTGGGCAAATGTTACGTACAAGAGTGATAAGAACAATTTAGCTAGGATCAGTAGCAAGATTTTTAGTTACTGTTTACATTGAATTTCTGGGTGTTTAAGTTTTTTAATTACATGCGAATTTTATTGTATAGGCGTTTATGTACATTTTTCTCTTTTTTAATCTGCGTTCGTTTTGTGAATTAAAATTTATCGATATATTTATTGATATTTCGTGAGTTAATATTATTCTGTGGAATTTTGTGAAAAACACGTTTCGTGAAAAGTGTTTCCATTTTACCAATGGGAAAATCAAAAAAAACTCGCTATCGATCTTTATCAATTGCCAGGAAGAAGTAAGTACCTACATATCTTGATAGTGGTTGATACTAATTTAAGTAAATCAAAGCTTGAATAAGAATAAGAAGATAAATTTGAGTTTAAAAAAGACAACCCGCATTTAGTCATTTATTTTATTGGTTTGCTATTTTACATTTTAGTTTTTCAATTTTTAGAGCTGCAATATCTTCCTGGAAGAAGCGTTCAGTTTCTTCAAAGAAAATTGAAACCGCTCGATCTTTGCATTCAACCGAAGAAACTACACGACCATCGAGCTCCAAAGATAAGACATTACTTTATTGCTCCGACTCAAGATGTAGTCCTGTATTCTCTCCTTCAAAAAATGAATAATGTCGATTGGATGTGGATATTCCCATCTTAAAGAATTTTCTAGTTTTCTAGATATTCCCAGAATATCGCCGAGGGAATATTCTTCTGCTCACGAAGCTATAGGGAATGTTGTCGACGAGATTGCTGTAGAAGAAATGGAAAAAGCTGGAATAGAGGAATCAAGGATAGCAAAGGAAAATAATCAGATTGATACCGATGGCTACCCTTGTATTTCGGTTATAGCTGACGGAGCCTGGAGTAAAAAGTCATACAAAACAAAATATAGTGCATTGTCGGGAGTAGGGTGTATCATAGGAGCAGAAACAAATAAACTTTTGTATGCAGGTGTTCGCAATAAATATTGTGTAATTTGTGTAAGAGAGGAAAATAAAAAACAGCATCCAAAACAACACCGATGCTTTCAAAACTGGACTGGTACATCAACTTCTATGGAAAGTGACATAATAGTCCAAGGTTTTCAAAAAAGTATGAATTTCCATCATTTGAAATTTACCAGATTAATAAGAGACGGTGATAGTAGTGTCACAAAGAGACTATTCCAAGTAAAACCTTATGGATCTTTGATTATAGAAAAAATAGAGTGCACAAATCACCTTCTAAGAAATTTTTGTTCACGTTTAAAAGAACTATGTAAAAGTAGTAAAAGTTCCCTGGGGAAAAATGTCCCTATAATATTCAGAAAAACATTGGAAAGTAACATTTTAAAATTTAGAATAGCTATAGTAAAAGCTGCACAATACAGGTCCAAAAATCACGAGAACTTTACGGAGCAAATTCTCATGTTCAAAAATGATGTCAATAACATCCCAGATCATATATTTGGACAACACACAAATTGCGATTTGTATTGCTGTAAAGGTTTAAAAGATAACGAGGTAAATCTTACTTCCTAATTGGAACAATGTGGCCTGAAACAGGATATAGTTACATGCCTTCAAAGAATAGTTGCTAATGCAGCTTCATGTCTTCTAAATAAAAATAATAATCCACTGAACAGTTCAATAGTTTAATTTGTAAATTTACTGGCGGTAAAAGGGTAAGTTTCTTTTGTATTTCACAGTCATTTAGTTGTTTTAATGTGTTTATATATTTTTTCAGATTAATTACTCCCTGAAAGACTCCTACCAAATAAGATGCGGATTGGCCGTGATTTCCTATAACTCGAAAGAAAAATATGTAGAAACACTTATTAAAGCCTTTTCCAATAAAGAACCTGGAAAGTTTATGTTAGAATTCATTAGGCGACGGTGGTCTAACATTTCATCGTAAAGGAGAAGAGCTATCATAAAAGCACCTTCTGCAAAAAGAATCCAAGCGGAATGTGGGGCGGATCAGGATTATGGAGAAGTAGAAATTATATCAGAAGAAGAAATTAGGCCAAGAAAAGAAAAATTAGAGAAAATGCTTAAAAAAAGCCAAGAAGAAATCATTGACCTAGAAGTTAATACGAGGGCACAGGCATTGAACCCATTATGTAAAAAAGAGCGATATTACCGACTTACAGCATCTAACTTTGGTTGAATTTGCAAACGAAGGCCCACTACTCAACCTAATAAATTAGTGCTGAATCTTTTGTACAGTACTTTTTCAGGAAACAAGTCCACACGCTGGGGTCAAGATCATGAAAGATTTACTATAGATGCTTTTAAACAAAGTACAAGTTTGCATGTCAAAGATTGCAGCTTATTTGTTGGCATGGGCGATGAGTATTTTTTGGGAGCCAGTCCTGATGGAATTATTGTAGAAGAAGATGCTATTGTGGAAGTTAAGTGTCCAGAAAAAATAAAGGATAGTACTATTGAAGAAGCTGTAGAAAAAAAACAATTAGACTTTTTATTAAAAGCAGAAGATAGCTCCATAAAATTAAAACACACACATAATTATTTTTACCAAATACAAGGCCAGTTACATTTATCCAAAAAAAAAGTTGTTATTTTATTGTGTGGACACCAAAAGGATCACCTCATATAGAAAAAATTTTTATTCGCAATCGTATTGGTAATGAGTCCATTCCTGACCATTTAGAGGTCCGAAAATGCATCATTGTTTGTAACTTTGACATACTCATGGTCCGAAACGACCTATTTTCGCACCTCTACGTGTCTTTAAATTCAGCTACTAGGTGGCGCGCAGAAAATTACATCGCCAAATGCGGTGTATAAATGGCTGTATAAATCATGTTTGGTAATGTTGCGGACCTTGGCTGCTAAAGAACAAGTACCCAGGTATTATTATTAATTTATAAATACTCCTATTCAATAAAATCCTCGAAATATTATGTGATCGAATTTGATGATGTAAGTGGCGACATACGTTATGCCAATCCCAACCGATGACATTTAAAGCATGCCGATGCATCTGTCAAGAATTTTAGATAATTCGGTATTTAAAGGACGATTGCGAATAAAATAGTATACAAACCTCGGCAAAAGTACCATTCCTGTGTCTCGAGAACTAGTTCACCTCGAGGCTATCGCCTCTCGGTAAACTATATTGTTCTCTCGACAGGAATGGAGTACTTTCGGCCTCTGTATGTAATGTACTAATGCTTCACATACATTTTGAGAATCGAATATGAGACCTAAATTAACCGATTTTTATTTCAACTTCATAATTCCGGAAATAATAAAGCATCCAATATAATGTTGAAAATTTGTCAAATAATAAAACATTTCTGACCTTTGATTTAATCATTTTTTTACATATCTACTGTTGCATTACAAATTATTCTTTTAGATTCGCCATTCTTTAAACGTTTGTGTTATTTACTATGATAAATTAAAAAATAAATTTATATTTTGATTAAAATATTTTACGATGATTCGTTTTTTAGAAACACCCTTATTCGAGTTATTCAGAAATCGACATTAATGATTAAAACAAGGAAATTAATATTACTTACTATTTATACTTACTTATTACTTATGTGCAATTAAAGTTCTGTTACTTATTTTTTTGTAAGATTAAAATTGTTTTTGTTGTTATAAATTATCATTAGGTTCTTTACTATATATTATTTAACGAAATCTTTCAGTAGTTATATAAACAAACTAAAAGTTTAAAGCATCATTTATATATACTATGAAAACATAAAATTTATATTCGTTTTTTTCGTTTTTTATTCATTCGTTATATTATAATATTCATGCGTTGATAAATTAATAATTATTACGAACAAATACATTGTTATTTTTCTCATTTCTGATTGTAATAAAATTCTTCTTAAGCCGTAATTGAATTAATAAATATTTTTTTGTGCCTAAAATATAGTATTTCATAAACCCCTCCATTTGTAGTTGTATAAACCCTAGAAGGCCTAATATAGATCGTATGCCAACATGATGCCGTGGGCAGTTTGGTCCGTTGACCATATAGTACCTGCTTACAGTTACAAAAGGTACTGTAACTTTTTGTTAGAATGTACGCCGCTAGGAGTAGTTTAGGGATAACTCTGTCTTACTCACAACTTTCGTTTCTCTTTCTACGCCTAGAACGAAATTTGTGTGTTAACATATTGCCACAAAAAAACAAAAAAAAATAACTACATTTATTGGCAAAATTATCGTGGAAAAATTGAATGTCGTCACTACAGGTAAAGTTGATGAATTTTAGGGATTCTTTAAGGTATTTCACAGATTTCTGGAAGAAAATGCCAAAATTATAGGCAATGCTGTATGCGGTTATGAACATGTGACTTTATTGTAAAACATGTCACAGGTATCTCTGATACCTGTAGACTGTAGATTTGATTGGCACAGGTGACATTTGCTGAAGTTATTTCTTATTTACATGTTTTTCGTGTGTGTGTTCTAGTGTTTCAATAGTAATAAGCAACAGTTCTCAGAACTGGCAAAAAATCGCAATTTTACCTAATACTACATATTAATATTAGGGTCATTCCATGCCAAATCATCACAGAAAACTTAACTTTTCAACCCGACCATCTCAGATTTTCGTGAAATTTGGTAGGATGGTAGAGGACATAAAGTAACTTACGTATGTAAAGTGATAGCCCTCAGTGATACACGGTATTCACATAATTCCATCTTAAATATTTTGTTTAGTCAGTAGTCGGTGTTAAAATGTGTCATTTTTGGCTGGGACACCCTGTATAGCTACCTGTATCTGCAGATACAGCTACAACATCGTACCTATACTTGTCTTAGTAGAGAGAAGTGCAGATATCTGCACCAATATATACTAAAATCCTGATACAATACTCTGGTTTGTACTGCCAGATGCATGATTAGTGTAAAAAGTGTGTAACTACCACATTTAACAATTTTTTTACTCCTGTTCCCATAGGCTTCCCAAAATGAAACTTACACCAAAGGGAGACTGCAAATAGCTGTACAACATATTGTATTCCTCAAAAAACTGACACTTTCTTAGATATTCAAGGTCAAAGGTCACATCATGTGACCTTGGAATGAAAATTTTAATTTCATTATAAAACAATTTTTTATGAAAACTATGCTCTTTTAGCTTTAAAACAAGCCTAAGATGAAAGCTCTACTATAATTAGAAGTAAAGTTATGAATAGTTTTTGTTCACCTTGCAAGCGTAAATTTTACATTTTTTACCATGTTTGCAACCCTGCTGTATGAATACCGTGTATCACTGAGGGCTATAACTTTACATACGTAAGTTACTTTATGACCTCTACCACTCTACCAAATCTCACGAAAATTGAGATGGTCGGGTTGTGAGTTGTGTTGATTTGGCATGGAATGACCCATTATGTCAGTATAAGGGATGACACTGCATTCGCAGTCTCATCAGTTATTCCTGAATTTACTAAAGTAGTTTGAGAGGGAAAAAGGAAATCGTGGAAATTTACTTCCTTTATTTTGTGTAGAAGAGGTAAGAAACGTTAATTATTATTTATGATCATATTGTACTACAATTGTTTGTTTATTGCAGCGAGCAGCTGAGGCTTTAAAAATTTGTGTTTCAATTGTTAAAAGGGGGCTCGTAGTAGAAACCAGCGAATTTTATCTAGTCCTGGTAAAAAAAGACAACGCAAGATGTTGAAAATTGCAGACCTAGCAAGTTCTTCTAAAATGGTCGCCAGAGAAACTGTATATAAGTGAAAGTAAGACGTTTGATATTTTTTGATTTTATAAAGTCTGTTTTGTATAGTTTCAGAAAAAACGAACATACAGAACGACAGACAGATGCTGCGTTTTATGTACTTAATGTATAATAAATATACAAGAGAAGCGATGGATAAGCAAAAATAGTGTTAATTCTATTATAGTTAAGTACTTTAATAGCATTTAAGTTGATTAAAATATTAAATAGCAGAGTTTTGTTAAATGTAAAGCTGTATTTGAAAAGAATATATTTCTCCATATTGAAGGTATTATACTATTACAAAGGTTATAAATGAGTTAATTTCTTAAAATAAGTAAAAGTGATTTCTTATTTTTTAGTACTTGGTAGTTCTGTAAAACTAGAGAACGTACAGTACTAATAGGTAGGTATACGCGAAAATCTAATTCTTAGTTTCCTACAGAAAATGTTTTAAAATTTTCCAAAACAACAAGTATCTATGTTAAAATCTAAAAGAAGATTACAAACGTCCAAAATTCCTTATCCCTAACCTCAAAAATCACCTGCTATGACATTTTCGTAAACACGGTAAAAATCAATAATTGTCAAACTATGGATGCTGATTTGACTAGGAATTTTTTAATCTTATACCACACAGAGAGCATCGATGACCAGCGTTTATCTTTAGCTGGACGGATAATAATAATAATGTGTGTATGAACCTTGAGATTAAGTAAGCTGTTTTCATTAGTAAAAGAAAGCTGCTTTTAAGTCAGGTTTTTTCTTTGCTAGAACTTAGATTTTCCACCGCGCAGTGGTGCCAGGTATAAGGACCACTCGGAGTATAGGATACATACCCCGACTAAGCTCGTTATAGTATATATGGATGGTCAATCAGCCTCGTCATGTAAAACTGCAACTGCGGCTTGACCATTAGTAATTAATTAACGCCGCTCAGTTAATAAGCCATAGATTAGTTGTTAGGTTATGTGTTAATTGAAGTTTATTAGATATTTAGTAAATATGCTTATATGCAATTTTCGAGATTGACTGGTCATTAACAACATTGGCCGGTTTACTACATTATACTATACAACACACATGTTTTCTTTTTTTTTCTGAGCTTTTAACCATATTTTTTCCATCGTCCGATAAATTATAATCTGTAGTTGTATCACTCATTTTAATGGGTTTTAATAACAACAATGCACTAAATTACCTAACTTAAGGAGGTTACAGCGGATCTTTGCGGGGCGAAGGGCAAGGGGATATCTCCTATGCTTTTACATAGGATCTAACAAGAAATACCAATCGATAAAAAAATAAATTAACATTCTTAAAACTGAACAAAATCATTTTATTATGAATGCCTATAATGCATTTATTAATTATTTGTATATATTAAAATAATTTAAGTCGATTGGAGTGCATTTGTTTAATTGTTGAAAGAGTAAATGTAAATGTAAATAGGTTAAGAATCGTGGCAACACCTCAAAGAAATCAATCGATTTTGTTGGTAGCAGTGTTAGGTTTCAGCTTTCGATTGAGTTGACATCCTAACCTCCAAATGTCAATCCCAAAATATAAGTGGAAACATGTTGAATGTTTTGTAATTTTGTATGCAATTACAGATGGGAATATTCTATTTTTTAACTTTTGTATAGTCTAAAGAGTACAATCTGCTAAGCAGATACAAGAAATATATAAAAAGTTGTTGAGGTTTAATACAATATTTTCAAAATTAGTGTGTTTGTATTACTGATTTCGTGGATATTCTGATTGTGATGATAAATTGTATTCATCACATTGCAAAAGGTAATTTTACATTTTGCAATATTTCCGTCGAATTAACATTTGTATTCTGATATTATTAACGCAGAAGACTGAATTGTTCAACATAATTTGATTAATAAAATATATGATTATTAGTTAATACAATAAAATATAGATTATTATAACAGTCATTATATGTCATCATTCTGTTCTGTTATTTGAATTCGCGCGCTATGAGGTGTTGTCACATCTCTGCTGTCTTTCCACATATTTTGTGAAAAATTCTTGTTTTGTTTACTTTAAATTATTATTGTGCATTAACTAGACACAAGATTTCAAAAATATTGGGCAGCATTGTTCTTCGAATATGAGAGTATGTCATTTTAGTTTTTTATCAGATTCCCTACATTTCTTCATCAGAATTTTTCGTTAAAACTGCTAAAGATTAGATGGTCTCCATAAGACCCCATGTTAAATTCTGGATTTTATTTTCCATTTTTCTCGGTAATGGTACACAAAAAAATTATAAAAACAAGTTACCGAATAGAATAAGTGTCAAAGAACTCGAGGTTTAAATTTCACGTCATTCTCTACATTTTTACATTTCGCTGTATCCTCCTTAAATTTGATTGATTTTGCACGAACGATGTTGGCGGTTAATTTGAAATTTACAATTCTTGATTCTCGAAAGCTAATTTCAGTGATTAAAATAAAATTTAAAATTTTAATTAAAATATTGAATCATTTTTGTTGATTGTTTTAAATAAGGACAAAACCCGTCCTTTTCTATAACAAGAAAGGACACACTCTTAGAAAGGACTGTCCTTCTGAAAAAAGTTCAGTTGGCAACCCTAATTACAGTAAGCATTTGCACCAAATTTTATTTCAAGTTATGGTGCAATAAGCAAAATAATGAATGTTCAATTTGTAGGTAATTCAGTTGGTACCCTTTTTTAAATTATTATTTACCTTCTTCTAAAATATTAGTATAAACATTCTTATTTGTACCAAAAGCTGTCATTGTTACAGTCTCCCAAGGAACACCCATGTGTAAATCTAATGTATGCTGTTCTCTTGTACGTTCAACTCGAATCCATGTATTCCGATACCTAAAAACAGTTAATATTTTATAAAGAACACACATTAAATACCATATTTACTTAAAGAAATGTGTACCAATGCTTGGAATAAACTCATAATTTGTTTTAATATGTCCTGTATCTTTTTGTTCAAAACTGGTTTCTACACTTAAATGTTGCGTTTTCTTGGCTCCTTCCCTCGTTAGCCATTGTAGCAACCACTGATAAGACTTATCACGACAAGGGACCTCTAGTGTGATCATGTAGTGTCTTCTAAATAGGATTATTGAACCCTGAAGGCTTTTTTTTAATAGTGCAGCAGCAGCTCCTACACCGAATAAACCAAATCCAGCACCAAAATATGGATTATCAGATAAAGTTGATATATAATCCATAAAAGTCATGATGTAAAATTGTTGAACGTATAGATAAATTAAGAGATATTTATAAAATTAAAATTACTTCTGTACATAACTTTTGTATCTGTTTTTAAGGTTATATAACCTCAAAATTAACTAGTGGAAAACATAAAATATTAGAGATAAATGGATATTTTGTATTCAAGAATTGTTTGGTTCGCTGTAGTAGATGATGTCCAGGAGGTAAATTTAAATAGTGAGATCCTTCAAACAATATTAATTTAATTATTAATTTAATAACTTGAAAGGCATTTAACATATTAAACTAAACTGTGCTTATCACGAACTATTAATTTTATTATTAATTAATTAATTCAAAAATTTTATCCAGAAGTTCATATTTTTGGAAATTATCGTATATTTTTATTTTCACAAATGTCCAATAGTTGTTAACCAGTTATAGGACATGATAGATATAAATATAACATGCAAATTTGATGCAATATACAGTTACAACCTACACTAAACCGCAACGAACACAATTACTTCTTGGCGCAAAATATTATCGTCAAAATATAGCGTTTTTCATTCAGTTTTCTTTTAATAATCGTTTTTTTAGTAAGATAAGGTTTGATGTCGATTGCTAAACTGTTAAAGTAGTGTGGATTAGGGTTCCTAAATATGAATTGAGCTCTGTGTTATTTGCAGTTAAGACACGCATGTCATATTTCCCTAGTGACATTTCATATTTTGAAACTATTTATTAGAAGGTTGGTAATCATGAAAATTGGTTTAATAAATTAAACTGTCAGTATTACAATTATATAAATCTGGAATTCGGCACAATTAATACTTTATTAAAAGCTGTTGAAAAATTGATATATGTACTATAGTAGTTTTAAAAATTCTCTACAAACAGTAAATAAATGATAATATGCACATTAAGAAATTTTATATGCATAAAAATAAACATGACAGCATAACCTAGAATTTATAACTGACAGCTGCTAAATATTGTCACTAAAGTAAAAAGAGAGAAAAAAGTATCTCTGTTTCAGACTGCTTAGTTTTGGCCTAGAAAGAAATAGATTTTGACATCCGTGTCCTAACTCTAAAATAACACAGTTCAAGTTTTCATTGAGGAACTCTAGTGTGGATCCTAGTTTGTAAGGAGTAGCATAGGCGCCCGCAGAAATTTGTCCAGGGGAGGGGGGCAAACCTAGAATGAACTGCATGCTAGGGGGGGCAAGTCTAGAAAAAAACGGCATATTATACAAAATTTTCAATAAAATTCAAATTGTTCAACTTCCAGGAGGGGGGCAAGTCCTTGCCCGCCTTCCGGGCGCCTTTGAGGAGTAGATATCTAAAATAAATTTTTCTACGACCATATCAGAAAGTAGCTCATTTGCTCATATCGTACAATCAAGTTGCCTAGAAAACCGAACATAACACACGAAAGTAAAACTCACTAGTGATTTTACTTTCTGCTGTGCGATTTACTTTCGTAAATCTCACGGTCGAAATCTATGCAGTAAATAGCAAATTATATAAGTAATAAGAACCTGCTTATATATTTTTGACTATTTTGATGCATTAATCATCTACTAACACAATAATTAATTAATTCTAGCTGGTATTTATTTCATGAAAAACTATTGATTAGATATATTGAGGGATATTTTACATATTTTCACTGCACCAATTGTGATTACACCAAAACAACTTTTAATAATAATAATAATAATAAATGACTTTATCCAACACCTCTATATAAATATCATGTTTGCTATGGTCATTTTAAATAAGAAAAGTGATTGTTTACTCTTATGTTACATTATAACCCACGTTGTCCCTAGCAACGTGGGTTATTTTCAAAAAACTCACGCCTTCAAAGATAACAACCAATCACCAGCTTACGTTACTTAGTATTATTAAAATCCAGTCATCGTGCTAGAGTATTACCGTCAAAACTACAGACTAACTATACATTGCAAATTCGATGTTTAAACTTAAATAAAGAGGCGTCGGATAAAATTTTGTATGTCACGCGTGAGTTAAGGATATTATCCACTCAGAAAAATTAACCCTAAATTTTTCGTTCGTGGATAATATCTTACTTAACTCACTTGTACCATAAATAACTATTAATGCTCTTATGTATGTACATACAGCCTTGGTAGTGTAATGTCTGGCGTGCCGGACTTCCACCCAAGCGGCCCGCGATCGACTCCCGGCGCCGGCAGATCTGGTTAAGGTTTTCTGCCGTTTTCCTTAGCTGTGACACAAATGTGGGATTTGCGCTGTTCCATCTGTAAATCGGCTGCAGCCTCACATTGGGCCTACATAATAATAATAATCGCCCCCTCCCTCCCGCTCAAGCTTATAGCTTCTGGGGCCTTGGTTTAGGTTATGGGTTGTAGTAGTTATATTATATATTTTTAACATCAGTAATGAGAAACAAAAATTAATTAAATATTTAATCATAAGCTTAATCCCAAGGCGAGGTTCAGTTAGTTACTGTTCTTCCACCTAAACCTTGATCTGATAAGAAAAAAAACATGACAATGTTAATGCCTAAACAACAAACTTAAACCTAAACTCGGTGATATGGTTACCATACTACTTTTCTATTTATAACAGCTAATTGAGAATAAAACATAATTAAGAATAAAACACAATAATAATAATAATAATAATAATAATAATTGTTACAACCCATAACCTGCAAAGCAGGTCCCAGAAGCTATAAGCTTGTGCGGGAGGGAGGGGGCGATTATTATTATTACGTAGGCCCTAAGTGCGTCTGCAGCCGACTTACAGATGGAACAGCGCAAATCCCACATTTGTGTTACAGCTAAGGGAAACTGCAGAAAACCTTAACCAGATCTGCCGGTACCGGGGATCGACCTCGGGCCGCTTGGGTGCAAGTCCAGCACTCTACTAGATGCACAACTACTGCCTTTGCTGATTCCATAAATAATTACGTAAATTTGACTTAAACTTTCTAATAGTATAAAGGTAAGTACTCACAGCAGCGGATCCGCAGGCGGATGTCATACGATTGGCCGGTTTGCGTCGATTTGACTCAAACCGACCAATCGTATGACATTCGCTTGCGGATCCGCTGCTGTGAGTACTTACCTTAAATCTTCAAATTATCTGACAATTTATTGTACTCATGATAAATTTGATATGAAAAACTTTTCTGAAATAAAGCAGTTTTATAGACAGGAGGAGATATACGACCACGGTATCTCGTAGTGATATTATGCACATCTGATCTATAAGTAATTAAGTTGCAAAGGTATGGTGGACTTTGATTAACAACAATACTATGGAAAAGACACAGCTTTTGTAATTTTCTTCAATTACTCATATTTAACCAACCAATTTCCAGCATCTTATAACTTATATGTTCAAATTTACGTATTCCATAAATGTAACGTAAGCAAGCGTTTTGTACTTTTTGTATTCTTTCAGAAGTTACATTATCAATAGCTGGATGATAAACAGGTGCGCAATAATTGAATAAAGAAAGAACAAGCACTTCGCATAACCTCTTCTTGGTATCCTGTGATAAAGAATGTCTATGAGGATAAAGTTTTCTGAGCTGGGTGTAAGCTCTCCCCACGTAATTAGAAGTTTGGTCTTTAAACCTAAAGCTATTGTCTAACATTAAGCCTAAACTTTTAGCTTTAGTTAAAATTGGAATTTCTACATTGTTTATTTTAATAGAAATCTTAGTGGTCAAGTCTTCAGAGCATCTTTTATTACCAAATAAAAGAACGGCAGACTTGTTTGGATTGATTTTCAGGGAAAGTTGTAGCGAAGCAAGATAAATGAAATTTAGAACATCATTGACGGTTTTAACAGCTTGTACCCAATCAGAAGGATTAAAAGAATAATAGAGCTGCGTATCGTCAGCATATACATGAACAGAGCAATCTCAAATTGAATTGATTAGTACTGAGGTATACAAAGAATACAGCAGTGGTCCAAGAACAGATCCCTGCGGAACACCACGTATCACAGATAAAGGTTCAGATACATTATTATGTAGCTTCACCTTCTGCTTTCGATTAGTCAAGTAGTTTTTAATTAACAATGTCGCATTTTTACCAAAATTCATGTGCTGCAAAATGTTTAATAATGTATCGTGATTGACAGTATCAAAAGCCTTACTGTAGTCTAACAATACAAGAATAGTGGCATTACCTCTATCACTAGCAGTCAAGATAGGTATCATTAGTTACTCGTAACAATGCTGTAGTAGTACTGTAACCTGCACGGAACCCTGATTGTACGGAGGGCAAAATATTATTCTTATTGCCATATTCACATATTTGCAAAAAATGATCTTTTCTAATATCTTAGATAAGGTCGATAAAATACTAATGGGTCTAAGATCTTTTAGCTCTAAAGGATTTTTTAATTTTGGCAGAGGTATAATAATAGCTTCCTTCCAACAATCTGGTACTATATTATTCTCAATGCATTCATTTATGATATGTGTAATGTATGGCAGAATGGCAGAGGACAGCACAGTTTAATCATACTGATATTGATGCAATCACTGCCATAAGCTTTAGATTTTATTGAATTGATGATTTTGCATATTGAGGCAATGGAAACCGTTTTAAAAGAAAATTTGTTACTATCAGGTTCATTATTAACAGTAATAGTTAGAGGTGCATTTAGTAATACATTGTTGTCTATTGCAGGAATGCCATTAACAAAGTAATCATTCATCTCACTAACCTCTGCAATTTCGGTTGGAATTGATGAGAGCTTTTGTTTTCCTAAACCAAGAAAATGTAATTTATTCCACAGCGACTTATTGTCGTTAGTAATAGCTAAATGACTAAATTACGCCTTCTTCTCATTATTTATAGCAGTGTAGTGGTGTAATTGCGAAGTTGCTTATAATAATCCCAATGCTTAGGCAATTTTTAATTTCTAAACTTAGCTTTTGCTTTATTTCTCAGAGTTATTCTTTATATTATCGGTGATCCATGGAGTTATATTTTTATTGAATTTTCTGGTTTTTAATGGAGCATGTTTGTCAAATAACTACATGATACTAGTGTTAAGATAATTTATTTTATCATTGACATTATTCATATGAAATATGAAATGAAATGGGATACGGTTTAAGTCAGAATTGAATAAGTCCATATTAATTTTTGAGAAATTGCGTAATGTCCCGCAATAAGTTACGTTTTTAGATACTTGTAAATTAAAACTACAATAAGGCATATCATGATCAGAGAAATGACATTCAACCACACCACTATCTGTTATTGATATTGCTTCAGATACCAAGATGAGGTCAATAAGCGAAGCTTTTCTGGTAGGCTGATTAACAATCTGAAATTTTCACTGCAAAATAATAATTTTAATCTTGTTTTCCATTTCCAACAATATATTTTAATTTAAATTGCTAAGAAGTTTTAATTCATATTTTATAGATTTATTGTTAAAAAGTTTTAATAATTACTTAGAGAATATAATACATTGAATAATGAGCCAATCGTTGCTCCTTAAATTTAAAATATTGACCAATAGGACCTTGTACCGTAGTGACAATAAGCGACTAACAATTATTATCGATTAGGTATTAGTTAACTTGCGTTTGTTTCACTTGTCAAATAACATAATTTAGAAACTTCAGATACATTTTTTAAGTGTGTTACGCGCAATGACTAATTTTGTGATGAGTTACGTTGATTTAAAAGAGGAATATTATGTACTTAATTAAATAAAGCTTTTTCTCTTAAATGTGCATTTGTGGTCCTCATTTTAATTTATTATATTCTCTTTCTAAATATAATTCGTGGTACGCTTAAGAATCGATAATTTTTTTACAAATGTCAACTCATGGCCCCATTCTTTGGAAAATACAACTCGTGCTTCGCACTCGTTGTATTTTCGTCGTTGGGATTGGCATTCGTAACATTAAAAAAAATTATCGATAATAAGCGTACCACTTATTATATTATCCCTGAGTATAATTAATTTCTAAAAATATTTTAAATAAATAAATAATCAGAGACGGCTTTGTATAATGTTCAATAGGCGGATGATAGTCTTTTGTTTAAAGACGCCATAAGTATAAAGGCTAATTTATCATTGTTAGTAGTTAACTGTAAATCTTTCTTTGGTTTAAATGTTTTAAATGTTTAAAATGGTTAAAATATTGAAAACTCATTTTTACAAACACCTTTTCACAACTCTCAAATTCCAAGAAATTTAACTAATTGTTATAATAATCCCTTTACGGATAAAACAATAATACTGACAATATTCAAAACGCACTTACACACACGCTTTCCCTAATTAACTTCACAAATTGTTACAATAATCATATAGTTATAAACTTTATTGGTACTGCAAATAATGATAAAAATAAAATTACTAAATAAAATGTAAATTGTTTTTTGTTAGCATAAAAATATTTTTTTTTGAAAGACTGTATTTTTCTGGTCGTAGGAAAAATAGTGTACATAACTCAGTAGAAAGTGTGTCACGAAAAATGCCACTTTCCACTCTCGTTATGTAATATACTATTTATAATCGTAGTCGAACATCGCCAATTTAGTAGAATTAACGTTTTCTAAAAAATATCCAAACTAAACATAATACAGTCATTATAACACTGTTTAATAGCAAAATCTATAACAATGGATACATGTTTTTGCTTAATTATTTAGTATTGATTGAAATAAAATAGATGTATAATCACGGCGCGGAAACTTAAATATGGCAGCACAAAAATCAGTCATTTTTAGTTGAACGCTTTCTGCACCAGGAAGCATTGGGTGTAGTTTTAAATCATTTAAAAGTAATTTAACTTTTCTAATCTTTTAACTATTATTTAATAAATTCCCGAAGTAAATGTTGTTTTTCTTTACTTAAGAGCATGTGATGGTTAATTTTTGAATAAACTATTTCACTCTTAATTAGTCCCGATTAATTTCTTAAAACGAATATATATTTTAAATATTTTAATATAGTAATACTTTTCTTTTTCTTAAAACCAGCAAGAACAACTAATATTTTTAACGATATTTAACAGTTTTATATTCCCCTTTTTGATTTCAACTACCTTAAATTATTCCTTGTCATTTAAAAATTAAGAATTTCAGTTAAACTTAAAATATTTTGAAAGTTCACACATGTCTGGCAACAGTGTGAGCAGAGAACTGCGATGCGATCAAATAATGTTTCTATTTACATTTTCAAAGTTTAGTTTTAAAGAAATTAATTCCGTTTTGCGGACCGTAGCGCCAATTCTTGGTGTTTATAGTTTCTGAAGCTTCCTATTATTAACACTGGCAGCGATAACGCGCCCTTAAGCTAAATATTACTATTGTAAATAGACATGGGATATACTCCTTTTCCTGCATTTTTAGATGCAACATCTTGCAGTTACTATATTTTACTCTGAAATTGTGATTCCCTATCTTTTTGGGATCACTGAAAACAAATCTAATGTCAAAAAGGATCTACGACACACAGGGGCGTCGGAAGTCTGGGTCAGAGGGGGCGGATAGCCCCCTCTATCTTAGAACAGGGGGGGGCGTCGCCCCCTCTAGAAACAAGGGTGCAAGTATAAAATATATTTATTTATCTTAATTAAATATTATGCGATTAATTTGGTTTTACTAATACAATTATTATTATTAAATTGAGTTTAATTATTGTGTATTTATTTTATCTTAGTCACTTATTCTTAATGATTTACAAATTATTATTTTAATTTTCCGCTCGGTCATTTGACTCCTAAAAGCAGGGATGCGAAAATGGTTTCAACTTTTTACTTTTTCGTATAATGGAGCGGTCAATACCCGAGAATCAACTATTTGTTTGGGTTTTCTAGATGGTAAATCTGTCTGAGGATATTCGTTAGTTCGCCCATCGTTTAGAGCAGTGGTTGTTAACTTGTGGTCCTCGGACTCCCGGAGGTCCGTAATGGCCTCATAGGTAGTCCTCGAAGACTGTAATTATTATAGTGTTATATTATTTAAAATAATAAATTTGAAGAAACTATTGCGACAACCAGTCTGTCTTTACGTTGTCAAAATTGTCAAAATGTTCAAAGTCGGCGGTTTTACAAATTATTAAAAAAAATTAAGAAGTATCACACGCTTGATGATTTGCCGAAATTGCTGCGCAGAAGGGTCCTGGTAAATGCAAGAGTCGGTATTGCACAAAATATCAAAAAGGGATATAACATAAAACATACCGACTTACAGAAGACAAGAAATGCCTAAGAGAAATGAGGAGCAATAAATACGGTTGAAGAAACTATGTGGAAGCCTGGAAGGTTGTGTAGTGTTTTGATTTAAAACAAAACTTGTTGCATTCTTATCGATGACGAAATGTACGTCAAAATGAAAAGCAGTACGTTACCAGGGCCTCAATTTTACAATGCAGTTGTGGGAGAAGATGTGCAGTCTGGGAATCAATATAGTTTACACTATAGTCCCTTTATTTTTAAATAGTAGCGACAACGAGTATGTTGGTGACATTGAAAGTTATCAGATTTGACATTTCGTTTTTGTACTAAATCTTAGGTTTAATAATCATCATGCACAAAAGTATTTACAATTTAACATGAATTTGATAACGGACATTCTTGTTATGTAAAAATGATCATATTAATATAATATACAACTACGAAATTATAATTTTTAAACAAATTTTTGTTAAAATGACGAAACAATATGCATGTGGTGATTTTTTCTTTATTAAAGTTTGTGCCTGGTTTGCTCCACGATGTCGCTACTATATGAAATAGAGGGGCTATAGTTTACACTTTAGTTTTGCCAGTGTAAGTTTAAGTTCATAAAAATTCAGTAGCTAGTAACCACTAACCCATTTTTATGATAAACCACATACAAAATACAAAAATTAAAATCATTAGTAACTAGATTCGTAAAAATGTAAACTATATTGATTCCTCGATGGTAGTGTAAGAACAATTAAAATAGATGAATTCGGGGGTAAAATCCTTGTATGGCAGGGCATCCGTTCTTGTGGCCTTAAAAGTTCAACATTTTTACAACTGGTACTATTGGAGGCGACGTCTACAGGAAAGAATACATACAAAATCGTTTACTACCCTCACTTTATATCGTAAACACGTTTCCGTATTATTTTGGACAGATTTTGCATCTCCCCACTACTCTGGTACGACCCTGGAACTTTTGAATTCTAAAAATGTCAATTTTGTGGAAAAACAGGACATCTACCAAACTATCCTAAACTTCGTCTCATAAAGCGGTACTGGGCTATTATAAACAAAAACTTGAGTGATGAAGAAAGTGGTGGCCAAGCAGCTAAAACAAACAACGAATTTGGGGTGCAGCTAGTTAGATATGCAAAGGTTTATGGCTGGTATTCGAGCAAAAGTTCGAAACTTCTATTTTTGATTATATGTATTATTTCTTGTATCAATAATTTAGTGTCCGTTTAGTGAAATACGCTATCCTTAAAACAATTTCTTTGTGCGTAAAACTATTCTCTAGTAAAAGCATTCATAAACGTAAAAGTTCGACTATTTATTTGTGTTACGCCCGTATGTAAGATGCTGCGTATCTAATCGGAAATTTCTAAATGGCAAATTTTGTACTTACTGCAGTAACAGTATAAACAATTAATTGGGGTGTCTGTACTCCGCATAGTTTTTTTACTTAAGTGTATGAGTACGGTCAGTAGATATGCTATATAACGGCATATATGCTATATGCCGGTCATCCGCCGGCGTGTATTGTTTATCGAAAACGATATCGTTTTTATCGTTTATTGATCGTTCACCGATAAACTATTTCGTTTTGTTTATCGTTTATCGAAAAACAATATCGTTTATAAACAAAACAGTAAAAACGACATCGTTTATCGAAGAACGATTGATAAACGATAAATGAAACGAAAAAAAACGATATCGTTTTCGATAAACGATAAAACCCGGCTGGTGACCTTTAAATTCAAAATAAACCTTCATAAGAAAATAGATGAGATTTTGCGCTAGAACTCACATAGCATAGCATGTCTGCTACGGTCCTAGAGGTTAATGAAAAATGGAGTTCACCATAAAAAAAAATGTAAAAAAATGTTGAAAGCGAAAGGTTAAGAACCGCTGATATATTAGTGTATAAACATCAAGTTCGTAAAGGCACATGATATTTGTATAAATGTAACAAAATAATATAGTTAATTATTTGTAATAGTATATTAAAATACAAGTTGCAGAAGGGATCTATTCAAGCACGAATTTGAAATTCCGAAACGAGCCGCGTAGCGGCGAGTTGAGCAACAAATGAGTGCTTGAAGGACCTTATACAACGAGTGTTTTATACTATTTTTCTATTTTGCCGCTTTATACCATTTTATAAATTAAAAAATAAAAATTTTAAATGTAGGGATTTTTTGGGTGGTTGGTGACATTTATGTGGCGTAAATTTAGGCGGCTGTGGAGAAAAATTAATTTGAAACGTCAGATTTTATTTTCGCAATTTCGCGTTGTTTGAAAATGAATAGTGAAGGAAATTTATCACTAACGCCGCCGAAAATTAGGCAAATTGCACAAAAAAACGTTAGAAAATTTTTTTGACGTATGTCAGTTGACAGTTCAACCAACGCTACCAACATCAATGCAGTAAATTTTACTAGCCTATTCTAGCACACCAACCGCTTATTCTAACACTCAAATGACGTCATTTGGGTGCTAGAATCGACTTATTTTAGAATAACAAAATAGAATAATAGAATAACAAAATAACAAAATTTAGAATAACGCAAAATAGAAAAACAAATTTTTAATATAGTTGATAATTAGGTCAAATTAGAAGAATGATTACCGTTTAAAAATAAAACATTTTCTTTATTTTTAAATAGCTAGCAGTATTGAGCATCTATGTCCTGATTATTATATCATCCTTTTTTACTTATTGGAACCATGAAGACTGTATAGAGGAGTCAATTTAATATTATTTTGAGGAGTCATTGTGTGATTTTGTTCTAAAAGGTGTTTAGCGTAATTAGACAATGACTCCTCAAAATAATATTAAATTCCTACATTTTTGTAATAACAAACGCAAATTAGACATTTTAGAAGCCTTTGAGATATACAAACACAAACTCGGGGTACCTTTAATGAATGAACAACTTGAGCTCAGTAATTCTCCGTTACTGGAAGTATTAGATATTTAATTCTGATTATTATTATTATTTTATCTAGTTACCTATTTTTGTATCTACCTTAGCGACGTGTTTGTTTATAATTATATTACCTTTGATAATGACAACATAGCTGTCGAAACAATATTGTCAGGTTGTATCTTAATAAAACTGGGAAACTTTTACTAATCTTTATTATTTCATGATTATGGAGTTCCACAAAGTAAAGCTGGAAACAATAAACAATATTTTAACATAGTTTTGATATATTATCAACGTTAAATAAATTTTAATTTAATATTAAACGGAACGATAAAATAACGTTACTCGTGCTATCAGAAATAAAAATATACAAATCATCTTTAGTACATGTAACCAAGGAAAATTTACATAACTTTGCATCTATTAATGATATTATTTTTCAAATAAAATAAAACTTAATCTTACGCAGGATCGTACAATGAGAGAGAATTGGTTGTACATTAGACTACCACGAGAAGTCGCTGTATATTCTAGGGGGGCGCTCAACTGTGCATGCTTTTGGTACATACCCCCACCTTCGGAGTTTATCCTCCTTATTACAGTCTTCATGATTGAAACGTTATGGTAACTTTACTGTATCTTATCTATGAAATCGAAGTTCGCCCCCCCTAAGTGAGATTACTTCCGACGTCCCTGTCGACACATTGATAGCTTTTAAAAAGCTGTCAACTACAAAAAAATGTATTAAAATAAGCGTATATCTGGAAGATTCTATATTTTTTATTTTTTTTTAGGTTCGTAACCTCGAATTCACTTTCACGAATGCATTATGACAATTGACAGCTGTCATTTAACTGTCAACATCAAGATATTGCATTTCTTGACAAACAATAACAGATAAAGAATTCTATGGTCGTTAAACACAAATCTAATATCAAAAATGCATCACAATTTTTGAAAGATGTCAATATGTCATAGGTCCTTTTCGACATTACATTTGTTTTCAGCGATCCCAAAAGGGTAGGGAAACACAATTTCAGAGTAAGATATAGTAACTAGAAGTTGCATCTAAAGATGCAGGAAAAGGAGTAAATCTCATGTTAAATGCCATTTAAAATTGAACCTTTCGGAGGCACGGGTTGATGTTGACCAAAATAGCTGGTACATATTTGGGAAAATTGAGTTTTTCCATATTCTATACAAGAATTTGGGGTGTACAGAACGTAAGCCAAACTTTGCTAAAATAACGACAAAGTACTACAACTATTAATATCTGAATATACTGCAATATTATTTTTATTTATTTATTTTTGGGCGAGGAATCAGGATGACAGAGCATCCTTCGTATCTCATGGCACCGATAGTTATGATCATTTGGCTGACCCTATTAAAATTTAACCGAATCTGGGGGAATTACACCCCCAGTTGGGATTTTTAACGTGCCAAACGTCATATTGACACGGGACCTACAGTTGAATGATGAAGCAAACCACTAATCCACATGCTCCAATATTTTGATAATAATTACTACACATATCACTACAAAAAGACGTCAGACTTAAAACCATTGTAAGAGATAAATTGGGATCTTGAAGTTAAATATGATTTGAATAAGAAAATTAGAGAATCGGTAAATACCATATCTTTAAGTTTACAAAGAATTATATTATGATCGAGCCTATCAAAAGTCTTTGCAAAGTCTGTCTCTTATATATTAGCCACTAGGAATTGTAGCGTCCTATTTCATACTTGAAAACTACCTTTTCTTGCATTAAAAAATGTACGGAAATCAGTCCAGAGTGGCGACACCTAAGAGTAGGCGTTCTGTACTTAATTATCCACCTAAGGCCTGTCGTTGTCTGTATTTGCCAAAACGCGTAAATAATCACTGCAGCTTGTTCTTCACGAAACTAATAATGATGCCAATATAACAAAAATTCAAAATGATCTCTGGTCCACATTAATAGTCTGGTGAAAGGTCAATTGGCAAAACATACTCCATAGACGTTTATAAGACTCCAAAATACCTCTAGGTACATATGTTATAAGCACAAGCAAGTACCACGTGTGACTTATGACTCTCCTCGTGAGAGGTAGCTAAACAAAACACAGCCTTGGTAGTGTAATGTCTGGCGTGCCGGACTTTCACTCAAGCGGCCCGCGATCGACTCCCGGCGCCGGCAGATCTGGTTAAGGTTTTCTGCAGTTTTCCTTAGCTGTGACACAAATGTGGGATTTTCGCTGTTCCATCTGTAAGTCGGCTGCAGCCGCACATTGGGCCTACATAATAATAATAATCGCCACCTCCCTCCCGCACAAACTTATAGCTTCTGGGGCCTTGAGTAGTTATTATTATTATTATTATAAGTAGCTAGAAGTCAAACCTGACCTTGACGATCTCAAGTTTCGATTATACACACATATATGTATGTATGTATAATAGTCCCATTGTCACTTTCTCGCTACTAGCTAGTAAGCGTTTCGGTGGAAACTTCTGGCGACAAACGGACGGACATGCCGTGAGACCTAACGCTTTTTCGGTATACTCAGTGCCATCTTTATACATGGGCCATGGCCCAAGGTCTCAGGTATTTGGTTGGTACAATTAAAAGAATAAGTACTGTGACGTATTTTGAGACATGGATTTTGGAAAAGAGAATGGTTTTTGCAGACAGATTAGCCTGCAGCCCTACCTTACCTACTTCAATATCAACTTTTCGACTGTCTATGGTCAAATATTCTTTTTTAATGAGTTTTTAAAGCTTTTGAATTTCTCGTCTTTTTGAGGTCATATGATAACGTGGTCATATCTTATTTAATCAAACCTGGACATAACGTATTTATATAGTATGTATACTAAGGTTGCGTATCTATATAATTAACTAACTTACTTTATCTTTATTATTTTATATACAGCGTGTCCTATGGTCATTTGGTCAATGACAACCTCCCCTAGCCCCCAACCCTAATCATCTGAAATTCTTTTCAACTTTATGGGGATAATACTTATTATTCTAATATAATATTTCTCTACAACGTACTTCATAACACGGGTGCACTGTTAACACACCCAACTTTTGATTTTTGCCTATTAGTAATTGGGTCAACGATTCATGTTTAATTTTTGTTTGAAGAATAATAAAAATAACAATTATAAATAATAAAATATTTCTTATAAAAATTCGGCTGACATTTCAATTTCACATCAATTTGACAAATCATTAATTACATAAAAAAAATAAAATGAATAGTATATTGTACAACTAGCTATGAAAGTCATACTTTCAAAGCTAGTTCACTACTTCTACTTCACTAAAAAAGCGACTTTCATAATGTGTTGTACACGACATTTATTGCATATTGTAAGTTGAGAAATTTGTCCTAAGATGTATGCATTTATACAAAATTTTAGAAAAACAGAAAAACATAGTATTATTTGACAATAATCTCAAAGGATATTGAAGTTTGTTTTTTACAAATACAATTAAAAAATAATAATAATAAATGCTACTTTCATTACGATTTTTCGTTAAAAAGTTTCATAATCAATGTAAAAAAATGATTTTATGCATCATTCTGTATTAGAAGTCTAGAGATGATGCGAGCGAAAAAGGATTACCAACCGTCCTGGATTAGAAAAGACGTCCTGGATTTAGGCATCCTTTTTCGCGCGCTTCCAGCCTCCTGAAAGGACCTTGAAGTCCTGGATTTCTATACCTTCTCTAATTTCTTCTAAACAACTAAAACGCTTTATCCGTTTATGTATAAAGTCTAGACAGTTAAAATCACTTCCCAGTAATGTAGAGCTATTACTTTGGACACAAACCGATTTCTACCATTCTACCTTTGTTAATATTTTTTTTGACAACCGAAACTAGGCATAGAGTAGGTGCACGAATAATACTTCACTTTGACAACAAAATATTTTGGGGGCACGGAATCCCGCATTCCATACTGGAACATGTAATTCTCCGAAGTTTTCTGTGCAATAACCAACCACAGTGTGTTTGAACCTTTCTTCTTTGCGGTTAACCTACCTCGACATGCTGCCTTAGTGGTTGTTGTCCCAGCTGGAAAAAGGGGTATCCGAGTTCATTCAGGTTTTCTTAACTTTTCTTAACTAACAAAAGGTTGAATTTTTTTCAAGCAACAACAAATAATAGTATACATTTAACAGAATATTAAATGTTATTGAAAAGTTGTATTAAAAAATACTCTAAAAATAAAATAACATCATAAAGTATACTTGCTTTGAAAATAGAGATAACGGTCCTAATAGTACAAGAAGCTCGAGTATTCTTAGAAAAACTTCACAGGTAGCAGTTGGTTTTAGACGTGTGGTCCCTTTTATTAATGCTCTTAAATCCCTGTTCAATAAATATACATTATTTTGTTTCATTATTCGAATTGAATTTTTCTCTTATAATTACATCTTGTATTTTTCGGTTTTTCATATTAACTAGGTGCCAACTGCTTACCCTAATGAGTAAGCTTTAGTAACTAACGCACTCTTAAAACACTGCTGTTCTTACGTATTTCTTGTAAATTGTTGAAAGATACTCCTTACTGTGAGCGCATACGAAAAAAGAATTCAAGCTCGGATCCTCACCTCTCTCTCTCTTACATTGCGTAGTTCAATAGGGTTTGGGTCATCCAGCGCTAGATAGCGCTGGCTGTATCCACAGAAAAAATGTACCGAGACACATGAATGAATGAATGAAAACACAATGCATGTACTTCAAGAGTAAGAAATGATAAATAAAATTAGGATCTTACTTAATTAAAAACATGTTTTGTTATAGAATCACCTATAAAGCTGCAAACTTAACAAGAAAAATTAAACTTCCCGCTATTTTACGGATTTAATTTGAAAAGAAATAACCTAAAGGTATAACATTATGTAGAGATTATTTCTATAATAGTTAGCGTCATTATAGTGATTGTTTTTATAATTTGAATATTTGTATGGCTAATTCTTGTTCCTAATTCAAATAAAACCGGCAAATTTGATGAAATTTGAAAATAAATTGCATCAGAAATATTTTAGTTTAAGTTTAAGTTCGGTCCTGATATATTTAGCAACCCAACAATCACCTTTGCGCACAGCTGATTTTCTAAGTACATATACGAGTCTCATTTAATGTGTCTTTCAGTTTACATTATTTGTAGGAGATAGAATAAGATTTAGCTGTTTAAACAGTTACTTTTGAAATACTGAGTAATGTGTGGAGGGAAATGAATTATCGTTTCGACGTCTGCGGAGCTAATGCTGGCGCACATATTGAAATTTATTAAAACTTGTTGAGTTTTTCTACCTATAATAAAAAAAATTAGAAGCGTCACCCTTTTTTCACTATCACCTCTGCAAAACCATACTACTCTTTTATGTAAACCCTTTATTTATATTTGTGAAATAAATTCATTACAGCAGGAATGTTTTTTTGTACCAATCATTTAGAATTGCCCTGTACTTTGTCGTGTATTTATATATTTGATGACAAAAAACACTCCGCAATTTTTATTCTGAATTCTTTCATTTGGTGTACGAGGTAGCTGTTTCTTGTTGCTAAAATGAATTATTGCTCCTGCACCTACTCCCTGTCCAGTTTCATGAAGTTCTATTGGGCGGTTTGCTTACACCTCGCTTTCACGTCTGCAAATGGACAAGAGTACCCAAGAACTTTGTAAAGTAGAGGTATAAAGAAACCCTCTGGTATAATTTCATGCAACTTCACATGCAGAGGCAGTACTTCACCTCTAGTAACAAGAAAAAATTCAGAGTAAAGGTTGCAAGGTAACTTTTAACAAAAATAAACGCGTATAAACTAATTTTCTGTTTTCTGAATTTCTGATTCCTGAAATATCCTTTTTAGAAATTTGATTGTATACAGCAACATTTACGCAAAAGTAAAACACTTACGGATCTGAAGCTTGAAAAAGTATAAAATATTGGATCCACCTCGGAAACCAAACTCGAAATTTTGATATTCATCGAAAGTCTTAAAGTTCTCTGATTCCAAAAACACCACTTCACACGTAGTGGTCGTATCTATACCATAAACCTTTCGAAGATTCAGCCGTTAAACTGTTGTCATTTTGCGACACAACCTGACCGGCATGTGTGCTCATTTAAATTTAGATATAGCAGAAATAAAGAAGGTTGCTCCATACTTGACCACGGCTCATTTTTTTTATTGCTAGCACTACCACACAATGCAGAAATAAGAAAATGTTTTATTTAATGACAGTTGCAAAGCAACTGAATGTAGATATTTTAAGATAGCACAATAGCGAAAGTGGGCACGGCAAAGGAGACGCTGACGAGGTCGGAGGATACGTTAAAAGACAACTAACTTATAGTGGCGTTAAGTGAAGACATACCAGCCTTCGAAACGCGTATATTTTAAACGATTCTTTGATTAAGATATCTGGAATAGATAGGGCAGCCATTAACGGAATCGACGCTTTAGTACCTATGTGTCTTCCAACCTTTAAAAAGGTACAATGTATCGATCGCCAGAAATTTTGTTTGTAAGAATGTTGTCTTACTTGAGTGTAGTACCAATAAAGACTGTGACCACTAAAGTTGATCATTTGTAAGTGTTTTGCAAGTGTGTTTTTAATAGTTTTCAGAATTGTATATTTAGGCTGTCACAAGACATTTGTCTTCAATCTATAAAACATTCCGAATTCTTGGTTTTTAAGCTGTACTTTTTTGAATCAACTGTACACCCAAGCTAACAAGTTTTACATGTGGTGGAAAATGTTTTGAAGTTTTTGTACTAAGTCTAATAAATTCTTGACAAAGTTTGTTAGTTTTTACATGCATATCTAGTATTGATAGGTACCGATTGAATTGCTCTTTTTGCAACTTGGTATAATTGGACAGACTATTTGAAATATCAACATAAGATACATAAATGCCAAAGTTCATTTAACGTGTCCCACCTGTATTAAGCTTAATGACCACACCCAATATGTAGGCCAACGAATTGAATTGAAATACGTTCAATTAGCGCGTCATTTACTTGTGTCAGTGCTAGCACCTTACACTGGTAAGAGTAAAGTTGCCTATCCACTCTCTATTACCTCTCCAAACTAGTGCTGGGGCTATTAACGTGCTCATCCGTAGGCGTATGTCTTCGGGTCCAGCTTCAAGAGTGTGGCTAATACTTCACTGGTGGTCCTAAGATATCCTAGGATTTAGTCACCCCGGTCTACCATAATAAAGGCTTGGTGCGTCCCGACAGAACCCCGACCGACTCTACTAAAAGTAGAGACCTAGCCTATACCAACGTGGAGGTGTGGTTGTCTTAAGATAAGAGGCTAATAATCGTATTCGCTTTAACTCCCCTTATAAGGTGATCCCTTTAGGTAGACCTCCTGGACTCCATATCATTATCTCAACTCAAGTGAACGATCCATAACAGAGTTGCCTCCACTGTATTTGACCCATAGTATTTCGACTACACCAGGAAAAGTATCTGGCGAAACAGTTTCCACAAGAATAACAATCAGGGGATCAATGCCGAGATAAACCTTTGCTAGTATCTTTCTCGTACTGGAGTAAGAAGCCGTACCCAAATTAAGAAACGGAAACCTTAGTCCTGTCATAGTGCGGAAATATGTACAGACAAGTTTAAACAACAGACAGTACAGGCAACCCAAAATAACACATCGTAGTAACAAACACAAATTAAACGTTCTAGAGGCTTTCTTCATATACAGACACAGAACCAGGGTACTTTTAGTGAACGAACAAACTAAACTTAGTGATTCTCTACTACTGAGAGTGTGAGATATTTATGTAGTTTCTTTTAGGTCATCTAGTTATTTATTGGGTATTTTTCTGCTGGGTCTTCTGCTAAAGCTTTGTCTCTTCAGATAGAAGCTTAAAATTTGGAAATCACGTGTAAATCGCCTATATGTATACATCTTTTAATGTAAGAAATATCTTTCCATCATTTCCGATTTCACCAAAAGTGGCCTTAACTTTCGAGTTTTAAATAGGACATAGTACCCCTTCTGGGTAGCAAAATAAAAAAATAAATACCGTGTGATTCATAGCACACTAGAAGCATAAATAAAATTGCAAAGAAAATTACTCGACTTACCAGCTAACATGATTGACGCTATAATAAACATATTTATATCTCATCGAGAGGAGGAGATTTTTGATACACAAAAATAAACACGTGGGCCTAGCCAAGAGGCCCTACTTTTTCTTTCCTTTTTGAAAAAGTATTTCTAAGATGTATTTGCGAGTTTTTGATTGACCCTCTAAAATCCACCCGCAGAAGATAGGGTTGTTAGAAGATTAGAATACAAAGTCCAAGAAGTCAAATATAATTGCAATGTCTAGAGACACTGTTTAAATACAGCGCTAATAGAGGGTTAAGATTTTAGCATACAAAACCCAAGAGCAAACTCTACGAGCTACGGCTAATAGTGCGCATAAAAAATTAAATAATCTGCTTTTCAAAATCCTCCAAACAATTGGGAACTTAAATTGTATTTCTACGTTTAATTGCCCCTTGCATTCAGTCGTCTACTTAGATAAAAATCTCTTCTTAGTTTTATTAGGGTAAGTTTTACGTAAAAATACCTAATTACCTTTACATCAAAATCTTTTTGTCCTGCGTGGGAATCCCGCATATTTTTCTTACAAATCCGTTTTACCATTTAGTTTATGTGTGATCTCTTATAGACTCACTAAACTATTGTATGTATTTCACCCTCTATCAACCCTAAGTCGCGTGCTACCCTTATAAACTCTGCTGGTATTCATTACACACCATCCGAAACAGGGTGTTACGAGCCCTTAATCGCATAATAACTTTCTGACATATGGTGGTCATGGTGGTGTGTGCACTTAAAATGTGTTTATTTTAATTTCTTTTTGGAGTGCAAATCCTTTTAATTTTTAGATTTTTCAAAATAGACAGGAAACAAAAGAGGCTTTAAATAGCAAAAAGACAATTGGATCGTCATTTCTAAATTTATGTATCCGTTGCTGGATGAGATAAAATTATTACAAGAATAAAATGGTAATATCATGTTTTATGGTGTTGGAATAACTGAAAGTGCGCCGCATTGTTATATCTGTTCTATATTTATATACAGCAAGTTTTTTTGTGTCATTATGGGACAGCGTTAATGAGGAAGTATGGCCGCCACTTCACCTATATATGTACATATATAGAAGGATTAAAATAAACCATGGGAACATTTTTAAATTAAAAAGTTGAAGGAAGACATTTTTTATTGTGAAAATTTTATGTCTCAATTCTGTCAAAAGTGTCATTTTGGGCAGTATTTTGAACAGTCCAATAGTAGGAATGTAATTCAAACACCCACTTCGTATTATTCGTAGAAACTTTGCCTTTATTAGTAAAGAATAAAACTTGACCTCTACATAAATTCTAAGAATAAATTGTTGAGATATTACTCTTCTCTTCCTTTTTGCACATCTATTACTAAATATTTAGTTACAATAGCCGCGTCCCCTCTTTTTGTTCCAACCAACAATCTCCTCCACCAACTGAAATGCAAATTCGAAAACCAACGTTAAAATATATCTCGCCTTATTTTTTTTCACGTTGCATTTGATATCAGTTAAAGAAAAATTATCACATGTAATGCCATCACGTTTTCATGTACATTTTTTTTACCATGACGCGGAGATGATTGCGTGTCCCGCATCAGATGAGACATGAATGTGTCGGAAGATATTGTGACCCTACGCAGTAGTCCAATTGAGCGAGTTAACGTTAATTGAGCATAATGGTTTCTAAATTGGTTCAATTGAAAAGGCCGTACAGACTTGCAACAAGTGTCTGCAACCTACAATTCCACTATATACTGACAACTCGTATTTTTTCAGTTAAGTTTAAAGAAAGAATAACCGATTACGTAATTTAACGACCTTTTGGCTTGTCGTGCATGATACTTACCTTTAATCATTTCCATCTATAATTATATTTTCTATTAATTTAGAAATATATTCTAATTGGACATGAATCTATTAGAAGAATGCAATTTTTCACAATAATTTGTATTAACTGACTAATATTCTATAAAGGGAACTTCTAGTAGATGATAAATACATATTTTTTCCCTAGATATGTTTATCAGAACTACGCAGTTCTGGCATTATTATTGCTAACATAGAAACTGTTGATTGATATGTAACAATTTGCTAGAGAGTGTTTTATTTTTCAATTAGTTTATAACATGCTGCATAATGAACTTTGTACCTTTTTTAATATCACCATGACTATTTTGAATGGCAACAGAATCTAGAGGTATATTTCCTATGATAAAAATCTCCAATATCTACTGTAGTTAACCATTCCAGAAGAGAAAATAAATGTTTGTAAATTAGTTTCATAAAAATTTCCTTATTGTTAATAAACGTCAAATACAATTGACTAATGACAAACGGTCAATTACGAGAAAAGGATAAGAAGTTCTGACGAAAATAATACAAAACATCACAGACAAACTAAAATAAAAGACTACTGGCTAGCCAGCTCAAATACAAGTAGTAATACATACAATAATCTTCTGGAGATCATACAACGGAAGGACATAGAAGCAAAGCTACCAACAATTTGCAGGTGTCCAGATTATGAAAACAAAATTACAGAAAGTGATAACACGAAACAGTTTTACAGATACGTTAGAGCAGATTTACATGGTAGGGAAACGATACCAAATCTCCGGGAAAATCCTTACATAAAAAATGGACTCTGCGCGTTGTTCCGCGTTCATTTACAGAACACCATGCTCTTGTTCCAACTGTTGTTTCAGTACTATAACGTTTAAATGCCTTTGGCAGAACGTTGTCGTTATATTTATACGTATATGGTATGATATGGCTTAAAATGAAGAGTTAATATATTTACATATATAGATGTTAAGTATTTTTCAGTAGAAGAATAAAAGACTAGCTTTTAATTTGAAATATATTTATTAAGTTTTTGATAATGTTGTTATGGCAACCTTTTATATCTGTTGAATGCCTTCCGATTCCAAATTTGTAGGGGAATAACAACCATTTACATCTCAGTACAAAAAAGGCTATACCAGAAAGTAATTGCAAAGACATTCAACATATCCTGTGGAGACGAAGATGGATTTATTATTATCAATGCAAGTATGATCTAGATCTAGAACAGCTACAAGAAACTGTACAGGAAGTTGATCTTTTCAATAGTTCCTTAAAACTAGAAGATAGTGGCAGCAGGTAGCAGTTTTCCAGTGAAGTTTTCTTACTAGAATTAAAAAAACAAGAATTAGATTTATCAACAAAAACCAAGAGACAACAATAATTTTGTTCGTTATACAAGTGACACTTGCGACGACCCTCTGTTGTAACTTTGTTAATTAATAATAAATATACTAACTTAATCTAAAAAGCATTAGTCTAAGTATTTAGTCCTTGATATCATTTATAAATTGCATTGAGTAAGCCCTTGGAAATGAAAGAGGTTTTATTGTAGATCCTAAACGTAGGCATGATTCATGGAAAGTTTCTTCGGAAGAATCCAGGCAGAAATACCAATTGATTGGCCTGTTTGCGAGTACGGTTGAATCTTTCGATGATCCTTTGACTGATAGATAGATCCCTTGTTGCATAGTTATCTCCAAAGTGCCCGCGGGGTTATTGTCTTGATATACGTCACTACTGTTGTTTTTGCGTTACTCCACACAACGCCGAAGAGTTTTTAGCGAATTTGAATTGCTAAAACTCACGTGAAAAAAACATTGCGGTTTTTGCAAATTGTCTACATTTCTTTTGATAACCTTTTTATTGCATCTTCACCAGTTAAATCTCCTTATTTACTTCTTGGTGTTGTTGTTACTCAAAACTTCTATTCTCCGCATTCATCAAAACATCTTCTTGTACTTTTTCGCGTCATAAACTGTGTAGTATTGTAGAGCTAGAACTGCAATTTTAGATCTTTCTGATGGTAATCCTAAATAGTTTACGGCATAGAGAAGTTCAAAGCCGGATTAAGCAACGGTAACGCCCAAGGTTAAACTTTCCAGGGCTACCCCTTCATTACTTAATTGGAAAGAAATGAAGCTTACAAGCTTGACTTGTAACGAAAATAACTATAATAAAGCTTAATAAACATTCTAGTTAGTAGGTACTTTCTTATATTAATACTTATTTGTTTAACTGGACAAGAAGCAGCAGATTGACTTCCGTGGCTGGCATTTTACAGACAAATATAGCTGAGACTGTGGATCCAACCAAGGCAGTAATAGTCCAAGAGGCAGCGTCACACAAAATGGCTCATTTGGAAATTTTTTAAACATGGTTAGATAAGGCATTTCTTTATCCAAAAGAAAAGAATTCTGCCAGTTTATCGCGTCCACAGCGGGACAGGGGATCGCTACAGCGCTGTAAACTTGTAAAAAACTAAATTTCTTATTCGGAAAAGTTTGAAACTTTTGTCCTGATCATTTGTCACGAAATTTGACGAAAGTATACAGAGGAGTCACTTTTTGTGATGCTATCCCTTGGACTATTACTGCCTTGGCTGAATTCTCAGTCTCAGTTCCATTCATCTCTAAAACGCCAGCTACGGCAGTCAATCTGCTACTTTTTGTCCAGTTAAACAAATAAGTATTAATATAAGAAAGCCCTGAGCTTCTATATGCCGTAACTATTTAGGATTACTATCCGATAGATCTGAATCTGCAGTTATAGCTCTACAATACTACACGGCAGCAGCGTGCGGTGCATACAAAACAGTGGAAGTCGTACACATCGTGTACGAGCTAGTATCGCGACTGCTTTCACTGTTTCGTATGTACCGCACGCTACTGCTACACAGTTTATGATGCAAGAAAGTACAAGAAGATGATTTGGTGAATGTAGAGAATATAAATTTTAAGTAACAACACGAAGAAGTAGATAAAGAGATTCAACTCGATCAACTTTCGCATTACTTTTCTCCGAAATATTTAAAATTACAGTATTGATATTCAATATTTCTTCCTAGCCCAGTACTGTCGTGCACATTTCTTTTATTCTATAAAAAGCTGTTGTATAATTCTTGCAAGTTTGAAAATGAGATGAACATGACAAGTTCTTTTTCCATGGCCCAAATAAAATAAAATTGTACAGAGTGTTAACTTACATCTCCGGCATTAACTCTGAAATTAGTAGACCTAGAAAAACGACACAAAACTGGTTCTTTCTACTTTTAAACATTTTACAAAATACCCTGCAATAATTTGAATTTTATTTAAATAAGCTTTGCTCTGTTTCTAAGAAAAACTTGCATTATGAAACCTGAACAAAATTGTAGATTGGTCTCTGAAGGATTTTTTAACCTTTATAGTATCTTGTCGACTAAAATTAGCAACCCAAAAGTTTCCATGTATTCCGCTCTCTAGGTTTAATAGTTTCGAAGATGATATCCTAAGACACTGATTAGTTCACACCCTGTATAGTCTCATCATATTTCTTTTTTTAATCATGTGTTATTCATCGCCGAAACTGATTACTTGGCAAAAATAACCGCAATAAGTGTAATGGTATTTTTACAAACTGACAAATTATTATTATTAATTTTCTACGGCTAATTTACATATCAGTAAATAATCAGTTTTTCTGTTAGAGATAATGATACAAAAGAAAATCAATGACATTAGAATGTAGATTGGGACGTATAAATTTCCTAATCAACGATATTCGTGAAAGTAGTGTACTGGATGCAGTATGGTTCTAACAAGATGGTGCTAGATACCATACCACAATACTATCAATCGTTTTGAAACAAATATTCATTAATTTCTGAAAGATGTGAATACTAATCAGATAGGTCAATAAGGATTTCTGATTTATGGGCAGCAGATTACGTTCTTTGGGTGATTGAAGAAATATTTCCAAAACATGTACTACCAGCATGCAATTTAAAATCTTGTATGTAGTAGGGTTCCTAAATATGAACTGAGCTGTGTGTTATTTAGAGTTAAGTCACGCTTTTCAAATTTTCCTAGTGACATTTCATATTTTGAAGATATTTATCAGAAGGTTGGCAATCATAATAAATTAAACTGTCAGTATGACATTTATATAAATCTGAAATTTGGTACAATTAATACTTTATTAAAGACTGTCGTAAAATTGATGTATATACTAAAGTAGTTTTAAAAATTCTCTACAAACAATAAATAAATGATAATGTGCACGTTAAAAAATTTTACATGAATAAAAATAAACGTGACAGCATAACCTAAAATTTATACCTGACAGCTGCTGAATGTTGTCACTAAAGTAAAAAGAGAGAAAAAAATTATCTGTTTCAGACAGCTTAGTTTTGGCCTAGAGATAGATTTTGACATCCGTGTCCTAACTCTAAAATAACACATTTGAAGTTTTCAATTAGGAACTCTAGTATGTAGTAGACATGCCACATAAGAATAAAGTAATATTCCTGAAGTAATTTTTAAAATTTACTTTATGTTTATATACCAAATTAAAGGTTTATATGTATAATTAATTTTAAATTTTAGATTCAAGATTCCCATCGAAACTTGAACGTTGAACCAACCAATGAACAAACACGAATTTGAAATCAAGATAATCATTGAAAATAATCCTTTTGTTCAGTCAGAGCTGTTACCTGATAAAAGTAATAAACTATTGAGACTATTGTCCAATTAAAATGTGTAAATAATACAATGTATCTTAATAATAAGTTTCAACAATACTTAGTAAAAAAAAGTTCGCTGCGGACAGGATTCGAACCTGTGCGGGTAGAACCCAATGGATTTCAAGTCCATCTCCTTAACCACTCGGACACCGCAGCTGATAAAAAGCTCTTACAAATTTCTCAAATTCCGCAAGTGCAGATTACAAATTTATCGTTTTGATTGATTTAATCTCTAACTTAAATTCAGCAAAATTTCTCGGCTTCTTCAAGAAATAATTTTCAAAAACATTGCGCTATTAGATACGCATTTCGTATTCGTTGTGCACCCTTCAGTAGCGATAATAGCCATGTACGATTACATTCGGCACTTTATTACACCACTGAATATACGTACATTAATAGCATATGAAATTAAAGTAGTGTAACCTATATCCACTAGCCATCACCTGTACTATTTATTTAGTTAGTGCAATTCTAATTTGAAATTGAAATAAATATTGGCAAACCAATATTGATTTGAACAGGGTACGTGGGCCTTTCTGAAAAACTGCTCGTCCGGTTTTTCTTATTGTTTGGTATTTTACTAAAACGAATAAGCCCTTCACAGTGGTCATCTTAAAAAAAGAAAACGTTCTATAACTTTGTTCTAAGATTTTTCAATAAGTTCTAAAAATCTTAGAACCAAGTTCTAGAACTTTTTCAGAAACATTTTTATCTACGACCACCATAGAAAGTTACATATTCCGCACAATCTAGTAACCGTGAAAACGACCAATTGCAAACAATCTCCAAACTCAACGGTAAAGTATGTGAGGAAAGAGTTCTCAATAATAAGTAGTTCTATTAAAACGCCATAGATGTCACCACTTGCAATATTTATAATATTATTAATTATTTGAAATATAAAATGTTATAAATTTTAGATAAAGGTTAATTTATTTTGTTTAATTAATATTTTACATTAAATTATATTTCGAATGGAAATCCATCTAGAAAAAAAACTAAGGTCAGACCCGGGGAATTGAACCCGGATCGCTCGGTTAGTAGCTACAGCGTAACCATTGAGCTACCGAGACGCCTTTCAATGATGTTTTTTTCTCATTATATAAAGTTACAATGATTGTTATTCAATTAAAACGTAAAATTATAAATTATAAATTAAATATTTGACATTTTGCGCAGAGGTTAATAACCTTGACAATTGAATTGTGATTTTTGTACATATAAATTATTTTTTGAAAACGAGTACATACGTATGATTATTTAGCTGTAAGTACTAAATAGTAGATTGACTGAAATTATACAAATTGTAAACGTATTATTACTATTGTCTTTACAAATTTAATGCTTACTTTTGTCGTTTTTAAAATTCTAGATGTAACATGAGTGAATCCGATGAAGGAAAATTGGGGTGTACACTCGTACACCTCCAAACATCGTGGAAGCGGCTCACATTACATCTCTTCATTTATTGCCAAATATTTCAAATATGAATGCGAGTATAAATTCTAGGTTAAAAAACTTTCTTAGCTGTTGGTGTTTTATTACTTTTTTTGTTGTAGTAAATAAAGTATAGTGTGTAACGCGTGCAAAAACACCAATTTCTCACTCGTGTGATTGCGGCATTCGACTACGTCTCATGCCGCAAAATCTTCACACTCGTGAGAAATTGGCACTTTTCTGCACTTGTAACACAATATACTATTATACACGCATTTAGAACTCACTCTTAGCTTTAAATAGACCCCAAGATCATTAAAATCGGACAAGCGGTTGCTGAGATATAATTTTTGAAATAACACATATTTAAATTTAATATAACAGGATTTAACCGAAAACGCGTCGTCAGAATTTCTTCAGATTTTCAGATTTTTATCTACTCACAAAAACATGTCGATTGATATACAGTCTGTTTGATTTAAACCGCCCCGCTTTGTAGCCACTTTATTTTCAGTCAGAAATGGTATAAACCAATATATTATTAAATGGCATAAAATGTTCCATGTTCTGGTTCAAAAAATCTTGTATTTAGTAAATCGGCGTGAACGTGATGACGTCATCGAACTTTTTTTTAAATTATATGATAGATATTATTTTACTGAAATGGATAGAGTATTCTGTTCTCTATTCAACCATGATAAATATACTCTTACATAAGAAATATTTCAAGAAAAACGTGAAAAATTATTTACGACTAGTAGGCTTTGATTTCCCGGTTCTCCAAATAATAAAACAGAATTATCTAGCAAGCTTAGTTAAATAACGAAACTTTAGTTGTTCCAGTGGCGTATTTATAAATTTTTCTCGGGATGCGGGAGGGACTATATGAAAATTTCGAATCAAAATACTTAAATTTGCACATAAAATTTTTCGGGCGGTCTGGCAACCACGCGCAATTATGGTTTAATATATTTTGCTATCCTTGGTATCCTTTATTCATGTGTATTAAATAATACACTTCAAAAATAAATAGTAGCACTTAGATAGTAACTCTCGTGGTCAAAGCAAAGCTAAAATCTTATTTTATCATATCGAAAACGAAGAACAAGAATATGACCATCAGAAATTTGCATTGCAGTCGCCCTGCAAAGGACGCTTGTTTAAAGTCTTTCGGGCGATCTCTAATGTTTCTGGCAACGACAGTTAGGTATCCCGTACGATACAAAAAGAAGATTATTAGAAAAACAAATCTAGTGGTGAAAAGTATGTCACGTGATCCTTTCACTAACGCAATGCATTAATACATATTTATCAATAATTTGCTATTGCAGTTCTCTATCTATTAGCGGAATTCTAAAATAAGTTTTTAATTTATTCCATTTATTTTTGTACTGTTTTGTTCTACATTTTTCCTGATTGAAGATTAAAGATCAACAAAATAACTCAGTGACATATTTGGGGGAGGGGGATAACGGGATGGAGCCACCCCCGACTTTTCTTTAATAGTCCAGGTCATTTATGTCAAAATCTAAGTATTTTGATTCGGTATTTCTATAAAGTACTCTCCCCCCACCAAGAAAAATTTATAAATATGGCACTGGAACAGCTAAAGTTTCGTTATTTACCTAAGTTTGCTAGATAATTATGTTTTATTAATTGGAGAACCAGAAATCAAAGCCTACTAGACGTAAATCATTTTTCACGGTTTTCTTGAATTTTTTTTTATGTAACAGTATAAATGATTGTTATGGTTTAAAAGGGAACACAATACTCTATCGATTTCAGTAAAAAAATACCTATCATGTAATTTAAAAAAAAGTTCGATGACGTCATCACGTCGATTTAGTAAATACAGAATTTTCTGAACCAAAACATAGAGAATTTTATACCATTTAATAATATATAGGGTTTATACACTTTCTGACTGAAAATAAAGTTGCTACAAAGCGGGGCGCTTTCAATCAAACAGACTATTATAATTTGGCTAGGAAAGTTTTTAAACATTCGATTTCGCAGCCTTGTGTTATCATACGATATTATAAAAATTATGGAAATATTTTTGAAATTAATTTTTTATAATGACTGAAAAGGTCCACGTACCCTGTTTAAATCAATATTGGTTGGCCAATAGATCTATTTATTTCAATTTCAAATTAGAATTGCACGAACTAAATAAATAGTACAGGTGATAGATACATGCATGTATTGGCTAAGGTTATAGAAGGGCTACTGAAGGGTACATAACGAATACCAAATACGTATCTAACAGCGCAATGTTTTTGAAAATTATTTCTCAAAGAACCCGAAAAGTTTTGCTTAATTTAAATTGAAGATTAAATGGATCAAAAAGATAAATTTGTAATCTGCAATTGCGCAATTTGAGCAATTTGTAAGAGCTTTTTATCAGCTGCGGTGTCCGAGTGGTTAAGGAGATGGACTTGAAATCCATTGGGTTCTACCCGCACAGGTTCGAATCCTGTCTGCAGCGAACCTTTTTTTTTATTATGTACTGTTGAAATGTATTATTAAGGTTGCATTGTATTATTTTTTTATTTTAACATGCAATTTAATTGGACAATAGTCTCAATAGTTTATTACTTTTATCACTGACTGAACAAAAGGATTATTTTGAATGATTATCTTGATTTGAAACTTAATTGGTGTTTGTTCATTGGTTGGTTCAACGTTCAAGTTTCAATGAGAATCTTGAATCTAAAATTTAAAATTAATATACATATAAACCTTTAATTTGGTATATAAACGTAAAGTTAATTTTAAAAATTATTTCATGATTATTAATTATTCATATGTGGCATGTCTACTACATACAAGATTTTCAATTGCAGCATGCATTGCATGTGGTACATGTTTTGGAAATATTTCTTCAATCACCCAAAGAACGTAATCTGCTGTCCATAAATCAGAAATACTTATTGACATATCTGATTAGTATTCACCTCTTTCAGAAATTAATGACTATTTGTTTCAAAACAATTAACAGTATTGTGGTATGGTATCTAGCACCATCTTGTTAGAACCATACTGCATCCAGACACTACTTTCACGAATATCGTTGATTAGGAAATTTATACGTCCCAATGTACATTATAATGTCATTGATTTTCTTTTGTATCATTATCTCCAATAGGAAAACTGGTTTATTACTGAGGTATAAATTAGCCGTAGAAAAATTCAAACACAATAAAATCTATTTCTTTCCTTAGTTAAAAAGTTATTAATAGCCTATTATATGTGTAATGAGCAGAAATTTAGTATACCAATTCTTGATAACTGTATTTTTAATACTTGTAATAAATAAAGTTTATTAAATGAACAACATTCTTTACAGTTCATTATATAATCTAGTTGTATGCCATTCAAGCAAACAAAAATAATTAAATACATTGCTACTTTACTCGGCGTGTTACTGCCAAACATCTCTCGACGCTACGCATCTTGGGATAGTTCTTAGCAATTTAGTTATTTAAGCAATTATTATGCTCTTGTAATATGAGAATTAATATTGAAAATAATAAAATTCATTACAGTAAACAAAATATCTTGATTTCCTCTTATAACCAGCCAGTCTATATAGGTATCACTACTTTAATTTCCTGCTAATAATATATGTAGGATTGTAGGTATTCGGTGGTGTAGTAAAGTGCCGAATGTAATCGTGCATGTATGAGTATTGGCTACGGTTTTGCTACTGAAAGACCAAAGGAGTTTCGAGACCCATGCAAAACCAAAGAAGCCGGGAATTTTGCTTAATTTAAGTTGAAGATTAAATCGATCAAAAAGATAAATTTGCAATCTGCAATTGGGGAATTTGAGCAATTTGTAGGAGTTTTTTATCAGCTGCAGTGTCCGAGTGGTTAAAGAGATGGACTTGAAATCCATGGGTTCTACCCGCCAGCCGCGTGCTGGGTCAATTTTAGGCCCCGGAAAAATATTTTCTTAGAGGGCCCACCACCCCACTTTGGTTAATTTTTTAAGGATACTTCATTTATTTAGATTAATTATTAGATCATATATTATATGGGATTTATTAGTAATTGTCAGTACAATTCTACGTTCCTAAGACTTGCAAAAAATAAAGGTTGCTGTGTCACGAGTCTGAGATACGTGGGAGCCACGGAGGTCGCATTCACCACAAAGTATGATTTAGCAATTGCGAGGGCAAAAGTCTGCGTGAGGCACTATCATACAGATTCTCTGCTGGCGGAACGTAATGCCATGACAAATGAAAGCTACTCGGCTAGCCACAAATGTCTTGGAGTCTGGGAGTCTTACAAGGGATCGTAGCGTCAAACGTAATCTGCTTGTTCAAAGCAGCAATGAGACTTTTCGCGAATTCAGCTGCCAATTCAGAACCACACAATTCCAAACGTGGGATGGAGATAGTTTTGAGAGGTACAATTCTAGTTTTCCCGCACATCAAGAAAGTTCTGAGAGAGCCGTCAGAATATTGAACCCTTAAATACGCTACAGCACAGTAACCAATTTCAGACGCGTCCGAGAATTCAAGAAATTCTTTTCTGTCGGCCGAGTCTAAATTAATGGGCCAAGAACTCAATCGACGCATAGTTTCATGCTCTACATTTTTGGTGATAATGGACTTTTCGATTAAACGCTTAGTTTCAGAGGAATTTGAGAAAGACCAGAAAGAGGTTATTTTAATATCACCATTGAAGCTCCACTCGGAAATTAGGGTAAACTCAGATTATTCACCTGCTCGAATGATTAAAACAGTTTCCAGAACTCCACCCGTTTTTTGGAAGGCAGCCCTTGTTTTGGACCTAATTTTACTGGTCTATAATAAATCTAGATAATTTTAAAGTTTAGGAAGTTCGAACTTGAACGAATTGCAGTTATTGATCACTGCCTCAGGAACAGGGTAATCCCAATCTATTTCTGCCATCCATAATTGCTACATCAACATTTTTGTAAGGAGAGCCACTGGAGTTAAAAATCTTAAAGGATCGTAAATTCTCGCTACTTTAGGTATTTCTTTTTGTGCAAGGGTGATCTATATGGTGACACAAGTAGGAAAACATGTCGGCCGTGGGGTTTCAATGAAGACCTAAAACCATAATAAAGAGGAGTAATATGTTCTTCTTTGTCGAACTTAACTGGCATTTGAACATCAGCCGATGGTACAGCCGCAAGAAGTTCCGGACAGATACTTGCCCACTTTCGCAACTGGAATCGACTAGATCGCAGAACCTGTATTAACTCCAATTGAAGTTTCTGGCTCTGGGCAGAACTTACAAAATCATATCCCCAAATTACGTTATCAATATAAATATGATTACGCAACGTATCCGCAACATTAGGATACTTTGATTCTTCTAAATTAGCAAGTTGTTGAATGGCTCGCAAGGCTAAAAACGGGGAAAACTAGATTAAATCGTCGCTGTTCGTTAGGTGTGATCGAGTTGAACAGCGGCGAGGTATATTGTTTCTGTTTAAATATAATTTAATTGTTGATAATCTAAATTCAGTCGTGTCGTAAGGCCCTTCGAGGCAACTTTATGAAGGCCCACCGGGAAACCCCCGGTATCCCGGTGGGCCAGCACGCGTCTGCTACCCGCACTAGTTCGAATCCTGACCGCAGCGAACTTGTTTTTTATTATGTATTGCTGAAACGTATTATTAATAATGCATTGTGTTCTTTTTTATTTTTACATAGAATTTAATTGGACAATAGTCGCAATAGTTCGACACTTTTATCAGTTAACAGCTCTGACTGAACAAAAGGATTATTTTGAATGATTATTTTGATTTCAAATTAGTTTGGTCATTGGGTTGGTTCAACGTTCAAGTTTCGATGCGAAACCTTTAATTTGGCATATAAACGAAAAGTAAATTTTAAAAATACTCCATGAATATTACTTTATTACATACAATATTTTGAATTGTTTGCTGGTAGTACATTTTTAGACATATTTCTTCAATCTCCCAAAGCACGTAATCTGCTGCCGATAAATCAGAAATCCATATTAACCTATCTGATCAGTGATCACCTCTTTCAGAAATTAATGCTTATTTGTTTCAAAATAATTGACAGTATTGTGATATGACATCTATATAGCACCGTCTTGTTAGAACCATACTGCATCCAGAAAACTAGTTTGACGAATATCGCTGATTAGGAGAATTTGTATGTCCCAATGTACATTCCAATGTCGATTAGCCGTAGAAAAATGTAAGCACTATAAAATCTATTAATTTCCTTAGTTACAAAGGTATTAATAGCCTTACATATGATTAACGGCAGAATATAAATCGATTTCATGTTTCGCTTTGTACTAATAAGCAGAAATCTAGTATACCAATTCTTGATAACTGTGTTTTTAATACTCTTAATAAATAAATTCATTAAATGAACAAGATTCTTTACAGTTCATTATATAATCTAGTTGTATACCATTCAAGCAAAAGAAAATAATTAAATACATTGCTTCTTTACTCGGTGTGTTGCTGCAAAACATCTCTCGACGCTACGCGTCTCGGTATAATTCTTAGCAATTTTGTTATTTAAGCAATTATTATGCTCTTTCAATATGAAAATTAATATTGAAAATGATAAAATTCTTTAAAGTAAACAAAATATCATGATTTCCTCTTTTATAATCAGCCACTCTATATAGGTATCACTACTTTAATTTCCTGCTAATAATATGTGCTAATAACCAAATGTACAACCCTAATTCTTTTATACTATTTACATATATTGCATTGGAAATAAATAGCACTGTATAGGTATTCGGTGGTGTAATGAAGTGTCGAATGTAATCGTGTATGTACGAGTATTGGCTAAGGTTTCGCTACTGAAAGACCAAAGGAGTTTCGAGACCAATGCAAAACCAAAGAAGCCGAGAAATTTTGCTTAATTTAAGTTGAAGATTAAATCGATCAAAAAGATAAATTTGTAATCTGCAATTGCGGAATTTGAGCAAGTTGTAGGAGCTTTTTATCAGCTGCGGTGTCCGAGTGGTTAAGGAGATGGACTTGAAATCCATTGGGTTCTACCCGCACAGGTTCGAATCCTGTCCGCAGCGAACTCTTTTTTTATTATGTATTGCTGAAACGTATTATTAAGAATGTATTGTATTACTTTTTATTTTTACATTTAATTTAATTGGACAATAGTCTAAATAAATAGTTTATTACTTTTATCAGGTAACAGCTCTGACTGAACAAAAGTAGTATTTTGAATGATTATCTTGATTTCAAATTGGTTTGTTCATTGTTGCTTGTTCATCATGCGATTCAAGTTTTGAATCTAAAATTTAAAATTAATATATAAACCTGCAAACCTCTAATTTGGTATATACACGAAAAGTAAATTTTAAAGATTACTTCATGAATATTACCAGGGCCGGATTTAGACTTGATAAGGGCCTAAGCTATTTGAGATATGGGGCCCTTTATAAGTCCAGATATTACATATCAGTGCCAAATATGATTTTTGCCCTCCCAAGGAGAAAGTGGGGGCCCTAAGCTATAGCTTGTGTAGCTTATACGTAGATCCTACACTGTATATTACTTTATTCATATTTATAGATATATTTCTTCAATCACCCAAAGAACATAATCTGCTGCCGATAAATTAGGAATTCATGTTAACCTATCTGATCAGCGATCACTGATCACCTTTTTCAGAAATTAATGCTTATTTATTTCAAAACAATTGACAGTATAGTGGTATGGCATCTAGCACCATCTTGTTAGAACCATACTGCATCCAGTAAACTACTTTCATGAATATCGCTGATTAGGAAAGCTTGTACGTTCCAATGTCGTTGAGTTTCTTTTTTACCATTATTTCCAATAGGAAATATGGTTCATTAGTGATGTATAAATCAGCGGTAAAAAGATCTCAAGCACTGTACCCAAAAGCTACTTACTGGTAAATGTTGTTACTGTTTGATTTTGGAGACTGTTATTTTTTTCTATATGGATAAAGATTCGAAAAAATATTTATTAAAAGAGATGCCTACGTGTCATGAAACAACGCCTGTTATTAAGTGACTTCGGAAGCTTTTTATATTACTATTGTTCTCTGATTGTGCTTTACAATACCGTTTTAACGATAAACATTAAAAAGATTTCGCTGCGGACAGGATTCGAACCTGTGCGGGTAGACCCAATGGATTTCAAGTCCATCTCCTTAACCACTCGGACACCGCAGCTGATAAAAACCTTTGCAGCTTTTACAAATTGCTGAAATTCTGCAACTGTTTAAAAGAAATACAGTAAACGATTTGGAAAACAATTATAGATTTAATAACTTCAAAATTAATAGGAATCCGAAAAACGTATTTTTGGAAAACCACGGGTATTTGTATTTGTTTGATGCTGCTTTTTTATTTTAAAAAGAATGAGTATGAAATGAAAACAAGAAGTTTATTTATGTTAATTCTAGTTGTGTGATGTGAATTTATATTATTTATTAATCTAAAACCCAAATCTCTTGATTGAAACTATAGTTAACTCAAAATCTAAATGTTAACTAAATTTTAAAAGACTCGTTTTGATAATTCATAATAGTTTGTAATTTTGTTATTTTTGAAGTGTAAATATTTCTAGAAAATAATGTTTTATTAACGTCTATAGTATAATTACAGTTAACTGGACATGTTATTCGTGCCTTAAATGCAACAACTGTTTTATGTGTTTCACAGTCAGTATTTATTGATTTGGTTGATTTTCTAAGCTAACTTAATGACATACTTTGTGACTAAAATGTTGGGATACCCTTCTGGTCCGAAACAGAGGTTATCTTCCCTGGGAATAAACTGATTCATTATTTGGGAGTGTAATAATCTCCACGGTAGTATAAAACCCCATTTGATAGGCCGTGTAAGAGAACCATCAAACCATTATTTTGTGTACACTTGCTTGTTTATGTTATTTTTATGACTTACGTTATTTTTATGTTCCGATTGCTCCTGCTTGCTTATCTAGGTGATTGTTCCTGTTCCTGACAGAAAACCAATGTCTTGCAAAAGACGTTTTCTGATCTTTCTTATTATATAAATGTATGGTCACAACTAGGATTGAGCCTAATAATCGATTAATCGCACCTTCGAATAATCTTTTTAAATAATCGATTAATCGATCAATCTAATAAATCGATCAATCGACTAGAATAATCGTAGGTCCGAATAATCGATCAACCGATTATTCGATTGCTTTTTTAATCGATAAATACATACAATACATATAGAACATACACTGCATTAAATTGAACAAATTGAAGTGGATTTAAAAAAATATAATTTATATAAAAATATACTTCAGCAAAAATGTTACGTTACTACACAGGGTGATTCAAAATAAAGGTAATCCTTTAAATGGTAGGTAGAAGGGAGGCAGTAGAACTAACTTACCTTGACAAGTATAGGTTAAAAACGAATAGTTTTCCGGAAAATAAATTTTAAAGTTTAATGAATTTTGGATCCAAAAGGATCCGTGGTCAGGACCGGATCCAAAAATCCAAAAAAACTTCAAAATTAATATTCTGGAAAACTTCGTTTTTGACCTGTACTTGTCAAGGTAAATTAGCTCTACTGCCTCATCTCTACCTACCATTTAAAGGATTACCTTTATTTCTGAATCACCCTGTATATGTTAATTCAGAAAAGGTTTTATACTATAATATAGAAGACACGAATTACCAAAACAAGGATTAATTGGACCTTGGATTATATTTTTAAATAATCGATATATAGATCAATCGAATTCTGCACGAACATGGCGGACAAGGTGCTGCTGTTGCCAGTGACGTATTAGCTTAGAATATTCTTGTCTTATAATAAACGACTAAATATAGGCTAAAACTGCTTATTAACCACGTACCGTATCAGATACAAAACTATTACTCCAACAAACAAAGAGTCGCCCCTTAATTTATTTTAGCTATAAAATAGTTATTTCTAGGCAACGAAATATGTACATATTCACAAATTCGTTTTGTTAGTTCAGTGAATTTAGAACAAATTTTCATAAGTAGCGGAAAGTTGAGATAAGTCATTGGATTTTTGCATAGGCTTTCCTTGTGAGTTGTTAAATAACCCCCTAAAAAAGAAGTCACCTGTAGGTGGTTATTCTAAGAGATAATGAGGATAAACAACGCCCCTTACGATTTTTGTCAAAAACTATTATAGTGTATTCAAATTCAAGATAGAGTAAAATATGTAACCCAAATAACAGATTTCTTTAGTAGCTGGATAAATAAAATTAAATAAAATTGAAGTGAAATCAAAGAGGCATTTGCTTCTTATGTTTTATGTTTGACATTTAGTTATTAAATCATAAAATCTGACAAGATAGAAATTCTGCATTTCTTAGTTTTTATTAGGTATTAGTTGTCATTATTCTGTTTTAAAATATGTTCAGTTATTTAGATTATGTTCAATAAAACTTTCGTTACTGTTCTTCAAATTTTAAATCATGGTTTATTGTAAAATCTTTGCAACTTTACCTAAATCTGTAAAAACAACATCAAGTTTGACAAATTTCCTTACCCACAAACAATTTTATGACATAAGAGTCAAAAACCCATCACTCTTTGATCTATATTTCTTTAATTTTGTTTTATTTATCCAGTTACTAAAGAAATTTGTTATTTGGATTGCATATGTTACTCTAGCTTGAAATTGAATACACTTTAGGTTAGATGAAGGGGGCTTGGTAAAATAAAGTTAATTCGCTACCAAAAATGTCGAAATGTGTTTTTGTGTATTTCAATGTTATACCAATAATTATTCAAGAAAAAATATACTTAATACTAAGGTCTTATAAATAAAGGAAATTAGAATTTCAAAAAAAGCAAAACGCCGTACGTATTGGGTTGGATAACAAATTGACTAATAAAGTGTACTATTCTAAAGATTAATTTTCAATACGAAGTTTTCATCCGGCTGCCACCAAGAATAACGATAATATCGCCTGATGGATTTTGACGAAGATATGCTAAGGCAAAAGATGACAGAATCACGATTGCGTCTGGCTCTTAACAAGTTTTCTTAGCTACTTCAAGACGAATATAGACCACAAAAAGTGGTCTTCTTTCTTCGATAACACCAAAAGAAGGCAAGGTAGGAAAAAGCATTCGAACATCTTTGGCAGAGAATTAAATAAACTTCATTTTACCTAACCTCCTTCATTTCGATAAAACTAACAGCTTTCGAGAAAAACCACAAAAACCGTTAGGGGGCGCGGTTTACCCTCATGATAATCTCCAATAGGTCACCATATATCACCAATAGGTGGTGGTTTTTAAGAGGTTATTCGACAACCTACAAGGAAGGGCTATGCTAAAATCCAAGGATTTACCTCAACTTTCCGCTAACTTTTCTAATTTGACTGTACAAAGTCCGCATGATGACGAGGTGTACCAATCTCTTAGGTAATGTTGTTTTGTTTTTTGCTTATTTTCAACAAATTGTTCTGCAACCCATGCAAGTCGTCCGACTAGCATTCGTAATATTGATACATCTACACAGGACAACAAGTCAATGATTGTAAGTTGTAATAATATTTTCTTCTCCGTAACTTGGAATGTCCTGTTAAGGTATTTTTAGGGGGTTGAAGGTATTTATATATGAGGAAGCACTATGTTAAATCGGCAGGAGTTTTTCTTGAATCAAAGAACAGCCCGCAATGTTTGCTCCGGTTTCTTTCAGCCTACAAGGTGGCAGTTTCTTGTAAGAGAGAAACCCTTGCACTGCTCGCTCTTGCTCATATCTCATGCTAAATTTCATAAATCCTATATGTGGTTTCCTCACATCGCCCCATTTTTTATTTTTTTCAAAAGTAGTATTTATACACAAGTTGCGATTTGAAAACGGTCTTCATATAGTTAATGCGGGATGTGGTGAAGCGACCTTCACAAAATACTGACCTTGCTCAAAAGTCTTAATTAAAAATGATTTAGATAGTTATATTGTTTCAAAAATTTGTATTTTGTCATCTAATAATGTGACGAGCATGAGTGGTTCGTATATAGTACTATAAACAGGGGTGGATTTACTATTAAACTCAATAAGCTACAGCTTGAGGCCTCAGGTTCCAGGGGGACCTAAGAATTACTAAACAACATTATAGATTTGCTAAATTACAATGACAATCCAACTCGAAAATTTTTAACCAATCAAATTACAGAATTTTTCAAATTGGGACCAATGAAATTAGTTTTATAGTGAAAAAAACCACTAGTGGTTTTTTCTTAGTGAAAAAATTTATGTCAAAATGAAATGTCAAATTTAATTAAATTAATATTAACTACACACGCTAAATAAAAATTTGCTCGATGGATTGTCAAGCCGAATTCAACTCGTGGTCTAATTTTTTCTTGCAAAATTTATCGTTTAAGACATTCGTAGCTTTTGCTTTTGGAAAATTACACTCGTCTCCTGCGTCGACTCGTGTAGTTTTCGTTGCGAAAGCTATTCATATCTGAAATGACAAATTTTGTCGGAAAAAATTAGACCACTTATTAAACAAAATTATATATGAAAAAATGGTTATATGTGTGTGTAATGAGCTAATGTGTTGAAGCTAATTGTCATACATTTTTATATTTAAAATGTGTAATAAATTTATCTTGAATAAAATTATTATTTGAAGGCATGTTTTAGTTTTTTCAATAATTTTGAATAAGAAAATAAATCAACTTAAAGCTTAATATCAATTCCGTACAGCAAAAAGTATAATTAGTGTACTATTTTAAATTAGACCCATTAAACTTGCGCGGAAAGGTAATACCGATTCAAATGTGTTACATACACTGCATATAAGCACTGATTTCGTTGCTTACGGCTCTTCTCCTCGCTGAGTCCTGGCCTTCGTTAGTGGGCGTGCGCGTTGTATTATTTTTAGTGTGCTTTGTGCTCAAATGCTTATTTATTATAATTGGTTATTTGTTCGATTTAGTGTTTGTTAAATGTTACTTAAGTAATGTAAATCAGCGAATGAGACTGCGTATTTTGGAACAGTTTATTATTTCAATTTATATAAGTTGGAGTGTTTTTAAAGACAAATAATTATATTTAGTTTACTCTGTATGCAAATTTAAAATTGCTTTATCGTCGTGACTGCAAATTCAGCTGCTTCGGGTGGAAGGTTCGAGTACTTCCGATAAATCCGAATCGCGACGATTTTGTTGTTCAGTTTAAATTATTAGTTAAAGGATTTTCTGCATACAGTTTTGGAGAGAAACTACAACAGACTACTACACCAGAACTTTCAAATTTAACAACAAAGATTAAAACCTGCACCAAATAGTTTGCTAAAAAAAGACCGGAAATCGAGTTGCATTATAAATAAATAGTTGTAGTTTTTTAAAATATAGAATAATAGTCAACAAATTCCATAAGTATAAAGAGTAAAACTTCTTCTAAAAAAAAACTTTTAAGCTTAATAATTATAACACTGTTTTTTTTTTTATATTGTACCTAGGTGTAGCGGTTTCAATTCGCTCATTAAAGAGGGAAAAATTCTTCTTGAATCAGGGCTTAGGGGTCATAATAAACATTTATTTTCAAGTGAGTATTACAATGTTTTATAATGGTTTTATGTGATTTACATAACTTATGTCAATAATTATTATTTTTATATAAACAAAAACAAGACCTACTATAAAAATAGCATAAATAAATTACAGGGCAATAAATAGAAAGTATTGTAACATCCAAAAACCTATGGAGAGAACAGAAAATGTGTGAGATAAACTCGAACACTAGGTATATTAAAATTAAAATCGTGGTTGCTTCCCTAGCCTAAATTCTCACCGCACGCCACTGCTGAAACCATTTCTTGTAATTAAAATGTTATTATTTACAGTACGGGTCAGGGCTTCAAAAACTTTGTCTGGTGCATCCGAAAATTCGTACTGTGCGCAAAGTTATGTCAAGAAAACTACTAAACAATGGAATCTCCTGATGGTTTTAAACATTTTTTTTATGAATTCAGAATGCTTGCCACCATAAGCTGTATATCTCCAGTTGTTCTACTCGCCGAGCTATAGCATGTGAGTATACGATGCTTCTACGCAAAGTTAAAATTTTGACCTTTATCGCCCTGCTACGCCCAGATCATCAATGAAAGTGATGCTTTATTCGGTCAGTATGGCCTCAATGGCTAAGAAATGATCCATGAAAGTTTGATGCAAATTGGAGAACACATTTTTTTTTCTGTTTCCAAAGTTTCTCGGAGACAGCCTCTTAAACCTTTAAAGGCCCTTTACAATCGTAAAAAACTTAAATTATTCAATCGATGTAGAAATCTGAAAATAAAAATCTAGAAGCTCTGATCTCCTGAATGTCTTATGTATTTCTCAAATTCTAAATTCACGCATTTCTCGGACTTTCGCGAATCTCCGAATATTTTAATTCTTAGAACTTAAAATATTAGATCTTTTAAATTAAGAAATCTCCAAACTCAAATGTTTAAAAGGAGTCGGTCCTTCAACTCCTTGACGTTTAAGGATTTGGAAATATAAACTTTTCTATACCCGAAAAATTAAAAGCTTTAAAAATCATAAAAGTCTGAATTCTAGCAACTGAAACCCTTAACGTTTCAACTGCCAAACCTTGGAGATTTAGAATCTTTGAGATTTTTACATCTGAACCTCAGTCTTACCTCTGACCTTCAAAGTCTTAATATAAGAGCGATGATTTTTTAATTTGAAAATGAAAATCCAAGTCCGAAATTAACAATCTGACTTTTGAAAACTTTTAATGCTATAAATCTGAAAATCTGTTAATTGCGAATGTCAGGCTAACTTTAAGGTTAAGTGAAAAGAACTAAAACTTGTTGAAAAAGTTGTTTAGATCTATATAGTCTACTGTCTCCAGCCTTACTTTGTGGAACTCCATAATCATGAAATAAAATAAATGTATATACAAATATTCATTAAAGTTTAACAAGTTTTATTGGATTCTTAACCTGACAATAAGGAGAATTACTAAGCTCAGTTTGTTCATTCATTAAAAGTACTGTGTATTTATTTTGTATATTTTAAAAGCTTCTAAAATGTCTAATTTGTGTTTGCTGTTGTAAAAATGTCTGAATTTGATGTTGTTTTGAGGTGTCATTGGGGTGGTTTTGTTCCATAATGTGTTTAGCACAATTCGATTTTTCTGGATGTTTATGTCTATAAGAGCGTACGTGTTCTTTGTATCTTATGTCGAAATTTCTAAGTGTTAATAAAAAGTGTTGGTGTAAGTTTCATAGGTTATTTTGTAATTGTTGGTTTTTCGTATTATAGTTGCAATTTGCTCTGATATCTTGCCAAAGTAGATGGTTTATTGATATGTAGTTTGTATATAGTAGATCTATATAGCTGAAATCTTGAAATTTCAAAACTCAAATCGTTGCAGCTTAAAAATTACAAAATGTTATAATATTTTAGTTTTTTAAAACTCAAAAAATGAATCGTTAAACCAGGCACCCCTGAAAACGTGCAGTCCTCTAAGACGGACTCCTGCTACCTAGCCAGATATATGACCGGTAATATAAGAAAATTTTGAAAAAGATTTTTCTTTAAAAGGACTTTTATTTATAAGCGAAAATCTAAATATATCAAGACAAGCATAATAAATGCTAATAACTGAGGCTGTGCGTTTTAGGCGACCGTGCTAAAACATGTTTACAGTGTTCTTCATAGGCGATAACTGTTACTTGTGGGCTCAGGAAGTATAACACGTTATCTACTTTACTTAATCATGAAAAGTTTTTGTTTATCATTCTTCTAAGAATAACAACTTGGAAATCACAAACCTGGAACTCACAGACAATTCAAAGAAACGGTCAATGCTTTAGATATCTCTTGCTTTGAGATTTCTAATGCTTGTAGCACGAGATGGAGTTGTAGATACGATACGAAAATTGCAATACTATAATAAAAAAGTATGAGATTATTATTAAACCATCGGAGAAAGGAATAATTTCAGATTGTGATAAGAATATGATGTGGTAGAAACAATCGGAATTTTAAACTTGATAAAAAATAAGATTTTATCATTACTCTTGTTTTTCATTTTCTTCTTCTGAGGACACTTGTCCTCAGCAAACATTTTGAGTCCAAAGATACCATAGGCAACACGAGTAGTATTATTATGACAACACTCGCAACCTTAGAGAATTCGAGGAATGATTCCCTATCCATATGGCATGAAACTCAAGATTATTTAAAAGAAGACTGCAACTTCCAAACATCTTAATGTTTACATTACTGACTCTAAGATTGGCAGACAAGTGATAGTAGAATTCAGAAAAAAGTGGCATTTGAGTATTGGTGAGGTACTAGCTACTTATGGGCTAGACTAAAACAACGTTTTTTCACTACTAGCTTTAAAACATACTATTATCTAGTCTGTTGTCACCTTGTGAAGTTAGCCTTCTTGCCTAGTGGTAAATAATTTTTTATTATTGACTACTAGTCAATAATCCAGATTTTAGTGTAACACGGGGCAAAAATTCATCCCATTATACACTGGCATCCAGGAAAAAATCCGTGATCGCGATAGTACGTTTTTTATGTGAGAAGAATAAAAGGAATAAAAGTACTAGTAGTGAAAAAAATAATATATACACCACGGTTGTGAAGTGTTTTCTAGAGCCTCTCATCTTATATCCCTCGATGCTGCGCATCTCGGGATCTAATAATGCTCGGCTCTAGAAAAAACTCTTCACAACCTTGGTATATAATATACTATTTATTGAGCTTTATAGCAACGCGATTTGATATAGAAGTGGTAGTCGCTCAACTAAAAGAACATTCTGGGGCTAATTTCATGCCAAATCACCTAGAACCATGTGCTTCAATGTCTCAGATTTTATTCAATTTTCTTCCTTGCATAGATACATAAGAAATGACTTAAATTATTTTTTCAGATTTTTTAGATGAAAAATGGCCGAAATAGAAGATCTCGATTTTTTACAAATTCTGCTCTACGATACTATGCATCATCTAACTGAAATTGTCATAACTCCCTTATTTTTTAAGATATCTGGCTCATTTAGGTGTCAGATTAAAGCTAGTTTTTGGGTTTTCAGGGTATATTAAGAAACGCAAATGCATGCAAATACGTTGCACAGTAAAAAAGTATCAAGATTAGCAGGCAAATTCTTTAAAAAAATAATGTTTTTTCCAAAAGTACAAAAAGCGCCTTTTTTATTTTTTTAACTATGCCAAGCCTAAGCTAAGATAATTCTATGAAAATAATTTCAAAGGTGTGATCTTTGTAACACAGGAGCAATGACAACATTTGTAAAAATACTTTAAAAAAATTTTGTACGTTTCTTGATATACCCTAAAAACCTCACAAACTAGTTTTAATCTGACACCTCTCATAAATAAGGGAAATTATTATGAGAATCGCCCTCATATGTCACATGATTTAAACTGACGAATCATAACCCCGAATTTTTTGATAGCAACCAATCACAATTTAATTAAGCGGAAATTAATCCAAGGGAAAATTTCCGAAATAATCTCCCTAGGGCTATGGAGAAATTTCAGGAGATGCGATACGAAAGTAAATTCTTGTATTTGTTTTGCAACTAAATTCCACATAACCTTAACAACTGCTTCTTTATATTCTCCTCCATCTTTTTTCCGCATATTTTGCCCCCAGTCTTTTAGTACAGTACTTAGGACTTCAGGTGAAGCTGGTTCTTCTATTATATCATAGCCCCTTTCCTTACAAAATGCTTGAAACTGACACCATACTGAATTCTTCGATCGCACGGTGTTAATAGGAACGCTTTTCTTAATTCTACGATCGATTTCTTCAGTATTAACTGCCCCAAATCTTCAATTCATTGCACAATATTTGCAAAAATCGGTTTTTGAATTTTCTTTGCTAAATTTTATTCTACACAACAACATAGTCATAACAACGATAGCAACCATAACGACGTGGTCCGACACATACTAGATTTTTAGTCTTAAATTCATGTCAATTTGTTAAAGGTTTTTTTGGGCGATTCTCTGCCGAATATTCCTCGGGACAGTTATATTGCCAGAAATTTTCACTCCCAGTCTAACCCTCGTGTTTGCCGCTCAAAATTTTTTCGCTACAAACACTCGTATCAAGACTGCTCGAAAAGATTTCCGGCAATATAACTGTCCCTTGGTATATTATATTTGAGAATCGCACGACGATGCCGAGAACCAATAGAAAAATTCAAATTTGAATTGTATCCATGACAATCATACAGTTTTCCGGAAATTTATATATATATGCTACCAAGGAGTAATTTTTTGGAAATTTTTGGAAATTATACTTGTAACATATATAGCTACATAAAACATGGAGTCTCTGTACATAAAACTTGAATCAATTACACAAATTCTGTTTGTTTGTAAAAAAAAATCTGGTTGCTATGAACACAACGATCATACTTGATATTTTGGGACACTGATTTTAGAAATAAAAACCAATTAATCATAATGCATTTTTTTCTGTGCGTCGTGCGATTCTCTTACCGAATTTAGCCTCGTGCATTGATTCTGCCTGTAAATTTTGATTTCGTGCATTTCTGCAACGTAATTGCACTCCACTCCGTGTCGTACAATTAAGACGTTGCAGAAATGTCACTCAAAAAAATTCCGGCAATAATCAATGCACTTGGTATATTATAAGTGACAATTTTAGTTAGATGATGCAAGGTGTCGGATAGCAGAGTGTGCAAAAAATCGAAATTTTCAAGAGCTTCTACTTCAGCCATTTTTCATCATCATTTCATATGCATGGTATACAAGGAAAAAATTTAAATAGAATCGATATCGAAACCCGGTCATGTTTTAGTTTGTCTTAAAATTAGGTTATTTGGCATGAGATTAGCCTTGGAAAAAATATCTTCAACCGTGTTTATACAAACTATCAAAAGAATTAATTTATCGAATCGTCTAGAAAAAGCTTCCAGGTCTATAAGAATGACAGTTTTGCACTGAATACAGCGAATTGGTAGGTATTTCATATTGCTACACTTTGACTGGACGGGTCTCTTGGTTCGTCCCTTGGTTTGGAGGCGGGCCCAGAACAATGCTAGACTTCAGCACGCGAGTCGATACTATCAGCAGTTTTGTAACTATATGGCTAATCCCAGGAAGGGTACTCTCCAGGAGATCACTTTATAAGGGATGTTGATGCGAATATATAGCCACTCACACCACGACAACCCTACTTTCTAGTTGGTATTGGTCGGGTCTCTACTTCAAAGTAGAGTCGGACAGAGCTCTGTCGAAGGCTCACCAAGTCTAATTATGGTAATTATGGGGTGGTTAAATTCTGGGATATCCTAGGCAGACCCATGCAGTTTCCAGGGCCAGACACACTTGAGGTTTGATGGGACTCCCTCGGAGACGGACCCCGACGCATGAGCAAGTTAATGGTTTCGGCATTAGCCTGGAGAGCTAATAGAGGGTAGATAGGCAACCTCGCTTCCACCAGTAAGTACTTGTAGCTCTTACAATTCGTAGTCCCCTAAGGGTAATAAGCTTAACGCAGGTGGGCCATGTTAAACAAATATTGGATAATCTGTATACAGTGAATTGTGTGTCATGAGAATTTAACCATTCACTCATTAGGCTACTCTATAAAGCAGTATAATTGGGGCTTAGTTTTAGTTTGTCTTAAAACTGGGTTATTTGGCATGAAATTAGCCTTGGGAAAAATATCTTCAACCGTGTTTATACAAACTACCAAAAGAATTAATTTATGGAACCGTCTAGAAAAAGCTTCCAGGTCTATAAGAATGACCGTTTTGCACTGTATGCAGTGAATTGGCCGGCGTTTGGTATTGCTACACTTTCTCAGTACGCGAGTCGATATTAGCAGTAGTTTTGTAACTATAGGGATAACCCCAAGAAGGGTACCCCAGGAGATCACTTTATAAGGGGCGTTGATGCGAATATATAGCCACTCACACTAAGACAACCCTACTTCCTAGTTGGTATTGGTCGGGTCTCTACTTCAAAGTAGAGTCGGACGGGGCTCTGTCGAAGGCTCACCAAGTCTAATTATGGTAGGACGGGTCCGCAAGCTGGAGTGAAAGTGAAAGTCCGCAAGCTGGACTAGGGGTGATGGGACTCCCTCGGAGACAGACCCCGACGGGTGAACACGTTAATGGCACTAATCTGTGGAGCTAGTAGAAGGTGGATAGGCAACCTCGCTGCCACCAGTAAGTACTGGTAGTTCCTACAAATGTAACTGACGCGCTAATTGAGCGTAATTCAATTCGTAGTCCCCTAGAAGTCATAAGCTTAACGCAGGTGGACCATGTTAAACACATATTGTATAATCTGTATACAGTGAATTGTGTGTCATGAGAATTTAACCAGTCATCCATTAGGCTACTCTATAAAGCATTATAATTTGGACATCCTCGTGGGATATAAGTACAAATAATATTAATTAAAAAGTGTTTATAAAATCAAGCTAATGCTATTCATTAGTTCTCGATGCAGTAATATCAATTTACCAAAACACTCTTAAGACACGTTAACATAATGTTATAATTAACACAAATATAATGATTTGAATGTAACATACACTGGGAAACGAATTTAGCTAAGCAAATTCAATTTTTTTAAATCAACTAACTATATTTAGTCAAATCAACTAAATATTTAGTTAAATCAACTAAATATTTAGTTAAATCAAATAAAACTCTGTCGAAACTGTTGCCCTATTCATTTTAGACTAGCATTGGAATCTTTATTTATAGTCAAATTTTCATAATGCAAGTTACGTAAAGCAATTCATGTTAAAGAAATAGGTACTTATTCATGATAGTACTAATTTCACTAATATTACTTGCATTAGTCTTAACTTGACTTTTGAAGTGAAAAAGGTCAAAAATGAGCCAATTGCTTGTAGGTTGTAGCTTGATTAGCTATTTCTTGGTATGTCACTGGAAATTATATCAGAAAGATTTAGCAAACGTTAAGCAAAAAACCGTTTAAATTTGGCTTTTTATTTAAATCTAATTTACATCAAGGAAATTTATAAACAAATTTGTACATGCATATTACTATAGTCGCGCACTGATTGACCGCTATTATAACGTGACGTTTCCTAATAACCTACAATTATTATCCTGTGGCTTCTTTTTCACGTAATACAATTAACTACACACACATATTTAGTACCCTTGAACAATTACGTGGGATTATATAAGTTAGATAAAAAAATTTATTTTCAGCACTTAACACACACTCATCAACACGAATCACAAGACCGCCACCAATTTCCACAAAAACTAAAAACGAAAACCTTTCAAACACCACATAATCCAGAACAACCCTTCGTAGTAAAAGTTCGTATTTGACTGCTGTATATTTAGTGTGTGAAATGTTTTAATAGCAACAATTGGACAATATTGAGTTGGATTGCATTAAGGAATCTGGGCTGTTAAACTAATACACTAATAGCTGCACTAATAGCCATTGTCGCTAATAGGCAAAAATTGGGTAAATTGATAAATTCACTTACGGGTGATTGAGGCAAATGCGTGCGCTTAACGTTTTAATATAGTTATAGTTAGTTAACTTCATCAAGTTTATGTAGATGCACCCATATAGTTCAGTTAACTATACACGGAAAAGTGCATCAGGGTAATTGTTTAATTGTTTGATTTATTAATAACCTATATAGCTATCTCCTTCTAGACAATTAAAGATTAGCTTTTATATTTATAAGATAATTTTTAACGATTTTGTTACAATAAATTCAATCAGTAATTTAATTTCAAATCAGGATGTAGCTTGTGGGTTTATGTAAAGAATATATAAGTAGTAGCTTTTGCTGAAAAAGTAGTTTCCCACAAGAATGTTCCCAATTAAACATCAACAAACCCACATCATTTTACGAAAATAAAAATCCACGTGACCACCATCTAAAAGTGTATATCGATCATATTGACAAAACAACAAAACCTGCTGGTCACACGTCTATCATTCAGTATGATCTCAATATCAACGCAGCATCTCTGGAAATGAGAACGTACACGGGATTGGTGCATCGTTCCCTTCCTTTTAAAAACTGCTCCAATGACACTCGCCTCAACCCTTGATACAGTTCCATCATTGGGCACCAAAAACCTCCTAATTCAGCTTGTTAAATATATACCGCTTAAAATAATAACGTAACAAGTCAGTATCTGCGTAACAGTGTTTCTAAATTGTCTACAATTCACTTTATTAAACGAATTCTAGCTTCGTTAAGCTCGATTACCAATCAAATAAATTGAGAAGATTAAATAAATTGTTCTGATTTCGTGTTAATTGCATTAAGTCACTTGGGTTTAATTAATTCTACTATTATAGTAGTCTCAATCAAATTTAATTTACAAAATAAGAAAAATAATCGTAATTGTAAAAATTGAATAATGGACGGTGCGCCGTTTGAAGATCCGAATTTCCCAGATTATTCAAATCAGCCTTTGCCTTCTTTAAGTTCTACATTATTGCAAGGAAAGAATAGTCAGGAAAATCTAAGCGCTCATTCCATACAAATGATGTTAGGACTTCAACAACAACAAGATGTTTTTTCAAATTTGAGTGCCGCCATGGATTATAAAGGGTCCTCGCAAAAGCTTGATAATTCCGGAATGCATCACGATCTTGGTCCTTTATTTCAGCAGAGTAGCATGGAATCGTTGAGTAATACGGGATCTAACAGTGTTAAAAGGAAAAATGACGATATTGTGCTTTTACAATCTCAAAGTTTAACAACTTCTGAAATACCAACTACTACTACTGGAACGCCCAAGAAAAATGATAAAAAGAAAGCTGATAACAATGGTGTGAAAAAGAAGAAAACCAGGTGAGTTTAGTATATATAGATATTTGACAGTTAACATTTCCTAAACCATAATTCAATATTTTTGGAAGATTTGGAAAATGTATATATTTCTCAAATAAAAAGATAAGAAATAATTATTAAATAATACAAATAAATAAGAATACTATATCATAATCATAGATTCTTAATAACAAGTTAGGGTGTATCCTGCCAATAATATTCTTATTTCCTCTAGAACAATTTAATAATTTAAGATTTACATTTATTAATTTCTGTTTGATAAGATCAAATGTTGATTAGTCAAATTTAGTTCTTTTATGTTATCTAGCTCCAGTAGCCTAACAAGTCTTAAGCTAGGTTAAGCAACGTTTAAGGGGCCAATACCCAAAAGGGTAAAGGGCGAACTTAGATATTTGTTGGAGCCAAGGCAAAAAATATGTTAGATTGATGATAAATACGAATACAATTTTATATACTAAATATACTTCATAAAAATAAAAAGAATTCCTTAAAGTTTTCAAAGAGCCGGACCTTGTCGGGAGGGCCTTATGGGCCGACACTAATATGACCTGAGCATATTTTTTAAATACTAAGGAAAAAATTATTAATTTCTTTATATTTTCCCAAACTGAGAACGATTAATTTTTCAATTAAGTGCATGCAATGCTTTTTGTTTATTTTCTCCGATTTGTTAATTTGATTCTTGATGCTAAAAAATAGAAAAGTTTTCAAAAATAAAAAAAAAGATTTGAAAGTTTAGTTTCATAGACGCATGTTTATATTAAAGATATAAAAATATGTTTGTTATATTCTTCTATAATTTCTTGGTTATCATAATTTTTTAATTGTAAAAATTGCCTTCGTATTTTTTATAATAACGTTTTTATAATATTTTGTGTTGATTCCTTTTTTGATATACACCGTTCAGTCTAAGTTTACGTTCACGTCATAGATATAAAAGTAGTGACGTAAGAGTACAACCAACTGTGCAAATAATAACTTTCAAAATTGAATTTTATGAAGAAAGATTATTTGCTTTATCGAAAATAAAAACATTTAATTTTCATATATTTAGTAATACATTTATTTATAGAATAAATACAAATAGGTTTTTAAACCAAAACGTAATTTCTTAATTTAATGAGAAAATACACATTTGTTTCAACAGAAAAACAGGTTGGTACACCTGTGTAAACGACACGCTGTATTGTCAAATTTATTTCTTGTGTTTTCTAAGTTCGGTTTACAATAGTTTGTTACCTATTTTGTATTTACAATTGCATTAACTGAATAGAATTCTAGAGAGTGGTAGAATGTGGAAGAAGTTTCCAGTCCAAAGAGGAAACGAAATCGAAAACCAACTACAGAGATTGATCCTCTGTAGAGGCAAATATTAACAATGAAATGTTTGAAATACATATATAAGAACAGTAAGTACCTGACGTTATGTGTGTGGCTGTGCGCTTCAATTGATATACCAAATTTGGATACAGGAGAACATGTATCACTTAGTATTTTGTCAAAAAAATTGAAATCAAAGTTCATGTATGAAGGAAGTAGAAGTTATTTATCCATTGCCTTACGACAAATTGGATTCGTATACTATAAGAATGACCATCCAAGACAAGGGATCATGGGGGGATGGATGGGGATGAACAAAGTCATATTGTTCATAAGAGAATAATTTTTTTAAAAACGTACACTGAAAATATGCAGCAAAGGTGTTGGATCAAACAAGGAATATCCAATTCCATATGGCAACAGCGCATAGTCTGACGTCATAATTTAGTAATGACGTGAACGTAAACTTACACTAAATAACGTATAGCTGTCAAAGATTATGACATTTTCTTATTAATATTCGTATGCGAAATGCCAAATTGGTTTTGTTTACTTGACAACGTGCACGAAATATTTCGGGCACTAAAGTGAAAAACAAATATGACATTTATGAATATTTGACAAATTTCGTTTCCGTAGCAACAAAGAAACTGCCACTTTGATCTAAAATAAAAATTTTCTTGTGTTTTCTACTTTTTTGATTATTTCAATAAAGCCGTAGAAAAAATGCTGTGTGCAATTCCGAGACGCCTCGTCGTAGTAGCCAAAGTACCATTTCGCACACTGGGTACACAAATAACTATTTTCTTTTTGTATTGAAATTAAATTTCCTCATAACATGATTAAAAGAACTTGAATTTTCTTTTATACCTGTAATATTTTTTGCGGGAGCGTTATACACTGATTTTGCTTAAGGGATTAAAATTCCTAGTTACGCCATTGTATAGTACAGGCAAAGGCATTTGCTTACGTTTGTAAAAATACGTAATAAAAAAACCTTTGGACCATGGTTTTTAACTTGACGTAAACATTTTCGTAAATATTACAATGTACCGTGTGTCTGACAAAAACAAAGCATTCCTAATTCTCATACTCAGCATATTCAGCATTATATGTGCCATGGTTGTTTCATATATAATTATTATTTGAGGTGTTCGGCCAAATGAGGCCTATGTTATATACCAGCAGACCGCAACCATTGGGTCGCGACCCAATTATGGGTCGCGCAAGTTTAAAAATGGGTCGGCATAATGATTTATTTTTATTATATCATTTAGGTTTATGTTAAAAATAGGATGCCCCGCCATTCCGATTCCTTGTCCAAAAATAAGTAAATAAATAAATATGCTATAAGAAATGAGGTACTTTAATTTTAAGTAACCCCCGCCCTTCCCCTTCTCGTATTATAATTTTATTGATATTTTTGGGTCGTTAGATAAAGCAGGTTGCGAATGTGTCAAACATTGAAGTTTCTGAGAATTAAAACTTTGTCTTTATGAATGAAGTTCAAACCAGCGACCTTTAGGTGGCGAATTAAGCTTGCTAACTTTTCCAGCTCTAATCAGGACTTTAATATTTGGATGGCGGCAAAATTTTTACAAGCACATTGAACTGCATCTGACTCACTGGAAATGTATCTTTAGTTAGTCTTGTCTTGAGCAAGGAGATTTTTTAGGTAGGCTTTACAGATCATCTCTCTTTGGCTTCATTCAGCTTTGCATTTCATTCTACATAAATTAACGATTATTTACGCCTTTTCATTTTCGGTCTCTTTTTCCTCTGCTTTCTGATATTTTTTACCCTGTCCTAGCTTATTTTGTTTTCCCCAGTCAGACTTACTACTATCCTGCCCATAAAAATTTATAATATAATTTTTAATAATTTTTTCCACAAAAGTACTAAAAACAGTTTTTTCTGGCTACAAAAATTATCATTGAAAGTAGACTTTTCTTACACAAGCGCGGAATAGTTATTTACGTAAAGGGCTTTGAAAGTGCCCCTTTCCTAGGCGAGTCTGCAGAGTCGGGCATAGAAAAAAGAAGAGTCTAATAAAAAAGAAGCTTTGGAAGTGAGCTGGTAATATTAGTTTCTTTAGGTGCCCCCATAATATAATATTACAATGAAATTGAATAAAAATTTTAATTTCTCTAAATTCTAATATGCAAACATTAAGTTGCCTGTTGAAAATTTCTATGGAAACAAGGTAAATAATAAAGGAAAATTAGACATCTTTAAAGGCATTTGTGCCAGAGAAACAATCTTTATAGAAACAACTTGTTCCGATCTGCGAAAGCAACGTTACCAGGCTAAAACAGGGAAATATCCACTTTCCATTCTCTTTCTAGGCCGGTACATAAAAAAATTTTCGCACTTTTGGATGCAGAAAGGAATTCCACACGTTATGTGAAGAGGTACATTTCTGTCATTTTGACCTACATATTTTCTTCAATATTCAACATATCACACTTTTATAAAGAGGAATAGTATGTGACACACACATTTTTTATAATCGTTTTGCAATAAATATTTTTTAATACTTGAAATATATTTAGTATAATCGATTGTTCTTTCTTCTCAAAAATTCAATTCTGCTCTTTTTCTGTAGTATGTCACACGTTTCTATGCTTTACATGCTATGCATTGAAGACTCTGTCCTCTGGGGAAGAAAGAAGAATGGCGTCATTTCCATCATAATGAATAATTCTGTCGTTTGGTACGAGAATCTTGAATGTAAGCCTTATAGTTAGACAATTTTAATGTTTAAATTGTCTAAGACTTTCTGCAATAGTAATAGCAATTTCTATTTATTTTAATTATTCTGCGCTCCCATTATGTAAGTAAGTAGCAGTTCCTTTCACCTAAAATAATTTGGGCTGTGTTACAGATAGACATTTTGTCAAATATAGTCCCGATTATTTAGACATCGAAATTGAATTAGTGCGTTACAATCTACAGGGGAACTCTAAGGGAATATTTTGAAAATAACTTTCTAACTATATCCAAGATTTGATCTTTCTAAATTTTACGTAAAAATGGCAATTTAAGGGTTATGACCATTCCAAATCCGGATTCGGATTCAGCAGGAAAATTATACATAATAATAATTTATACATAATAAGAATGTGTTAGAGAAGTAAAGACATATGTTGAAAAGGTGTATTGTGAATTGATCAGAAAGAGAGCTATGTTTGGATCGTGTACAAAGTTTAAATGAACAGATGGTATACGCTATTTTGCGAGACCTACTGCTTTTAATCGCAAAATTCATATTATATCAATAAACAATAGTTATTTACGTTATAAGACCTGGAAATGGAATTTTACAGTATCGTAAGATGTTACGGACAAGGCGACGAAGGAGCCGAGTCCGGAACATCGAAACGAGACTGTAAGAACATTTCCAGGACGTATGACGCAATGCGTTTTATTTCATACTTCAATTATTGGTTTAATTTAAAAAAATTATATAAAATAAATTTCCGAATAAAATATGGACATCTATGAACAACGAGCATCTATGGTAACTATTAGTCGAATTCAAAACATAGAACGAGAATCCATGGTAACTGAATACTAAAGCATTGTTCAGTTGATTTATTTTATTTGAGTCCGGTAATAGTATATTACGTTATAAGTCTGGTAAACCCAAGTTTACAGTAGCGAGTTGAAAACGTTTCGGGACGAGGCGACGAAGGAGCCGAGTCTCGAATGTTGAAACGAGCTACTGTAATGGTTTACCGGAAGTATGACGTAAGGCGTTTTATTTCATACTGCCTCACATTGTTCATTTTTTAAAAAAATGCATTTAAAATTTTCAGTCCGGTAAAATTTTTTACCGGACTCAAATTAGATTTTCAGTCCGGTAAAATTTTTTACCGGACTCAAATTGGATTTTCAGTCCGGTAAAATTTTTTACCGGCCTTGTAACGTAATAATTCATTTACCGGACTCAAATGAGTCCGGTAAATACCCTTTTACCGGACAGTATGAAATAATAGTTATTTACGTTATAAGACCTGGAAATGGAATTTTACAGTATCGTAAGATGTTACGGACAAGGCGACGAAGGAGCCGAGTCTGGAACATCGAAACGAGACTGTAAGAACATTTCCAGGACGTATGACGCAATGCGTTTTATTTCATACTGCAACTATTGTCTAATTTAATAAAAATTATATAAAATAAATTTCCGAATTTAAAATATGGACTTCTATGAACAACGAGCATCTATGGTAACTATTAGTCGAGTTCAAAACATAGAACGAATTTCCATGGTAACCGAATACTAAAGCATTGTTCAGTTGATTTATTTTATTTGAGCCCGGTAAATAAATTTACAGTCATACTAGACCGTAAAATCGCATTTTCCGAACTGTAATCGCTACCGTAAACATGAGTACTACGATACAGTATGAAATAAAATTATTAGTCTACTTACTTGTTTGTCATCATAATGGAAACGCTTTATACATAGTATGACGTGCAAAATAGCTATTTACCTAGTAGTCTCATAAATACTGTTATACACAGTTCATTTGTTATAAAATGAAAACAGCAATGTTTTTTTTTTAATATGCTGACCAGGGTTTCATTATTTGACTACTATTAAATACCAAGTAATTATTTTAAATGGCTGTCATCTGTCTTCACACAGCCGCCGAGTTTGGTGACTAGTGTATTGCAGCATGCACCTCATACACTGGAAGCTTGGAAACTGCATAGGCAACAAATTCCTTTAGTAACTTAATACTTTTCTGTCTTCTAGAGCATGTTCTCTAAAAGGAACCAACATTTTTAGTCCTGCATATTCAGATTTGGACTTCAGAGGGTCAGTTTTCACATTTGAATTCCGGTATGTTGTTTTTAAGCCATGTTTATGATGATTTTGCTTTATTGGCTGATACAGAATCTTGTTAAAAGGTCCATTCTCAATTGTTGAAGAAGATTTTGCTCATGGACTTCAAAATCAATTCTTGCTACACCATGACCGATGTTTTCATTTCTTTTTCACATAAATGCATGTCTGTGACCCTATCATAGCTGAGACTTCATCAAACCGCAACAGTTGTCCTCCCTGAATTTTCGTGAAAAGTTGGGAAGCTGCTTTAAATGGTCGAGCACACACTCTTCGTATTCCATTTGTTGTAACATTCTTCTATACTGAGAATTTTCTCATCTGTGAACAACATTTTTTGGCGCATTCCATCAGCGTACCACGTTAGCGTACGCTGTAACGCTAAAAGCTGTTACGCAGTAGCCTTCTTTTTGTTCTTCAAATCAGTGGTACACAAGTACATGTGTGTTTTTTTTAAGCACCTAACTATAAATTTTGTTTTATGATACGAGACATTGATAGTCTTCATATCAGCATCTTCTGCAACATAATCTTTTGGCTTTGAAGCGAATTCCAGTCGGTTCGGTTCTTGACAGTTTTAATTGCTTGTGACGTACATACAGTGCATGGTCTCCCAGACATTTTGGCCGCTCAGTAAACAAACATTTAGCTAATACCAAGCAGCTTCAAAGTTTTGGAGATAGTACTTCTTTCCATGCTGCACTTGCGAAGGTCAATCACAATAATTTTATTTTTGCACGTCCTATATATAAGGCTCTACTGTAGTTCCCCAAAAGGGAGAGTAAAGTAGCACTTTTACTACATGAGAGAGTAAAGTGTTTCCATGACAACAACAACAAGTAAACAACAAAAATAAGTAATCGGGGTACGTGTTAGGATTTATTATCTTGAAACTATGTGATTTTGGCGTTTGCAGAGTTCAATTGTCAGAATGACATGTAACGAAATTTTCGGAAAAAATGTTCGAAATTTTGAATTTTTACGATTAAGTCCTTTAGGACGTGCAAAAAATAGCGTATATACCACTGGACTAAAGTGCCTTTTAATTAATTAAAAGATGCACTTAAGTCCCTAGGTATATAATATACTATTTCATTGAAGCCCATTCCCTTATTGAAGCTTTATCAATTTTAAAAGAATTTTGAACCCTAAACCTCAATTCTCAAATATCAAGTAACATGACAATAACATAATGTTAAAGTTTTTTAAAAATATGTTTAATGTTTCACTTATACAACCTTAATAGGCCTTTACATGGAACGAACAAAAAAATCTTATAGGGGTGGCCACTTTAACTTTTGCACCTAGGCGGAAAACACCCCAGGAACGGCCTCGTAAATACTTCCAGTTTTTCATACGCACTGAGTGCGTTCAAAGTTGTAACAATATTTATGAGACTTCTAGGTACAGTCAAATGCGGTAAGTCGAATTTTAGAACGCGACAACTTTCTTTAAGACACAAGCCCGTAGCGCGAGTGCCTTCCTCAGTAGCGTATTTAGAATTTTTTCGGGGGAGGGAGGTTTCTCTATAAAAATTCCGAATCAAAATACTTAGATTTTCACATAACATAGATTTTGACACTGTAAAAAGATTTTCTGGGTTGGAGGTTCCAAACCTGTAAATTAACATTACGCATAAGATTTATATAATATTTTTTGGCCGAGAAGCTTTAAATAATAATTTTTTATAAAATAAATAAAAACTTAAACATAGTCTGCTCTGATCGCCATGCTTAAATTTAAACAAATGAATATTAAAGTTCTCTTCCTATTGTCGGTCGACATTTGGTATTTGGCAAAGAATGACATTTGCACATACCTACAGTTTTCAAAGGTACAATAGATGGCGGTGTAACGATTTAAATTAAGATTTTCTTCTATTAAATCGAGAACTATTTTTGAAAATATTTTAGGTAACAAGTATTTTGTTACATAAACTTCATAATTATGGCTAGGATAATTTTTTTCTTAAATATCTCTAACCGCCCAATTTTCTTTGTGATTTTACCGCATTTGCTACAGCATGGTGCGTAAAAATCAAGCTACCTTTTAGGTGTTCAGGAGGCCAAAATAGTAATTAAAGTATTAAGGACGGTAGGTACGATTTGCCAGTCAAGGCTAATAGCGTGAAAACCGACGCGTAGCGGAGGTCTCCATATTAGCCGAGACTGGTGGTACCTAACGCCCGTAATGCTTATACTATTTTTGCCCGATCGGATCTATGAGTTAATTTTAGTCAAACATATAGAGTAAACATTAAAAAGAATCACACTAAAAATGTGAATTTTATCGAGTCAGTTAATGCGCCGAGTTGAGTAAACCCATCCTTGAAGTTCCCCATTCTTGCTGGCGGAGCAGGTCTCAATTATTAATAGTCCGTGGACGATCTGCTGAAAAGATGTGCTTGGATTGATGTATCGGGACATCCCCCAAAAGTGTGCTCCACAGCTCACAAAACAAAAGTTTATGCTATCATTTTTTCGTGGGACGCTTCCTTACTCAAGAAAAACATAGAGAAAATTCCCGATGTATCAGGTCAACGACCCTTGATCTTGACATCTCGCTAAGGTTTTTTTTATGTTTTGAGTTACTTCTTCCCGCATGCAGAAGAGTATTTTTTAATAAAGTTACAAGATAACGTTACTAAATTACTAAACACCTAAAAACCTCAATTAATACTGTCTTTATTTCAAAGCCTATTTTACGCTGTTGATAACAATTTTTTTCTATCAATTGCTTTTAGTCAATAGAACGTCATTTAAAGACTAGGAAGATTGTCTTTGACAAAAATCAAATTTTACGTAATGTAAAAATAACTTATAATGTTATTACAGTCAACTCAACGTTACTGTTTGAGTAAAATGAATCGTTTACCAAGTATTTTTGCACTTTTGACACCTACTGATACACTCCACTGGGTACAGAGCATTTAAAAACACAATCACTCTGGAACAATTCTTTGGATATTTTTCAGAAGTCCTCATTAAATCTAAATGTTGATTTAATGTAAATGTAACAAAACATTTGTTAATATAAGGGTGATAAAAAGGAGGGTAAAATTATGCGTCAGTTGTTAACGTTAACGGAAGTGTCTATTCAGGCTCGTGCCAGCATAACATATGGGTTTTTATCAACATACACGCAAAACGAATCGGTATTTATAATTTATAATGACGCTTACAAAGTTAATTGAGCAATTAAAAAGTGCACGGTATTTAAGTAGAATACAAAGCGCCCTCAAAATTACAATACATAAAATGCTCTATAATAATATTCCCTTTTTTCTTGTTTTTACAGGACAACATTTACTGCATTCCAATTGGAAGAACTAGAAAGAGCATTCGAAAGAGCACCATATCCTGATGTATTTGCCAGAGAAGAATTGGCCTTAAAATTAAATCTCAGCGAATCTCGTGTTCAAGTATGGTTTCAAAACCGGAGAGCTAAATGGCGGAAGCGTGAACCACCAAGAAAAACTGGTTATATTAGTTCAAATTCGCCAAATTCTAATATTACCAATTTTAATAACACCTTGAGTCCGTTTACTCAAACCAATAGTTTAAACACTTCAACTCCAGTGGATACGTGGAGTTACCAATCGTCTTACGATTTGGGCCCACATTTGAATTTGTTAAATTCATCAACGACTCCGTACTCGGGATTTGGATCTCCCCAAAATGGATATTCTTACATGCTGAATTCTCATGATAGTCAACTTTTCGGAGCTCCGATGCGTTCGCACGAGTATTCAACACCTTTAGCCAATCAAAGTCCGCCGATGTCGCGCGACTATTCAATGTTGCAATCGCACTCACCAACTGCAGATGAGAATTCGATTGGAGTAAAAATCGAATATGTTAATCATAGTTTAAATGGTTCGCCCGAAAGATATACTAATATGTCACCAAAATATGATACTGAATTAATGCATGAGGTTAAGCAAGGTGATTTTGACAATCGTATGAAAGATTCGATTAAGGCTGAGACTAGTAATCAAAACTATGTTACGTTGCCCCATTCGATTAAGATCGAGACTAGTAATCAAAATTATGTTACGTTGCCCCCTTTTCTGAATTAGCTAGGTTTATAAAAAAGACCAAGTAATTTTAGAAATCTGGTTTGTTTTCTTGGTTGTTGTTTTGAACAGGAACTGTTAAAACGTCTTAGCTTTAACGTAAAATGTTAGTTAGAATATTTTAATTCTTATAGTGGATTTTCGATTTTCCAGTGCTAGCCGAAAGTTGCCTTAATAAAATATGTTGACATTTTGTTTTGCTATACTTACAGTAAATCAATGTCAAAAGGTGTATATATAGAATTTTATTATTTTAGAATAGTTAAATGCATGACGTAATTATTGTTAACAATTTACCTATTGTAAAGCACAAAGCTACATATATCAATTTCTTTAAGCTTCATTGGGAACGAACATAATTCACAATGTCGAGTCAGCAAATTAAAACACTGCTGACCACAGAAACCACCATTAACATTTACAAGATGTTTAGGTTAGACATGGATTTCAAAGCATATTTTCATTTATTATATCATACCTTCTTAAATCTCAGTTCTTCGTGTCAAATTTAATCTAACTTTGACCAATCGATTAATGCATTTTATAGATTAAGCATAAGCCAATGTTTTATTGATATTATTATGTGCCATAACTATTATACACTCTATGAGATCTGTGAATATTCTATAATTCTATAGGTATATTAATGAATCTCTTTTAAGAACAAAATTATAAAAAGAAAGCCAAACATAGATGTTAATTGCCAAAATATTTGTGAAAGAAATATACCCCTGTTCTTGACAGAATCTCATAAAATAGATTTCTTGTTCTTGCTAATGGTAACGTTTTGTTTTGACAATTTGTTGTTAATTCATTACAAAATAATGTTACTGGTTTGATACGAAATTGGTAGTTCCATGAAATCGAAAGTTTCAAAAGAATGCCCAAAAACCGAACATGTAAAGGTTGCCTTGTCAATTTCCTTAATGTTGATCTTATACATTCTAATTCTGTCTTAATGTCTTGGAGAAAAGATTTTGGTATAATCAAAATAATCCAAAGATTTTTAGTAAAATACATATTTCAAAAAGTGAAATGCTGAGGGTACTACACAAAAGCTCAATTTGTATTTTTGTAGGATTTTTGAATATTAACAAACCTGACGAACTACGGATCTTGATCGTACCTTCTGCTTCTTTGTAAGAAACGTTAGATGTCTCTACTAGATTTATTTTGCATATTCGACTCCGCTAACTTGTTCAAGTTACACCGAAAACTTGTAAATTTGCATTTTGTTAGCACTATAACCCTATTTACCCAACAGAAATAGTTAAGCCACTCCATACGAATTTTTGCTTCGCAAAATAGTGAGCGCAAAAACGAGTTTCACACGATACAAATTAATAAAAGCACGCCAAGTTTCCATTCCATTTTCTTTTTAAATAAATAATAGCAATCTTTTTTTAATATATGGTTATAACTAGGAGCGGATTCACGGGGAGGGGGGGGGGTGAGGAAAATCTCTCCCACCTCCAAATTCTATTGCAATTTTGAAAAAATTAGAAAATTAAGAAAAAATAAATAAAATCCAAAGTTGTAATTACAACAAATTTCCATTGTGACGTTAACCACCCAGACTTTCTTAACAAGATATTGTAGAATATTATTTTAAGCACCATCTTTATTTATAATGTCAAAACCACCATAAAAATATTTCTTTGCATTTTTGTTAGTTTTGGAATTGTATAGATTTCCCGAAATGCCAAAGAGAAGTCGAAAATTTGGTAGGTTTTCTGAAATCTTCCCGTACGTCAATGGAAATCGACTAGATTTTTTAATTCATTCGAGCGGATTTTGAAATGTTTCCCATACCAATGTTTCACAAGGAATAGGATAGCGATACTATCGCATGCACACTATCCCTACCTTCGTTACACAGAGATTATCTTCCAATAAATCCCCCCCCCCAAATAATTCTTTGGATCGGATCCGCCCCTGATTATAACAATTACTTTAGTTTGTTGTTATAACAAGTAAAAAATTGATAAGGAAATTATAAAATAAAGTATTTATTAGATAATTTACTTGAAAAAAAATTAATTAGACCCCGATTAGTAAACGTGAAAAATCAAAGTTACGCACTTGAAAAAGCCCGAGATTTGGTAAAACAAAGCAATTTTAATTATATGATATCTTGAAGCCATTTGCTTCGAATTGGCTTATCTTTTACCATAGTTATTAATACATTTATGTCCGGTCCGGTATTTAGCGGCCTGTTTTTAGAGCGTAATTAAATTAGACCATTCAAAGTCGGCGCGAAGCGGGTTCAGCGCGTTTCCCAGAACCCGGCTCCGCGCTTTAGACGGCCCCACGTTTCAGATGGCACGGGTTTTATATGACTCCGCATTACAGCTTACAAATACGCATGCTTTCTTTGCTGCTGCAGTCGCACCGATGTTTCGGTGTCACTTAACGACTGGCAAAGCAAACTCCCACGATTCAAACCAGGTTAATTTTGATTACGTAATTAAAAACTTTGCAACGAAAAAGGCATAAAACATAATATATGCTGATTCCGAATATGTAAATAATTTTAGGCCAACCGCCCCTAAGGCTCCAAAATTGGTTGATACTAACCTAACCTCTACAAAAACGCCACTACTTAACCAAATCGCTATGCAAAAGCAAATTCGATTTTTTTCAACCTAACCTAATTTAGCTTAACCTAACCTAAGCTAACTCAAACCTAACCTTAACTTAAACCTAATCTAACCTAAACCTAACTAAATTGTGTCATTACACATTTGGCAATCATAGTAACTTAATATAATTATTATTATTCATTGCCATGGAGATTAAGCACTGTTTTACCTTCGATCTCAAATTTGGGGTGTTTAAAAATGGTTTACATATTCAGAATCAGCATAAAATTTCGTTAAAATGTCACCAGCTTGGTCAAAGAATGGTCGGAGAGAGAGTTCTTTAATTACACCTAAAATTTAATTTAGAAAATGCCATTTTTCCCATTCGAGTATTAGAAATCAGAAAAGAAAGATTATAGTAATAACTAATAATAATCCACAGACATAGAGTCACTACATTTAGTCACCTTTGTAGCCCGCAAAACGACGCCATATTGGAGCAAAAAAGCACGAAATTATTTATTATTTTAAGCTAGATTGAATTTAATCAAATCCACGTTTAGTTTTAAAAGTTTTTCTTATTCTGAAAGTTCAAACGTCTAATATATCAAATACGTAAAATGGTTTTAATTTGTTCATTATTAAAGATCACCCTTCTCTGTCTCGAAATGGCGGCGTTTTGCATTCTGATTGACGAGCGCGACCTAGGTGACTAGACGTAGTGCCTCTACACTGATATAGAGTCACTGCATCTAGTTACCTAGGCCAGCTGTTCGATCAGAGTAACGCAAACCGTCGCCAGATTGGGGCAGACGAAGCACGAAATTGTTCATTATTTGTTCTGTATTGAATTTAATCAAATCTACGTTTACTTTAAAAGGTTTTACTTTTTCTGAAAGATCAAACCTCTAATATGTCAAACACGTAAAACGTGGTTTTAATTTGTCCATTATTAAAAATCATCCTTCTCTGCCCCAATATGGCGGCGGTTTGCGGTACTCTGATCGACCAGCTGGACTAGGTGACTAGATGCAGTGACTCTACACTGATAAATGTGCGAGCGCCATCTATTGGCATATACTTGGTTTTATGTTTACTTTGAATTCGATGCAGTATTACAGTTTTTGTTTGGTTATGTTTTGTTTATTTGTTAAAGTTTCTTTCAAAAAATGTTGTGCAAAACTCGATGCGAGAAGTCATCTTCGATACATCCGCGCAAATGAATCACTCGCTTCTCCATCGCTCGCGTTTCGAAAAACGCACCAATCACGACTTTCGTAATACACGAGTATGTAATAATGTGTTTATAATAAATAGATTATTTGGTTTTTTTAAGCCAAGTGCATTTTTGAACCCGGCCCCGCAAAAGCTTACGCCGGCCCTGAGAGCACTCTCTTGTACCAACTATAGACCACTTTCCAATTTATTTTGATTTTAAATTAAATACTAATTTAAACTTAGACCGGACATAAACTAACGTATGCATTTCGGGCTTAATTAGTGTTTTAGAGCCCTTAGCGCCTTCGGCTTTCGCCTCAGGAACTAACTGACTCTACGGGCTCTAAGACACTCAATTAAGCCCTTAATACATAATAGTTATTTATGTATTAAGGGCATAATCTATTAGATTATGGCATGAGAGAATGTTTAAAGCTCGACGAAGGAGGGCTTTTAATTTCTCGAGGGCCATTATCTTGATTATGCCCCTGGTACATACAACGTTTTATTTTATTTTGCTTCATGGAAAGGATAATTGCAAGCAATTGCACATTTCATTTTGAAAAAATGTAATAGTTATAATTATTTACTAAAATTGTTAGAACTCTATAGAAACGTTTTCTTTGTATCTTAGCAACTTTATACGCCCTCGGGCTAAAAAAGCCAAATTACGCCCGCAATTGAGTGCCAATAAAGACGATTATCATGTCAAAATAAAATAATATATTATTACGATGTATCCCTGCTAATGCAAATACTTTTGTTTAACCATAAACTGTCAAATTTTTGTTGAATCATATCATTTGCAATAATGATAAAATGTATATCTATAGTTTTATTTATAACAAAAATTATTATAAAAAATTTACAAATTGTCACATTAAGAATTATAATATGTATAAAACTAATTAATCCGACTAATTAATCGATATGAATCGTTTTCAATGCATACTTTGATATACACTAAGTCTTATAAATTTTAGATACATTAAGTAAAATAACAGCAAAGCCAAACAACGATCAAATTGGGAGGTAAATTTCCTTTTAGTATATATATTTTTTCTTTTTAAATAGTTAAATGCTATTTTAATATTTTTAATAAATGATTACTACAATTATTTTAATATGTTGTTATAAAACATACAAATTGATTAAAAAGTATACAATAAAGTAATTATTAAATAATTTAATTAGGCAACCTCTTTCACACCTGGGCATAATTTGCAGTTCTCGAAACAACAAAGTATTCGCTTGCTTGTGATACGAGTTTTAGAAAACGGACCAATAGAAAAGTTTTATTCAAATATACCGCATTTTTTGTAGGGACTGGCTTAACTATTTCGATTTGCTGAAGAAGGCATAGTTCTGTTGCAGTTCAAATCTTGCATTTAAAGTGCAAGGTGTGATATAGATTTCGGTTTTCATATAAAAAGGTATTAAAACTGTTTCCATGTTTGTTTGGCAAAGGCTGAAAATGAATGAAGATAGACATTTGCTCTTGCTATTACAACAACTTCCAGGTCTTACTTCAATTCATGAATCTTGTTAAAAGTTGATTTTTTTTCGCTTTAACCTTCAGTTAAGTCTCAAGATCGTGCTAACTATAAAAGATGGTAAATCAGTTAATCTCTCAGTATTTTTTACTCTACATCGCATTAGCCTGAATTAAGAGAAAACAAAGTTTGCAAAGGTAATTTGTTTTTTTTTTCTAGTGAAAATGATTCATAAATGAATGAAGACTTGTAATTAGTCGATAATAACCTTGACCAAGTATTAGCCTTATGTCTTTCAACCTCTTTTTTGCGATACTCATGTGTGGAATTACCAATTTCTTGTCTGGCCAAACTTATATCTTACCTGCAGTGTGCAATTAATATTTCTACATTAACTTTTGCTCTTTGAAAAAATATAATTTCTAGAAACATACCTTTTAAACTTTTAAATCATAAAAATAATTTTCTTTAATTATACTATATTATTTGGAAAGATTCCTTAATCCTTATGTTTTTCTTTCCTTTTTCATAGAATTATACTTTTTACATCGAATGCCATAAAGCATTTTTATTAGTTTGTTAGATGCGTTTTTTACTATTATTGTCACTACTAATTAGTTTGTATTTTACTAATTTACACTTACATCACCTTTTAGCTCTAAATAAACAAAAAAGCTATAGATTAATGTTATATAAATAACAGCATTAACATACTATTTTCAAATTTCATCTTTAGACTGTGATGTAATATGTAAATTGTATGCTTGTTCAAAAATGTGAATTAATGTGCCATATTTACACTAAACAACAACGAAAACTTATAGCAATACTGCAATTATGTATGTACATATAAAATATAGGTTGTACTTTTTGTTCTAGCTATATACAATAAATACGTAATATAGAAGATAAAATAACAAGAAATGTAGTCACTATCAATGTATTTATTTAAAACGATCAAATTAATGCTTATTTCTGTTGTATGAAATAAACTTATAAACAAAAAGTATTCACGTGTTCTAAAAAGTGCCATATTTTAAAGATTTTTTTAATAATTATATATTATTAAGTACTATACTATATTTTATTATTTTTATAAAATGTAAATAATTCTAAATAAAAGTAGTTAAACAAATATTTGTGGTGTTTATACTATTGTACTAATTCGCTATAACTTCCTTTTTTCAATAAGAAAAGTAAACAAACATTATGTAATCTTAATAAAAATTGTTTTGAGGCTATGTTTGCTAAATATGTTAGAGAAACCCAATCTTTATTAATGATTTGAATGGATATAACCTTAGAAATAAATTAATTAATCCCAAGCAGCATTTAAGTAGCAGTAACTGAGATCGGAACTTTGATTGAGTAGTTGTTACGTAACTACAACTAAATTTATGACTTTATAGGTTTAATTTCTTCAATTCGGAATATTTTAGTGATTGTGTAGTTGTTTCTACTATTTATTGGAACTATGTAGTTTCATTACTTCTGAGTAACTATTAAGACTAGAACTGAAGTGATATTGGTTGCCTAGTTTACTGTAAATTCGTATTTCCAGCATAATCATTTTCTTGGATGTTTATAAAGGAATTTAACAAAGTTAATTTAAAGAATAAACATTATAGAACCGAATGATTTATAAATGGTACAATTTTGATCAAATACAATAAAAAAAAACCTTTTTTTTGCATATTTTATTTAATATGGTAGAAATAATCATTCTAAACAAGATGTAATGTGATTTAAAAAAAATAGTTGTATATTTCATATTTTATGCTTGAAACAAAAATATAAAATTTTTAGCTGGGTTACCTAAGCATTGCCTTTGCTTCAGTTTAGCCATTGTGTAAGAGGGGGTGCTGCCACTAATAAGCTACTCAAGGGGGCGGGGAAAAATATATTATGCGCTCGTTCGAGTTTTTCCGGACATCGCCTAGCTTTTGCGTAATACTAAATTTTCCTCTGTATTTACATAATAACGTATAAGTGATCGCGGGCGAGAAAAGGAACCTATCGTGCGGAAATCCTGTTACCAAGAAAACGGCGCTTGCAACTCCGTGTGTGTTTTGGCAACAGAGAATTAGTTGTCTTCTCACAAATTAATAAGAAAATCAACTACTAGTAATTAATAATTATTAAGAATCAACTATTAGTAATTACTAAACTAAAAATTTCTAAAATATTCTTCGATTATGTACTTGCAGTAATACTGTAGTGTAAAATAATACACAAACGCTGTTTATAGCCCATCTATCTCCTACAAATACTGTTTTCCCTTTAAAAATTAAATATTCCAGCAGGGACGTCGGAAGTATTTTTACTTAGGGGGGGCAAACTTCGATTTCGGAAATTTTCGATTTGGAAAGTTCCGATTAGATACGGTGCACGTGCATCTTTCTGCGTTCCTAAGCAAAAGGAATAGAACTTAGATGATAACAAACATTTGCCTATAAGTGAATAATTGAAAAGAAAAAAACTAGTTTCAGACAGTGCTCACTTATGTTTATGAATGCTTTTACTTTCCTTAAGATCGGGTTTTTCGCACAAAGAAATTGTTTTAAGGAATGCGGCGGAGGAAGGCATGCGTTGCTGCCCACTAAAAGAATTATGGAGTGATCGGAAAATAACTATTAATTTCAAATAATAAACTTCCCCGACAATAAAATCGTCTAACAAACTGTAGTTCTGAAAAGAACTGTTCTGTAAAATAAGAAAACAAGCTAAATAAAGCAAAAATTCAATGAAACTCTGCAACAACGTGGCAATGTACAACGATGCAAACAAAAAAATGACGAGTTGTCGCCACACATTTCAATAGTGCTACACTAACAACGTGAAATACACTAAAACCTACGGCGCGAAATTCAAATCGTCTTCACTCATTTTGAATCACACTGTACATATGTTCTGTAACTTTTGCTTGAATACTAGCCATAAGATTTTTTGATAATTTTAGCTGCTCGACCACCACTTTATTTTTATTTAAAAATTTATTTTTATAATAGCCCATTAGCGCTCTATGGGATGAAACACAAAATTGGCATTTTTGGAATTCATAGGTTCCAAAGGGCCGTACCAGACTAGTGAGATAATGCAAAATCTCCCCAAAATAAAAGGAAAATGTGTTAACGAGATAAAGTAGGAGTAGTAAATGTTATTTGTAAGCATTCTTTCCTGTACTTGTCTCCTAGACAATTGTACAAGTTGAATTGGACTATTGTACCAGTTGTAAAAATGCTAAAGTTTTAAGGCCATAAAAGCGCATGGCCTGCCATACCAGGATCTTCCCGAATTCATCTATTTTAATTGTTTTTATACACTATCATGTACATCTTCTCGCACAACTGCATAATAAAATTGAGGCTCTGGTAACGTACTGCTGTCCATTTGGACGTACGTTTCGTTATCCATAAGAACGCAACAAGTTTTGTTCTAAATCAAAACGCTGTACAACCTTCCACATAGTTTCTTCGACCGTACTTGTTGCTCCTCACTTTTTGGAATTTTCTGCTTCTGTAACTCCGTATGTTACATCTCTTATTTTGTACAGCACCTGCGCTAACGCCTTCCTTTTTATCTATTTTACGTACAAGCAAACATTTTTCTGACTTTAACAGCTTCACAACATTCTTCTCGGATCTTGCTTCTACCAGACCTCTTCTGCGGCGCGATTTAGGCAAATCATCAAGCGTGTGATGCATCCCAATCTTTTTTTGATAATTTATAAATCCGACTTTGAACATTTTGACACTGTTTGTAATTTATGACAACGTAAAGACAGAACGTTTGTTGCAATATTTTCTTGGTATGAGGCCATTACGGACCTCGTTAACCACAGATTAAGAACCACTTCCCTAAACGATAGGCGAAATAACGAATATCCGCAGACAAATTTACCATGTATCAAACCCAAACAAATAATTTAATCTCGAGTATTGACCGCTCTATTATACGAAAATTTGAAACCGTTTTCACATTCTCGCTTTTATGAGTCAAATGACTGAGAGGGAAATTAAAATCGTAATTTTTAAATCATTAAGAATAAGTAACTAAGAGAAAATAATTAAACAATAAATAAACTCAATCGAATAATATTAATTATATTAGCAAAAGTAAACTAATGGCATAATAATTAATTAAAATAAATAAATATATTTTATACTGTCACGCTTGTTTCTAGCGGGGGCGACGCCCCCCCTGTTCTAAGACAGAGGAGGCTGTCCGCCCCCTCTGACCCATACTTCCGACGTCCCTGTATTCCAGTAACTACTTTCAAGATCTTATAATCCTTTGAATAATACCCCAATAATGTATTTGCTACCTGTTAATTTATTTAACCCCTAACGGAATTGTACCTGAAAGTGAATTACCATACCCTTAAAGACACACTACATTCTATTCAAAACTGGAAGAAATTTGCTAATGATCTAAGATTCTGAGAAGGATAACAGTTGTCCTTGCAAAGAAAAGAGTGCCATAGTCGGTTTGGACGGTAGTCACTTTTTAGGGTACAATAACTAACCTGCAAATTGTTATACAGTATGCGCCGCTTCTTAAAATCGTTCAAACACGGCGTTTTTCAGTCAATCAAGCGACGATATATTAAGCGGCCCTTGTATAAAATGTATGTTTCTGCGATTTAAAAGGAATTTATGAATCATAGTAGTTAATAGGTTAGGCAGTATGTATTTATGTTCGAACTCAAATTTTCCAAATTTAAGCAGATTCTTCGAAACAAGATTCTCCTGGAAATAAATGAAAGGGAAAAGAGCCGTTATTCAGGGGCAACCACATGGTTGCTGAATGGGTAGTTGCGTGCACAATTTCGTGTAGTCGAATGTATAGGTATAAAATTACGTAGGTTACGGTACGGTTAGGTATATATTCGACTACACGAAATTGTCACTTAACTACCCATTAAGCAACTATGTGGTTGCCCTTGGTTATAATCCTATATTCATTCAAAGCGGCACGTTCAAGTATTGTAGACAAATGGAGATTCCCAACCCTAAGAATGACAGAGTAAAAAAACTGTTAGTAAATAAAAACGAAGTTTTGTATGTTATTAATTTTTTTTGCTTAATGATGTAAAACCGACGCAGATAGAATTTGATTGTGATTCTGTGATTCCAATAAACGGAGAAATTTAATAAATAATAAACGGATAAAATTATTAATTATTATTAATATATACTTTAATTATTAATAATTTTGATAGCAATAATATACAAAACAATAATATTACAAAAGAAAATAAAATATTTTTTCAATGTGTGCAGAAAAACAGGGAGATTAGTTAAAAAAGAAAAGAAAAGACAATTTCTAAATTTACACATGACCATCTTTAAAAAAAAATAGTATCGACATCTGTTGAAGGATAGAAATATTATGCTTTTGACAAGTAAATGTTTTTATAGCATTTTCAGTGCTAACCAAAATTTAGTACTCATGATTATAAATTTGTTGTAGGCGGCTTTCATTTCTGCCCTTAAAGTATGTGGAACGGTATTGCCACTTAGTATACTTACTTTAAAGTCGTTGCAACTTCAAAGTGGTATTATGATTGTAGCAGTAACTTGCCCGAAGCTACTTTAAAGTTTTTAAAACCTTACAGTAGTATTGAATGTAAAACTTACGTTTTTGCTACCCAGGAGAATCACATTAAAGTAATTTTTCGTAAACTACTACATCTCCATATTTACTTGTAAAATGTTGGATTAATCATTAATCAATTTGCAATTTGTTATGATTGTTAATAGATGTTTTACTATATAACCTTCAATAAAAATAACAAATTGGTGCCAAATTGTGCCTTAGGGATTGTTATGTATGTAGGTTGATGTTGGCAACATTTATTTGAAGTGATGTAACTAACCAATCCTGGCCCGTCCTCTGGGCAAGCGTCAGTAACACTTGAGTCGGCTTGGAGGATACACGTCTTCTACACTCTATGCATTGTGTATGTAATTCGCCCTGCTCACTCAATATTAATAAAGTTAATTAATGACAATAATTGAGTATCTTTTATTTAAACACATAAAAGAACATAACAGGAATAATATAAAAATGGTTTCTATCATGTGTATCAACTTATAAGTATTTCGTGTATATTTAACATATTTTATTAAAGACATTTTTTTACTAAAAAATATATTTAAAGAAAATTGTTATTTTTCGATCTATCATCATCATATTTAACAGAAAAGTTACAATGGTTTATAATTTTGGTGTACTGGGATGACAAAATAATCAAACATTTCTTCGCTCCTTGTATTAAGTACGTATTACAAATAAACTGGTAATTCATTTTGTGACACGATCCAGCATTAGCATAGTATAGAAAATGATAGAATATTTGTTAAGTTGCAAGAGCAAGAGAGAGCAATCACGCGACACGATGAGTCAAAGAGAAAAGAAGTTCCACGAAAGTAGCAATTACTACGCCGCTACGTACCTGCTACCCAAAAATTGTTCCCCATTTTGGTTCAAGTCACGTAACAAAACCGTAGCAATTACGTGCTTGTGACTACTGGCAAAAACTTAATAGTTGCACCGGTAGTTGCTGGTACGTAGCGATGACTAAAAATGCTGTTTGGGATATGTCAAGAAAACATGATTATAAGAACATTGCATTCTTACTAGAAGTGCATTTTGTGATTTATTTAGAATAGAAAAAATATAAAACGCTTTATTATGAATATATATAATTAAGTCATTAAAAGACACTGAATAAATGAAGATTTGGAAATAATTGAGTTAATAAATTAATTGCCATAAACTAACGCCTTCTAAATAAGGAAGGAATTGCATAAACTGTTAAACTTTCAACATGTTAGTTGAATATCATGTAATATATCATTTCTATGTTGTGCTAGTCTCGCCTTTAGTCTCTGTCTACTTTGTACATACTGAGATGTTATATTCAATAAATAAATATAATTAGAATTTCATTTAAAATTCCCCACGTTCGGGCAACATTAAACTTTGGGATGATATAAACTAAATAAAGATAATAAATATAATTTTATAAGAAATCCCACGTTCTGGCGAACAACAAACTACGAGGTGAAATAATAGGTAAAAACTCTCTTTAATGTTTTTAAATGAATTGTCAATTTGTAAATGATATGGCATGGGTATCACCACAAGTTTCATTTAAGTAAACTAATGTCAAAGAAATTTAAAAAAAAATTAAAATCAAAAACAACAAAGAAATGCGTCATTTAAAGAACTTTCGACCCACCTTGTATATAGTTTGACAATAATCCAAAACATATGTGGCGCTAAACTCACTTAACAGTTTTTCCGCTGTGCACAATTATTGGTAAAAACTCACACTGTCCAACATCAGCTGTTGTTGAAAATCCATACAAATTATTTCGATCGATAACGAAAAACTTGGTGTCTTCACTTTAATTAAATTAAATCAATCACAAATCCTTGGATTGTGTTCTAAAAACGAAAATAAATCTTCTTTGTTTCAAACTCCATAAAGGTAAATATCAACTTGAATAATATTGACGTTTGTTTACAAACGAAAACACGTGGGTCAACTTTAACTCTATTTTAATTTTCAGAAATTCCTTCCGGAGTCGACGTGGGTTCACCCTTATGCTTCTATCGACTGACTTTGTTTTTTTTTCGAAGGCCATTTTATACTTTAAGCCAGAAAACAATGAAATCGCACAAAAATTCTGAACATCGGAAAAATCATGACGTCACAAATAAAAACATATGTTGAAAGTTAATACCAATCTTAATCCTAAAAAGATGAAAAGATAGCTGATAAAAAGGCAATTAAAACAATATACAGAGAAAATCAATAAAATCGATCAGCTATCACGAAACTCATTAAACTTAATTACATTAGAGATACATAGATTTTTCAGATATCTCTGTACATAAATATTTACATTGTCACACAAGGTAACCCAATCATATGGAGTTTACACAAATTATAAAATTACATACTAGAAAAAAACTTATTTTATAGGTCTGACTACACCGTTCTTACAATCAAAAGATGCTTCTGCAAGTTTTAAATAAATAACAACATACATGGATCAAAACTATACCCATTCTCGTCCAGAGTACAGTGCTCCAGGTGACTAAATCAAAACAAAGATGCGAAACCTCATAATTATAACAAAATTAACAAAAATCAATGAATATCCACACAGCCGATATCTTCATTTACATGATATGATTTCTACCAAATACAGGACTCAAGTAAGTTAACTACAGTAAGTTAATTGTAACCTTCTATAATCAAAGTAATGATCTGTTTTAACTATTTCCAGAGAAATATCTTCCCGAAACTGATTTAGCTTTGTGGGAGAAGAAAGATTCTGTTCTACGTTAACCTAAAGTCAATCTTAAATCTAATCAGAAGATAAAACATTCAAGAAAAGTAGATAAACTATCCTAAACATGTAACCTGTGTTACATACAACATGTTTTACTATAAAACAGCATAATTGACTTATATCCTTTCTATAAACTTCAACTCTTTATATAAAAGTGAGGTTATATTTGCATGAGGAGAATCGTGCTCCTAAATTCTACTTTAACCTGATAAATCTATTTGCAACCTAGCCTGTAAGTTTTTAAATAAATAAAAGTAGTATCCTGGCACGTCTATCTTTCTTTTTATTGCATGAATACTGTATCCCACACAGCACCATAATATCTGCTGGATGTCCTACGGATATCCTGGAGCAGCTTTACGAATATCCGAAGGATGTCATACGAAAAGCAGTTAGATATCCTACGGACATCCGTGGGATGGTAAAATGAGACTAAAATAGACATCTTCAGGATATCCGATGAAGGATATTCCTCGGATATTCTATTATTAATATCCGTTGGATATCCTATACAATATATCCTCGGGACATTCATTACAAGATATCTTTGGTATATAATATGCAAAATATCCCTTGGATATCCTGTACAAGATATCCACAGGAGGTCTAAACAAAATATCTTTGGAATATCTTATATTCATTATAAATAATATAAAAACAGATTGTTTCTTTAAATTTTCACTTTTAATTATTGTAGTTAACAATTGTTTCGCCACACAGTGGCTTCTTCAAACGCCTAAAAACATGCTAAGCTAATGTAACTTCTGTAAAAATTGGCAATTATAAACCTGCAATAAACATTATATTCCTTGAACGTGCTTAGATGTGGATAATGGAAGCGGACACTATTATTATACAAATAAATTTAACAACGGTGAATTGTTCAGCTCTGTTAGGTCGTTTATAAAGTGAATATTTAAAAAACAATCTGTTTTTATATTATTTAAGATGGATATAAAAGTTTATCAAGTAATTGCCGAATCAATTCATTAATTGATTATAGAATTACTATTAGAGGATTTGCTAATTACATATTGGTATCAAATAAATAGTATATGAATATAATAAAAGAAATGATGGAGGTATATGCTTATAAAATATAAAAATTTATTATAATTGAGGTAACTACAAACATAAAAATTATATTTAACATATTATTAACATAAAGACTTCTTCTGTTGGACCTCTCATCTGCCGCCCCTTTCAGAAATTGCCGAATTGGTTTTTCGGCATCCTTTTCTGTCTAATCTAGATCTCTGTTTAGAACTTCTGTAATAATATATAAATGTTAATACTCTTAGCGTAAATGCAATTCTAGTTATTTTACTTAACAAAAATGCTGCAGTTTTCAGTGTGGAATTTGTTTTGTTTTCCCCGACCAATTAAATTTAAAGGTGTCGTCTCCAATAAATCGTAGTAGAGCCCTTTTGATCACTTCGTAAGGAGTGCTGCCACCAAATCTTGCAACTTGATTGATTTGATTTGATATTTTTTTGTGCTATCTGAAAAACAGTAGAATTTAATAGATCACAATGCGGATATGGCAAATTTTACCCTTCAACGTCGTGCCTGTTATGTCCAAGTTTAATAGAGATGAGGCTGTAAATAAATGTTGCTTTAAATGATAATTATTGTAGTATTATAGTATTTGCCAAAAGTAAATAAACTATAGATTCTTTACCTTTTTATTAAAGTACCTACATAATTATTAAAACGAATGAATCAAATTCGGTAATTCTACTTACCAAATGCTCTTCTGCAGGTCGGTTAATGAACATTAAAAGCACTTTAAAATCAATCACCAACAAACCAAATCAAATATATTTAATCGGAGCGCTCGGAGTAATAGTTGTGAATGCTGAATGCTCAAACTGAAGTGACCGAAAAATAAGTTGTTTGGATCACGCTCGAGTCTAACAAAGTTGTAAATCTTTTCGAGGTTTGGACATTTCTTAACACTAGGCAATGTCATAAAACTTACCCAAAGAGGGTCGATTACAGATGTGAAGCATTCTAGCATTCCAGGAAGAATCCACTAAATGCCGCACGATTTAAGAAATATACATACTAACATACACGTCATATCATCTCTCAATTCTTTGTTTTTGACGTGTAAATAATAACTAAAACCACGAGAATCTTGCCGTCAGCAAAATATCAGTCGATGTTAATTTAAAGAATACCAGTTTTCTTAACTAAAATACCTTGAAGTTAATTTACAAAAGTAATTTTGGATAATTCTTTTAAATCAATATTTTATATATTATGCTCTATCTATTAATATCTAATTATGTAATTATATATCTTTTTTAGAGAATCTTATAAGGCATTATAAATAATAAATAAATAAGAAAAAGTAAATAAAAACTAATGTTTAAAAGTGTACGCTACCGATACAAAGAAATCAAAAAAAATGTAGGGTAACAATTTGTCATAACATATAAACACTATATTAAGATTATAGCAATAACGAGCAATCTGTACTGTTTTTATATCGTACACCCTATGTGTTACGTGAAAAAAATTTTATCGTTAAAATTTTATTATTATAATTTATAAAAAATGTATGATAAAAAGGAATATCGTAGGAGATTCGAGTCGTAAGGTGAATATCTTAAGGATATCTTGTACAGTATATCTTTAGGATATAACACTCAGAATATCTCATGGATGTTCAGTTTGGGGATGTACGATCATTCCTTGAAACGACGATACCTGGGATATCCACAGAATATCCTGCATTTTATATCCTGAGGATGTAGCGTGCTGCATATCTCACGGATGTCCAGTTCATGGACGGGCGATCCATCCGTTAACAGACCATATACTGGATATCCCCAGGATATCTTGTGCTATATGGGTATATAGATTCCGATCTTATCGTAGCCTTTAAACATTCATAATGTGTTACTAAATTGATAAAATTTTCAAATTGATGATACGATATTATCTCAATATATTACCGCGCATACCTGAAAATCGTATATTTTGGTTTAAACTAGGCAAGACGCGAAGCTCTTGCAGTCCTTAGGAACTATCCAGATTACCTCGGCTGAAAGCGAAAAAGTCAACTCGATTCAATTCCTGTGATTATCGTCTCGCCTGAAGCTTTTAGGAAGAACTAGAAATGATTTTAGTTTTATACGGAAAGATTGCTCAAAATTCCCCTTTTTAGCAGTGTATGTAGTTTGTCACCTAACTGCTTCATATCTATGACATCTGTTTGAAGTGAAAGCGCAGCTGAACTCCTTGTTTCTGCGATATTTATCTCATTTTCTATGTACTAACTACATACTTAACTGCAGTTACGATGAGCATTACCTTTTAAAACTTTTTCAATTTCTTATCTTCCATACTTCTTTATTTTATATTTCATTATATCCTGTTCGTCGTCTTTTTCTCGAAATTCTGTTTTTACATTCCTTGGAATTTACTGAATAACAGTTTTTCTAATTCCTATTGGGTACGAAAATCTCAAAACAATATCATTGCTACTGCATTAATTTAGTCGTGCTCACCCAACTCTAGGGTCCATTCCAAAGATGGCTTTTATATTGGGATATTTTGATATCCAAGTGCAGCGTCTTGTTTTCACGAACTGCACAAATCTTGAGGTCTTCTGTTCACTTAAGGATATTGCTAAATGGATATAATGATTTGAATATCTTGGCTTGCCCTTTCAACTTGCTCTTCTGACCAAACATCAGCCAACGCGTTAATAACTGAGTTGACAAATTCTTGGCCATTTTCTGCATATAAAATACTCGGCGCTCTAAAGAATGCAAAAACGCCGACCAATACCAATACATTGATACCATATCTGTGGGGTATATTACTTACAATGTAGCTTACTCTTAGTATTAGTACTATATTCCCCTAGTCTAAACAAGTATATCCGAATTTCAATTATGTGCGATAACGCATACAATTAAACTTCTGATTTCATTACAAGTTAATCAATACATAGTTAAATTTGTAAATTCCCAATCCGACTGAGTCTTTAGGCAGAATTTCAAATTTTAATTAATTAACGAGCTAAATTCACTCACGAATATTGCGAAAATGTTATCGATGACATGTCAAGACGTATTGAAGCTCTTCAGCGGCGGTTACTATGTACCCTTTTGAATGTTCTGTTAGCGAACGGCAAATGTATCCGTGTAGCTGACCGCAAAGCAACCGGTTAATATGCTTTTCGCTTGCTAACAGAACATTCAAAAAGATATATTGGAAGGTGTGTACAAGGAAAGATGACTCAATGGTAGAAATATTTAGAATATAACCACTACTACCTTGTTATCTTAATATATTTTCTCTGTTTTGTATTTTTTACGAAGGTGGTCCCAGAAGTACCCGACCCAACAAAGAAAACACAAAAATTTTGGAAAAAGATTTATTTATTTTTCAACGTAATCTCCTTTCAGCTCTATACACATTTCCCAGCGGTGTTCAAAAAGTTCGATACCCTTTTTATAATAAGAACTGTCTTGCTCCTCAAAATAGCCATTAACTGCTGACATCACTTCTTCATCGTTGGAAAATCTTTGACCACTGAGCCATTTTTTCAAGTTTGGGAACAGAAAATAATCCGAGGGGGCTAAATCTGGAGCATATGGTGCATGAGGTAGCAATTCAAACTTTAATTGATTAATTTTGTCCATTGCAATAACGGATTTGTGAGCTGGCGCGTTCATAGAATTTCAGTTTCTTATAGTGTTGATAAAACTTCATTTTGAGCTTTAATTTTTATTCCTGTACAAAAAATAGCGAATAGTTATAAATAGTTATTTATTTATTTACGTTATAAGTCTGGCAATGGAATTTTACAGTCGAGTAAGAGCCGAATCTGGAACATCGAAACGAGACTGTAAGAACATTTCCAGGACGTTTAGCGTAGTAGGTATGTTTTATTTCATTCTGCAATTATTCGATTATTGGTGTGATTTAAAAGAAATATAAAATAAATTCTCTCGTGGTGTTGACCACTCTCGTGGGTCAATTTTTTGTTCGTGGATAGATCTTACTTAATTCACTTATACCATAAATAACTATTGCATTCATGCTCGACTGTAAACCCGCATTTTCTGTACTGTAATCGCTAACGTAAACATGGGTAATATGATACAGTATGAAATATATGAAATAATAGCTAAACGAGCCCGTAATAATTTTTATTTCCACTTTCTATGTAAATGACACTTTACAGGCATTTATGGTAACTAAGTAAATGAGTAATTACAACTACAGCCCTTTAAAACTTTACGGGCTCTTAAAAGAGACCTGTAGAATTTTTACAATGCTCATCAACAAAAAGCTTTGAAAACTACTTTGTTGCTTAACCACAACGGCATGACAACGCCTAGCTATATACTGTGCTACCGCCTTTGATTACAAAAAATGTCTTTTTATAAAAAATATACAATTTATAAAAAAACGTTGGTGAAGGTGGAAATAAAACTTTGTACCCGGCACGCGTGGCAATTAATCTTTAATTGGCTCACTGGATTATGGAGGCTCGCTACTTCGTCGCTCGCCCCAGCTTATCCGTAAAAATTAATTTACAAAGCTTGGCACGTAAATAACTATTACGGGCTTCATGACAGGCTAGCCTGTAAAAAGAATCTTTACCTATAGAGGCAGAGCTCAATAAACAGATGTTTACGAGTGTTAATGTATTAGTTTCATAAGACACGTTTTTAGCGCATGCGTCCAAGTTTTTTAAAGAGGACAAGTGCGCTAAAACGTCTTACGAAACAAATACTTTATATTATTTTTTCTATTTGCGTTATTTCATTATTAAATAATTTAAAAAATACTTAGTTTTAAATAATATGTGTTAGGGATATTTTGGTAAGTAGCATGACAGTTGGCAACACTAGAAATTATGCAATTGTTTTTTAAAAACCTCGTTAACTTTAGGTAATCCTCGCGACGTAGAAATGCCTTCTTGTCTGATACACACAAAGCCCGCTGCTGAGCGTCCTGCTGCTTAGTTCAAATTTGCCAGATGTATTATATGTACTGTTAAAAATTATTATAAATTCAAAGTAGAATGTATGCCAATATATTTGTGACATAAATGATAATTGCTACTTAATCAATTAAAAAATTGGATGAAATAAGAATAATTATTTAATTTCATAGAATAAATACCTTATTTGTTAAAGAAATTAATGAGGTATAAATTCAATAGTATTTTCAGCAAAGAATGATTTTTGTTAACAAAAATAATTATTCATTGGTTTTTTCGATATTATAAGGTAAAGATATATAATTTAATGAAACTGAATTTTATTACGTTAAGTTTATCGTTAGCATATTGCACATACTAACATAATGCATCCCACATAAAGACAGTATCAAAATTTACAATTTCGTTAATAATAAAAAGTAAAAACTGTTATCCATGCCCGTAACGTGGCTACGGTCGACGCGACGCCACGCTGCGTCTTGCAATGGTACATAGTTTAGCGAGCGTTGCATTCGAGTTACAAAAGTTTACTGCGAAAATAAGATAAGTTTGACATCCTAAGAACAGTTGTCTAACAGTGATATCAACTTTAAAAAATAAAATGTTACTGTTTCCAGTATTCTAAAAACTTTCATTAGGACACGCAAATATAAAAATCTGTTACAAACCTGAAATACTACATGGAATCTTTTTGATACAGTTTTAGTTTTTATGTTGGTGTGTATCTTATAGTAGGTACCTACAGCATTTTTAAATGGTATGATATTATTATCAATAAGAGACAGCCTCTTATTACTTTTTTCCGTAATAATAATTTCAATTTCAATTCCTTTAAAGAAGTCGTGCAATAAACATCCTACAACTAGTTTGGAAAAGTATAGTTTTCAGACTCCTCAGAATTTATGTTTTGTAACCTTCCCCTGAAATTGTATTGCAGTATTGAATGTATTATTTTAGAAATACTATGAATAGATAATTACTAGATAAAAGTAATTGGCAATTTACTGATTAATTAGTTTTCATCTATGATGCCATAAAGTTATAACGCTACATACATAAAAACCAAGCAAAAATAGGTACTTTTTTTCTTACGTAAGGTATGGAAATAATTAAATCCTATATCCGCAACGTATTAATGTCAAAAAACATTAGTAGAAATTAAATCCATTAATAATGGAGATATCAATGAAAAAATTTATGTTTATCGTGTGGGGAAATCCATTTTCTCTGAAGAATGACAGCATCAATGACGTGTGAAGGGGTCAGTTATTAATAGATTTTGCTAAAAAATAGATTGCAACAATTTGATTGAGCTTCAGATTGTTTTTGTCTTCAAGTTTCTTATTTGTTGAAATCGATTTTCAGGAAATATTGAAAAAAATGACGGCTTCCTCATAAGATATGGAGAAGGGTAACTTTCCCAAAACTATGGCTATGGTACCAAAAGACTAACAATAAGTGCCTATTTAAGTTACTTGAACTCATAACTGATGCAAACCCTATAAAATAAAGGAATAAGTCTAAAGATGACTAAAGAAAAGAGTCTGCTGGAAAGATTCATGTAAATGTTGCAAAAGTCTACCGAAGCTATAAATAGAACTATTGGTAATTAAAAGAACAATACATTCATTGATATCAATATTACTTTTTCCACTCTACGGTACTTTAAAGGTCTATGGACGTATTTTTTACCAAGGTAGCATGAATTCAACGTTACTATACACTTCGTCATTGGTGTCATTTATAAACCTGTTCTGTTTTATATTCACATCATTCACGTCTCGCAGTCTGACTTGAAATTTCAAGAGTATAGGTTTAAATTTTTATTTTTATGGTGTTTATTCAGTGAAACTTGAAATAAGTACAAATTAAAAACATAGAGTAAGTTTTTTTTTTTTTAATTTTTCTTTTATACTTATACAAAGATAAACCAACTTTCTGAATGACCTTGACCAAGATCTATAAAAAATACAATTTAAAAGTTATTACCTAGATTTATTGTTCTTAGTGAAAGTAAAACGTAAACAATCAAATAGGTGAATCGCTAATAAAACGATTAAAAGTCAAATAGAAATTAACATTGTATTTAATTATGTTTTATATTTTTAATTAAATATTTTTTAATTAGTGTTAAATTTTTTTAAACTATTTTAAATAAATTATTGTGTGAACCTTTTTATCTTCTAATTTCTGCAGAAATTCTATTATTTACATTAGGTTTATAACACAAAAACGCAAACAGTTTCCTGTGCGAAATAGTCAAATTATAATAATTAGTCTGGATTTTTATCAAGATTGTGCTGATTTGTATTTATTTATAAAAATAAGTAGAGCTTGTTTTAATTATTGCTTTGGTAGTTATTTAAATCGCTGCCTACTGGATTAGTAATAAATAACGAATACAATAAACAATCCCTTATTGTTCTTTATCTTTTAAAAATTACTGTATTTATCAGTGGCGTGCGGTCCATGGAAGCAAGGGAAGCAATGCTTCCAAGCAATGCTTAAGAATTTATTAAAATTAAAAAACAATGCTAACAAAAATAGTTTTATAAAATTATGGTTATCGTTTATTTAAATTTGTAATGTTAAAAGCTCAATATCAATTCCGTACAGCAAAAAGTATAATTATTTAGAGTACTATTTTAAATTAGGCTCATTAAACTTGCGCGGAAAGGTAATACCGATTCAAATGTGTTAGTTGCACTCCATATAAGCACGGATTTCGTTGCTTTCTGCACTTCTTACTTTCGGTAGCGGGTGAGTCGCGGGTGCGTTGTGGGCTGCAGTTAACATCGTACAAGGTCGAGTTATTTGTATTAGCGTACTTCGTGATCAGATGTTTATTATAATTTCGTTATTTGTTCGATTTCTCGTGTTTGTTAAATGTTACTTAAGCAATGTAAATCTGCGAATGAGACTGTATTTTGGAACATTTTATTATTTCAATTTATATAAGTTCGGATTTTTTTTAAAGACAAATAATTCTATTTGGTTTGTTCTGTATGCAACATTTAAACTTGCTTTATCGTCATGACGTCATGACTGCAAATTCAGCTGCTTCGGAGGAAGGTTCGAGTACGTCCGAACATCCGAATCATAACGATTTTGTTGTTCAATTTGTATTATTATTATTTGATAAGAAATTTCTTTCGTTCAGTTTCGTAGGGAATTATTGAGAAAGGCAGACCAAAACCAGAACTTTTAAATTTAACAACAAAGATTAAAACCTGCACCAGGTATTTTGCTAAAAAAGACCGGAAAATCGAGTTGCATTATAAATAAATAGTAGTACTTTTTTTTTAAATAAAGAATAATAGTCAACAAATTCCATAAGTATAAAAGACGTATTCTTTTGCACATTGTGATTAAATCTAAACAATCATAAAAATTTGAAAATGCTTTGTCACAAAAGAATGTTGGCAATAGTTACAAGTTTCGTCACAGCACTTTTTATGCTTCAATCATGTCAATCACAGAATTTCTACGATTCAAAGGGGTAAGGGGATTACCAATCATGCTAAAAATATCTTACTAGGTGGGGATTAATCAGTATTTGCAGAACGAGATGTGCTAAAAAATTACCAATCCGATTAATCATTGTAGAGTAAAAGAATACTACTGAAGTGTAAAAGTTCTTCTTTAAAAGACTTTTAAGCTTAATAATTATACCACTGTTTTTTATTGTACCTAGGTGTATTAATATTTAAATCGTGGTTGCTTCCCTAGCCTAAATTCTCACCGCACGCCACTGGTATTTATATAGTAATTAACATTTTGATGATGCCGACTGAACCAACGACAAATTAGATTTCAAACTTTGTGATATATGATTTTTGGTTTATAAAGTGTGCCTATAGAAAAACTGAAAAATTTCAGATTTTTTTGGATATGCTGTTGTCTGGACATTTTGAAACTTTTTTAAGGGTATTGGTAAAATAATCTTTAAGTAGAAAACAAATGAAGCATAAACTGAGTAAAAAAGACTGCATTGGAATGCTTAGACACAATTTAGAAACAACAAATGACAAAAAACTTGAAAATGAGCTCAATATGACCTTTCTAGCTGAAATAAATGCAGACATATTTGCAATGATGTGAAAAAGCAACGTGTTTTCAAGTTTTCAAAAATCAATACCAGGAAACGGACATTTTTTAAAAATCAAAATCATGCAAGAATCTGCATTTTCATAACCTCTAAAGATACCTACAATCCATAAATCAAAAACTAAGGTAATCTAAAAGACAAACTTTCAAAATTGCTCTTTGATTCAGTTGTTATGGAATAAATGACCGTGGTCTACATTATTTGGAAATCCGTTAAAAATTGGTAAATTAATGAAATATCTAATACTTTCTCTTAGTAGAAATTTAGCTGAATAAGACACATTTAAAAACTGCTAATTTACACATAAATTTATTAATTTTTAATTTATATACTAAAGATGTACGAAATATCTGCATCTACAGAGTGTACTAAGCGTACTACTGTACATACTTATATTTAATGGTTACATTTTTATACTCTAATTTTAATAACTAATACAAACTACACAAAACTAATATGCAGGGTATCCTATTGAAAATCTTTATATATAAAGTTCTTTGAAACTACTGACCATGCATTCCGCTTTTAATGGATCTTTTTTCCTTTCCATTTCTTTTCGAAAGAATATTGTTTCTAAGAATTTGCTTAAACTACAGAAATTTGAATTACGAAACGGTAAACAGGTTGTTCGTGAATGCCAGTTTCAGTTGTATTTTTTTGCATACCGACCATAAATATATACCATACAATTATGACTCATAGATTCTTTTTAGTATACATAGCATACATTTTAGGGCCGCTTAATTGCATCGCCACTTAATTGACTCACATTGAGTCATACGTCGTCAGTCACGCACGCCTATGCGCATGAAACTGTTCGAACCAGGGAGTCCAGTGACCAGCTCCTTTTTTTTGTATTTAAGATTACATAACTCAGTTGTAACTCGTCGTCCGTAATGGACAGCCCCTGTTACACATGTATGCGTCATACCGATGATTTTCCAGTTCGATTTTATGCCTCATAACTAGTGATGGGCGACGGGAATATTCCCGGTGAGGAATATTCCCCGCCAGGAATTTATTTTGGGAATTTATAAAAATCATCGATAAATTCCTGAAAAATGGGAATTTATTTTTTATACTCCAGTAAGTTAAACGCAAGCAAACGCGTGTCAAAGCATACACTGCCTAACACAAATTTGCAAGTTAAGACCTGTTACCAACACATGGCCGGTTCTAGTATTAAGTTAGCACGTTCAGTGTACATCAGGGTTGCCAGGTTGGGCGAAATTCCGCCGTTTGGGCTAAACGAGCGCTCTATTTCGCGGGGGAAAAATGTATTTCGCGGAATTCCGCCCAATGGGCGAAATTTCACCAGACTGTCCGCTTTTTGGGCTATCTCGCGATTTTATTAATAATGTCTTCAAATGTTGGAGTTTACAGCAGATTTTTATGATAATTTTCACAAACGAAATGTGATATTCGCAATGTTGGTAATTTCTACTAGAGAGTTATGCTTGTGTTTTTCGCTTTTCTACCAACGATGTCGCCACCAACATTTTCTCTGTTGGCACATAGGAATTGTTGTGTGTGGAACTTTGGTAGAAGGCGTTGATGACAATGACGCATGTTCCTCTGCTTCTTGCAGTTAATATTTTTGACAAATGGACATCTACCTCTCAAAATCAACAGTTCAATTTGTGATGCTACGATAACTTGATGTGATCTGATTTAATGTGATCTTATTGAATAACTCCTTAAATTCTTTATATACAAATAAGTCAAAAATACAAATTAGTGTTATAAATATGAAGTTGTTTCAATAAAGCCCTGATATATTATTATTACTCATCATTATTCGCCATTATTACACATCAAAATATCAATTATGCACGTTAATAAACTTGAATTTACCGCTTTTATGTTCGAATAGAATGCAATGTCTTCATTAGGCGGAATTGGGCTAACTCGGAGCCCTCTAGCGGCGGAACATTGCATTGAGTATCTGGCAACTCTGGTGTACATTTATCTTTGATGTGCATTGTGTTAGATTGAAGCAGTGGCGGCTGCTGCTTACGTAAACCGGGGCCACACGACAAACTGGTATATCGCTATCATGCCCGTACGCACACATTAAAGCAGTATATCATCATGTGTTGCACTGCGGGTGGCACGGGTTTGAAGTAAGATTATGTATATTACATTTTCCTTGATGAACATCATAAGGTTGCGTTGCAGCATTTTCCAATCGAATAGTGTCTCTGTCATGAAATCATAGCTGCTACAGCATCATAGCTACACGACGTATGCTATCATTGTATGATACCCCGCAGACCTCATCATGGTCTTCATAATCCTTCTCGGCCATATCTGCCGCTAATAACTGCCGTATATCGTTGTGGCGTATAATATGTCAAACGCCTCCTTGACGGCAAGCACATAACTTGTGAGGAATTGTTTTAAATTCATTGCAATATCTGCAATGGAATGTATTGGTACCTACTCCAACCAGGAATTGTTCTGACTGTTAACCTAATTACATAGCATTCCAATAAACTAAAGCAATTCTTTTTCATATACCTACCCAGTTATCGACATGTTTAACTTTTTGGTAAAGGATTACGCCTTTCTGTGAATCGCCAAATCATTTGTCAAAAGTGATTTCATAAGATATTTATCACCTACTTTACTACTAGTACATTTGTCATTGAAATTTTGTAAGTCATTAGTACACATGACTTACAAACTTCAATTAGTTTGAATAAAAAGTTTTTTAGTATTCTTTTAACAGAAGTATTTAAGCCATTCAGTTAAGTTTCCATTCAGTGTATTTTTGCTTTTCAAGTAAATAATGACAATCTTTTTTTAATAAATGGTTATAACAATTATTTTAGTCTGTTGTTATAAAAAATAAAAATTGATAATAATATTATAAGATAAACTAATTATCAAATAATTTATCTGTGAAATAATTAATTAGACACATATTACTAATTACATAATAACATATCAGTAAAACTGAAAAATATCGAAAATATTACTTACTTGAAAAAGCCCAAGATTTTGTAAAACAACGCAGTTTTAATTCTATGCAATTTTGAAGTCATTTGAGTTCAGTTGACTTATGTTTTCGAAGTGCAAGTAGTAGGTCACGAATATTTGAATCACTGGTTATTTCCATCAGCCCCTTATATGAATCGAAGTATGAAAATCAGATACCTTCCCTTTATTATTAATTGCAGATTTTCCCGTTTATTGAATTACTAAATTTTATCGCCGCCGGATTTTTGCATCATTAACAAAAAAAAATGAATAACATACAAAACAGCTTTTTTACTACCTACGGTAATTCTTGCCTACTCATACTGCCTACTATTGACTTATAGGTTCCTTTCAAACCCTATAACTATATATTTACAAATACATGAGCCGCTTCATTGCATTGTTGGCTAATTGACTCAAAACCGCTGTGTACGAACATAAATCTTAATAAGCGGCGTATAAGGAATTTTACAAATTGTCATAAAGCTCGGTGTAGCAACTATTTATTAATAATAAAGGAAGTATATGTAATTACCTTACATGTGACGTTGACTTTGAAGAAATTTGTAAGAATCACTAATAAATTTGTGGTAGATATAAACTACTCTACCATGAATTATAGCAATTAAATCCGACTCGTAATATTGCAATAAACAATAAAAACGTAACAGGTACAATGAGCTGCAGTAAATCATAAACATTTTATAATCGATACTGTCGAAACGTAAAATTGACCTTGATGTAATAGGAATTCCCGCTTATGTAGATGCAAAGAATATTTTAAAAAATTGGATAAAACCGTTGTATAGATATACAACTAGATATCGCAATTGGATATTTGGGTATTAGAATGGCGTGATCTTATACAAATTACAAAATTACACTTTATTTTCTTTTCTTATCGTGTGCATTGACTTCTTTTGATATTCCTGAGTTGTAACATTATCAGAATTTGATTATTTTGTTATTACTGACAGTATGTAGCTAGATTAGAGATACTTGTGTCTATACTTATTATGGCTAATTGCATGCCAAATCACATAATTTAAAAACATAACTGTGCTTCGATATCTCAGTTTTTGTTCCATTTTTCTCCCTGCATAGATACATATGAAATAATTCCCAAGCAGCATTTTTAGTCATCGCTACGTACCGGCAACTACCAGTGGAACTATTAAGTTTTTGCCAATAACCACAAGCACGTAATTGCTATGGTTTCATTACGTGCCTGGAACCAAAATGGTGGAACTTTCGTAGAACTTCTTGTCTCTTCTCTTTTCTCTTTGACACATCGTGTCGCGTGGTTACTCTCTCTTACTCTAGCAACTTAACAAATATTCTATCATTTTCTATACTAATGCTGCAATCGTGTTACAAAATGGATTAATATTTTATTTGTTGTTTGAATTGTTTGATTATTTTGTCTTTCCAGTAAACCAAAATTATAAACTGTTGCGACTTTTCTGTCGACTGTGATGATGATAGGTCGTAAAATAACAACGCGCCCTTTTTAAATATATTTTTTAATAATAAATGTCTTTAATAAAATATGAAGAATTACTTATAAGTTGATACACATGATAGAAACCATTTTTATATTATTCCTGTTATGTTCTTTTATGTGGTTAAATAAAAGATGCTTAATTATTGTCATTAATTAACTTTATTAATATTGAGTGAGCAGGGAGCATTACATACACAATGCCAGGGTCGGCTCCACACGGTAAGCAAAGGATGCGTCGTATCGGGGCGCCATACGCGAAGGGCGCCGAAATTACCTTGCGGAACAGTTTAATAATATAAGAATTTAATCTTAGTATAGTATTTTAACAAGTCTACTCATAGTCATATAGGCATAAAGTGAATAAAACTTAAAAATCTAGCGGTATACTACTAAAGTATTGTATGTTGCCGCTCTTGCCGGTTGAGGTACCGGTTCAATAGAGCACTTGTTTATTATTTTTCCGAGAACTGAATTTCTATAGCGCCTCCGTATGAGACGGAAAATTTAAAATAATTTCGTTTTATTCATGTCTCGTTATTTTTTAGTGAAAGAACAATCGTATGCAAATTTTGTTCTGAAATTGAAATTGTTACATTTTTTTATCATTTATTGTTATTGTGTCTTCATTAACAACTTCAGAAAAGGTTCATGTATTTATTTACTTACTTATTTAACACTTTAATTACTTCTAATAAATACAGAAATAGAATTGAAGAAAAAATTATCCGGATCCGAAACTCGAAAACAATTGAATAAATATTTTATAAAATCTACTGAAAACAAAGGTGACAAAGAAAATATGAGCGAACATCAAAAATTTTGCAATTAGACTATAAAAATATGTGAGGACAGGGCTATCATAATGGAGAGAATATGCGAGGCAAGCAGACGGTGTTCAGAGGCATATTTTAAATGTAAACCCCCGCGCATTTTTCTTCTCCTGTGCAGTCTGTACTCTAAATTTGGTTATTTGCGATGCAACCAATGTAAATATAACCACTGTAAATTTTTTCGGTATTATTCAAGAACTCTATAAGATTTTTATAAGATATTGGGCCATATTGAAATTGCAGACTAAATTAGCATTAAAGAATTTGTCAACTTGTAACAGAGTTTTTCTGTCTATTTTTTATTTTAAGAGCTCCTTGTATATTGATAAAAATGCTATTGGGTTTTCCTTTAAAATACACCCTGTATTATTATAGAGTTTTCAGAGTTTTATTATAGAGTTTTCTTTGTATAAGTTAAGTTTGTATAAGATAAGTTAATTCTTCTCTTGTGTTAATTAAGTTTAACAGTTTAACTGCTATTTATCAATTTTTCGAATCACTTTGGTTGCCCGTTTTCACTAAATTAACAATATTTTTTATGGTGCCATCTATATTTGGTATTTCAACTACAAAATAACAATTTTTCAATAATCCCTATTTGGGCATAAATGTTTTCTGGCGTTCTAATTCGTTAACATGCAATAAAATAATTCCTTCTCACATTCCCAGTATCGGTTGCAACTGGCGCACGATCTTTTTGTAAATTAAAATTAATTAAGTCGTATTTGAGATTTCTCAGCAAAGATTGGTTGGACTTGCAATAATATCAATTGAAAACGAAGTTTGCGACAAATTAGAAGAATAAATTTATAATAATTAATTACCCTTTATTATTTAAATTTTTATGACTGTTATGTATTAATATAAGTGTATATTATTATATGTGTACTATTTATACTTGCAAATAAAATGTAATTTATAATAATATATAATACTTATAAGCACTTCTTTTCTTAGTATTTTCTTATTGCCTGTGTTAAAGCTAATAAATACAACACTATTAGGGTTCAAACTAATCGCTTATATTATAACTTCATTCGACCTCAAAGAGCTCGCAATAAATACTGACTACTCCTCTCTTAATGAATTTGCTATCTTATATAGAATCTTTTATGTAAGTACAGGTGACTTAATATGGTTAGGTAATGTACGATTAATAATAATGAATAATAGCTTAAATAACTAACAATCGGCCATCCTGAGTTCGAGAGCGTCCTCGGTTTATTTCCATCTGCTGCTTAAATGGACGGAAATTTGTCTTCTGTTCTTCTGTGGGAAATTGATTTTTACTGAAACAAAATTTAAAATACATTTTAGAAACTAACAATATCTGAGCATCGCGTTAACCTTCATTATACGTTTGCCTGCTACAGGCCAGAGATTTCCTTCAACAGGTCAACTAGATGCCTACTATAGGCCACACTTATTTGCCTACTACAGGCTACACGTATTGCCTACTACAGACCACACTTATTTAACCTTTCTAATGAATGCCTAGTACAGGCCATTACGTATAATGTTCGTTAATTAATTAAAATTATACAATTATTTAGTTAGGCAAAATATATGTCCACCACAGACCTTGTAGGCTTTTCACAAGCCTAGATCATAATTATTAGGATGTTGCTTGTTTATCTATATTATATCTACAATCAAACAAGAATCGAATTAATATCAAGACCTTTTAACCTTCTAACAGATCGATTAGTTCATCTGTACTATATACTTGACTATCTGAATTAAAATCGTCGATTACACCTCCAGTGAATGGGCGTAATTGTTCTGCAGAAACAGTTGGTCTGTATTTTTTGTAACCTCTCATGCCTTTTAAGGCTATTATCTTGTACCTATCGTTTCCTAGTACCTTTGCTATATTATAAGACCCATCAAATTTTATTTGTTTTTCTGGTCGCTTCTATGCTATCATAAATATATGGGAGACACCAGAACTTTTACAAAAAGGGCCAAAGTGGTCACAATGCCAAGTATTTAATGGCTCGTAGGGTTTATTTATAGGAAACAGAAATCCCTCTTTTGATACATTTAATTGACTTCCCGTATCTAGATACCCTTTGCAGGCAATATTGTTAACTAAAACATCAATGTAATAACAGGTACTAAAAACTTGCCTTTGTATTGCCTGACCTGTAGCCATTTTCAAATAGTGGCACTCCTCTCGGAACCGGTCGTTCCACAGTTTGTGCACTTCTTTGCTGGGCGTTGCAAGCCGGATGTACTAACCCTTCGGAACCGACAGTCTTCCCGCAAATGACCATCCTTTCCACAAAAAGTACACTTCTTCAGAATGTATGCGTTCGATCTTGGTCTTCCAGTTCCATGATCTGACATATTCGTTTTATGATTCTCGTAGTCGGTTTCACTACCACTAGACATTTCACTATCACTCATTTTTTATCCGCAGATTCAAATTAGCAACACGACGCAAAATAATCCCACTCCTGAATTGTTAAAGCTAATAAATACAACACTATTAGGATTCAAACTAATCGCTTATATTATAACTTCATTCGACCTCAAAGAGCTCGCAATAAATACTGACTGATGTCCTGATACTTACATTTTTTAAAAGCTCCTCTGAGCAGAGACGTGCTAAAACTCACATATTATAGAAAAATATCTAACAGTATTTTAACAAAACTGAACGTATAGAAATTTTAATTATGGTCGGTTATGGGGATCACAAACGAACACAATTAGAAGTATGTCAAATTTTTAATGAGCGTTATCCACATCGAGATCCAATCACCCAGTCAGTAGTTAGCAAAACCTTGAAACGGTCATAATATGCGTTCTACAAACATGAGTTGAAAACTGAAAATAGCAAAATAACTAAGGCAAGGCATGAATGTAGAAAAATTCGTTGTTTTGGACCTGTGCATGCTCGTATAATGATGGTGTTCCTACAGCTTTTGTCTTTGAGATACATGCTACACATTTTTCTGTTTGTTTCTTTCCATATAAGTTCAGCAAGAACGAGGTTGAGCGACTACACATTTAAATTATGGTGGTTAAATTCTATATTTCAAAGAAAAAACTTGCTTACTTAGTGCTGTATATGATATTTATATCAATCCGCCTACAATTAATAGTACCAAGCATGGTACCAAGCCTTACTTCTTGAATTCTTTTTATTTACAGTAGAATTATTGCAAAATCAACATAAACAGTGCCATACTTACGGTACAAAGGTACAGAGTACAGATTTTGACACTCAAACTTCAGGACCATATAATTGTTGAATCAGATCGACTGGGTAATAGGTGGCAATAGCCCAATTTCATGCAAATTTATATTCATCCACAAAGGTTTTCAGTCATATGAACAGTATTTCTTTTTTGGATTGCATTCATCGAGTTTAAACATTAACGTCAAAATGATAATTGCCTGGTCCAGCACCGATGTCCTAGTATAAAGGGTTTTCGGAAAAATCTCAAAACTGAAACAATATAAAATCTCAATGTTTACATGGCAACAAAAGGAAGACATAGCTACAAATATCTACCAATACACCTACAATTATTATTATCCGCATTATCTCGAATTCGTGTCATTAATGGATAGATAAATTTTATCTGGTGATTATAAAACAAAACTATTGTCTTTATCGTAGCGTGTTTATATATTACATTTAACAATAAATATTTTGTTATTCGTAATTATTTACATGTTACAAAATTGCATATGTGTATCTAGGTAAATATTGCAGGGTGCTTCAATGACAAGGCCAGTAAACTTTTATAGGTTGTCTCAGTAAAGATGTCAGAGGGCGACCCATCTTATTTCATTTATATTCAGTTGTTAGCTTTTTTGCATTATTCTAGAGCTTTTAAAAGGTACCATTTAGTTAAAATTGTCTTGTATGTGACATGTATGCTATGAAATAATATTTCTTTTAAATAATTAGGCACAGGAATAAATTATTTTGGTTTATGTGTTTATATCAATCAACGCTAATTTTAGTTTATAAACCTATTATAAAAACAAAGACTAACGTATTTCACCACTACACGTCCTGACGCCCACGGACTGCGTGCACTGTATAAACACAACAATAAGTGCAAGTGAGAAAAAATATGTCACCAGGTCGCTCTCTGACGTATTTGCTTCGCCCCTTCTGTCTCAAAGAGGGGTAACTACTCTACTGATGTAACCTATAAAAGTTAACGGACTTGCTTCAATGCTTTAAGCTGCCGTAACCTGCTAATGTCAAAACTCGCTCAAAAACCCTTGATGTTCATTGGTCTGGGGAACCAAACTTCATGAAAATATGTGTTGCGTATACTAATGTAGATTTGCTTGCTGGTGCTGCATTGTATTTCTTCGGTAGGAACTCTGAAAAACGGTGCACATCAAATCTTTGGAATCACTTACAGGTGAAGATGAAGAGCAATCTATGGTTTTAATTTCTTGATTCATTTATATTTCTCTTTGTGAAGCTTTTGCGTTTCTAGCAATCTTCTCAATATATTCGATTTAGAGCTTTTCACTGTACTCAATAAATTAGTTGAAGCGTCAATTCATGAAACACCGAAAAAATATGCGATTAAACTGCTCATTATTTGATTCTTCGTTTGTTTTCAATATTACGTTCGGCATGCTATCCATCCGCCAAAGAAGTTTGATATGTGAACTTTTTTGGGATGAGTTTGATAATAAAAGTGAGTTGTGAAGCGCAACCACTCTAAAGTATAAACTTAGTTTACCTTTCTATGTAATAAGAAATATATTTCCAAAACTATTTTGCTGAGCCACTACTGATATTTATTTATTTTAGAAGTTAAAAGGTCATTTGAAAAACACCGATAAGTACTTTAATAACATTAATCTTGATTTATGTTTATTAAACAGTGTTGAGAACAATATTACGTAATACTTGATAAATACTTAGAAGACTTACTCCTTTTTTTTCGATAACCTAAATTGATTACTGAAGCTAATTGATGTTTTGTAAACACAAATTTTGACAAAATTATTTACATATATGAACATCACAGGGGAAGATTCCCACGAATGTTATTGAAATTTCTGAAACCTTGCAAAATATAATAGTGATACACAAAAGTTTTTTCTAATTTTATTATACTTGACTTTAACCTGGAGTAGGGGAGAGTATGGAACAGTGGCCATGCAGGAACAGTGGCCATGCAGGAACAGTGGCCATGCAGGAACAGTGGCCACCTTCCCGCCATTTTCTTATTTATAAAGCTTAGGTGCTGTCATCTAGCACAGAATGTGCCAATAGGACACTGAGTATATTAACAAAGTTTTTCCATTTAAATCTCAAGATTTTTATTTCAAAACAAACTCAACCTGAAATGGTATACTTGAAGTAAAATACAACAGGCAAGTGAAATAATTGTTAGTGGCTAAATAAAAAAACGTCGAAAGGAACTAGCGTTGATTGCTTATAACTGCTACATGTAAATATTTATTGGTATAATAATATTTTGATTGTGTTGGGTAGTTTTTGTTTTTTCCTACTTTTTTAAAAAGCATGTAGTTGGTGGTACAGTGGAAATGTTAAATGTAGGTACAGTGGCCACTTCTTTGTTATATAGGTCACTGTACTATTATTTAGTACAATATTTTATTCATTTCAGATATTATTTCCTAGATGTTCATGATGATTTGTGCATTATTTATCTTAACCTGTAAAAATAGGTGGCACAACTAGAACAGCAAATCTGTTTTTCCATTAATTTATCTATGTATAATGTTTGTTAGCTTTTGGCTGGTTTTTAAAATTTAAGTTACCTTTTTTTTAATACAAATTATTTTTTACAAAATAAATCATTATTCTGTAAATGTCTATGTACTTGTTTTTACTATTCCCGTCTCCTACACAGTAGTGGCCACAGTACCATACTCTAATGGCCACTGTACCATCACTGTAGGTACAGTGGCCACTTTTATCTTCAATTCTTCCAACTCCGAAATCTTTGTTATAATTTTATTTTTTCAGTTCTAGAATGTAATGGTGTAGAAATAAAAACAGTGTTTGTTATCTAATGGTAACAGATTCTATAAAAAAGGGTTAATTTTGGTTGTTATTGATGTTATTATAAAAAGGTGGCCACTGTTCCAGACTCTCCCCTATTGTTACAATTCGGCTAAACTCTAGTAGTGTCGGTCAAATGATCATAGGAATCGGTGCCATGAGGTACAAAGGATCATGATTCCTCGCCCAAAAATAAATAAATAAATAATTGTTACAATAGAAAACTTCATTCAGTTGGATAATTTATTTTGTTTTTAATCAAATTGTAAAAACATAAAGGCAAGGTAAGATCATATAGGGTTTCCAATCAAGACAAAATTCCTCTTACGCTTTTTTAAATATAATCTAGTTTTTTTCCTCACAACTTATACGACTTATAACTATGTTACTGAATGTTGGCTGTTCAGTTCCAAAACACCTGTAGTTATTAAGTGGTAGTCAAACGACAAAATACATTTACATTTACAAACATTTAAAAACAATCAATAATCTCAAAAATATCGCCAGTTTGAAGAAAGGCAGCTTGAGTCACCAGAAGTGAGAAAATACCCATTCCTAGCCATTAGTATCAGGTTTGTTAACTTTGGCGTTAAATAATTTACATGAGTCTTTTCGATAAACCTGAACTATGATGAAGTCGCAAGGATGAAGGCCCGAGTCGTTTATGCGATGAAATTATTCCTTTTCAGGATTACTTTATTGAAAAACTAATCGAATGAAGATTCATCTTTAAATAACTTTGTCTTTACACCAACATTTAACTTTTTCGATGCTCTCTTTCTTTCATAGGCATCTTTTTTCTCTTCCTCCAGCTTCATGAGTCGCTCCTTGTTTGATGGCGAAGTCCAGGAAATCGATGTCGTACTTTGTCTGGTAGGTACGTTTTTGATTCTTTCAATTTTTGGGAAAAGAATGATGTCTGATGGCGAAGCTGCTTATTAAGACACTCCAAAAGTTGTGGAAGTGAGGTGATGTTAGACTAGGACTCGATGATAAAACTAGATTTGAAGAAGGTTTAAGCTTAATGGATGCTATAGCAGTGTATTTGCCTGAGGCACTCCGGTGTGATAGATCGATGAATGGCTCTTGCCTTACTTTACCTTCAAAGTGATGAATCCTCGTGGTTCCTGTTCTGTTGCTTTCGCTCGAATGGAGCCCGGAAATGTTTTTGTTTAGCGGATGTAGTTCGGAGTTTATCCTTCACCATATCAACCGATATACAGTAGACCAACCATATGATACTTGGACAGGACCTAGCCTGGGCTTGAAGTGGTTCAGCTGCCGTGTTCACAGTTTGCTTTCAGTGTTCTGAAATAAACTCGATTGGTAGTGGTTTGGTATTGTGGCGACTGTATTGCTGTAGATTTAATAAATGGATAGATATGATTAGTCTTCTCAGTTATAACGGCTTGGAAACGTGTATGGAACACATCATTGTCTAGAATTAAAAGGACAAGGTTGTGTTCAGTTAAAGTTCAATATCAGTAGCGAACTAACAGGTTCTTTGATTAAGAGCAGGTTCATTCAGCAGGTTTCGAGCAAACAAAAAATAAGGAGAAAAAGTTCAGCAGTGCTGGTACCCGTTAATTCGTTTTAGCTCCGTTATTAAGTGTTTTAGGCCCGTGGTACTTTGTACTTTTTTTATTCAGAATCACACTTACTATCGATGTTCATACTTATAACCTAATAATTCCATTTAAAGAATCCGATGACATATCCGGTACCAGCACAACTTCTAAAATGATTTCGTAAACTAGAGTACGAAATATATTAAGTTTTTTTAGTTGCACTGCTAAGGCCAAACGATTATTATAAGAATAATATTAATTATCAATAATTATTATTTGCTGCGTGACGATGGCCAAAGAAGTACGTTCCCAAGTTTACTGTATACTAACTTTGGCTTGTTCCTATACGCAACTATTTGATATTCTTGACTCTCATTATTGGTCAACAGCTTCCTATTCCTGACTCTCCTTTTGCATTATGAAAAGTCGTTGCATTATAAACCTTATAATGAAAACGCTATTGCATATATGTAACAATCGAATAAGTATAGGAGTAGAAAATAGCTATTTATGTACCAAGGGCATTAGGATGATGATATTGCCAGGAGGGCAACAATGTTTCAGCTTGAGGGCTGGAAGGGCCCGAGGGATGGAAGTAACCCGATGGCCATTATCATCGAATAAAACTTGTGATTCATACAAGATTTTATTTTACACCAGAATATATTGTACAAATAGAATATTAGTTTTAAGGAAGTTGTGGTGGTATAGTCCGAGCCAAAAGTTATGGAGCTGCGCTATTTTGATAAATAGTAATAATAAATAGTTTTGCTTCCAATAATGGCTCTAGAGATACTAATTTGATAAGAATGCATGTGAAAGTTAATATTTACATATATATGTTTTTAATTAATTATTATTAGTCTTTTTAAAGGCGGAGATTAACCTTTGAATGTCTAGTCGAAACTTAGGAACGTGGGAAAATGACGAAAAAACAATTCTTCTAATCAGAAATTTCATTCAAGTTTACTTTTTTATTACTAAAACAAAAATAATATTACTATGTAAACACTAAAAAATAAAGAAATCTCTCTAGAGTAGTAAATAAGTGGCAACGTTGCCTTAAGTTGGTACCAGTATTCCGTTTGTTGTTCTGATGAAAACAAATCAATGCAGTCAATGACTTTGACTCAAGCTTTGAAGTTATCTTTCAAATGTATATAAAACGATGGACGAAACACTATTTACGCAGATTCATTTAAAACGTAGCAGTAAAATAATTCCACATTATGTATCTTTTTATTTAACACAATCCATTTTGTTTTCGAGATGTAAATTATGAGCGCCTAATGGAGCTGCATGTAGCTATATAAAGCATTTAAAGTTCCCGCTCGTTTGCCGTAATGCGACGTTGTTACTTTGCGACCAATATCAAGCGTTCAATTGACAAAAATTCTTCGTATACATTTTTTGACAAAAATATCTTCCTAACAAATTTGAAACTTTAATGGCACAATCTTACAACGCTTTTACGTGAAATATTTGGTGTCAGATTTTTATTTATTATCATTTTTTATGATGTTATTATAATAAATCTGTCAACAACTTACTATTATACATAAAATTTTCAGATTTTCAGGAAATAATTTTGGGTATTAAAATTTATCAACTGCACTAACTTTTTACATTTTCATCATTTTTCTCTAGAGCCACTTCCTTGATTTATAATTGTTGGCGTTGCCAAGGACGTTGTTTATATATTTATAAAGCTAGGAATTTTTATGTTTTTATGTCGGATTTTTACTAAATTTGCAAAAGTCAAACAGAGATACGACAATTTAAATTCAAATGTTTTTGTTGCTGTTACCAACATAAAAACAAAAAAGTCCTAATAGCACTGATGTCATGTAGAGAATAAGTTAATTTTATCTAAGAAACTTCTACAGAAGTCGGCACAAGAGAATTCGTGGTTGGCACAAAAGAATTTGTTGTGGTGTAACACAATCGTACGCAAACATATAGTTTCTGACCTAATGATCAAAATTGCTATAGAACGTAACGCTGGCTCCGATTGCAAAGTATACGCTGAGCGGGCGTTATAAACTATAATGCCCGCGTATAATGCTCTGGTTGTTATGAACTTGTTTATATAGTTTCTATCAAAAGTATAAACAACTAATAATATACAAGCGAAACATAAATTACATTAAAACTCTAAAAAATCATATTTATCTGATATTTTGTAGAGCCCGTAAAGACGTCAGCTTCACTATTTCGGTTGCACATCGACGAATTATTGCCAAACTTATTCAACAATAATTTCGATGAAGCAAACATTGGCGGTAAATTTAAGTTGGGTGCGTGTTTTTGCACCGGCTACCATATATTTAAGGGTGATTTTCGACCAGTGCCACACTTACCTGGATCTAGTTTCATTCGGATGATATAGTTTTTGAGCTCTTTGGCACTCTTAAAAGTTATCGGTTTTAATATTTTGAAAAACAATAACAGTCTTATCTCTATTACTTGTAAATCTGTGACATTCTCCATTCTTCTTATGCGTCTATAAATAAGGTACATATAAATAATTATTATTTATAATCAATGACATATCGATAACACTAACTTTCGAAATAATAAATTTATGAGAATTGATTAACAAGATTATTTTTCAATTTCTTAATTTATAAATTACTGATAAATGATAAATGCCAATATTGTCTCATGCAATTTACACAAGAACTATTTGTTATAGGAAATTCCAAATTTAATAAATTTTTTAATTTGATAGCTATAAAATTCAGCTATATTTCAAATTAAATATATTATTATCCTTATTTATATTCTAAATTTTACAAATTGAGGGTTTCTCGTTAAAATAACTAATAAATAACTTATTTTTACGTAAATAATTAATTTAGCCAACGAACCAGGCATGATTGCCAATGCTATCCAAATTTATTCAATGTCAACGCAAGTTTTTTTTTTTATTAACGTTATATAAACTAACAAAAACTAGAAACCTTGACTTCGTGATTCATAAAAATGTTTTTATTACAAATAGTTATTACCACCCACATAGTTAATATTATCCACAACTACTTAACATTAAATCGAAAAACCAAAAGAAAGTTTAGAAAGACAACCTTTAAGTGATGTCAAAATAATAAATTGAATAGTTGTGGAAAGTAGATTTTGAGAGTGATTCGCTGTTCATTCATTTAATATAAGATTGACCCATTTGAAAGTAAAAGACACATATAAATTAATTAATTAATCGGTTGGTATTCATTCATATAATGAGAACATTTTTGATAACTAGTAAGAATGGGAAATATCTCTTATTTCATTCTACTGTAATAGTATAAAAAAAGTATAATTCATACTATTTTTCTTTTTCCGTGCTTATAATAATAGGTTTATTGTCACGCTAGGATTTTTAATATGCTATTATAACTATAAACTTAAATTCTTAAAAACAGCAATTTTTCTACACATATCAATCCACGAACAAAGTCACGGTTAGCTTACTAGGCACCCTATTAAAAAACAATTAATACATTTGCGGCTCTTCTCTATTAATAGGTATACTTTTCAAATATTTTTTCTTCATCTTAATAAAAACATATTGTTTCACTGTTATAGTTTTATAATGTAGGTATTTATCTTGCTTTTAATCAGAAAAGTTAATCTTTTTTATCCAAGACAATAATATTTTTTTCTCTTCTAGTAATAAAAACTACCTATTTTTCACGGATATTAAAACCAAGTATTTATATCAAACATTTTGCTTTAACTTATCACTTTTTATTTAAAATTCTTAATTTAAAAATGGTTTAATAAATAAGAATAAATGTGCTAGTAGTGAAAAAATAATATACAAACCAAGATTTTGTACTAAGAAAAGAGTACAGCCTTGCACTTATTTTTCTCAATGCTACACATCTCGGTAAATGTCTTCTCAACCTTGGTATATAATTACAATCTTGCAGTAATGTTTCGGTATATTAAAGATCTTAATGTTAGAGAAGTAAGACAAGAGATCAGACAAAATTACGTAAGTGAATTTTCCTCCACTTTTCTATAACTTTTTCGGGCCACCTTTTTCAAATAAATTGTTCCATATGACGAAAAATGCTGATGTTATTGAAGCTTAACCTCCAACAGTACCTAAGCATTATACTCACATCGTCTGAATGTTTTAGACGCATTATCTAAAAGTTGTAAAATAAGTTTCCGTTATAGTAAAAGTTATAAAAACATGTACACAAATAGTCCACAAACAGGATTGAAAAGTTCTGAGTTGTCTCAATGCATGAAGAGATTAGTCCAATATGTTTTAAAGCGTCAATTACCAAAATACTTTTACAGAAGTAGATCTGGAAGATCTTATATCTTTCTCAACTGTCCGGTTTCGATTACACGAAATTCAAGATTTTGTACCAAAATTATAAATTTTGGAGGGGACATTGGTTTAGAGAGTAAAAACAATATTTCTAATCAAAATCTTTCCGTATCAATAGTTTCCAAGGAATTCTGGAAAGAGCTTTGAACTCTCCTGAACCCCACCTCTTACCACCAAACCACTGAAATTCCGTCAATTATTTAAATTGACGTCGATCGACACGTACTTACCTTACACCGTATCAAAAGAATATTTGGCATCTAAGCCGAATCAGTGGAGCTAAACGAGAAGCTAAATTAGCGATCGTTAATATTAATGTTACGCTACAAACCGCAAATATTAACAGATTTTGGGTTTTTTTTTAAATGAAAATCAACAGGATATTTATTTAAATCTGTTGAGCCGGATTTCCAAAAATTGATTTTTGTTTCATGGCGAATGCGTCAAGTCACCTTATAATAAATAATAAGTTTTCGAATTATTAAGAAAAATTTTTATTAGTCTATAGGAAATTTCCCTAGAGCGACTTTGTTGATCTTCATCAACAAACTTCTCTATACAACTGAATGAAATTGTTTAAAAATGATAACAACTTTTTTCCCTATTTTTTAATTCTAGATGAACATCGAGAAACTTCAAGTTTCTTCTTCTGATAACTTCCTTCCTCGCTTTGGATCTGGTAATAGCTAGTTACCTCGTTCTCCCTTAAGTAACTTACATTTTTGATTCAACTTTTCACTTGCCCTCAAGCACTTCGGCTCCTTTTGAGAGAGACCAAGATTTTAGAACCAGTAGCAGTGCAGAAATTTGAAACTTATCCAGCTTACTACTTAATTTGTAAAGAGAATATGTTCCTTCTCTCTCTCCATATCTCTGATAGAGTAGTAGAACGAGAGTAGAAGAGGCATGTATTAAATTTCGTGCTATTATCTCCATAATAGGATACTAAGAAAAGATTCTCTCAATTGTCTTTCGCTATTTATGCAAAACCTTGCATAAGTAAAAATAGCTTTAAATCCTCTACAGAGACGTTTCTAAGGTAATGTGGATAATCTAGAAGTTAGGAACCTCCACAAAACAGATTTATCTGAAAACAGTAATACATTTTGCCAGTGGCGTGCGGTCCATGGAAGGAAGCAATGCTTCCCTTAAGAATTTATTAAATATAAAAACCAATGCTAACAAAAATATTTTTATAAAATTATGGTTATCGTTTATTTAAATTTGTAATATTTAATCAACTTAAAGCTCAATATCAATTTTGTACAACAAAAAGTATATAACTATTTAGAGTACTATTTTAAATATGGCTCATTAAACTTGCACGGAAAGGTAATACCGATTCAAATGTGTTACATACACTGCATATAAGCGCTGATTTCGTTGCTTATAGCGCCGCTGTTCTCTTAGCCTTGGCGTGGATCAGCGGGGGCGTGGTGATACAGACGATGCTGTTAGCATTGTTTGGCCGTTATTTTTAGTGTGCTTCATGCCCAAATGTTATTTATTATAATTTGGTTATTTGTTCAATTTAGTGTTTGTTAAATTTAATGTTACTTAAGTAATGTACATCTGCGAATGAAACTGTATTTTGTCACATTTTATTATTTCAATTTATATAAGATAGATTTTTTTTTAAAGACAAATAATTCTATTTAGTTTGCGCTGTATGCAAATTTAAAATTGCATTATCGTCACGACCGCAAATTCAGCTGCTTCGGTAGAAGGTTCGAGTACTTCCGATACATCCGAATCGGGACTACTTTTTTGTTCAGTTTGTAAATTATTAATAAAGAATTTTCTGTATACAATTTTGGAGAGAAATTACAAATTATTAAGAAAGGCAGATCAAAATCATAACTTTCAAATTTAACAAAAAAGATTAAAACCTTCATCGGTATTTTGCTAAAAACAACCGGAAAATCAAGTTGCAGTATAAATACATACACAGTAGTAGTTTTTTTAAAATAAAGAATAATAGTCAACAAGTTCCATAAGTATAAAGTGTAAAAGTTCTTCTTTGAAAAACTTTTAAGCTTAATAATTATAACACTGTTTTTTTATTGTACCTAGCAGGGGTGGATCCAGAGAATTATTTTGAGGGAGAAATTTTTGGAAAAATAATTGTTTTAATAAAAAATAATTAAACAAACATTATTTGTTTCTATTCTATGTATACTTATTTCTAAATTTGGAGGGTGGAATTATACCCCCCCCCCCGTGAATCCGCACCTGTACCTAGGGATATTAAAATTAAAATCATGGTTGCTTCCCTAGTCTAAATTCTCATCGCACGCCACTGCATTTTGCAATATAAGTACGGAAAGGGTTTACAATTCTTGTTGCATTTTTAGTGTGGTTCCAATTGAAGCTTGTCAAGAACGTTCTTAAAAAGCTTAAACCATTCGTAGCTTTGCTTTTGGCATAGGACATTATTAGCAAATGCTTTTGTTTGTATATATTTTTATGTAATCTAATCTATCTAACTGTAATCTATCTAACGAACAAAGGGAATAATCATCTTAGCAGGTCGGTATCTATAAAGAGTACAGTTCGCGATACTTAGCGATGCACTAACTGAATTGTTAGTAGTCCGCTCATGAAATTTGAATTTCGAAATTTGAATTTTTGGATAATACCTCATGTATTTCGAATCGTGATCTGCTGTAAGATGCAGTCACTTTAACTCCAGTCATTCTCCAGAATCTAATTCATGCTTAAAGATTAATGGGCTTTGTGCAAACTTACTCATATTTAGTAAATCAATAGCGAAGATAGATTCTCCACATGCATATCGCCCGAGGCAACCACAATCATGAACCCAATTCTGATCATGTGATAATTTAGTCTTTATCTTGATCACTATGCTATACTTAAAAAAGGCACTCCATCATACAACGTATGTTTTAGATTTTCGAATTAACTATTCCATCGAAAAGTTAAGAAGAGCTTAACTTTTTTGCTCAGCCTATTGCAAATACACTGGTTTCTAACGTGAAAATTGAACAGTGAATCTGACGTTACTCTATATGTTCCTAGAACTTCCAATTTGATTACTTTATGCAAACTCATTTAGATACTCAGTATATTATAATTGTAGGTGACTTTAATATCCCGACTTCCATCTGTTCAATGGAAGTCGTCAATCTAGACTGTTGCATACTTATTATGATTATTGAACCTACGATAATATAAATAATAAAAATTAGAATGCATGGAATTGATTGGAAGATCTAGCATTATCTACATTGTAACATTACACTACTCGTTAGAGAAGATATTCAATTTCACCCTGCTCTAGAAATACTGCTTGATTTTGGTAAGACTTATTCCGTCTTGGTTTCCAATATGTTCATCTATCAAGCTTACAACTTTTGTAAAGTTGATTATCCCAATTTATACAGAAGTCTACTGTCAGTGGACTGGCCATATTTGGACAATTATGATACTGCAAATGATGCGTGTGGCTATTTTTATAGCAGATTATTTAATCTAAATATTTGATCAATTTGTAGGTACTAGTTTATAAAACTTCTGCAAAGAAGAGATTTTTCTATCCCAGTTGGTTTACACATCAACAAATCATATATAATATCAAACAAAAACATAAACACTACAAAAGATATAAAGCAACTAAGTCGGTGAGTAAACTACATAAATTTAAAGAGTTACGTAGAATGGTCAAAGTTCAAATCAGAGATGCATATTACAATTACATACCTTGCTACAGTCGAGCAGGCCATAAAAGGTGATAGTAGCAGATTTTTGGTCATTTGTCAAAGCAAAAAGAAAATCAAGTAGACTACCTGGTCAAATGCATTAGGTTAATAGAATTTATGATGATCCTCAATCTATCGTTAAAGCTTTCAGCGATTATTTTTCTAGTGCACTTTTCTCCAAAGCTTCTCTCCAATCGATGATAGTGTAATTAATGACTCCCTTTCATACATTAACATAAAATCAATCGCAGAGGAGAATATTAAAGAAGTAATAAAGAAATTAAAAAATAAGCCTACCTCAGGCCCCGACCAAGTACCAAGCTTTGTAATTAAAGATTGCGCAAACATCTTTTTAAGGCTATCATTTGATTATGCCCCCCCCCCTAGAATATTTAATATATTGATATATTTTCTGACTATAAGGGGCATGGGAAGTTGTTTAAAAATGGTTCCATCTACCGGAAATGAAAAACAAGGAAGTTGTGAATAAAATAACAAATGGGTCAACTTAGATGTAAATGATGAATGTTTGGTCCATTTCTTGGTTGACAGCTTTGTTTTAGGTTATGTTAGGTTAGGTTAAGTCATGATTACATGTATGTTTTACGTGGGGTTCCCGTGTTAACATTCCCCTACGTTCCTTCCAAAGGAGGAAGTAATTGAGATACGCTCAATCAGCGCGCAATTGCACAGCAATTGCTCCCAGTTACTCACTGGTCGGAGCGAGATTGCCTATCCACCCTCTACTAGCTAACCAGGTTAGTACCGGAGCGATTGACTTAACACGTACTCACCCGCCGACATCCTTCCGTCCTCTTTCGTACGGGGCTAGGTACTGTAATGTACGGAAGACCAATGTGGTAATACAGGTTGCTTGTGTGGTCTTGAACACTACTTATATGTTATCTCTTGTAGAAGATAATAAAACATATGTAATAACTTCTATGAGATATTTATTTTATACTTGTTGATTACTGTTGTCATGGCAATCACTTAGCATGCATTGCCTTCTTGAGGTAATATGGAATGAATATCATTACATTACACCCCGGGTAAAAAAAGGCTGAATATGTACCAAAAGAAATGAGCCATGAGTCAAAAGGGCATTTAATGCATTCCTCAACAACAAAAAATAGCATACTTTAATGTCGTACTTGTAAGTATTGGCAAGTTTAATGTATACTAGCTACAAAAAAATTGAGGTCGTTTGCATCTTTTCAATGGTTCCTTACATGCTACTACAATAAAACTTATGCTAATAATTAGGTGCTAATAATCAAAGAATTGAAAGGCCTTTGCTGCTGATAGCTAAGGGGCATCAATTACTTAAGGCAAAAACATGAGTTGCTTATTGCAAGGTGTTGCTGCAAACTTAACCTAATTAAAATAAACTTGATGGTACAGGAATCACTTGTTAGGACGTTCTGTAATTCTTACTAGAAAGAAAGAAATAAAATTTAGGAACGTGAACAAAACCAAGGAACAACATAATAGGTGCTTCCTGAACAAGTGATGCTTGCGTTACGATTTATTTGTTGTAACTTTTAAAATTAAAATTAACTATGCTAATTTAATTTAAAAGCGTTAGTCTAAGTAGTAAGTTTGTGGTCAACATTGATAAATGTAGTTATATTCATTTCATCCGTAGGAATGGAAGAAGTGGGGTTGTACTCATAAAACAGAGGCAGCATACATAGCATTGTCCTAAGATTGTAGGAAGTACTAGGTGAAATTGCCTGTTGGAGAGTATGATTGAATCTTCTTGTATCCTGTTATTTGAGGAGAATGGACTTGAAGCTTAATCCGGTAGCACATATATTTGGGAGGTCCAAATGCTATTCAGGATTGATTAGTTGAATGTTATCAATGTATGATATCACGTAATGTCGAGTTGACAAGGCTCACGTGGCAAATTATAAGTCACTACTGTTATTTTTGCACTTGTGTTTATGGTGTAAAACTTGTAAATTACACATGCACAGGAAACTGCACATAATGCCAAAGTTTATTAGCGAATTGGATTTTGCTATTATGATAAGATAATTTGAGTTCGGTCAATAGCAGTTGCACTGTTGTAATTTTCTCGGTTAGCAAAAAGTCGAATGTTCGCATTGTTCTAATTACGAGGTAATAAGGCTGTTTAATCGCGTGACCTTTGCATAAAATTTCGCGTTTTGACATAACAAAATTTTGTTGGTTAAGGTTAAGGATGTTGCGAAGTTCGTTGATGGTTATCCGAGAAAACAAACTAAACATCAAAATTAAATATAGAAAAAAGATATTAATCCTGTTATATCCAAGAACAATCTCTTCTCATGACATCGTTCCAATGGCGAAATGAGAGCTGTCGGCATCGTTGTGTCCGAGAATTGCTGAAGACATTTTTCAGGAGCTGTTACTACGGGTGTCGTAGTTTTTGGTTCTTGAGTAACGTTATTGATGTGACCTCCATTAGGAACTGGAGGTGTTGTAGCTTGTAGATTCCAGGAATGTTTTACTGGATCCAAGGGAGTCTTCGTAGAGGATGCGGCGGTTGATATCCCCAAACCGTTGGCCTTCGGTAGCTTATGCAATTTCTGATTTAGAACACATTGGTTAGGATTCAATTTTCTAGGCTTAGCTCTTACAGTAGAATTAGTTTCTGTAATGGAAGTACTAACCCGCGAAACGTGCTTTTCAATAATTGAATGGTCAGGCTTATCAACACAGAAAGTATTAGTGCATCTGAAAGAACATTGCATTGATAAATGACGTTTTGAGTATCGTCACTTAATTTGGGGTTAGGATTACATTTTGTAGTTATGAAATTATTATGATGAGAAATGATTTCGTCTTTGTATAGGTTAACTAGTCCAAAAGATTCGGGTGAATCGTCTTGCTGTAACCAGAAATCTGTAATCTCTTTGGGAGAAGAGATAGTATTTGATTTTGGTTTTGGGTTGAATGGAGTAGGTTTCTCCACAGAAGTACCCAAGTAAAAGTTTAATAGTTCGTTGATGAACGTGGTGTATGGTTCGAATGAAAGTTTATTGTTATCAATAAACATGATTAGATTCGAATGGAGTTGCAAAATGTTATATGGCTAGTTTGAAATCAGAACATTATATCTTTGAATCTCGTTGTCAATATGTTGCCTACTTATATGTTATCTCTTCAAGAAGATAATAGAACACATTTAATAACTTCTATGAGATATTTATTTTATACTTGTTGTTGATTACTGTTGTCATGGCAATCACTTAGCATGCAATGCCTTCTTGAGGTAATATGAAATAACTCAGTTGATAGAGGAACCCTCCAGTTCTATTTCATACCTTCACAAGTTCCTCCCCGAGACAGGGGTTGGGGCCACTGCCCGATCGAATCCAACCTCAAATGTGGCGGGACTTGGTTTTTAAATGGGTTCGCCACCCCGATCTCCCAGTTATAGGCCCGGTGCGCCCTCGACAGAGCTTCGTTTCGAGGCTACTTTAAGGGCCCATCAAAGTAGAATCCCGGTGTATACCCGTTCAGGTGAAGTTGTCTTGAACGTGAGAGGTTATATATCTTCGCATCAACGCCCTTTAAGTGTAGGTCTCTAGACGATTTCTGGGAATCAGACGCTGGAACTGACAGCATATGCCAGACCCCCGTACTGTCACCTCCGAAACGCTACCTGGTGGCATGCAGTTTCTCATGGGTTAGCGAGCGAACTCTCTAACCGAGATAAACCTCACTTGAATCTCCTCCATTCGTCTAGGCCAGACAGCGGGATACTTAGCTCCATAAAAGACCCTACGTCAGGTAAGATTCAATCCACCCATCCCTGGGATGGGGTAGACAACGACCAGTTCTAAGGATGAACGCCGTGTGGTCTGCCCTCAAGCTAGTCTCGAATCCTAGTGCTTTCCGACTTCTAACGACTGCCCTTCCTCTATCTTCGGGCTAGTCTCGGATACTAGTAATGAAGTCCGTATATAGTCTTTGTTTTTCAATAAATCCAAATACTCAATTTTATATAACAACAACATAGCGGAATGCGTTGCATTGTGTGCGTCGCCTTTATAGTTATGCACCGGTCGCCCCTGCAAAAGTGTCTATTATTTGGCGGGCGATAAAAACATTGTTTTGTACAACAACATTTATAAACAACAGAATATAAGTTATTATTTATTATAAGTCACGATTATAAGTTTTCTATGTTCAATATGAAATATTTTAGTACATCATTCACAGTTTAGCTTTTAAAAAGTAAATCTTTTAAAAGCACTATATGTTTTAGTTTAATAAGACATATACGCTCGTCAAAGTCGTTAATTTCCAAAAAAATTTGCCTCAGATTTTTTCATTAACTTTTCCTTTTATCTTCTTTGTCGTTCATTTGAGATGAAAGGTTTCACAGTATGGTTTTAAATTTTCTTTAAAATGAGTATTAGTATCTTCAATACTGTATCTTCAACTGATCAAAAGTTATATAGCAATTTGAAAATTTTGTGAAAGTTCTCAGATTACTATGACACAAAACCATGTATTGCAATTTCTCGTTATATAGTAATAATGGTTATTAAAGGAAGAAATGTAATATCGTGTATTTATGTACATCAGAGACATAAGTTTTAACATTGGTATCTTTACGATTGACAACAGTGGGATTGGATCGAGAGGTGGGAGGTGGGGAATTCGCTCCTCAGAGGAACAAAAGAAAATGACAGGTGGCCGCTTTGGAATGCAGGTTCCGAGGGATCCTCACCACCATTCCATCTTTGGGACCCTTCGTTTCCCGCGCTCAGTACAATGTCAACGTCGCGTAGGTAGAACTAAATTGTGTGAGTTAGTTTGAACGATGAAAATGTAGTTTTTCTATTTCGCGAGAGTTCAACTTTACTTTTGCAATAAGTAACAAGCGCTTTTGAAGTTACGGCTAACCGTTTTCGAGATATAAGCAAAAAACCGAAAAACGAGACCTCCTCTCCTCCTTCCTCCCTTCGCCACTGTCCCGACATTTTCGTCTACACCTCCCTTTTGAGCATTCATTGACTGGCATATGAGTCGTGAGCGTGCTTTCTGGTTTTCTGCCACTGAAACAATACTTTTCTCTTGATTTCAATGAGTACTCCTAGATTATTGCACAGGATGTCACAAATAGAGCTAAACGACTGCGGCGTCCCGAAGGTTCGCTCCTTGGATGTTTTGTGGTATTCTGCCATGTGGAGCGGTGCATTCATTTACCGTGCGTGGAGTGGATGCATGGACACAGCTCATTAGTTCCAGCCATATAAAGCTTCAGCCGTTGCTTCTGGCTCCCCTTAAATTGGGATGTATAGAAGAGGAAGGGCACCTGTATCCAGTGACAAGCACGAGGCTGATGACACTGCCACCGCTGTTTGAGCTTGAGTTTTGCAACTGCGTGGCAGGTTGTTACGCTCCTCACTGCTACTGCCGAAAACACTACACACAATGCAATAACTTGTGTGGGAACTGCACCGGACACGAAAGACAAAATAGCCCAGAGACTGAAGAAGAGGTTGATAATCCTGATAAGGCTTTGAACGATGACGAGACTGGATCAGGAACTTGCAATATTTATGACTTGTTATAAGTTATTAGTGCTTGTTATTGTATTTCAGAATTTACTGGAGAGGACAGCGGCAGTGAATCACCAGTCACAGGCCGTTGAAGAATTTAACAATTCGTCTTTTAATATTTATCCTCTTAGCTGTTATGTAATATTAGAATACGACTTCTAGAGTGTACTTAGTAGTATTATTCATATTAATATAAGTAAAATAAAAAAAAGATCAACTTCCTAGCTCAATTTTCCTGGATATCTCGGCTATCACAGGTAGGACGTGTGACTTTCGTTAAGGTCATCTACAAACATGCCTAAACGCACTGGAAAAGGTCCCGCTTTGTTATTATGAACATTATTTACATCAACTTTTATTTTTCCTAAACCGTAACCCACATATTTCATAGAATTAATTTTTTTGTATAATATTATACAAAAGATTATCACCATAAATTGGAAGATATTAGCTGATGAAAATATTTGCTTTAATTTATTGTTTTGTATTTAATAAATACCTATCTGCGTATCTCTGCCTAGAACCATTTAGTATTGAGTGACTGCAAATTTAAAAAAAATGACAAAATTTTTATTTATTACGTTTCTTATATAAATTTATAAATACACAAAATCTATGAAGTAATTAGTTCAATCAGTCACAACATTCTCATTGTAAGGCGACGAAATATCGTTTCGGAAGGAATGAATATTGTCCCATGGTTTCGGTAGAAAACAATGGTTAATTAAACAAACCGTTATAGCAAGGGAGTAAATGGTAAACAACTTTAAAAATATGCATCTTTACACACAGCAACCTTTCAGAAATGTCATACGTTTATTACGTTTCCAGATTTTCTCAAAACAGAAATAACAAAGCCATAACTCATAATTCCAAACAGTTACGTCTAGTAGTTTCTTAATTTCCTACTTCAATTTGGAACACGGTGGCCTTCATTGTAGAATCGTCTATGGTGTGCTAAATGCAAATGGCATTGGCATGAAATCTGATGTTTTACTTCAAAGTCTCTTGCTTACTATACACTGTGAGTCAAATAGTTTAAAAAGTTTCAGGTATCTGGAGACTAATTAGCTTAAGAAAAGCCAAATTTGGTATCGAACGTCAAAATTCTAAATTGACTAACGACAGATCTGATCTTTTTAATATCATATAAAACGAGTGCAACCATAAGATGTCTGACTATGAATAATTCTATTTTCTAAATCTCAACATCTGAGAAATTCACTAAAATCGGACCAAGAACAGTTGAATATCGTCGAGCTGAAGTTAACAGTATGATTGACTAATGACAGTACGTTTATAGCTAAAATGTCTTTAATTGAACGACAGAATATATCACATAAAGTTTTTCTAATAGATGGCTACAGTCATTTTTGTAGTGTATAGTTTTATATAATCAGGGACAAACCTAAAGAGTTTTTTTGGAGGGGGGTAACCTTAAAATTGCCAACTTATTAATATGAAAATACCAACTACTAGTAAGAAAATATTTTTATTTATACCTAACATTATATGAAGCAAAATTAGTATTTTACACAAATCTTATTTTTATTTAAAACTCTACAGCTTGTATGCATGGCAATTAGATTAAATTTAAAAAAAGAAATTGTTTTGGACACATTTTCTTATCTTCTAATTTTTCTGAAATTGTGAAATTGCCAACTCTCGCTCAAAATTATCAACTTTGAGGGGGGAGCTTCCCCTCTCATCCCCCCATGGGTTCGTCCCTGTATATAATGTTGCAATTGCTCATTTCTTTCTGTGCAGTTCTAAAAATTGAAAATCAAAATGCGCAAGAAGTTGTTGATAGAGTCTCTACATGGATAATTGTTTATTTATTTAAAAGTACTTATACATTAAAAATTTCTTTTGAACATTTTCAATTAATTATTTGTGAGTTTCATAGTAAGGGCATCACGCTAAAGAAGTGTACTATAATTTAGATCTGACAAGTGCAAAATATAAAGTTTTTAATGTAGCTAATTCAGTAAAATGCTTACTATTACGCAGAATGAAACCCAACATCTGTTGTGCAGACGATGCAGTAATAGTAATATGATTTACAAAAGATAACTCTTGATCGTAGTCAGTAGTACGGCAGAGTGGTTATAGTGGATTTCTGTCGCTTAACACAGTTAAGTCGAGTTTGTGTCGGTCAGGACTAGGATGGGTAAACCACGAGTGCAGTGTACTTGCCTATATGGCTCCGCTGCCTTGTCTCACACGCACATATCCACTCTGCGGCTCGGTGTGTCTGACGCCTCGACACCGAAAGGTATATGAGGTTAAAGATTATATATATATATATATATATATATATATATATATATATATATATATATAACTCTTGATCGTTTGAAACGCCCAAATCTTTAATTTCCTCGACAACGTTGCAATACACACCCATCTACTTCATAATTATACAAGACTGGCGATTTTTTACGGGGTATGTTACAATTTTGCACTTGCTGGTATTCAAATTTAATTTATTCGATCTACACCACTCGTTAATTCTCAGAAGATTTTCTTGTAATCTGACGCAGTCATAATACGAAGTAATTTTAACGTCATCAGCAACAATAAGTGAGCTGCAATTAAGAGAATCTGGCAGGTCATTTATGAAAATTAAAAAAAAGAAGAGGTTCCAAATTGGACCCCTGTGGTTTGCGCGTTCTAGAAGTATAAGGCTTGGAGTTGCAACCATCATTATACGACACGAAAAACTGTCTGTCTGATAAGTAGGATTGGATGAATTGGAGGAGGAAGTTACTGAAACCATTACCAAGTTTATATAATAGAATGCCATGATCAATACTGTCGAAAGCTTTGGATATGTCAGTATACGTATATAACATCTAATTGACCTTTACTATCCAGAGCTTCGGATGCGTATTGTGTAAAGTGACATAGGATTGTTGTAGTCAACTTATTTTCCAAAAAAACCATGTTGAGCATATTAATTAAGAAACCTTAGAAAAACTTGATAGAATAGCAATGGGTCTATAATTTTCTATATTAGATTTATCGTTAGACTTAAACACAGAACAAATTCGAGCATCTTTCCATTTTGTTGGGAAAGTTGATGCTTTTAGTAGTAAGTTAAAAATGGTAAATAATGGCTTTAAAAAGGGCAAAAATTTGATTCCTCCCCCCTGGAATATTTAGAATATTAATATATTTTCTGACTATATAGACCATGAGAAATCGAATGGTGTTGGTACTAACCACCGGAAATTAATACCTCATTGCCTTGGTGCAAGCTCTTAAAGTTGAAAATGTTAGGCATGATGACTTGGCTATAGATGACTGAAGTGAACTAGATGAGAACTAAATGTTGACTGACTTAACCTAACTTAACGTTAACCCTGACTTCAGGGTGAACGGTCAAGCAGTCGTTTGAGATGTCGGACTTCATTACTAGTATCCGAGACTAGCCCGAAGATAGAGGAAGGGCAGTCGTTAGAAGTCGGAAAGCACTAGGATTCGTGACTAGCTTGAGGGCAGACCACACGGCGTTCATCCTTAGAACTGGTCGTTGTCTACCCCATCCCAGGGATGGGTGGATTGAATCTTACCTGACGTAGGGTCTTTTATGGAGCTAAGTATCCCGCTGTCTGGCCTAGACGAATGGAGGAGATTCAAGTGAGGTTTATCTCGGTTAGAGAGTTCGCTCGCTAACCCATGAGAAACTGCATGCCACCAGGTAGCGTTTCGGAGGTGACAGTACGGGGGTCTGGCATATGCTGTCAGTTCCAGCGTCTGATTCCCAGAAATCGTCTAGAGACCTACACTTAAAGGGCGTTGATGCGAAGATATATAACCTCTCACGTTCAAGACAACTTCACCTTAACGGGTATACACCGGGATTCTACTTTGATGGGCCCTTAAAGTAGCCACGAAACGAAGCTCTGTCGAGGGCGCACCGGGCCTATAACTGGGAGATCGGGGTGGCGAACCCATTTAAAAACCAAGTCCCGCCACATTTGAGGTTGGATTCGATCGGGCAGTGGCTCCAACTAAGGCTTGGTGAAAGAACCTATGGTTCTGATGTACCTAACCTAGGTTAGGGATAGTCCTAACGCTGGACGAGGTACTGTAATGATATTCATTTCATATTACCTCAAGAAGGCATTGCATGCTAAGTGATTGCCATGACAACAGTAATCAACAACAAGTATAAAATAAATATCTCATAGAAGTTATTAAATGTGTTTTATTATCTTCTTGAAGAGATAACATATAAGTAGACAACATATTGACAACGATATTCAAAGATATAATGTTCTGATTGCAAACTTGCCATATAACATTTTGCAACTCCATTCGAATCTAATCATGTTTATTGATAACAATAAACTTTCATTCGAACCATACACCACGTTCATCAACGAACTATTAAACTTTTACTTGGGTACTTCTGTGGAGAAACCTACTCCATTCAACCCAAAACCAAAATCAAATAGGTACTATCTCTTCTCCCAAAGAGATTACAGATTTCTGGTTACAGCAAGACGATTCACCCGAATCTTTTGGACTAGTTAACCTATACAAAGACGAAATCATTTCTCATCATAATAATTTCATAACTACAAAATGTAATCCTAACCCCAAATTAAGTGACGATACTCAAAACGTCATTTATCAATGCAATGTTCTTTCAGATGCACTAATACTTTCTGTGTTGATAAGCCTGACCATTCAATTATTGAAAAGCACGTTTCGCGGGTTAATACTTCCATTACAGAAACTAATTCTACTGTAAGAGCTAAGCCTAGAAAATTGAATCCTAACCAATATGTTCTAAATCAGAAATTGCAAGAGCTTCCGAAGGCCAACGGTTTGGGGATATCAACCGCCGCATCCTCTACGAAGACTCCCTTGGATCCAGTAAAACATTCCTGGAATCTACAAGCTACAACACCTCCAGTTCCTAATGGAGGTCACATCAATAACGTTACTCAAGAACCAAAAACTACGACACCCGTAGTAACAGCTCCTGAAAAATGTCTTCAGCAATTCTCGGACACAACGATGCCGACAGCTCTCATTTCGCCATTGGAACGATGTCATGAGAAGAGATTGTTCTTGGATATAACAGGATTAATATCTTTTTTCTATATTTAATTTTGATGTTTAGTTTGTTTTCTCGGATAACCATCAACGAACTTCGCAACATCCTTAACCTTAACCAACAAAATTTTGTTATGTCAAAACGCGAAATTTTATGCAAAGGTCACGCGATTAAACAGCCTTATTACCTCGTAATTAGAACAATGCGAACATTCGACTTTTTGATAACCGGGAAAATTACAACAGTGCAACTGCTAGTTTCCGAACTCAAATTATCTTATCTAATCTTATCTTACGTCATCGTTTAGTTGTCCAGAGAACTCGAAGATTTTTGTTGCTTTTCTTAATCATAATAAGAGAGCGTGAATGAGCCTTTCAAAACCAGTTTTTCTTTACATAATATGCAATTCCGGTAAGGTGGACAAATTTTAATTTTAGTAGTGCGGGACAAGATCGACCGGAGGGAAGGATTATGAAAGAAAGCAAAAATAACATATTTCAAAAATAGAACATCTTTACACAAAATTCTGCAAACATGAAAAAAATACAATTAAATGAAGTTTAGAAATTTAATGAACAATATTAAAAATGTAAACAAAATTATATTTCCTGATTATATGTCGCATTTGAGTGAATTTTCCTAAAGGGTTGGAATCGTTAATTAAAATGGCATGCAATTTTTTACCTGAATTAAGTACTTAAATTATATTTCACGCATAGTATGGATTTCATAGTCTCATACTAACCCGTAGAGATTAATATTTTAATTTTTTGCTGTAAACTGGCAAAAAGTATACTTTTTAAAAAGCGGGAAAAATTGTTAAAAATCGGAACTTTCCAGCCATAAGGCGTGAAGTTGAGTTGAGTTGAGTTGAGTTAACCGCAACTGTGCCTAGAGTCAACTAGAACTGGCGGCGTTCTTTTAACATGGCGCACCCAGATACCTAATCACCACGGTCCCCTTTCGGGAACACTAATTGGGATACGCTCAATTAGCGCGCATAAGATCTCAAATCGACAAAAACAGTGCTACCAATAACCCACTGGTGGGGGCGAGGTATACCTATCCAAAACTCTACTAACTCTCCAGGCTAGTACCGGAGCAGATACGCGCTTACCCGTCGGCACCTCCTCCTAGGAGTCAGTACCTCGTCCAGCATAGGACTATTCTCCAACTCGAAGAGTTGGAGACCACTGCCCGATCAACTCCAACCTCAATTGTGGCGGGACTTGGTTTTTTAATGGTTTTGCCACCCCGATCTACCAAATTATAGGCTTGCTGAGCCGTCAACAGAGCTTCGTTCGTAAGTCTACACGTTCTAGACTCCCGGTATGTACCTCGGTGAGGTGAAGTTGTCTTAAGTGTGAGAGGCTATGTATTCGCTTCAACACCCCTTAAGAGTAATGGCTCAGTCCACAGTACTCAGTCTGCAGTCTAAGTCATAGGGTGGCTCAAATACCATCCTGAGCGCATTTACCTGGTGGCATGCAGTATCCCATGGGCAGGAATTGAACCCTTCCTTCCGGTGATAAACCTCACTTCAATTCTCCTCCTTTAGATTCAGTCAAACAGCGGGTTCCTTACGGTGACTACAAGTGACCTTGTCCAAGGCGAGAATCAAATCCACCCATACCGTTCCTCATGTTACCAAGGCTCCCCCTGCTCGGTGATGAGTAACCGTCGAGAATTCCTTAACCGTACTTTCTCTACCACACATTTGATCTGACTGCATCATTCGTTGCCCTGTCATGTTTCCATGCCCCGTATCCAGGTTGCAGGGATTGGGTAGAAAACAGCCAGTTTTATGGGTGAACTCCGTGTGGCCTACACCATTCACCCAAGGCGGGAAGTATGGTTGCTTTAGGAATGCGGCCTGCAATCGAAAAGGGGGCCTCGCGAAACTCATCTTGCCCACTTCCAATTTCGGTCTGCCACTGAAATCTAACATATTCGGAGACATCTAGACGTCTGAAAATGAAAAGAAATACCTAGTTCCTAAAAGTAAGGGAGGTTTGGTCTACATATATTGACAAGGAGGTCCAAAATTTGTAGTTATGTATACCACAGCGTGAATGGAATAATAATAATAAAATAGCGTTTACTCACTTACAATGCAAGGTTCTGTGAATTTAATCGCTCCCTGATTCAGATGTGAAATGATATGTTTTTTAAGTATCAAAATTGGGTAGGAATCCAGTGGGCCAAAATATTGCCATTATTATTAAAAGCAATAATAGATCTTAATAGTTCTAATTCTTGATTTTATTAAAATATCTAATGGTAACGAGCCTATAATAAGCAATCCAGAGGTATCATTGTCTTGATAAAAATGAATTTTGTAGTTATTTAGATATAGAGTAACCTTGAATTAAATCTTCTTCGTACTATTGGTTTCATAATGATCTAGAACAACAAGGCTAATATGATACTATTTTGTATATTAAGAAAACACTAAAAAATAGCATCATTATGTTAGCCTTGCTTCTTAGATGATTATGAAACTATTTAATAGTACGTTGACCCAGGATTGTTAAATATTGGTTTGCAATATTCTTGTTTCAAAATCCGTTGGACTATAATTCTACAATATAAACTTTGATGCTAGTTCAGAAACTACAATATATGTACAGAAACCTTCCAACTTTATAATTTCAGATTAAATTGCTGCTCAACGACCTTCAGTTCTGTCAAAATAAATAGAATCAGTATTTGCATAATTTATTCAAATCTAACAAAACGTTTAGAAGTTAATTCTTAATTCTTGGTCTTTATTACATCAATATGGTTCTTAGTAAATTCCCTTGGAGAGAATTTTTAAGTAGATCAAAATTTTGACCGGATGTTCTCAGAAAAGTTTATTCTGTGTAAGTGAATGCTATCTTTTGGATTTGAAGAAGATATAAGAACAATATTTTTGCTTTTATTTGGAAATCAAAAGCATTCATCTAGATCCTAGAGTTTTATAACAAAAACTCTAGGAAAATCCAACCAGGATACTTCTTCACTTTTTAACTGCAATTACACAACACGATAACTAATTAAAACATTTATTGTTCTGTCTTCTTTTTTAAAGTCACGATTTTTAGCATTAACATTCAAAACAACTATTATTACACAAACAAATGACTAGTAATTCATACAATACACGTAGTGTTTGTGGTAAGGCCTTTCAGAGAAACATTTTGACATTTGAAGATAATTAGAAGAAATAACGTAAAAGAATTTGAGTTATTAATGTGTATAAAATCAAGAGTGATAATATGTGGAAGCATAATTAATTGATGTGATAGGAAAATACAACGCCTACAATCTTTAATAACATTATACCGTCCACTTTTACAATGAATAAATCAGGGATTTCCAAAAGGTTATTGAGTCACCCACCATTGTTGTAAAATAGCAGCGCACAGATATTTCACAAACTATTACGCTTCCAACGGTAGGGAAGTTAACAAGTCCGGAAAGTCTTTCAACGTGTTTGCCTGGCATTAACGTTAGTATTATTGAGAAAGTGGTCGTTTTTAGGTTACTCTCTGCTTTCTCCGGAGACGGTTTTAATTATTTTCGTTTTCATACCGAAACCAGACGGATGTGCGTATTTTTTCAAAATTTATGTTAGTAATTCAAAAGTGTTCTTTTTGGAAAAGTTTGCACATCTACTAAATAGTGTTTTTTTAATATAGTGTAAATAGTGAGAATTATTGTTCAAGTGTTTTGATATGTAATTTTGAATTTTACAGAGATAAAATGAAGATAACCTTTGGTGTGTGCACTGTACTCTTTGCTGTGCTATTAAGATCAAGTCATCAGCAATGTTTGACCCCAAATGATTTGAGACTACCGAGTCCAAATGGGCATATAGGACTTTATTCTGGACAACAAGCATTTTCCTTGGCCCTTTTGCAAGCTATCAACCAGTTGTCTCCAAATGATAATCTATTCTTCTCGCCATACTCTACATATCATGCCCTTTTGTTGGCTTATTTTATTTCTGCAAACCAAACAGAAAATTACTTAAAGAAAACCTTAAGACTGGATCCAAACCAGGTAAGAATAACTATTAATAAACTATAATAATTATACAAATAGCAATTAGAAGCATAATAAAATGCAATCATTCTGAAATTCCTTGTCTATGTAGCAATTATTCAATTTAATCAGCTAATATATGCTTAAAGTCTACTTTAAAGTCAATATTTAATCGGGTTTGCTTAATAAGTGATTTATTATTTAAAATAATAGTAGTAATTGTTATTGCTATAAGTAAATAATCAAACCCATTCTTAACAATTTATTAATGTAAACTAGTTATAAACAGTACTACGAAATCAAAAGTCAATTGAACTACTTAGTACACACCTACAATATTATTATTTTTAATTAAATTTAAGTTTTTCAATGACTATTTTTTTATTTCTACGTAAGTTATTTACACCCATAGTTGTGTTTTAAGTCTTTCATGGGTCAAAAAAATCCCCTCTCAGTTTTTCGAATCCTCTTATGCAAATTGGTTATTATTTCTTAAAACGTAACGGTTCGGTGTTGTGTGATTCCCCTAGACTAGAAGATTAGGAAGAATTTAAACTATTTGTAATTTATTGATTCTTGGGAGTTTTGGTAATTATCTAAGAAGTTTAAAAGCAAACTTCTCAGGAATTTCATTTTATTATTCCTTTAGTTTACTTATTTTCCCATATCACATTTTATGTAATAAAAAGAATATAGTAATTAAGGTATCCATCCATTGGTTATAGTTTCTATAAAAGATAAAGATCAGATAATATATTCTGTACAAAGGAAAGTGGATATTGGCTTTCTTCTACATATGTATCAATCGGTTATTGAATAATTAATTGAATTATAATTACTTTCTCAATTACTGGGAGTTTTATAAACCAGAACATTTTATGAGTGTATCACTCATAGAAATAACAATTAAGTTCTTAAACTACTGAAACAGCGTGTGTTTCGCCTTTGGCGTTGTTGGTCCATTGGATTTACTTTAAAATTGCAGGTTTCAAAAACTGGTGTTTAGTCTAATACTTTCAAGTGGAAAGGCGGGGTAATTGAAAACTTCTTCCAGCATAAGTTTTATTAGCAATCGAAATATTAATTAATTAATTAATTATAAAAATAAATTCTATGAGCTAATTCTACGAAGTTAATTGAAAGTGACAAGAGGAGGAAAACACTCAATGAAGTCACCTCGCTTTAGTTTGTGAATGAGGGGTTCCCACTTCCAAAAATTATGTAAACCTAGTGCCACTTTACGGCAATAACTATCTTTATTTCCGTATTCTCACTTGTTATTCCGATATTTATTCCTTTATTTTCGTCTGTAGTGCTGTATTGCTGTTTCTATTTTCGTATTGCTGTGTTTATTTTTGTATTCCATGCATGATCTTAGCAGTAGGTGTATTTGAATGAAAGGTGCTTTATTGTTATTGGTTTTATTAATAATTTTGTAAGAGATCGTAGCTCAACTGAGAAAAAGGTAAACAAAATTCCTCAAATACAAAATGATCTTAAAAAGTAGTTTTTTTATTTAATCTTATACGTTACATCTTTTAAGTGATGTTAAAGTAACTAAGAACCGAATACGTGAAAAGAAGAACTTTAAAAAAATATATATCATCAGATGGGTAGACACCCAAAGTACGGGAGTAAATAAAATTCAAACATAAAGTTTTAATAAAAAACGAAATTTCTTCAAATTATTTTGAAGTCTTTGTACAACTTGTTAATTGAAACCTTATCGGCCCTTTATACCTTCTTTCCGCCATATGAGATTTTCCAAATCTTCTTTCAAGAATTTTACACTACATTTTTCTTTATCAATATCCAAAATTCGTCTAACGACTTCAGTGCCACCGGGTGTCATAAAATATCACATAAGTAATATATTTATAATTCCAGCTTTATCTTCTAGTTTGTTTCTTGCATCTTTCCTTCCTACATGTCTACTAATACTGATTCAAAAAATGTATCGTTTTCGGATTTTGATGCACTTCCGAGGATTCGCTAGAGTTCGTTGTAAGTGAACAATCGATCTCGAGCGTATAGAAATGCATCGCTTTTAGAAATATAAATAATTAAAAATTGCAAAACTAAAAATACCTGGCAAATTTACAGCATAAAACCTCTAGTTTTGGAATTGCGTAGATCGGCCTATTAGAACTCTCAAACGAAGTGTAACAAAAATAAAACTAAAGAAAATATAATATCAAAGTTTATAAATAAGAATTAGCAAATCGGTCTTGTAGAACTCGCAAGGAGAACTATGGCGGAATACAAGGGTTTGTCTATACATACAGAGAAATTCGAATATTAAACACGTAATGATGGATGATGGAAGGCCAGGCTGTAAGAGCTACAGCCGCTGACATGCGCTAGCTATTTCTAGCAGTTGTAATTAATTTATTGAATTACAGAAATGATGAAAATCGATCTTGTTTAACAAATTTCTTGAAGATGTTTATTTGTATTTGTATAAAAACATGACTTATGAAAAATATTTGAAATCGACAGTCAAATAATCCGTTTTTATAATGTGTTTAATTACAATAATTGTTCATAAATAAGTAGTAGTTATGTTTATAATATAAATTTAATGAATTTTGTTGCAAATATTATTTTATATATAGGTTTATTGTAGTTTTATAGTTATTTACGCAAAGTGAACTAACCTAAAAATTAAATATTGTTTTAAATTTTTTATAACTTCACAATTTCTGAAAATAATTCTTTTTATTCTCATATCATTCATGTTGTAATCTTATTAAAATGTTAAATTACATCTACATTCGTGATAAAAAGTCGGTGCCTAGTGATTTTTGTCTACTAGTTTAAGATCTTTATATTTTTTTGTGTATTATAACCACTGAAATATAAAATTACAACCGCTAGAAATAACATATATTGACGACTTCAACCCCTAGATGTCTATTAAGCGTAATTCAAACAGTTAACACGCTGGGAACTAATAACAGAACTTTGTAAGTAGATGGCTTTTTTCCATAAAAATATAAAAATTAAAATATTATAAAAATAAGTAGTGTTGACTAATCTACACAATGAAAGCTTCAATTTAAGAAAATAATCACGTAAATCGGCCCAGTAGAACTCTCAAACAAACTGGAGCAAAAAACAGCCTTATGTTTTCCTAGCCTTCCATCATTTAATATTCAAATTGTTCTCTGCGGTGGCAAACTCTTGTATGCCGCCATAGTTCTCCTGTACGAGTTCTACAAGACCGATTTGCTAATTCTATTTTATAAGTTTTGTCATATTTTCTTTAATCTTTAGGTTTTTAAAGCCATAAATTTAAAATACTTTATATCTATTTAAAACTCAAGACTTACTTTTTTACGCTTCGTTCTACTGGGTCGATCTACGCAATTCCAAGTTAAAGGTGTTACAATGTAGATTTGCCAGCTCTCCTTAGTTTTGCGATTTTTTAATTGGGTATATTATTTTTAATGTGTTATTTGTAATGGATGAATTTCTATATACGCTCGAGACCGCGATTGCTCGAGACAGCACTTGCTTGGTCAAGTCTCGGTACTAAACGTCTCTCTACTTGCTGACTGCGTTACCGATTGCTTGCTTTACTAATACTATTTTAATAGTTTCTCTGAAGATGACAATTTTAAATTGTCGAATCATGTTTAGGAAAAAATAAATGAAGGTGAAATTTATTTAACCAGAGAATTAAATAATAAAATTCTCGAACGAATAAAAAATTCAATTCTTTTAAGAATTATTTTTTTGCCAGCGAATTCTATTTTTTCACACTCTGAATTTACAAACAATTCTCAACCGAGTGTCATACTATTTGCTGTGGAATATTTTCACGAAATTCGATATGTGTGTCTGTCTATGTTTATCCGTTTTTCCGGAATTTTTTTATTTTTATTTCAGATTCGAATATATGATGAAAAATTAGAATAGGAATTCCTGAATAGCTAATGCCCTATCTCTTAAGAAACATGGGTAAACTGACGGGTAAAGTTTAGAAAGTTGGTATATTACTCATGACTTATAGCAATTTATGCTCGAGAAACTGTACACCTATTTCCCAGAGACCTCTCGTTTGTGAAGTTCTTTGGGCACTTCTTCAATCGTCGTTAATTAGGTTTTTCCTTTAGTAGACCGTTTGTTTCATTAGTAGGGCGTTTTAATGTATCATGATCTTTTCTGGAATTTTGCTTAATAACATGTTTCATATATGCGACATTAAGATCAACATGAAAAGTTTGGTTTGATGTAAACCATTGAGCATTGGCCATTGTTTTTCGGGGAATGTTCTTAGATTGAAAATGCTGAATTATACCCATAATGTTGAATTACTTTGCAGTCCTAGAGTTCACAACCCCCATTCCTCCACTTTTGACTGTGCCGTTTGTTTGTGTAGTCACGTTTGAATTTTAAAATGAATTTTCGATAGCCTCGAAAGTCAAAAGTTTCAAAATGCAAGATTTGGGTTTCAATAGTTTAAGTATGTAAACTTGCAGAAACTTATTACTTTAACCTTGACTACTGAGAAGCTTCTAGTGTAACTCTATTTTAGAAGTTTTAATGTTCGAGAATTAAAAGCGAAAGCAACAAACAAAGCAGTTATAACCAAAAATGTCAAAAGTTCAAATTTAAAAGCTTCAAGTTTAATTGTCTTCTATTCTTTAATGTTTCAACTTTACAAACATAAAGGTTTGAAACTTGGAAGACAATTTTAAAAGAGATAGGGTTCAATAAATCCATGTTAACAAAGCCTCAAATTTGAGAAGTTTCTAATTTCAAGTTTCACGAAGTTTTAATGCCAAAGTTTCAATGTGCAAATTCAATGTTTGCTGAATTTCAAAATTTGTAAATTTTAAGAGATTCAAGTTTCAACAATTTTAAATCTCCAGTTTACAATGTTTCTAGTTTAAAAGTTTCTCAAGTATTAACACGATTTGAAGATTCAAAGACATTAAAGTTTTAGATTAAGGTTTCAAAGCTTTAAACTTTATGAGATTTCCAGTTCTAAAAGAGTCAAAACTCTCAAGTAAAATCCTCAGTAAACAATGTCAGTTTTAACTTTGAATGTCTTGCAAGTTCCTCGATTTAAAAGTTATACATTTTACTGTGCCCTTCGGCTTTTCTTTCTTTTTGCAGAGTTGTGTTTTGGTCATTTCTCCCGTTTATCGGATTTGAATTTGACTCATTTCATTGCAGTTATTCTCTTAGGTATCTTCTGTATTTTTTATTTTCTTTTGAGAAAACCTATACAATTGTTTTCTTGTGCAGATACCTAATCTATAGCATAGCCATAACATAGCTAATCCTAATCTGCTAATAATTTAGTATTAAAATTAAAAACTCCTTTATCCAAATCTGTAAAACAATTAGTGACAAAAGCTACCATATATCTTCCATAATTATTACACAATGATTATATCTCTACAAAGAGAAAACACTCTCTAAGTCCTTTTAATGATTTCCATTGCTTCTCGTCGCTGTTTTTTGGCTTTGTCTTGTTTAGTTTTAAAATCTTGTTGAGATTTTCTTCAGTTTTGAACTTGAGATCATTTTTCACGCTCTAATTAATTTTCCCCAGAGATTATTTTGTTCCCATAATATTCAGTAACAATAAACGTGTAAGATGAAATGAGGTAAATTTCGTCTAAATTAAATGGATTTCTAGTGGGGCTGAATAGCAAGTATTTCAGTTTTTAGTCAAACAGTCTAGTTTTATATTGGGCGGTCCTATATTGGGCTAAACTTGCAAAAGTCTTGGTATGTTTGGCCGTGGTTTTTGGGTTGGATTAGTGTTTGGTTTTTTGTTGAAAACGATGTCGTTGGAATATCTTCAAGGCGCGCAATAATTTTTTAATAACTTAAATTCTAAATTCCTCTAAACCAAAGAGAGAAGAAGATCTACATAGCTCGGTACCCATGGTTTTTTCATAACTAAAACAAAAACAAGAAAATCCTGATACCAACTCTTCAAGCGGAAGCTGATAATCAAATAGTATAACATGCAGAATGCAATTTCAGTACCGTTAGAAAAATAAGAATGCTCTACTTCCAAAACCTGCCTTGTTAATTGAACTTAACTGTTTACCATCTTACCTTTCCATTGATACACTGACTATTTAATTCACTGATGTGGTACGACATAACATCTATGGATTTCTATGTGAGATATTAAATAAAAGAGATAAAATGTTTTAATTACTCATCCTAATTACTCTATTTGTTGGTTATAGATCAAAATCAATATTGGAAAATTTAGTTACATGCACTTCTTGAAGATGTCATCAGAAATCAGTGGTATACAACACTATTAAATTAAATTGCAATATGTGCATTTCCCTATGTTGCATTTGAAAATAATCGAATCAAACCATTATACAGTATACACACATAGGCAACCAATTATACAGCATGCTTGATTATATGGTTTACATATATTGCATGGTAAATAAATAGCACTGTATATAAACAATAAGTTATCTAAGTATTCAATAAAGTGATATTATTGTATGATACTTTAATCCAGCTATTGGCTTCCGTGATTCTTATGGGAACTAATAATGTGCAATATAGAATTATCGCAAAATAAATTAGTACTGTTTTTGAGATTTTGTGGGTGCTTATCTTAAAATACATTCTGTCCCGTTTTTTCTTTATTAAGAGAAGATTTTCTAATTTTAATTGGAACATGGTACATTGCAGCACTGCGATAATTACTTCATGTTGTTTTACTGAACTTAATTTTTCGATTTAGAGCATCACAGTTTGTGCAATTGGTATGCAACGTGGTGAAATTCACTTTTATCAATAGGCAGTAACATAAGTTCTATTATAGTTTCCTGAACTTAACAAAACTTTCTTCTAAGCAACAAAGTGGTTATGATAATAGATAAGGTATAATATAACATTCCACATCAAAAATCTCTGTTTCCGCAGTCTTTTGATACATTTTTTCAGTTTATTATTTGGAGTCAATTCTCATAAGATTACAATTGTAAATAGTCTTCTTCTAATTACTTTTTCTAATTTCTAAAATGGTTGGAAACTAATTACTGGAAAATACTAAAGAAATTGTGCAAAAGTCGACAAAATGAAAGTATAGATTTTTGAATCTTTTATAAAATATCATCTTCTATATAAATTTTAATCTCTTTTTGTTTTCAAATATTTTCCAGTCTAGAAAGGTCAACCTCACTATCTGGAAATTATTCGTGCAAAATGGTTTTAGACGAAATACTATTATTTTTGAAGTGATATCTGATTATTTAATGTATAATGTTTGATGATTTTTGGAAAGAGTGAGGGCATCAATCGTGAAGTTTTTTTTAGAAATGTTATTATTTTCTTTCTATAACTAGTTCTATGGTGATTTAGATGCTAATTAAGAAAAAAGTTAATCTTTTAAGACGCTTAGTGAGAACAAACGAATCTAGACCTTCTTGAAACTCGAATATTGTATCAAGATTTATAGCTAGGATGATATAGTTTAAATGAGACTTTTGTCTTTGATCTGTGCTTCTTATTAGAGGTAAAATAAGATTGATGCAAATATATATATATATATATATATATATATATATATATATATATATATATATATATTTAAATCAGTCTAACAAATGGACGTCCGTACATTACGCATTTACCATCAGTTGGACGTCCGTTGTAATTGGACGTCCGTATACCGGACGTCCGATTGTATCACCTGTTCTTTGAATTTTTTTGGGATTACTAAAGCATCCTCTATCGTTTGGTGAAAATTTGTTTTAGACGTCAAATGACTGATTTTTACCGGAGATTGTGTATACCGTAGTTCAAACGAATTCCACTAGATGCGCTAAATTCGACAAATATATACAGCTAAGTATATTGCAAACGGAAGGATCTACGTGTATAAGACGTCCGAGTCCATCACGAGACCTAGATTCTTGCTGGCAACATCGCTTTTGTATATTTCAGGATAACTTTGATATTATTCGTGCATTTGACGTCTCTTTGTCTCGGTAACAGGATACGGCTGACCTGACTGTTAACACATGTTTTGAAATATTTATTTTGCCGTTAAACGTAGTAGGAAATGGTAGAAAGTAATATTGCAATAGATACGCAAATTTTATCTAAATACAGTAAATACCTAAACAACAAATTTAGATTTCATTTTTGTTTTTGGGTTTTCGTATTCAAATATTTTATAGAAGAATAATTATCATAAATCCTGAAGTCAATAGCTTTTCGATTTTCAAGCCATACAGCTTAATTATTTCTTGCATTAGTATTACTTACTTTTTAGTCTGAAGTTTAATTAACAATATGTTGCTAAACTAAAGCAAAAGATTATTATACGCATGTGTATTGTGAATAACTACACGGTTATACACAATATATTAATGAAAACAATGTTTTGCCAGAATTTCAATCAGGGTTTCGTAAACATTATCGTTGTAAAACTACTTTATCAAAAAAAATATTTTTTTTAATGATTTAGATAAAAATAAATCCGTGCTTCTTATTCTTTTAGATTTTACAGAAGCGTTTGACGCTATTAACCATAATATAATGCTATCGATATTGCACTTCATTGGTTTTGGTGCATCATCTATATCTTTAATCGGCAACTAAATATATTAAAGATTTTAATAAGATAAAGTCTTAAACAAAGAATACAAATGGTTCACTTATTAAATGAATCGTTGAGTGTAAATCAGTTCGTGTAAACGTTCAAATCAATTACAAGTAAATTAAGGTGTGCCGCAGGGCTCATTTCTCAACCAATTTTATTTAGCGTTTATGCAAGTACTAATTTTATTTTTCTAATTATTGTTTATATACAGCTGCTACACAATTTGTTCCAACTTTGGACATAGGCCTCTCCATTCTCGTCAATTGTTTATGTTTTTTGCTGCTGCTTTCTAATGTAATCCAGCCGCCTTTTTCAAATCTTTTTATCTTTTTCTGCGTTGCGTTGTGTTCTGTTCCATTTTAACCTTACGATGTGTTATTAGCTCTAGTTAGTGTCCAGGTTTGGCAGTCGTATCTAGCGATCGGAAAAATAGATACATTGGTTGAACACTACCTTTAAATGTTGTGGCATTTTAAAATTTCTGAATATCAATTTTAATTTTCCAAACCGTACCCATACCAATCGTGTTGTTCTAATTATTCAACTACTTGATATTCTTTATTCGGCTTCAGGATTTTCTCCAGATATACGTATTCATTGACCCACTCGAAGATGCAGTCTTTATGCAGAAATTCGATATATAATCTCTATCTTTAATTGCTTCAGTGTTTGTCATTATTTTTGTTTTTTGGATGTTCATCATTAAACCTATCTTTGTAGAGGTTTTTGCTAGATACTTGATCATTGTTTGTAATTCCTTGAGTGTTGTGGTAATTAAAACTTTGTCGTATGTAAATGTAAGGCGAGTTAGTTCTTTATGTTTGTTACAAATCTTGTACAATCTAATGATCTAAATGCGCCCTACGTTGCAAGGATAAATAGCTTCGAAGATATTGTGTCCTTCGAATCGCCACACGTTTTAGTTGGTTACTACTGGTCTTTTGTTCCAATTGTATTTTCTTTTATATAGATGTTATTAGATGTTATGAATTAGTTGTCTGTATCGAGAATCTATTCTACAGTTGTTCATGGCTTGTGCTACAGCCCAAACTTCAACATAGTCGAATGAGAATATAGACAGGTGGTATTCATTTGCTTCTTTATGAGCGTTCTTACCGTAAGAAGAAGATATATTCCTTCGTGAATCAAGCTTGTTCAACTGGTCGATACGAATCCATTTTAGGCGTTAATCGGTTAATGATATTTTTATAAAAAAAAAACTTAAGATAGCAAAGAGATAGGCCGATAGTTTTCTCATTCAACTCTGTTTCACTTCTTGTGTAATAAATGTTTAATAAAACCATCTCATTTATTTTTAAAAAGAAAAAAAAATTATTTTTAGATTGCAGAATAAAACTTGCAGCCGAAAGAAACTTTTACTTCCATTGAATCAAGTCGGTGTATGGTACAGAAATCATGCAAAGATTTTATAGAAACTCCATCATTTCCATCTCAAGAAATAGATTAAGATATCTTGGAAGATTATCTGATAGCTTTTAACGTGATCTTTAATAGTTTCAATCTGTGTATTTACGGTAAATTTGGTTGCTTTTTTACTTTCATTGTTCTGTATTTTCGCTGCTTGTTTTTGTTAAATTTATTTGTAAATTTGAGTGACAAAAACATTTTGAGAGAACAGTTTTATGACAGTCTTATACTAATCTGTATGTATATTTGTTACTTTACCACTAATTATGTAGACAAATTATTTTTTTAGTTATACAATATACTTTTGTTACAAATAATTGCAAGCAGAAAACAAAAATGAAAGTTTATTAGTAAATGATAAGAGACAAATAAATATGTATTACATGCGAGGCAGGCGCGGTAAGACGAGAGATGCGAACGCCTTATGATTGTAGGCCGGCCGCGGGTTGGTAGGACATCACAATAAATGATGTCTTACTTTTTATTACATATCTTGATTAATATTTATTTAAAATTCATAAATCAAAGACCATCGTAATTGCAAAAAAACGTGGTTACAATTTCACAAGAATACATGTTTTGTCAAATGCTACAGATATTAAATGCCCGAGATAAAACGGTGTAAAGAGAAAACTAGTCGAGTTTAATTAGATTTGTGCAGTGCTTGAAACGAGAAATCTGCATAAATGTTCATTTCTCAATGTTCTCAATTTTCACTTATGCGATTTACGTGCATCAAACGGAAGCTCTTATTAAGACTTTAAAATCAATAAGAATCTCTACAAAAATATACACAATTTTGTATTACAGAGGTAGCATATATCTTCTATTTTCCAACTACGTACTTAACTCGAAATTTCTAAATAGTGCCCTTTTGCACAATAGAATTTTTTGACAAGTTGCAGTTTTAGAATCTACAGAACCAAAGCTACAATTCTATGTATTTTATACATTTTTACTTCGAAGTCCTACAAAATGTGTTTTTTGTAAGTTTCGCGGCTCCGAGCACTCTACTAACTAGTATGTCCCCATCTCTTATCTAAATATTAACTTCTTTGTTTCATCACTTATCATGTCTTCACTATAGATTTAGTTTTTCACGCTACTTTTGTTTCTGCAATTAAAAGCTTTTTTCGGTCTGTTGTTAGTTATTTCGTTTGTCTTTTCTTGCTGGCAACGCTCTTCTAGACTTTCTAATGTATACTTTCTAAACTGTCTTTTCCTTTCTATTTTGTTTATTAAATCAAGCCTTAGCACGTAAACTTCGATATACACTACCTGAGATGAAGTAGTCTATTTCATTTGGGTCGTTCCATCAAGAGAGATCCACATCTATTTTCAACTAGCTTTTATTTGAAGAAAACCTAGAATATTTCGGATTCGCCAAAATTTCATCCTAATTTGGCATTAAAGTCACTTAAGGTAATGGCTGGTTTTATCTTTTCTTCGTCTAAAGCTTTCGTTAGTTAGATGGCTTCAATTTTTTCTTCTGCGTGTGCAGATGTTAGCGCATAAACCTAAATAATCTTTAATCTGACCTTATATAGCAACTTATTCAACTATGATATAAGCGACTCTGCCGGATATGGTTTCAGATTTGACCACTTGAAATGCAAGTTCTTTCTTTATTGGGCATCTTACGCTTCCATATGCTTCGTTTGCCTCTCCCTTGTAGTAGAATGTGATTCCTATATTTAGTTCTATACATTGTTCTCCTCTTCTTTTTATTTACGAAAGCCCACTATATCCTTATTTACTTTTTTAGTTCTTCTAATTCATAACCGACGGTTTTAAGCCGAGAAAAAGGTAACATCGTTACCGAAATACGTATTGGGCAATAGTTAAATAGGTACATTGTGTAGTTCGGAGACACCATTTAAAATATTGTGTTATGATAGACCATAGTCTTTACAATCTATTACTATTGCATTAAAATATACATAATCAAGAATTTAAATATGAATTAACTCCTGAAGATAACAGCTAAACTTTATTATACTCGGCGAGAAACTTGGAGAAGCTTTCGCTGTAAGTTAGTTTTTAAATTGATATTCTTCATACAGTATCTTATTATATAGGTATTTGTATTGTAGTATTAGAAAGTATTTACCTACTAGAAAAAGATAAGATTTTGGAAGACTGAAAGACAAAATTAGCCCCAAAAAACGTGTTGGCCAATACACCTCCCAGAAAACTTCATTAACTGCTACAAAGTTTAGCACAAAATTGAATCAATATGCTAATGCATATAGCCTGTTAGCACATATGTAAAGCAAGGAAGGATTGTCATTAGCAACTAAAAAATATGAACCAAATTTCAAAATCAAATACCAAAAGGATTACAAAGATATAGGCTAATTTAACTTGATAATTCCATTCAAATCAACCAATTGTTATTGTTATTGAGATGTGTGATCCGAAGAAGAGAAAATGTGGCACAATTATTGTGGCTGCTCAAAATTTTATAGCAATTTCAAGCAAAATATTATTGTAAGAGTAAGAGGTTAAGAGATTCAAGACAGTAGAAGTTGATAAAAAGGTAATTAAAAACTTTGTCAAACTCACAATTTGCTATTGCAAGTCTAGTGACCATACAGAGACAAAACATTATAAAGGAAGTTTCTAAGTTACAAGATGGTGATATGAATTTCTCGTCGTTTGTTTATAAATTGCAGATAATCTAAATTCAATAGTAAAATGGTATTTTCTTTTGTTGCTAAATAACGTTATATCTATTCTTATATTTGAAAGGGTGTCTATAAACTACATATTTGTGTTTGACGTAACAATGCAAATACATATTTCGGAAACAAGGTTATTTTATTATTATAACCGTCTCTTCAGTGGGTACAAACAAATGAAAGCATGACGTTTAAGAAATATGTACTTCTAATACAAAAGGGACAACCATCAGCCTTGACTATTATGGGATCCATGTGTTACATAAAGATTTTGGACCTAAAAATATTTTGTTAGTTTTAAAATTAGGTACTCTTTTATTCTCTTACGTAAAATTTTATAACTTTAACTAAAATTAACGGTATTATTAAAAAAATAAATACACTGTTTACAATAATTCTTTTTGTAAAAGTTAAAATTTAAATTGTTATAAATAACACAAATTCAATTTGCTAATTTAACCATTTCACAAAGAAAAATTGAATTGGAAGTTAGTAATTAAAATTGACGAGATTATTTGTAAATTAAATGCACCGTTTAAAATATATAAGTATCGTTTTGTCAACTAGAATTAAAATAGTTGAATACAACAAACTCGATTTTCTTATTTAATCATTTTGGAAATATATTTTACCTAAAAAAATTAATCATTTGTTTCTATCTTTGCTTACAAGTAAATCTTATGTTTGCGACCACTATTAAAGATTTGAAAACTGAAAGCCATAATTAGTAGTTTCAAAAATCATTTAGACTGACTCATTAAGACAGAAATATGGAAAGTGGGCAATAAACAACGAACAAAAGGTAAATATTTTTGCGATTCATTTAGGAAAAAATATTTCAGCAACATAAAGAACAAGATGTACCTAATTTAAATGAGCCAATCCAACAAGATGAGATCAGACTTGCTTCACCTAAGGAAATAATGGCTAAAATCAAAGCTGACTTATCTAATAAATGCTGCCTGCTTTCATATTATTTAAAGTACGTTCTAGATTGTGGAAAGTTGCAGAGGTCATCATGATTCCCAAACCTGGGAAACCATCTAACGAAGTTTTATCTTACAGACCTATATCTCTACTTCCTGTAATATCGAGATAAATTACTCTTAAAAAGATTAAAGCCTATCATTGAAGAGAAAGATTTAATTCCGCCTCATTAATCTATCGGGAATCTATTCTACAGTTATTCATGGTTTGTTCCTCAGCCCAAACTTCAACACAGTCGAATGCCTTTCCAGAGTTGACCAAGTCAGAGGATATAGATAGGTGGTATTCATTTGCTTCTTTATGAGCGTGCTTTTCGTAAGGAGACGATTTGACGTACTATATTCCTTCCTTAACCCAACTTGTTCGACTGGTTGATACGAATCCATTAGGTGTTAATCGGTTATTGATATTTTTTATAAAAAACTTTTAGATTTAAGATAGCAAAGAAATACTCCGATAGTTTTTTAATTCGTCCCTATTTTCCTTCTTGTGTAACAAAATGCTTATACTTTCATGTCGTTCTAAACCTGCAAGTAATTGTAATACAATTTGTTTGATTGGTTCCTTACTGCGAATTACACATAAAGACACCAGTGAAAAGTCTACCACTCAAATATGTATATTTTCCTCGTCGCCTCGCAAGTAACACAAGCACATGTTTTGGCTTGTACGAATATACCCATATTTCATATGTTACAAAGATTCCTTTACATAAAATTTCTTTCTCACGAGATGTGAATCATATTTTGTAGAATGCATATGACGGTCATTGTTAAAATACAGCTAAATGTATTTTTTCTAGAACTGTCAAAAATTGTATATCATATATCATAACAATAAGCTACGGAAAATGGATATTTGGTAAGATTTTTGATCGCGACGGAGCCCAGATCAGAAACATCTCGTGAATGCAAATAGTTATTTGTGTATTTAGTGCGCGAAATGCTACTTTTGTGGTCAAGAATGAAAGTCTTTTCGAAAATCTCATTCGAGACCACCAAAGTCATTTCGATCACGAATTACGCACAACGTTTTTTCTGTAGCGTTATTAAAATAACCGAAAAGATCATAAAGAATAACACACGGAAATTCCTATTTTAGCGCATAGTCGACAGTTTGGTTGTTGCTACGGAAACGATATTGCTCAAATATGCATAAATTGCATAAATGCATGAAATATCTTTCGCTCTGAAGCGAAAAATATTTCGTGCACGTTGTCCAGTAAACAAAACCAATGTGGCATTTTGCATACGGATATTAATGAAAAATGTCATCATTTCTTGACAACTGCAGAAAAAAACTTTTTCCTAGCGAGTTAACGCAAACTAAGCGTACCTACTCGATGTTCAATACAATTCATGAATCTAAAGACTGACTTGGTTTAAAGTTTAAAAACCATTTTTTATCAAAATTAGAAAAAATCTTGTAGGATACGGATTAGGAAATGCGATTTTGTGTAACTCTTTAAACAATTTAATTTACGATTTTCATAATAACCGTAATTATCTTTCGACCAATAGAAAGCGAGATATCCGCGAAAAAAAATAATTTTCATGACTTTGATCTTGAATTACTTTTGAACCGAACATGATATCGATGTCGACTTTTTGCATGTTACTTATAAGTCCATATAACGGCTGTTGTGTGCAAAAATTCAGCTTAGTGCAAACTTTTCAAAAGTAAAATGCTAATGTTACTAGTCGAATTAGAAATTTTATTCCTGCGCGTTATGTACATTTTTTAGTGCATCAAATTATTTCGTAAATGAAAGAAATAGCGGGTCTCACTTTTCATGCTTGTGTTCCCGGGTTACTGAGTTTAAAAAAATGATTTATTTGAGCAACAACCTTAGTTTAGTTTTTAAAAATAGTTCTGTCGTTAGCATCTTTTAACTGGGGTAAGTAACTTATTACTAACAGTATGTGATATCTAAAGTGAACCCTCAAAAAAATAATACTGTTAATGTACTGATTTTGTTATTAGCTCTGATTATTAGATTATTATTAGCTTTCTAGCAGTTCTATTAGCAACTCTAAAATGTAAGTTATTTTAAAATTCTAAAAGTTCGCTTGAAGAAATAAAGTTCACCATCAAAGTTACAAACTAATTTAACATTATTTTTTACATATTTTACAGCTGTACTGTCCAAAAAGCATTGTACGCCCACAAGAAAAGAGTTCAATAAAGAAATAGTGGTTAATAAGTTTTACATATAGTGCAAATCTTTTGGTTTTGTTATACAGATTTAACTATTTATTATACAATATACTACTATGCGTTTAATATAATTTATGCTTTTTGAATAAAATTATTCTGAATATTATTTCTATTGGCTTGTTATCTCCGCATTCCAAAAAACATTAAAGCTTTAAAGGAACCAACTTGTAATAATAATAATGTATGAAAGGCAATAAATACACGCCAGAAAGGTTGTAAAACGATTTCGAGGGTTTATATTTGTTCTTACTTCTAAACAGAAATATCTTAGAAATGAAACTGAAACGTAGAAATCACTATAGGGAATGCTTTTAATTCTACCCGCATTTTCTTGTTGGAATATTATAAAGAACTATACATTTGAACTATGAAAATATTGATGGCATTTGACTTTTGAGTTCTTATTAAAGTACCCAAATAACAGAAAATTTTGAATAACAGAATTTCAAAAACATAACATTACAATTACATTGTGTTCTTGTATTCTTGTGTATTGTTTTTAAAATGCTAAAGTAAAAATATTTTTAAGATCTCTAACTAATTTAAATTTCAGGTAAGTTAATATTTCTTTCTTAATAATGTATCAATCAAAAAGTTTACACTTTTATTTTACAATATAAATATACCTATTTTACAAACAAATTAAATAATGATTTAGAATCAAGACTTTCTCAGGGATACCCTGAAATATAATAACATAAGAAAGAAATTCTAAAGATTCTTCCCTACTTCCATAACAATATTACGAACACCAGATTTTTAAAGCGTCGTAAATATGTCTTAACAATTCGTTTCGCCTTAAGTTCAATATCAGCGAAAAAGAATAAGACAACATACAGTACAACAGAGTAAGAAAGATCCAGATGTTTCTTTTACACCGACAACGTTGCAGGACGTCAAAATACCGAATTCCACATTAGTGTATATCTCTGGGACGTCCTTTAGTCGGAAATATTTATATGGATATACACTGGACGTTATAAGACTGTATTATGTGCGGACGTCGAATGGCGGTGTATATTAACTTCTTTATTTTTGATTTTATTAAAAATCTAACTAGCACACGTAACACTACTATGTAAAATAGTGTATATACACGAACTAAATCTTCTCTAGCGTTATTAGTTGTGGTGGACGTCTAATTACTTAGATATGAAAGGACGTCCATTTGTTAGGCAGATGTAAATATATATATATATATATATATTTGGGCATGTTAAGTAAACAATAAACAAATGCTCTTTATCTACTTAATAATTTATGTGCAGCTTGAATTAAGCTTACGTTCTTGAATGTGTATGGAGTCTACCTAGTTCATTTATTCTTTTATTAAGTATTTATTATTCGTTTATTATTCTTAAGTTCGGAAAGAGGTTAAATGGTAGAGCAGCATCAGTATATGACTGATGCTGAACTTCGCCTCGTTTTAGCTATATACTAAGAATCATGTTTTTTTTTTATTTGGGAAATAAAGACTATTATTATTATTATTATTATTATTATTATATCTACAACCCTACAAGTAGAGTAAGAGAGAATTTTAACTTTGGATGATTATTCCAAAACAAACTAAGTCTTCTCAAATAATGTTCTTATAACCCTTATAAAGTTTTTAAGTTTTATAACCCTCTGTCACTGATTTTTTCCACAATCTAATTCAAATAATTCATACATGATTAAAACTTTTTCAATTACATTTACCACATTACATGTACACATGTATTTTTAAGACCCTTTAAGTCATTAATTATATAGAGAAGGTGGAGAAACAATTGCATTACACTTATTATTATAACTTAATGTAGCGTAAGCTTTGTTTTTAATGAAGACATAAGTTTCACAAAATAATAACAATTTACACTAGTCATTCTAATGAAATACATATTATATCTTTTCTTCCAGGACAAGCCAGATATATTTGGAGCCTACAAATTGGACAGATTAGCAACCCATCTTCGTATTGTCAACAGTACATACGAATTTACAAGTGCTAATCGTATATACGTTGCTGAACAAATTCCTCTAAGAGAATGCGTCATATCTCTATTTGGAGATGAACTCCACAAGGCTAATTTTCAAACCGATCCGGAATTAGTAAGAAAAGAAATCAATCAATGGGTTGAAACGCATACCCATGACATGATAAAAGATTTACTTCCGCTTGGAACAATCGATACGCAAACAAATTTGGTTTTAGTAAACGCTGCCTACTTCAAAGGAAAATGGGAAAACAAATTTGATCCAAACAAGACTAAACCTGAAGTGTTTTATATTTCTCCTTCCAAGCAAACGATTGTTGATATGATGAACATTGACGCTACTTTTAATTACGGTGGGTTAGGTAGTTAGTATTTTTTGTGTTGCAGACTGATTTTAATTTTTGTTATTATCATTTTAGATGTATCAGAAACTTTAATGGCACACATACTAGAATTACCTTATGAAGGAGAAGATATTAGTATGTATATCCTTCTTCCACCTTTTTCCAAAGAAGATGGTATTGAGACTGTATTAAAGAAGTTAACGTTGGAAAACTTTCAGAAAGTTGTAAATGGCTCCCTTTCACCCCGACAAGTTGAAGTTTCCCTTCCAAAATTCGGTCTTGAACATACTATAGAACTTGTGCCGGTAAGTATTTATCATCACATATAACAGAAGTTTGAAAAAATAAAGATAGAATGGAATTTGTTAAAAGTTAATAGCATGTTGTAAAATGAGTAAGGTCAAAATAAATAGACCGATTGCGATAATCCAAAACTGGAGCAGTTTTAAAGAACATTTTGATTCCAGACTATATTTCTAAGCTAGTCTAGCAAAGATACTGTTATACATGTTGGAAGTTCTGTAGAATCCTAGTAAACTCTAAACGAGTGCAAATACTTGGAAAATGATTCTAAACCTCCATCACGATTATTATTATTATACTATTCACAAAAAATGGTAGTCAAAAGAATCATTTTGAAATTCTTGTAATGTTTGAGCCATAAATTGAAAAGATTAGAACCCATAGATTATAATACAACAGGGAATACACAATTTAGTATTTAAATTTATCAGACCAATACCATTTAATTCTATCAGATCAATATTATTTTTTGTATTCTAAAATTAACATGTAATAAGATATTTGGCAGTATATTGGAATTGCGCTATTAGAATTACATTTGGCAGTATATATTGCGCTATTAGAATTACAACAAAATTAACTAAATAATCAAAAAAGAAAATGGAGACATATTTTCCTAGAAATTTTTGGTCCAAAATGAAATTAAAATAGTTATGAAGAACTCTTACTAAGAATTTCTGAAACCTAGAGTTCCTAAATGAAAACTTCTCACTGTGTTATTTTAGAGTTAGGACACGGATGTCAAAATCTATCTCTTTCTAGGCCAAAACTAAGCTGTCTGAAACAGAGATACTTTTTTTCTCTCTTTTTACTTTAGTGACAACATTCAGCAGCTGTCAGGTATACATTTTAGGTTATGCTGTCATGTTTATTTTTATGAATGTAAAATTTTTTAATGTGTACATTATCATTTATTTATTGTTTGTAGAGAATTTTTAAAACTACTATAGTATATACATCAATTTTACGACAGTTTTTAATAAGGTATTAATTGTACCAAATTTCAGATTTATATAAATGTCATACTGACAGTTTAATTTATTAAACCAATTTTCATGATTGCCAACCTTCTGATAAATATCTTCAAAATATGAAATGTCACTAGGAAAATTTGACAAGCGTGACTTAACTCTAAATAACACACAGCTCAGTTCATATTTAGGAACCCTACTGAAACCCACTATGTCAAATTTGGATAAGAACAAATTTCATTTTTGTACTTTGCGTTCACAATGGGCTTATTGTGACACCGAAAACGATTTCATAATAGAGGCTATTATAACATCGTTTTTGGAGACTATTTGTTTTGTAAGATTGGTAACATTTGTTTTATATTACAGATAAACACATTTAATCTTGACACATTCTAACCTCACAAAACGCGAAATGTCATTTTATAGTGTTACCACATGTTAAACGCAAAAATCACTAGATTGTAATGCAATGCTTTTAATAGCTTGAATTTACAATTTCTATAAAATTAATGGCGCAAAGTACAAAAAATAGTATATTATACTTGTTTTATAAGACGTATTGTAGCACTCGTTCCTTTGGAACACTCCTCGCTTCTCTCGTTGTGTACCAAACAACTCATGCTACAATAGACCGTCTTATACAACTCGTATAATAATATACTATTGTCTACTGCAGGTCTTGACCACTTCATTCATTACAATAACATAAGAAATAAAGTTTGAAACCTACCTTTAAATGTAGTACTAAGATATATAAATTGGTAGTAGTAGATGAGATTTTTAGTTTGAACTCTAATGTTGTTTATATATCTATTCTTTTTAATTGAATGTCCTTGTTGTTTATATGGTATAATATATCATTGATGACCATGTGCACCAAAACCACTTAACTTTAAGTAGAACCTGTAGAACTAGTTTCCATAAATATTTTTGTTGAGTCAATACAAAGACAAAGCAGAGATCTGCTTACAGTTAAATGGATTTGGTCTAATGAGTCGTCATAGACTATAAGTAATTGCAATACTCACGATTGGGGTTAATACTATTCTAGTGAGTTTAGTAAATTTGAGTTGTATTAACCAATAGAACTTGCTATTAACATTTAACAAGAATTTGTGTGTGTAGAATGTAGAATTTGATCACCTGTACATACATTTTTACCTTTTGCACTGAAGCCTATGCATTCGCACTTGCTGTTAATTTCTAAGATTTAACTATAAGTATGTATATTTTAAACTACCTTTCTATTACTATTACTGAATTAATTATTATTGATGATTGGAGAAAGTCCATACCTATCTGAATTCTTATTTTTCACTGAATGTTCATTAAGGTCATTAAAAATTGAATAACTATTGTTATAAAAGGCATAGATTAATATTAAAATAAAAAAAAGTTCATTTTGGATATACTTAAATTACATCATATATCATACAATATCTCTTAGTTGTCAGTTAGATTGAATATAACTTTCCTAATAGATTCTTGAACGTATGGGTGTTGGAAATCTCTTTCGACAAGATTCTGACTTTTCTGTGTTAACCAATTCAAAAGCACTATCAGTTGGTGAAGGTATACACAAAGCAAAAATTGATGTATCTGAAGAAGGTACAAGAGCAGCAGCTGCTACAACATTAGTTACATGGAGAATAATGGAAGAAGAAAGCGAATCACCTGTTCAATTTAAATGCGACAGACCTTTTATTTTTGTTATTTATAATAAAGCTATGCATACAGTTTTATTCACAGGAATACTGAGAACCCCAGAATAAAATTTTGTGTTTTTCTTTTCTTTTTAAGAAAAAAAGATTGATTCGTAATATAATGTAATAATAAGTAATAAGTGTATATTAATGATTACCGATACGATATACCTAACCATCCAACTAAACGAAACTTAAGTGAATCTTAATACTATGTTGTATATAGTACTGTAACAATTTTTATACAGAATAAATTATTATTTTTTATGTTTGGTGTTGGATAATTATTTTTGTGTGTTGAAACATCATTCCTTGAATTTATAAGACAACACACTAATCAACACTAATCAACACTTTTAACACATACACATATAGAGCCGTATGAATAAACTGAAGTAAATGCTTTGACTTCTATTAGTAAAAGAAAAAAGATATGATTTTTAATTAGTAAGATGGAGATCAACTTATAGTAGAAGCATTTGCTACATTTTATGCATATATGGGAGAATCTTTTGTGCTACAACTACTATTTTGTGCACTTGAATTGGGTTAATACTATAACATTTAGTATCTATTTTAAATTCTTATTTTTTGGAAATTTTTACTGGTATGACAATAGTTACTTCCTAAAGTAACCAATGGCACAAGTCAGATAAATACACAAACACCAACTAGCACTAGATGATTACCTAATAGACTACAGACACTTTTGATATGTGAAATTAACTTTAACATGTAATACAAATATGTAAATATATAAAAAAATATTTCTGTTACAAAATTCTAATTGATTAAAATAAACATTTCTTAAACTCTTAACACTGCACCTATCTAATAGTAAACAACTTGTAATGTGTTGTACATAAATCGGCCAGCTTGGCTTATTTTATTTGGTTGCTTTTTGATAATACAATAGTGTGTTTTCCTGCAACATAAAAAATTGTAAATAATTTAAATTTCCTGTCTCTTTAAAAATATATTGTGTACCTAACTGGGGTGCTGGTTTTACTACTATTGTCTTCTTCACCTTTCCGTAAGTAACTTTTAAAATCTTATTAATGATACTGTCGCTTCTTAAATATGCAAATCTGGAATTATAAGAGACAAACCCAATGGAATAAGTAAATATTTATTTATTTTTAGGTTTTGGAAAAAATTGGAGTTGGAGATCTTTTTACTGGTTCTTCAAATCTTTCAGTACTAGCAGTTAACAATGATGTCAAACTAGGAAAGGCATTACATAAAGCAAAAATTGAAGTTAATGAAGAGGGAACCAAAGCAGCAGCTGCTACAACATTCATTTCCTTCAGATCTAGTAGACCGTTAGAACCAGTACAGTTTAAATGTAATCATCCGTTTATTTATCTCATTTTTGATAAAACGGACCAATCTATTCTATTTACTGGTGTGTTTAGAAGACCATATTAAGTGTTTATTTTTTAGTATTTTGTTATAGCTTTATGTATACCTATCCAGTGTTATATTTATATTTAATTATAAATTAATTTTAAATATTGTATTGTTAAATAGTATGTTTAAATAAACAATTTTTATAATATGTCTAAGTTTATTTTGATTTTTATTCCACATTTATATACCAAGTGCTGAATCAACCAATATCACACGGTAGATTTTAAAGATTTATGCCTATTTGTTTTCCATTCATTTAGGGGCCATTCATTAATTACGTAAGGATGATTTTGGCCATTTTTGACCCCCCTACCCCCATGTAAGGGCACGTAAGATTTCTCGGACTCACCCTCACCCTTCTTACGTAAGATTTTATCTGGTTTTAGAAATGGATCCATTGCACTGAAACTCATAATTTGAAGTAAATCAAAGGTTTTTATTTTTTAGAAGATAATTTTAGTTATACCATTATATTATTATTAGATTTAGATTATGACTATATCATTATTAGATAATTATCTAGTCTTTGGAGAATCTACTTTATAATTAAATATTCATCAAACTATGTTAAAAATCGCTTATTTCGACTTATAAAATCTTACGTAAGAATGACTTTGACCCCCCTCCCCCCCGAGATAAGGGCATGTAGAGATTTTGAGAACTCCCCCTCGAGATCCTTATGTAATTAATGAATGGCCCCTTATGCCTAAATAGTTATTTAAGTTATAAGTCCTGGAAATAGAATTTTACAATCGAGTAAGATGTTACGGACAAGGCAACGAAGGAGCCAAATCCAGAACATCCAAACGAGACTGTAAGAACATTTCCAGGACGTATGACGTAATGCGTTTTTTTTCATATTACAATTATTGGATTATTGGTTTAATTTAAAAAACTATACAAAATAAATTTCCGAATTTAAAATATGAACATCTATGAAAAACGAGCATCTATGGCAACTATTAGTTGAATTCAAAACATAGACATCTATGAAGAATGAGTCTCCATGGTAACTGAATACAAAATCATTGTTCAGTTGATTTATTTTATTTAAATCAGGAAAAATCTTTATTTCATACTGTGTCACATTTGTCAGTTTTACATCAAACTTTTTAGTCCAGAACATGCGATTTTATGGTCTAGTATGACTGTAAAATTTTTTATTACAGTCTAGTATGACTGTAGAAGATTTTACAGTCTAGTATGACTGTAGAAGATTTTACAGTCTAGTATGACTGTAAAAATCTTTACCGGACTTAATACAATCAATCAACTGTACAATGTTTTAGTATGTAATCAGTTACCATGGACACTCGTTCTTCATAGATGTCCATATTTTGCATTCGAAAATTTATTTTATATAATTTTTTTAAATTAAACCAATAATCCAATAATTGCATTATGAAATAAAACGCATTACGTCATACGTCCTGGAAATGGTCTTACAGTCTCGTTTCGATGTTCCGGACTCGACTCTTTCGTCGCCTTGTCCGTAACATCTTACTCGACTGTAAAATTCCATTTCCAGGACTTATAACGTAAATTACTATTACAGTCATACTAGACTGATAATAACCAAAGCATTGAGTTCAACTATGAGATGGTATCAACATCACAAGAGTGACAAGGAATAATTTTATTAAAGAAATAAAAAGTCAGCTAATGAACACCTCCAAATGGAAAATTGCTTGAAAATACTAGTAAACGTTTTAGCAGTAAGAAATGTTTCCAGCCATATTTTTCGAATGCATTCCACTGCAGGCATTGCAGTGACACAAGATCTCTCGCACATATATTAGGGTAATGTAGCTATGGAGAAACATCAAGAATCAACAACAAAATCATAATGAGGTCAGATGATGCCTTGCTTCCTTTTTAAAAGATATAGAATTTCTGAAGATGCTAGTTCCCGGCAAATAGACACACAGTTTGAAAAGTGTTTAATTCAATCATAAGAATTTCGAAATGAAAAACTAATTAAGTGTTGGTAGAACTCCGGTTTGTATTTAGATTTTCATGTGTGGGCAAAGGAAATAGCGAATAGCAATTATTATTATTATACATAATTTATTGCATACTTGCCATAAGAACCTTCTTTTTGCTGGGTAAAAGGTTTTAAAATTAATTGAGATTTTGTCATTCTTACATTTAAAGCTATCTTTCGGTATATTGCTATATTCGCTTTTCTTTTCCATGTGGGAAACTTAAACCCAAAGCAAAGTTTTACCAACACTGCATCTACATACAATCTAACAATTTTTTTATTTATTTAGCCTATGCAATTGTTACTGGGGAGCTCTGTAGTAACTTAACTACAAATACTGTTTGACCAGTACTCATAGCATTAGGCCATGCAACCGATTAATCCAACAATAATATTCTACAAATCTAAAATAAAGTGTCAAATATTTAAATAAATCGTTTATTTTTTGGGGCTAAAGAGACTTTAGTAAATATATTGGTTTAGAAAAAAATTGACTTATCAAGATCGATAATACACATATCAAAGGTATAGTTGCTACATTACTAAAACATTCGGTGGCTATCTTAAGAAACCATCTGTTTGACATTAGAAAGGCTGGCAATTAGTTTAGTTGGTAACATATATATTTAAGTCTATTGTGCTATCTGAAGAGCATTTTAGTCTCGATCAGAGGGACATGATTTCAAATCTTGATTACGACTGAGTTCACAAAACTTAGTACAATCTGAGCTCATTAGGATAAGATATGAAAGTGGTATAAGTGATAAAGCATGAGGGAGCATAATGTATTTGCTACAATAGCTCTATTACCTCCGTGGCACTCCCACAAGACTTTCTGTGGAACCCTGACACTGCAGATGTAGTAAAAGGGGAATGAATTAACGTATATATATATATATATATATATCTATATATGTTAGTTAATATAATATATCTTGAAAGTATACACCACCTGTTGCACAAACATCTCACACGCGTGCCTTTCAATGTGGCTGGTTTCAATGAAACTGTTGTTGCCAATAGGTTACGTATTTGTATGCTTTCAAGAGATGCTTGCAGTATAGTGTAAATATAGGTTGTTCTTATAAAATATTTATATTATATTTTATTATTTATATTAATATCTTAATTATATTTATTTATAATAGATTAATTTGCAGCTTTACAATATACTCTGTATCTTTTAGCTAAATCTATGTTAAAGGTAAGTCATTTAATAAACAATTTCACACATAAAATGTATAAGTTTTCTAGTTCTAGTAACATTGAGATGTCTGGACATAACTTTTTTTATTTAATCTTTTCTTTTAATAAAAGTTTTTTGCTTTCGGATCATTGTGTTTTGACACTAATTTTTTTTTTGTATTTAACGCCTACACTACGGGGGAACCAACATCTAAGGTCATCTGTCCCCCATCTAACATGCAACACGAATACACACATCCATAGTTGAGGTGACGGAATTTTCCAATTAGAAAAATCCCGCTGCACCAAGTGAGATTCGAACCCACGACCCTTGGAACACTAGTGATGCACTAACACCACTCGTCCACCGCCGGCCCTTTTGACACTATTAATTAATTGTTTGCAGAATTTTGAAGTGATTCACACTTTTGCATCAGCTTTTTAGTCAAAACTACCGATACTCCTGTGTTTTTCTTGTCATTTACTTTTTTCTTTGCTTAAATTTATTAACTTTTAATCTCTGAGTATATTTAATTACTTGGTAAAAACCAGGGATTAGGACTGCTACAGTAAATGTTTATTTATTGGCGCATTTAATTTACAAGCCTTTCAGGCTTTATCATATTTTTTATAGGTGTTTCTTTACTTCGATATCTATTAGTTGTAATGGTTTATTTTGAAATTAAACTTTTTTTAAAAATTTTTGTAGAGTTTGTTAGTAAAGCGTAATTGTAATAATTAAGTCATCTTTAATATGTACTGCATTTTTAAGTCTGCAGTTGTTTTTTATTACATTTTATTGTTGTAAATTACTATTTTGTTTATTTTATAACCTAGCGTGTTATTATTAGTTACATTTAACATTTTGATTTTATATTATTTGCTTCTTTGCATCTATTTTATAGTATTTTATTAAACTTTTATGGTAAGTTTAACCCAATGGACTCTTTCGGTCTATCTATCTAGGTTTTAATTTCGTATTGATCTTTTGAGTTGCATCATTATTCCGGTTATGATAAGTTGGTATTTACCTATTTAGTAAGTTAATTGTGTCTTTCAGTTTCAGCCTAAGCTGACCCCACACTTTCCATAGTGGTATCACTCTTTATAGATTAAATAATGAAGTTGAGTTGTGGTATTGGTCACTCTTTTTTTTATCCCTTTAATGTAAGAAATAATTACATTTACAGTCCCGGTCAGTTTTCTCAGGAAAAATTACATGAATAAACTACAGACCGATTTAAAGCGATTTTGAAAATTACGGTTATAGGTGTTGCCTATCTATGCGCATGTATAATAGAATTAAAACCTAAAATGATGAAAATTTTCAAAATCGCTTTAAATTGGTCTGTATTGTTTTTTCGTATTCATCGAGTAAAAATAAGCATTTTTTTAATCTTATCATTTTTTTTTCTATATGACACCATTTTTGATGAAAAAAATGATAAACTTTCAAAAATGGCAAATTGTTTTTCTCAATTTTGCTCGAAACTGAAGCACTCTAGGAAGAAAACGCAGTGGACAAAATTTATGTATTCTTTGACGAAGAATGCGATGCCATAAAAAACATTACAAAAAATATTTCTTTTTCTAATTTCTTCAACTTTTAAAATTCTTTTTGAAACTGGATACGTGTTTACCCTGTTTTAGAGGTGAAATATAGAATTTTTCATATAGGAGCCAGATGACATTCGAAAGTAGAAGTGTCAAGCTTTAAAATGAGCCCCCGCTGGCCTTTCTAAGTTGCGCCAATTTTTGAGCGCCCTAGCTGGTGGTTGAGTTCAGAAAAAATGACCCAAATATATTTTTTATTTGAATAAATATTGTTCAAAAGTACTGTTGATTTCATATTAATCTGGACAGCAAGGGTAATATGATGCTATATTTTAGTATTTTTTTTAAACATTAGAAAATTCTTCACATGTATAATTCAGATTGTTTGCTGATAAAATTTCAATATTTAGTCTAGATTTATAATTGCTCTAAAAATCATTAATCAAGGAAATCTCTCTTCCCAAGTAGCGATTTTACATGAAAATTATGTAAATTTCCCATGCCGCAAATTACATCCTCATGAATTTCAAGGGGAAAAATGTAGTACGTAAAACAAGATCTAAATTCCACGTGACATACAGAATGTCCGTATTTTTGCATTCTTTCTACATGCCAAAGTGATGTATAAAGATGATCAAAAAAGGATGTATTTATTACATGTTACTATATATTTCTTTTGTTTTGGAATTAAAAGCAATGCTCAGCAAAAATGCACCTTACATCTGTTTTTGAAGATTCCACTTTCAAATAATATTAGTCAAATTAGTTTATTTAACAAAAACGTATGTACAATACTGAAATATTAATTTAAAAATACTGCATCAACTGTGTAGTCGAAAAGAGAACGTTGTCTTATTAGTATAAAACAAGAACAACTTAGATAAAGAACATTGTTAAAAACGTATGGCCATCCGAACATGCGAACAAGCGAGAACGCACCAACGCGCTACAATACTTAATTATTATTAATACTTTATTAATTAATTTACAGGAAAAATAATTAAGATAATTAATTATCTTATAATAATATCTTAATATAAATAATTATTATTAAACACAGGCAACAAACCTGTAACAATACTAACAGTAACAATACATGGACGTTATAGTTCCAAATTGTCACTGTTTGGATTGTAGTTAATATACACAAAAATCCTGAACTGGAGCACTAGAGTTGATGAAATTTAAGATTTTTAAAGATTAATTTTTCTGAATTCGTCTTAAATGTCGAGAAATATAAATTTCTTACCTCATTCCATCGCACTAAAAATAAGACTAAACATTTTGCCAGTGACACTATGTAAAGAATTTATAAATTAAATGTGTTCAATTATTCACCCACCCATCAAAAGCATGTGAAGGTTATGGTAATGACGAAGACATAAAAAGGATGTATTTTTTACGTACTAATTATAACGAGCTATTTATACCGCGGGGCACGTAAATTATTATATGCCATTGAGCATGGCTTTGGAATATTAACTATGACATGAAAAGAAAATTAGAGGCACGTAACTTTCATATGAATGCCTATTCCAGCGCTACTTGGGTTGCGACAGCGGAATTTGTACCGGGTACACCCAGCAAATTCCAATAGCATTTTTAAATCTTCCTTTTAAATGTGTTACGCTTGAAAGTGTTTATACATTTGCACGATTTTTACGATTTTGTATTCTTCTATTCATTAATTGTTCCTACATAAACAATATGTATTCACGCGTTGAACTTCATCAAACAGTTTGTAATCACCAACAAAAGCTTGAAGCTTTTCTGTGACAGTCTACAATTTTCAAAATTTCTTTCTAGCTTATGTTACGTTTCAGCAATGGCTCTTTAAAAAACACCAGTGCAATAATTTCTAATAACAGTACGAGAAGTACATGCCACCGGGAGAGCAGTATCGCAGCAGTAGGTACATGTTAATTGAGTAGTACGAATGTATTGCAAAACAGTACTGTACTGCCCAAAGCAGTACGTCTGGTCACCCTATTGTTATTCATTCACTCAACGTAAGAATTTACTAGAGTGTAAGAAACTTCCAGAAACAGAAATATTTTTTTATCGTTTATGAGTTTATTATCTTAAAAAAGTTTGTTATAGAACAGTTTTCTATTCGCTAATGTAATGTGCGTTGCCTAATATAGTTCACATTTTTAGAGACAAAACGAATTAAAATGTTTGTAATAACCATTCAATTCATATGATTTATTCTACTTTGGGTAAATAATTAGTTTACATTCAATGGGTATGAAAGATATTTGTTTTAGATTAGAATATTAATCTTAATTAAAAAGCATGTTAGGCTGCCTAGCGTGGTTTTTGCATGCCCAGCCTAGGCATCGTTACAAATATTCTAAATTCGTAAATGAATCTATGACATGAAACTCATGTCACTTGTCAGTTTATATCATGTTTTCAAGTTAAAAGCGAAATTGTATGAGGGCCTAAAATAAAAATTGCCCATTGAACAGTATTTTTTCAGAGTAAAACTTCTAAGTTTTACTGAAGTCTTATGGATGTTCATCAATTAAAAACGTCCTTTCTTTTCTAGTCCTGAAGTTTCGAAGACGTACGTTCTTTTGACTAGAACAATCTGTGCACCATTTGTTCTAAATGGGTTGTATATGAATACTTGTACGAATACTTGGGGAGCTGAGTGAGATGTATCGTTTTCAGTAAATCAGCAGGGTCTTCACTCCATTATAGCTTCAGCAGTTGAGTTTTTCTACCCAGCTCTTCAATTATCCATTGTGCCTAAGCTAAATATTCGGGGCCGGCAAAACTTTTCCATCTTACTACTCATACTACTTTGATGTTGAGGCCATTAATCAAATAAGAAAATGTTTTTTTAAATCAAATGTAAGAAATATCTATTAACATCCTTTAAGTTTCAAGGATGTGTAACAAAATTGAATATTTTCTAGAGCAATAATTTTATAGGAATCTACACTTATATAAGTACTTGAACGTTTGTCCAAACTTTTTTGGCATTTCTATTTTGGCTTAAGTAACTATTAGTTAATTTTTAGCATTTTAGCTAAAGTGCATGATTCTGCACCATAACAAATTGTTGGAACAACACACATAAATAATCACTAAAACATTTTAAATATGAATAATTATGTTTTAGCGACAAATATTTTTTTCCAACCTACGTATATCCTTCTTGTCTTGTCCATTTATCAAATGAAAGAGCTATCGCCCCAGATGAATTATGTCTTTGTCATATTTTATAGTGTTATTTTTATTGTTATACGTATCTTGCGTTTTTCTGCTCTCCTGATATAAGTTTATTATCATCTGTTTTTAGCATTATACTGGTTTCGCTGAACAAATTGACGTCATCTGCGAAATTTACACATGATAATCGGTTATTAGCTATTTGCATTCCCATTAGTTGTTTTTTTAAGAATTGTTCCGGGATAACTAAGAACCGAATGGAGATCGAGAGTCTACACCTAGACTATACGTCTTTACCTCTATTTTCTTTCCTTTCTTAAATAGTAGAGCCCCAGTAGCACACAATAATTAAAAGATTAGAAAAATATTTATAGAATATTGAAAGTGAGATATATTGATATGCAGATTAAAGAAATGTGTTATTTGTGTGTAATGTTTACAAACAAATATTTTATTACTATTGTAACGTTCTTTTTAAAAATAATAACAAAAGTGCTGTTTAAATCGTCTATTAATAAGAAATATTTATTTCCAAACACTAATGAATACACTATAAATTAACGCTATGATTATAAACCATTAAAACTATTATTTACAGACTATGAATTTCTAATATAACATTTATCTTTACAGTTACTATTTATTTCGTGAAACACAGTTAATGACTCGCTGTTGACTGACTCCTTTTTATCCGCAAAGTCGCTTTTATACCACCATACAAATCTTCTAGAAATCGCTCGAACATACCGGTATATTGCTAGAATAACCGCGTCTATTTCACAGGCTTCGTGCGATGAGTAATGCTCTCGATTGCTGTAGAATTTTCCATTTGTTGTTCGAGAAGAAGTTCTTTCTTTTTCTCTCTTGTTACACTGCCCCCCTCTTCAAGTCTGTTCTGTCCCAGAACAGGTTTTATGCTCTGGTTCCTGTAGAACGGGTCATGACGATAGCGACAGTCTTCACCTCGACTACACGTTCCATTACGGTAGAAGTAACAGTCTACACTCTTCGTTGGCCTTAATGCGGGCTGTGGGTCAAAATTGCAGACGAAGATCTTGATGTCCGTACCTCTAAAGACGACTTCCAGCATGTTTCTAACGATTCTCCAATCCAGCTGGTCCCGCCCACAGCCGAGTTTGGGAACTGCCAATTTGTTAATACCACTGGTAAGCAACTCGATCCTCAAATTCCATAATGCCCTCCACAAGTCGGCGTAACTCGGTTTCTGGTAGTAAAACTGCTTGGTTACCAAGTAGTAAATGGATCGGTCATGATCAGGCAAGCGTAAGGATTTACCAACAGAGGGATTTTGTTCTCGAAGTTCATTCAACCGTCCAAATTTATTTCTAAACACTACTGCGATCCCCCTGGACATACGGAGATCCTGGGAGACACAGTGGGCAATGGAATAATCACCAGGGACCCGGAAGAGATCTTGTTGCATCTCAGTCGTGACTCCGAATCGCGCTTTTCTAGTTCCAGAAAACGCAGACATAAATTCTCTGAAGGTTGGCTGATCATCTCCAGGCGTTACGGTATTGATAGCCACCTCAGCTTCATCTTCCCGATCCGGGACTGCGTCATTATTTCCCTCATAGTGCGCCAGACGATTGGAGTGTACCACCTTTGGTTTCCCTCTTGGCAATTTCTGGATGCGATAAATCAAGTCATTTATTCGTTTCTTCACCTGGTATGGGCCCTCCCAATTCCGATGTAACTTTGGAGAATAGCCACGACGTCTTTGCGGGTTGTATAACCAGACAAGCTCTCCAGGTTGAAACCCTCCTTCTTGGGCTCTCACATCGTACGTAGCCTTCATCCGGTCACTCGCGATTCGACTATTATTTCGGGTTCGGTCGTGAATATCCTCCAACTTCTTCTTTAAGTTGATGACATAATCATTACCGGCTACCTCCTGCTCTATAGGTGGAGACCCAAATTCCAGATCACACGGTAACCGTAACTCGCGTCCAAACATCACAGACGCTGGTGACTGACCGGTTGTTTCGTGGACCGATGCACGATAAGCCATCAGGAACAGATGCAGGTATTGGTCCCAGTCTCGTTAATGATCGGAGACGACCTTGGCCAAATATTTGCCCATTGTCCGATTCATACGTTCTACCATTCCATCGGACTGCGGATGTAACGGTGTGGTCCGAGTCTTGCGAATGCCCAACAATCAACAGACTTCTCCAAATAGTACAGACTCAAAGTTGCGGCCTTGATCCGAATGCAGCTCCATGGGCACTCCGAAGCGACTGAAAAACTCTTTGACTAGTACGTCAGCAACAGTCGCAGCTTCCTGGTTTGGTAGGGCATATGCTTCTGGCCATTTGGTAAAGTAGTCCATTGCCACTAATATGTATTTATTCCCATCGTCGGTTTCGGGAAATGGTCCGGCAATATCTATAGCTATTCTTTCCAGAGGAGTACCCACATTGTACTGCCTCATAGGTGCTCTTTGTTTCCCCAAGGGTCCGTTACCAGTGGCACATATTTCACATTTACGGCACCACTCCTTCACGTCTTCTTTACAGTTGACCCAATAAAAACGCTCCCTAACTTTCTCCAAAGTCTTTTTCACACCGAAGTGTCCTCCTGAGGCACCGTCATGGAGATGTCGCAACACTGTAGCCACTCGGCTTCTTGGAACCACGAACTGAGACCTAATGGTGGTGCCATCTTCACTCTCCAGTACTCGCTTCAGGAGATTGTCTTCCACCTTCAAGGACTCCCATTGGGCCCAATATGCTTTGAGCGTTCTGTTGAAAGGGCTGACGGCCTCCCAGGCAGGCCTTTCTCCCACGCGCTTCCATTCCAGTACCATTTTTAGTTCGGGATCAGCCTCCTGCTGTCGTTGCAATTCTTCCGGCAACCAATTGTCGTTGACGATGGTAGTCCTTAATACTTAGCAAACCCTCTCTTCCAAACGAGAGCAATGACGGCAGTCCGTTGGACAGGGTCTTCTTGAAAGAGCATCGGCATTTCGATGACTAGTGCCCGCTCGATGTTCTGTGTCAAAGTCGTATCCTTGTAATCGTTCGATCCACCTTGCGACCTGGCCTTCAGGATTACGGAATTGTAGAAGCCATTTCAACGCTGCATGGTCCGTCCTCAATAAAAACTTCCGTCCGTACAAGTATTTGTAGAAGTGCTCAACGGACTTCACGACGGCCAATAGTTCTTTTCTGGTCACACAATAATTCCTTTCGGCGTTCGACAAAACCTTACTAAAATAGCCGATGACCTTTTCTTGTCCATCCTGTATCTGAGAAAGTACACCCCCAATGGCCAGATTACTTGCATCTGTGTCAAGTATGAATTTCCCTTCTGTCCGTGGATAGCTTAATATTGGTGCTGTTGTCAGGGCACGCTTCAACTGTTGGAAAGCTGTTTCACACTCTCCGCTCCAAACATACTCGCGCCCATCTTCAGTTAACCTTGTCAGAGGTTTCGCTATATTGGCAAACCCAGGAACGAAACGCTTGTAGTAGGTACATAACCCAAGAAAACTACGAACTTGGTGTTTATCTTTCGGTGTTGGCCACTCTTGAACTGCACGAATCTTATCGGGGTCGGCTGCCACTCCATTTTGTGATACGACGTGCCCGAGATATTTCACTTCCTTTCTGAATATGTGGCACTTTTTCGGACTCAGTCTCAGATTGGCTCCACGTAGTCTTCGGAACACTTCCTCTAGATTTTTCAAATGTTCGTTGAATGATTTTCCGACTACAATCACATCATCTAGGTATACCAGGCAGGTCTTCCACGACAGCCCTCTCAGGATGGTCTCCATTAGACGCTCAAAGGTAGCCGGAGCGTTACATAGACCGAAAGGCATAACTGTAAACTGCCATAGTCCGGAACCAATAGTGAACGCGGTCTTCTCCCGGTCTTCAGGTTCCATTTCAACTTGCCAATAACCACTCTTCAAGTCCAAAGTCGAAAACCATCGCGAACCAGACAGGGTATCTAACGTGTCGTCGATGCGTGGTAAGGGATAGCTGTCTTTCTTGATCACGTTATTGAGCTGCCGATAGTCCACACAAAATCTCGTTGACCCGTCCTTCTTACTGACCAGGACCACCGGTGACGCCCATGGACTGCTGGATGGCTCGATGACCCCTTGTTCTTCCATATCGGTAATAATCTTCTCGGCTTCTGCTCGCCTTGCTAGAGGTAGACGCCTCGGCTGCTGACGGACAGGCATAGAGTTGCCTGTATTGATTTTATGTTTTACTATATCTGTTCGTCCCTTCTGGCTATCGTCAAGAGCGAAGATATCTTGGTATCGGTGAACCAAACCCTGTACCTCTTTCACTTCCATTCTGTTAAGGTCTTCGCACGAACTAGTAACCATACCCACTAATTTACCACCATGGTCTTTGGGCGCTGGTTTTGGAACATCAGCCATACACCTGGCTACTCGGAATACTGGCACACACGGTCCCACAAGGGTACTCTTCTTCAATGTCACCGGATCCACATTAACGTTCATAATTCTCACCGGTACTGTCTTTCCAACCTTGATCAGCGCTTTTCCCACCAGTATACCACTATGGATCTTCTTATCACAGACAGGCTCCATCATTCGCACACATCCTACCCGAAGATCTCCATCCAAACCTGCCTCGACAACCATCTCGCTTTGACCCGGCAATATCACATCTTCAGTCAGCAAAACCCTTACAACCGGATCTTCTCGTGGGTGCAACGGAAGTTCTTCGTTACCGACCTTCAAAACACCCTCTTTCAAATCCAACGTAAAACCAAATTTTCTCAGGAGGTCCATTCCCAAGATGAAGTCATCAGTGATATCGGCTACCAGCACCTCATGTTCACGTTCTTCACTTCCAATGCCAATCTTCATCTTCACCACTCCGCGTGTTGGTATCACTTCACCTGTTGCTGTACGGAGTTGAGTAGTTGTCGGAACAATTTAATACTTGATTGTAGAACATGTACGATGGATTTTGTCGCCCCCGTATCAATAAGTAGTGGAACAGTTCGGTTAGCAATCTTTCCATCTACCAACAAACTGCCGTTACTATTCTTTGATGTTACGGCATGGATCGTGATCTCCGGGGCATCTTCACTCGCAGTCAACGTTCGCCCCCTCTTGCCAACCCCTTTTAACTTTTCCGACGGTTGTACTTTTCTTATTTTGGGACAACGGCTTGTTTTGCAGCTTCAAATTCTAAGGCGTGAGCAAGCGCATCATCAGTTGTTCTTGGTCGTGCCAGCCTCAATGATTGTTGTGTTTCCCCGTCTCTTAACCCATCAATGAAGGTCTGCACAGCCAGTTGTCCCAGAAACGAATCGGGTACCGTAGGGTACGCCAATCGGACAAGCCGCGCAATATCGGCTTCAAACTCCTGAAGGCTTTCTCCATTCTTCTGGACACGGTTCTTCACTTGCGCGTGATAAACTTGCTGAAGATGCGCGTCTCCATATCTCATCTCCAATCTAGAAACTAACAACTGGTAATCATTTTCCTGTCCTGCTGGAATTGTTTGCAGGACGTTCAACGTGTCTCCACGCAAAGCCACAGTTAAAGAAACGGCCTTTTCCTTGCCTATCCATCCGTTGGCCCCAGCAGCCGCCTCAAACTGTTTGTAGTAGGTGGACCAAGGTATCTTTCCATCGAACGTGGGTGGTTTTACTTTTATCCCTACGACAGGACCCTTTTCTTCTTTAAACTGTTTCTTTACTTCATTAAACGGCCACTCAGAAGTTGAGGGAAACCGTAGTTGCCTCATTCTATCTTCCAGCATTTCGGTTGTGTCGTCTTTCTTAGTTGTTGGTGGTAATTGCATTTGGGCTATTTTCTCTTCTACCATCTTTATTACCCTATCTTGTTCCGCCAATCTACCTTCCAACAGTCCTAACGCACTGGCATTCTCAAAGAATTCTTCGAAAACTTTATCTTCTAACTCTTTGACATTGTCCTGCAATTCTTCTTTAAGCCTTCTGGAATTTTCTTCAGATTTCTTGGAATTCTCCAGTATTTCTTCCTTTAGCATTCTAACATTTTCTTCGGACTTTCTAGAATTTTCCAAAACTTTTTCTTCCAATGCTTTAGTGTTTTCCATTAGTTTTCTAGAATTCTCTTCGGACTTTCTAGAACTTTCCAGTAATTCCTCTTTTAACATCCTAGAATTCTCTTCCGACTTTTCCAGTAATTCTTCTTTAAGCATTCTAACATTATCTTCGGACTTTCTAGAACTTTCCAGTAACTCTTCTTTCATTTTACTTAATAACAAATTAGTATCAATTGCGGGTCCAGGTATTTCGAAGCGGTAATTTTCAGGATCTTCCTTCTGTTCTAAAAGCCATTCTCTTAGCCGATTTATCAAAACTTCTTTCTTTCCATTACTATCCAAGTCCCTCTCGTCCAATTCCCGTTTTAAATCTATCACTAAGAGATCTTTTAACAATTTCATCCCCATTATAATTGTTTGTTGAAATTATTTTTAACACTAAAATTCTATTCTCACAGCACTTTATTTAATTATTACGCGATTTTATTTATTTTAAAACACCACACCTGACAACACTGTAACGTTCTTTTTAAAAATAATAACAAAAGTGCTGTTTAAATCGTCTATTAATAAGAAATATTTATTTCCAAACACTAATGAATACACTATAAATTAACGCTATGATTATAAACCATTAAAACTATTATTTACAGACTATGAATTTCTAATATAACATTTATCTTTACAGTTACTATTTATTTCGTGAAACACAGTTAATGACTCGCTGTTGACTGACTCCTTTTTATCCGCAAAGTCGCTTTTATACCACCATACAAATCTTCTAGAAATCGCTCGAACATACCGGTATATTGCTAGAATAACCGCGTCTATTTCACAGGCTTCGTGCGATGAGTAATGCTCTCGATTGCTGTAGAATTTTCCATTTGTTGTTCGAGTTCTTTCTTTTTCTCTCTTGTTACACTATTATATGGTAGATAAATATAAATATTATATTTAATGGATGAAGGTTAATTTTTATTATGTTTAATTAATGATTTACATTAAATTATATTTTGAATGCAAATTCATATAGAAAAATGTATGGTCTTCCGGTAGCTTAGTTGGTAGAGATACCACCTAGATAGTGGAGGGTTCTGGGTTTGATTCCCAGCCGGAGCGATACATTTTTCTAAAGTGTCTGCCATAAAGTTGGATCCATATGGGAAATTTTTTTAATATTCTGCATGGAAAAAATCTTTGTGGGGCAATCACTTCTGCTTCCAAAAATACTTGAAATACGCCATGTCAAAATTGACAGGTGGCTTTAGGTATCTGTCAAATTCGCCATTGTTGTCTAAAATCGGCGAAAAATGACCTTATTTGTTAAAATATGAAAAAATTTATTTAAAAAAATGTTTCTAATGACATTTTACGTTCATATACCGAGTTTGAACGAGTTATTCCGACATAAGAAAAATTTTGTTTTTTAATATTTTTTTGATACAGAATTGATTATTTTGAAATCATTAAAAACGCATTAAATGAGTAGAAAGGCAACAATTGCATGGCGTATTTTGCTAATAGTATTGGATGGTGTAGGTATTCTTGACAAATGTTAAAATTATCAAGAAAAAAATGGAAGGTTCTGGATTTGTTTACAATTTCCAAGAAAATAACTCATAATATTATTAATCTTTTTTTATTAAGCCATGTTTGAATAATACAAGAATTGTTGTAATAATAATTTAAACAAATTAACACTAAACTATTACTTAAAAACTTAATAAAAACAGATTAATAAACTTATGCTTATTTTCTTGGAAATCGGAAAATAGTCCATTTTATTTTTTGATAATTTCAATATTTGTCAAAAGTACCTACATCATCCAATATTGTTAGAAAAACTCTTTTAAAGCGTTTTTAATGATTTGAAAATAATCGGTTACCAGGGTGTATCAAAAAATGTTAAAAAACAAAATTTTCCTTTTGTCGGAATATCTCGTTCAAACTCGGTATATGAACGTAAAATGTCATTAGAAACATTTTTTCGTAATAAAATTTTTCCAAATTTTAACAAATAAGGTCATTGTTCGCCGATTTTAAAAAACAATGACGAATTTGACAGATACCTAATGTCACCTGTCAACTTTTACATGGCGTATTTCAAGTATTTTTAGAAGCAGAAGCAATTGCTCCACAAAGCTTTTTTCCAAGCAGAATATTAAAAAAATTTCCCATATGGATCCAACTTTATGGCAGACACTGTATATGAATTTGCATTCAAAATATAATATAAATAATTTACATTAAATAAAACAAAACAAAAGTAAGTAAATTATTTGAAAAACGTCATGATTTAATTGATTGCGCTGAAGTATTTACAAAGATCGATTCTTCTCTAGACAACATCATCACAAATTAATGGAATTGTGAAAAATTGATTTTAAAGACAAGCATAGATATTTAAATTTTGTAAAAAATACACTGAACAATTAAAGTGTACAGCTATCCTGTCTTCTTCCAACATCTGCTGTTGCTTCTCAACATTTATATCGTGTCTACTATCAAGTCCAAGTATGGCTAGGTAACGAACTGGACCCTGAAGACTGGGAATGGGTATTAAAAGATAATGATTTGGAGCCAATTCAAAAACTCTACCCCCGTTGCTCCAGAAAAACTGCTCAATACTATTTTTTTAATTACAAGACGGGTTGTAATAATTATAAGTGTGACTGTAAAAAGTCGGATTATTTTGTTTACCAGTATGTAGTAATTGCCAAGACCACTCTTGCTCCAATGCTGAATTAAATGCAACAGATGATGATGCTTATGATATCAATGGAGAGACCTTTTTTTAGAGCAATCAATAAAAATCCAGCAACAAGAGGAAGAAGAAAGCGAAGGAGAACATATGACTGTTGAAGAAGAATTTGAAGATTATTAATCAAAACATATTTTTAAAAAATCAATAGGTGGTGTGAAAACGAGTGCATAGTATGCAGAATATGACTTTACCAATTTTTGAAATTGTGATATCTCCTGAATGATAATTCCTAGGAAATTAAATATAGACTCCTTTTCTGTAGATACTCGCATAATCTACAAACTTTGTATGAAATATTTTTACGATAACACTTACCGTTTAAAAGATATTTGCAAATAACCGATTTTTTGACATTTAACCTTGAATAGAATTTTTAACCGAAGTAGGATCGATGGGGACTTTTGACATTTCATTTATAATGGTGTATTTAAGGATCGTGCCAATTTTTAGTTCTATGCGAATTATTCCGAAGTTGAATGTCTATTTTGACTGGACTAATATGCAACAGATTATGGTACAGATTAGACCTATAGCAAAAGGAAAGAAATTTAGAAATGGAATACGAGGTCTGGCTATTAAATAACGAGACTGCGCGCACAGAAGACGTCCTAGAGGGAAGGGGGGGGAACGAATGCAGCGTCGGATAGCTGGAAGTGTCTACTATGCCAGTACGAAAACACGTTTTTGTCGCTGTAGTAGTATTTTTTCTATAGAGGTTAGAAACGAACGTGTCTTTTTCTCGTGCCGATAAAAATGTGTGACGAAAAACACGAGCAACGGATCAATGTGAAATTTCTCGTTAAATTAAAGAAAACTCCGACTTAGTGCTATAAGTTGTTGAAAGAGGCCTATGGTGAGAATTATCTATCTCGTGCGCGTGTTTTCGAATGGTATAAACGATTTTCTGAAGGGCGAGAGAGCACCGAAGATGACAAACGTCCAGGTCGACCTGTCTTTGTTTCAACTCCGCAAACAGTGACCAAAATCAATGAAATTGTGCGCGGAGATCGTCGTATGAGCATTCGGATGATTGCTGAGACTGTAAACGCCAATAAAGAAACTGTCAGAAAAATTTTACATGACGAGTTGAACATAGAGAAAGTTTGTGCGAAGTTGGTCCCAAAAAATTTGACCCCTGAACAAAAGCTCGTCCGTCAACAGATCTGCTAAGATTTTCTTAAGAGGTTAGATGAAGAGCCTGAATTGATGGAAAACATCATCACGTGCGATGAAACATGGATATTCCAATACGATGTTGAAACTAAGCGGCAATCCATGCACTGGAAAACTCCTGCATCGCCAAGAATGAAAAAAGCAAGGATGTCGAAATCAAAATTTAAAGCCATGCTAATCGTTTTTTTCGACATCAACGGCATCGTGATGACTGAATGGATGCCACAGGGTCAAACTGTAAACCAAACTTACTATTTGAAAGTTTTGGCAACACTTCGAGAGCGAGTTCGTAAGAAACGGCCGGAGTTGTACAAAAACAAGTCGTGGATCTTGCACCAGGACAACGCACCTGCCCATAACGCGCTGTCTGTGAAGCGTTATTTAGCCGCTAGAGGCACTCCAGTGGTCGAACACGCGCCGTACTCGCCTAATTTAGCACCCTGTGATTTTTTCCTGTTTCCGAAAATCAAGTCTGCCTTAAAAGGAACCCGGTTCGGGTCGATCGAAGTGGTGAAGCGAAAATCGGCGGAGCTTCTAAATGCTCTTACAAAAGAAGACTTCCAGCATTGCTTTGACCAATGGAAAAAACGAATGGAACGGTGTTCGTCGAGGGGAGGGGAGTACATTGAAGGGTAGCATTCGATTGTAGAATAATTTTTAAAATAAAATTCTTTTTCATAAGCAGTCTCGTTATTTAATAGCCAGACCTCGTATATGCAAATGGAGTTTTGCTAAGGAATACAGAACAGAGTTAAGCAAAAGTTTCACATTAGGGATTATTATGACAAGGCCAAGGAGTTGAACATGTGTTATAAAAGTTAGTCGAAACTATTTTCCTTGGAAAATAGTAATTACAGGTTCGACAATAAATGAAAAAATGTGGTTATTGGAGAAAATAAGGTTGAAAATTCAGTAATAAAGGAAATACAGCCGATAGAAGTTAGCGTACAAATCCTACAGAGAAAAATATAAATGAGATACAAAGTGTACAGCAATACAAAATCTTCCAAAAAAAGATCGGATTGAAAGCATCGTTGGAACAGTATAAGAGTAACAGAGCAGTACCGATGTAGCGAATACGAGTATAGCTCTTTCACATCTTCCATTACAGTCCATGCCGTAACGTAGACCAAACACTAATCTAGGGTAATACCTTAAATATGACCTTATTTAAATGTAAGCTGTCCTTTCGACCTTCTAAGTAATTAAATTACTAATCAAATGGAACAGAATAGATAACATTCACAATAAGTAAATAACAAAATTATTTTGAAGGTTGATTTTTAGGTTATCAAAATCACGGCATCCCCGTGAAAACCGTAGGAGATAGGAGGATACAGCGAAATGTAAAAATGTAGAGAATGACGTGAAATTTAAACCTCGAGTTCTTTGACACTTATTCTATTCGGTAACATTTTTTTATAATTTTCTTGTGTACCATTACCGAGAAAAATGGAAAATAAAATCCAGAATTTAACATGGGCTCTTATGGAGACCATCTAACCTTTAGCAGTTTTAACGAAAAATTAGGATGAAGAAATGTAGGGAATCTGATAGAAAACTAAAATGACATACTCTCATATTCGAAGAACAATGCTGCCCAATATTTTTGAAATCTTGTGTCTAGTTAATGCACAATAATAATTTAAAGTAAACAAAACAAGAATTTTTCACGACATATGTGGAAAGACAGCAGAGATGTGACAACACCTCATAGCGCGCGAATTCAAATAACAGAACAGAAAGATGACCTATAATGACTGTTATAATAATCTATATTTTATTGTATTAACTAATAATCATATATTTTATTAAGCAAATTATGTTGAACAATTCAGTCTTCTGCGTTAATAATATCAGAATACAAATGTTAATTCGACGGAAATATTGCAAAATGTAAAATTACCTTTTGCAATGTGATGAATACAATTTATCGTCACAATCAGAATATCCACGAAATCAGTAATACAAACACAAATAATTTTATATGTATTAAACCTCAACAACTTTTGATATATTTCTTGTATCTGCTTAGCAGATTGTAATCTTTAGACTATACAAAAGTTAAAAAATAGAATATTCCCATCTGTAATTGCATACAAAATTACAAAACATTCAACATGTTTCCACTTATATTTTGGGATTGACATTTGGAGGTTAGGATGTCAACTCAATCGAAAGCTGAAACCTAACACTGCTACCAACAAAATCGATTTATTTCTTTGAGGTGTTGCCATTCTTAACCTATTTACATTTATATTTACACTTTCAACAATTAAACAAATGCACTCCAATCGACTTAAATTATTTTAATATATACAAATAATTAATAAATGCATTCTAGGCATTCATAATAAAATGATTTTGTTCAGTTTTAAGAATGTTAATTTATTTTTTTATCGATTGGTATTTCTTGTTAGAGTCTATGTAAAAGCATAGGAGATATCCCCTTGCCCTTCACCCCGCAAAGATCCGCTGTAACCTCCTTAATATATTAAAACTTGCCCCCTTCGTATTAAACCATGGCTACCCCCAGTTTAAGGGTTCTGTGCTGTTAACATTCACCGCTTAGTGTTAGCAGCTAATCTTTTTGTTCCAGTAAAATATAATTCAATTTCCTTACTATTTGTGACTATCCGAGGTTATATATCCGTGGTCATAGGTGACTATGGCTGTCCGAGAAAAAGTTGTCAGTACGAGTGGCTGCCTGATAGAAAGGTGCCGGGACGCAGCTGCTCTGGCAGGTGCGTGTGACAAGATGCGCTCGATGATTAATGAGGGAGATAAGGACGCAAATACATTGCACTTGTTTAATTCAATAATAGTTATTTATGGTACAAGTAAGTTAAGTAAGATATTATCCACGAACGAAAAATTTACCCTCGAGGGCCGGCAGGCCCGAGAGGGTTAATTTTTCTGAGTGGATAATATCCTTAACTCACGCGTGCCATACAAAATTTTATCCAACACCTCTTTATTTAATAATAATAATAATAATAATTACTACAACCCATAACCTAAACCCAGGCCCCAGAAGCTATAAGCTTGTGCGGGAGGGAGGGGGCGATTATTATTATTATGTAGGCCCAATGTGCGGCTGCAGCCGACTTACAGATGGAACAGCGCAAATCCCACATTTGTGTCACGGTTAAGGAAAACTGCAGAAAACCTTAACCAGATCTGCCGGCGCCGGGAGTCGATCGCGGGCCGCTTTGGTGAAAGTCCGGCACGCCAGGCATTACACTACCAAGGCATTACACTACCAATTTAAGTTTAAACATCGAATTTGCAATGTATAGTTAGTCTGTAGTTTTGACGGTAATACTCTAGCACGATGACTGGATTTTAATAATATTAAGTAACGTAAGCTGGTGATTGGTTGTTATCTTTGAAGGAGTGAGTTTTTTAAAAATAACCCACGTTGCTAGGGGCAACGTAGGTTATAATGTAACATAAGAGTAAACAATCACTTTCTTTATTTAAAATGACCATAGTAAACATGGTATTTATATAGAGGTGTTGGATAAATAGTTTATTTCAATTTATAATGCCAACTGACAGAGGAATTTCTGAACATCTGAAGTTATTTTACATTCAAGTATAAAACAAATTGAGAAAAACTCATTTTGAGATATTTTTTATTAACTGTTAAGCGATTTATTTTCTTTGCGAGAATAAACTGAAACCAATGTTCCGACGCCTTTTAGACATTATTAACGTTATTAAATCAGACAGATAATGAACTTAAAAACTCTCTCTCTTCAAACTCTCCAAAATAAATCGATAGCTTTTCAAGAATTATCCATGTTACAGTCGAACTTCTTTTTAATGAACTTTACGATTTACGAAATTCTCTATTTAACGCGTTTTTTAATAAGATTCTGTAATTTCCTATATGATTTTTGCCCTATTTTACAAAATAAAATTTTATTTAGCGAACTAAAATTTGAGCAGGTTTTTATAAAAACCGTGGAGATTTTTTTCATCGCGATTGATTCTTCGAATTTCATCAACATAGCTTTCAACCAACACCAACTAATACCGTTCTAATCCAACTTGCAATGTTCTTTATTTATCCATTTTACGAGAAGACACTGTTTTTGTCGATAGCAAGTTTTTGTCATTGTCTAGTTGTCAGAATTCAAGAGGGTGTAATACCTTTTGTTATTAGATTCCAATATTGGACTTTCCAAAGTTATACATAAAATTAAAACATAAGAACAAACCTTCAGTTTTACATTTGATATCATTCTGTGCAGTTCTTTTTACAAAAACATGTCTGAAAGCAAGCGGAAATGCTTCCTAAAAAGAGTTTTAGGAAAGAAATGCAAATTGATAGTGGATGCAAAAAGAAAGATGTAGCATTAAAATACGGTACTCCTCCAAATAGTTTATCTACAATTTTGAAAAATCGGGAACGTATCAAATTCAGATAAGTGCCAGATTTATAGCATAAATTCAAAATTATGATAGACCAGGAGCCAACCGACCACTAATTGCTCATATAATATGTTTACTTCAAAGATGCTTGGAATGATGTTAATTTGAGGTAGTACAGCACAGAAATGCCCATGCCAGCTTTTTTGCTACAGATGGTACAGGGCTGTGGAGCACATATCTAAATGTGTAAACCATGTGCAAAACATGTGTATTAAGTGTTGGTTTAAATTGTTACGGGAGTTGGAAAAGGCCGGGTAGCGGAAGAGAAATAATTGAATTTGAAACCAAGGAAAAGGAATACCAGACTAGAAAAAAAGTAGTGCTTGGTATATTTATTTTCAGTAATATAATTAGGTACAATTCGTGTACATACAGATAATTGGAACGTGTGTCCTATGAAAAAAAAAGAAAAAAAAAGAAAAATTCAGCTTGGGGACCCACTTTGCCTAGGGCCTGAAGCCTAGGGTCCATACGCTTTCCGCTAAGCCCGGGCCTGGCTGTTACTATTATACCCTACTTAGATGAAAAAGTATTTGAGGTAAGATATTAAGTAAGACAGCAATTTAAAAGAATGCAACGGATATATGATTAGAATTATAAATTGTTCTATTCAATAACGATACCTACTCACACCACCTACCAGAGTACTCGTTTTAAAAAGGTTTTTAGGAAATTATGCTAAGTAATTAAGGTTAACTGACAACTTGACAAGCACGTGGACAGAAATATTTTCATAGATATATTTATTATCGTTCCTTATTATATATTTTTCTTTTTTCTCGCCTTTCTTCTTTCTTCAATTTCTTCTTGGAGACAATTTTTCTGGTAGTACTGTTTCTTATTCCTGTATGATTTATTTTAGAGTACATAGTCTACATATTAATCTTAAATGTAGACTGTCAATGAACCTGTAAAAATCTAAGTTATGAGATTAATTTGGAATGTATTATACATACTTGGCAAACTGGAAAACTATTAAATGTCTATTATTGAGATTGAGATAACTAGTGTACACTTTAAACAGCACAATACATAGTATGCCCGTGAAGTCGTAATCATGTAAACAAATATAGATACATAATCGAATCTAGGAAACAACTTTTTTTTTAATTATGTGCTTCCTGTGCCTATTTTTCTTAATAGTATAAGAATATGTGCCATTCATTGTATTGGTATGTAATTCTTTAAAAACTTGAGGACTCACATCACAATGGACTCGGTATGATCAGGATTTACTGTTCTTTTCGAGCCGTATCTTTCATATTTTGTAATTAAATTAAATTTCAGTAGACACACTTGAAGTATCTACTTCTGAATCAATAAAGAGTTATATTATTTTTAGAAACTGAAGAGTAGTCTGTACAGCGTTTCTTTCAAGTACTGCTGAAAACTTGACTTTACAGAAACCTTGCAATAAAGTTTAATCGGATGATGTTTATGATTGTGTCTAATTATTTTATTATTATCATACGAACTGTAGTATTCAGTCGCCTGATTTTCACAAAAGATGAGTAACCGGATTAAAACTTGATAAGTACTTCTAGGTAATGTTGTCTCTTGAGTATATGGACTATCTCAACGCTCCAATCATAAAATTAGAAATATGTATTTTAAATTAAATAATTTATTTACAAGAAGTTAGTAATAAATTGTTTATTATCTTTGTAAGTAGATTTAAAAGTTATCCTTTAAATTAACCATAAAGCATTTGGGTTAGAATATACTTATAATCAAAAAGATTTAATCGGTGGATCAAAATGAGAAACAAGGTTTATAATAATTTAATTAGTAATTATTCACTATAAATTGCTGATATGCAATAAAAACATCAAATGCAGACATAATAGTTATTTACATAACAAGGTCGGGGATAATGTAATTTCCGCATTGTTAGTAAAATGCACGCAAATGTGGAAATTGGGTTCTCGGCCTTGTAGTTTGGTATTACGTTCACCTTGCAAACCACTAAGAATAAAAAAAAATTATCACGTTGGTAATCTTAGGGAATAGAGGATATTTCTTTAAATACGTAAGATTGTTCTAATTTTAGGAAGAAGACTAAGGATATCTTCAATGTTCTAAGTCTAGATTGTTGGAAGTTTCAAATTTACTACAGTGGCATTTTTTTAACAAATATACTTATTTTTTTATTATTATAAGCATCAAAACAAGCTGTTTAATCTTTTGTAAAGAATCAGTAAAACAAAGAATTACTCTAAAAAGATCCTAATCCTAATTTTTCTTTCTTTGATCTTTACTTCCAGCCCTTCCTTACAGTGGCTCTCGTTATAATATTTTTTAAAAGTATCTTCAATTTTCTTCCCTGTGTAGTTCTACAAATGCTTAGACATAGTGCAGATAACTAACATATTTCTACATAGAATCCTACATATGGCAGACCAACAGGAGAATTCAAGTAAGAAGAGAAGAACACCGAAATGCAGTCAACAAACAATGAGAGAACGTCTTCACTAGCACAACAAGTAAATGGTACATCTCACAACATAGATTTCGACAGATAACAATACAAAAGTCACCGCGAATATACAACATAAGACTCGACGAACCATAAGAGAAGCTATTAAGATCGAGAAAGTCTGAACAATCTTAATACCAGGGACGATACACAGAGACTACCATCAGCTTGGAAACCAGCAATAACCAGCATCACCGTCAAGAAGCGAAAACCAGTACAGCAGAACGAGAAAAAGGAAAGCGAGAAAAAGCCGGATCAAGCGAGACCAATGACACGCAGCTGCACCAAAAACTAGCCAACCGCAACCACGCGCAACACCGTAACCGTCCCAAGCAGCATTTTTAGTGATCGCTACGTACCAGCAACTACCAGTGGAACTATTAGGTTTTTGCCACTAGTCACAAGCACATAATTGCTACAGTTTTGTTATGTGCCTGGAACCAAAATGGGGAACAATTTTTAGGTAGCAGATAGTCATATTAGCGTTGCTGTCCTAGATCATTATGAAATCAATAATACATGCAAAAACATTTATTTACAATTTATAATTACAATAAGCCAATATTCGCCATTAAGCCAGGCTACGTGCCTGACCCTTGTCTTCATGCTCGTGCAGATTTGTTGACCTGTCGGTAATTCTTTCTAAGGTAGACCTTTAACGCTTGCTTAACTTTTTAAATTTTTTTAAAAATTAAAAAAATTTTTTGCTTGTTTCATCCTTTTCGTGTAATGCGAGTACAATAGGTGTACTTAAAATTTAAAACGCAAACTAGCAGAGAGCGACACATGTTGATAAGGAAAATATGTTCTAAATCATTACAGCTACCCCTCCATTACGGTGTTTGTAGTTATATTAGTTACACCATGTCTAGTTTACAAACACGAAAGCTGTTGCATAATAATTGCTTTGCCACTGACAATTTGTTTAATTCGCGTTGTTTATTGTGCATAGATCACATCACTGTGTATTTCTGCAGCATAGCTAGTCTAATGGCTAGCGCGCACTATGAACTAAACTGTTCAACGACAGTTCGGTCGGTGAAAGTTCGATGTGGGCACATTAACGAACTGAACTGTTTTTTGTTCGAGCTTTGCGCGCATACAAACATAAGAAACTAAACTGTCGTCGTGTTGTCGATATAGTACAGCTTTAAAATGAATTTCGCGAGTGATCTGGCAACAGCCCCTATCTACTGTTACGCTAATTTTACGAGTGGAGCTAAAACATGTCAGATAGAAGCTTTTGTCAGATCACCAGCGATTTGATAGAAGGAGCAAAATAGAAGACATTCGGTTTATCCAATACTACTAGGTAACGCTTACTATAGGGTAAATTTCATAACCTGTTCAAGGAATTGAGTGTGTAAAGAACACCAATGCTTATTAGAGTTGCTGTAATGGCTGGCGCTCTTTTACAAGTTCTGTTTCGGAATTATTACCTACAATAACTCAACGTTGCCAGATTCGAAGAGAAGTAATTAAATTGATCAGAGTTTACTGATGATATATTTCAAATAAGAATTTGTTTATAGACAATTTTCAATTATTTCATAAAATCTGCAATGCTAAAACAATTACATTTTATACATTAGGAATTTAGCAACTTAAATAAATAACATTTTGATGTTTTCTGATGATAATGATTAGGTATAGGATTTCTATGGATTTGCATGTTTTTTCTGCTTATAGCAAACATATGCAGAGTTATATTTCTACATGTTTAAGATATGAATCACATATGTCAATTTGAAAGTGTATAATATAAATGCATATTTAGGTGTTTTTTATAAATGCATGCATATTTTAGCATTTTTGAACGAGTGTGCATATTTTACCACTTTTTGAGCGTTTTATATGCTTTAATTATGAAATTTCTAATATCTTTTAAATAATTTTAGTATTTTAGACAACTAACTAAGGGCGACTGAGTTGAGTCTAGGGGAAACCCATAATTTAAGCTTATTGTTAAATACTAGGCTTTAAAATATTTTACTGCCTTAACCATCTGTGTACTTGTTAATATTTTCTAAGAAAAAGTTTCAACTAAAATTTAAATACTTACATCCTGCGGTATTGTGGTAAATAGGTATTAGGAAATTCCAAAGACCCTTTGACAACTTCCTGTTCATAGAAAAATTTGCCTGTACTTTTGTTTACTAATCTTGTAATCTTTCAATTAAGACAGTTCAGAAATTGCAAACTGCATTTTAGTTTGAAATTTTAGAGTATAAAGATGGATAAAGAAAAACGGTCTGTGTCTGTTACACTTCTAAGTTATGTTAAGGAATTCAGTGTTCTTACAACTGACGATAAGGTGTTGTATTGTACAGTGTGCGACGATAAAGTGACTGCAACGAAACGCTTTCAAGTTACACAACATCTGAACCGGTTCGACATCAAAAGTGTGTTGCCCTGAAATCAAAAAAACAAACATTGTTACTGGGGTACCTTAATAATTCGCGCGGTGAGTCCAGCAAATCGATCGAATTTAATAAAAAATTATGTAGTGCATTAGTGGCTGCAGATATCCCGTTAAGTAAAATTAAACACTCAGCATTTCGTAATTTTCTGGAAGAAATTTCAAAAATGCCAATACCCGACGAGTCTACACCCAGGAAAAATTATTTACCTCGTTTATACGAAGAGACCATAAAATCAATTAGAAAACATGTAGCGAATAACTACATATGGGTTTCCATTGACGAATCTACTGACACTACTGGAAGGTGCGTAGAAACTTCATTTCCTTCGTTTTGTTAGTAAAATTTAACTAATTAAGACAGCAGAGCAATTTACGGATGTTTTATTTTCTATTTTGTTAGTTACATATTTAATCACAACAATATTTTTGCTTGATTAAAATATAATTTTTTAAATAACTGTTTTGTGCTAGTTGTTTGCAACCGACTAATTATGTAGTTCGATAAAATAAAAATCAAATTTTTGTTTTCAGATACGTGGCTAACGTTATAATTGGCGTTTTAAATTCGGAGAACAATCCCAAATCTTATCTATTAGCAATGGACGTTTTCAAGAGCACCAATCATTGTTCTGTGGCAAAATTGTTTAATGACTCGATGGCTATTTTGTGGCCGGACGGCATACAGTACAACAAAGTACTCCTGTTCGTCACCGACGCGGCACCGTACATGATCAAGGCTGGAGCAGCTTACAAGTTCTGTACGAAAAAATGATCCACTTAACTTGTCTTCCCCATGAAATGCATAGAGTTGCGGAAAAAGTGCGGGAGATATATCCTAACGTAAACTCTATAATTTCAGATGTAAAAAAATTGTTTGTAAAGCTCCATATCGCATACAAATATTTAGGGAAACTGCTCAAGAAGTGCCTCTCCCACCTGAGCCTGTAATAACAAGGTGGGGTACTTGGCTTTCTGCAGCAGAATATTATGCAACTTATGTTGATATTATTAAAGCATTTGTAAATAAACCTAATAAACACGATGGACTATGCATACAAAGCGCACAGGATGCTTTTAATACTAAGGAGGTGAGGGCAGAATTATTGTTTGTTTTGGCAAATTTTGTGCGTTTAGCTAAAGTAATTCAGAAATTAGAAAGTCAGGGAAATTTATTAGATGAATCTCTTGAGCATGTAAAATTGTTAAATGTTTTTTTGAATAAAGTAAAAGGGCCAAAGGGTTTGACTATAAAACAAATCCGTTATAGACAAAAAATCCTGGTTTTTCACTTAATTAAAAGCATAAACGTTACATTATCTGGCCAAGACATTTTAGACGAGCTAAAACATTATTCGCTTGTAGAATTAAACAATTTTAAGCATGCCCCAATTACGTCTTTCGATGTGGAACGGAGTTTCTCAAAATATAAAACAATATTTAGGGATAATAGGCGTATGTTTACTTTTGAAAATTTAAAAATGTACGTCATTGTGAACTGTAATGTTTAGAAAATATAATTAATTAGATTATTGCATAGCATGTCTAATTAAAATAATTTCTGTAAATAAAATGTAAATAACGCTAAACAGGTGTTTTTTTAATAATGAAAGTGCATATATTTATTAAAAATTTCTAATAAACGCATATTTCATGATTTTTAAGTGCATATTTCACGTTTTTATAGTGCATAAGTGCATGCATATTTCAGCATTTTTAAGTGCATACAAATCCTATACCTAATAATGATAAATGAAATTATATAAAAAAATAGGTACTTAATTAGTTATAAATACATTATTTTCATTTTTATCAACTTATTCTTTTAGTATTCAACAAAATAATGCAAGTATTCTGAAGAAAAAGTTGTCCGGATGAAGTTCTGTGCCAGTCTAGTCGTTTAGTGCGCGCAGATATATTGAAATCGAATGTTCCAAGTGTGTCAGTCGACAGTTCAGTCGTATTCTGGTTTGTGACAAGACCCAACAGAAAAGTTGAGTAAACTGTTTAGTCGGTGCGCGCATCCCCGTATGTTGCAACAGACCTCACTCGGCCGACTAAACTGTTGGACGACAAAAAGTTCATAGTGCGCGTTAGCCCTAAGCGCCCGTTACAATATACTAGTGCCTATTACAGATTGAATTATCGTAATTACTCGAAAATAAGACCCCCTCGATTATAAGACCCCCCTCTATATTTTGGAGCGAATTAAAAAAAAACTTTTGTATGCGAATATTAGACCCCTAAAAATATAGTAAGTAATATAAGATATTGAACATTTTTCAGTTTTATTTTGTTAACAAATTCCGTTAGTTAACATTTTTCAGTTTTATTTTGTTAACAAATTCCGTTAGTTATGTTCATGGAAAAGATTCTACCCTTTATCTGAATTCCAGGAAAACTTCTAAAATTGTAGGCAGTTCATTCAAAAAGTTGTCAAATGTCACTCCAATAGATAACAGAATTTTGCACACTTACTGGAAAAATTAAGGTGCTACTATTGTTAATATCAGGTAGGTACTTAAGAGGCTACAATTCTTCAGTCGGTACTATGAAAGGCTTAAATGATTTTCTTAAAAATGTTTTTTCCATCACTGGGTTTTTCACTAATATCAACCCTGTCAGTTAAGCTTAATTTGTAAAAATATTGTTATAAAAAAAATATATTACAAAAGTTAATGACGATCTTATAGAGGGTGATGACGACAACGGCGATTCTGACTAGATGCTAAGCTAACAATAATTGTATATTATTTCATAATTTTCGTAATTACTGTAGTTGTTGCAATCAATAAACTTATCGCGGGTTTCAAAATGGCGGCATAGGTTTACGTGCATCAATATCGGCTAAAATGCAGACAACCAGGCGATATGTATTATTAAACAACAGAACGCTATTTTAGATGTTATTGTATTGTAATACAATTTTTGTTATAAATACTGGTAAAGACTACTCAGTTACACTCATTGTTTTCACATTTTATTGAATACTAGCAAATACCCGGCGCGCTTTGCTGCGCTTTTCAAAAATTTCAAAAATTACCAAATTTGACAATTGACAACATATCTATATATATTTTCTTGTCACATCAATCTCAGTACCCATTTTTAACTTCCATATATGGGTTTTTCGCTGTTATTTCGGACCACGATTGCCGATCAGAGTCCAATTTGGTCTTATTTTCTATTCTGGTCCAAGACCTTTCCAATGATACCAATTTCATCCAAATCGGTCCAGTGGTTGCGGAGAAAATCGCATACATACATACATATATATAGACAGACAGACAGACAATCTTTCCCTTTTATATATATAGATATCTTTTTATACTCGATTATAAGACCCGACTCGAATATAAGACCCTCCCACATTTTAGAGCAAAAATCTAGCAATAAAAGGGGGGTCTTATTTTCGAGTAAATACGGTAGTTCGCTTCCTTGACGGTAGTTTTATGCTTACCTAAAATGCAAGTGTCAAGATATTACCGAGTTTATTGATCTGGTTGTCTCAACCTGAGCCTGTATAACCACATATTTATTTCCGCGTATCATCCCTTTTTTATTTATAGAATTAGTAAGGATTTATTGATTGATTGATCGCAATGTAGTATGTTAGGTGTTATAGTGTGTGATGTCTGTTGAAGATATTATGCTACTGAAAGTAAAACAGACTTGAAGAAGGCAAGAAAAACGAACCTAGAATAAAAACAGAGAAAAAGTCAAGATTTATAAAATTAGGGTGTAAACTGACAGATTTAGAAAAATAAAAAAGAAATAGTAGTCTTTGAGAATCGGGAAATTTTAATTACTTCAGTACTGGAAAATCCCAATCTAATCAGTTCAAAGAATTTCGACAACTGGAAATTAATACAGAATCGACAACACAGGAAATCGAACAATAAATGAAAAGGGAAATGAAACGGCTTGAGAGAAAAGTAGATAAGAAATTCGATAACCTGATGGTAAATGTTTTGAAAAATAAAACTTGTACCATACAAGACGATTGATAGAAAGGAAATACTAATAAAGAACTCTGCAAGTGTGTCGATGATATAATAGTATATTAAAGTATTAGTTTCATAAGACGCGTTTTTAGCGCACGCGTCCGAGTTTAGAAAACGACCCGCGAAGCGGGGAGTTTTCTAACGGACAAGTGCGCTAAAACGCCTTACGAAACGAATACTTTATACTATTTTTTATACTTGCGTCGTTATTTCGTTAATTATTAAAAAATAAATTAGTTTTAAGTAAGATTTGTTAGTGAAATTTTGTTAAGTACTTTTGACAGTTGGCTACACTGAAAATTCAACTTCAGCATTTGTTATTTAAATTGTTTTGTTTTTATAAAATTAATTTAGTTTCTGTGACAAGAAGGTAAAATGGTCAGATATTCTCTCCCTCCATCTTATTAAAAAGAATTATCTTATCTTAATTAATCTTAATCTTATTAAAATATTGGAATTTAACCATATTGATAGATTTATAACAACTGCAGAAAATAACCAACATTTAGCTATAAAAGTAAGTAAAATTTTGTGCTAAATACTTTCAATTTTTAATATATTTCAATTATTTAAGGTTGCGTTAATAATGGGATTCTGTGGTGCCTGCCGAAGAGATGAATTGACCAACATGTTATTAGACGATATTGTGGTCAAAGATGATGTGTTCACTGTGACTGTAACAAAAACAAAAAATAAAGTTAAAAGAGAATTCTCAATTACAGAGAAACTGTGGATTGATTTAATTAAGCAATATTTGAGCCTAAGGCCTAAGAAAATAAACCACAGGCGGTTTTTTATAACCTACCGCAATGGAAAATGTATTTCTACTCCTATCGGTATAAACACCATGGGAAAAGTTCCTTTTATTATTGCCACTTATTTGCATTTAGCCAACCCGAAGCTTTTTACAGGTAATTGCTTTCGACGTTCAAGTGCTTCCCAATTGGCAAACAAAGGTGGCGATTTAATAACTATAAAACGGCATGGAGGTTGGAAGTCTTCAGCTGTGGCTGAGGGCTGTATTGATGCTTCAGTTAAAAAAATGGAGGTAGCTGAATTGCTATCTAATAAGCCATGTACTTCCACTTCAACGGCTCAAGTGGTAATTGACCAGTCTTCCACTGCTTCATTTTTACATGAAGAATCACACACTTTTAGCAGCAACCCAATAACGAGTCAACAAAACATTGTTGAGGGGCAAAATTTACCTTCATTTAAGTTTAATGCCCAGGACACTTCTGCTGTTACAATCAAAGTGTATAATAACTGTACTTTTAATACAAAAGATGTATAAAGAATAATTTGTGAATTTATTAAATAATTTTTAATTTAATTAATTTATTTTGTGTTTATTTTATATTTTAAAAGTTTGGCATTTTATCACATAACAACATAACCGCACTTTTAAATATAATAAGTTTGACATTTAAGAACAGCTGTTAGGTGCTACCAACTTTAAAAAACAAAATTTTACTGTTTCCAGTACTCTAATAAATCTCATTAGGACACTTAAATGCGTGTCCTAATGGAGTTCATTAGGACACGCAAGTATAAAAATGAACTTGATAAAATTTAAAATAATGATTAAAAAAAGATTGTTGAAATTATTGAAAAAAACAATAAAAAACTGAAAGGTATCACACATTAACAATTGCAAGATGTTAAAGCAAAAAACAATCATAAATTAAAAGAAAACGAAATTACACAAGTTTTATTACACAAATTACACAATTTCAAGTGAAGGAAGAAAAGTAAAAAAAACATTTTAAAAATAGGAAAAGTCTAAATAAGAATTGGAAATGCCATTTAACACCTGTTACATAAGTTTTGGGAAAAATTCTAGAAGAATATTATTTAAACTCAAGAAACCTTTATTAAGTGAACATAACATAACAATAACTAATGGATATTAAACTTTAACACTTGGCTCCTATATTGCTGCTAGGGGTCCTCTATCCTCAATAAGACGAAGTTTTTGTCTTATGTGTCGCATTAAGGTTTGGACGCTTTCTAAGTCCACTTCTCTAACTTTTTGGAGAATTCTTTGGCGCAATTGTTGTTGATTTCGGGCTTCCCAACCATTATCATATACTTTTGTTGCCAATAGAGCCCAAAAATTTTCAATTGGCCTTGCCTGAGGGACGTTTGGAGGATTATCATTTCTGGGGACATACGGCACATGGTGGGCTTCTAACCAGTCTAGTGTAGCTCTGGCGTAATGTGACGATGCAAGGTCAGGCCAAAATATGTAATCATCATTAGCATGGTGCTGATTAATAAAAACAATCAATTTGGATAAGCAGTTTCGAATATATACTTCAGCAGTCACTGCCTGACCTCTTACATTACCTACATAAACTCTGGATATCCCTGCCGCAGATATCGCGCACCAGACCAAAACTTTGTCAGCAAATTTGGCTTTCTGTTTGTATCTGATATCACTAAGGGTGTCTTCAATGTTATCTGTATAAAAACCTGCATTTCCTGGAATTTCTGCGTGGCTAAAAGTAAAATATTTTTCGTCGTCTAGGATAATTGTCCGGTTGTTGGCGAAGTGATGACGCCTCAAAGCTCTACAGCAACGAGGGATTCTGGCCAATTGTGCGTCAGTATACTTGGGACATTTCTTCCGTTTTCTGTATTTTAGGCCTTTTCTTGCGATGCATCGAGAAATTGTGGCATTCGAGACATGGAAACGGCGGGCAAGCTTACGGGTGGAAACTCCAATGGTGTTTTTGGAACGTTCGGCTACTCTATTAGCTTGAACTTCTGTTAACTTACGTCGACGACCTGTTTTTGGCAGGTTTACACATGGAATACCCTCTTCACATTCCCGAATTGTTCGATATATCGTAGTTTTTGAAATATTCTGCCCGCGAAAAATGTTTACTATTTCTCGTTTTTGCACCTGTCCAACTAGGTTGTAGATGGACTTTCGAATATCTATTTTATACGCCATTTCACAAATGACAAACAAAATTGTGATATGTCATACAAATTGACAAAACACCTAGCAACATATTCCTCCATAGTTGACTAGATGAATTAGTTTCACTATATCACAGAGCACATTAAAACATTTTCCCAAAACTTATGTAACAGGTGTTATTAGTTCTAAAATTATTTACATAATTTCTAAAGATAACTAAGAATAATTTATATTTATATAAGCAATTGTTTTGATAAACCCAAATTTGTGATAAACAAGAATTATTTTGACTTTGAATGATATACTTGATATGGCTACCATTATATGACCAGGAACTACGAAATTAAAAACACGATTACGAAATTATGTAATTAAATACTAATTTTATAGAAAAAGGTATAATAAAGAAATTTATTTATGGATTCATACATGAACATTTATTTTAAAAGGAGTTTAAGATTTTAAAAATGAAATACTATATTGAAAATAAAGAATGGGACATGAAAATTACAAATTAAAGATTAAACCCTTATCTATTAAAAGTGCATGCCCGCTGAGCTCCATTTTTTAAAGGCTACCGTATAGCTATTATTGACGACTAAAGTACGTCCTAGACGTGTTATTTAACAAACACCACCGACTTACCCACACACCCCTAGACTTTTTTTTGAGTTCGTTAAAAGGGAGAAACAGGTTAGATATAATCTTCAAGATAAGTTTGTTTGGCATAAATTAGAATAGTTTAAGATCAGTTTTTCAATTCCTGGTTAACTTTAAGTGGAGGTTAATCATCACCGTCGATAAGTTTGTTACCAACTGCCATACCAACTAACCTTTAGTTAAAACTAACCGAAAATCTACCAGAGATTGAAAACTGTCTCTTAGTTGTTTAGATTATGATAGCTTGGATTTAAAAAAGCTACAGTTTAAAAGTAAAATTGCCTACAATGTTATTGTAATCAGGAGAAGATTAATCTGTAGTAATTTTGAAATCTTTACAAATTTCTTAAAATTTTTGTTATGAAAAATCTTAAGTTAAAAGTATATGTATAGCTTTTCAACTAGGAACTGTTTACAGGTGTTCAATAAGTATAAAAGCTTTCATGATACGTATTTGTTTAATGAGTTACTTTAGTAAGTTGTACTACAAACTTTGGTAAGAACTTATAAATTTAGGATGAGTCACATTTATATAATTGTATGAATCAAAGTAGTAGGTAATTTAATAAATGTAGATAGGTTGTTTATCTACTTTGAATTATTAAATAATTTCCTTATTTATTATTTCATATAAAATCATATCTTGCTCCTTAATCTGTTAGCATGACCATATTACTTTATATAAAAACGAAAGGTTGTTTTTGATGTGATTTGTTTGATGATTTTTTACAATAAGTTGTATAATATTCTTTATATTTATGTTTTTATTCACGATTCTGTAACATTTGTTCATGTACGGTATAGTTCATTGTCATATGTTATGTATGTATGTATCATAATTTAAGTGAAATATGTTAGATTATTATTTTAGTAGAAGTTTTAGTTTTAATTAGAAGTTATTGTTTTAGTAAGTTTAAGTTATTATGTTGTACTCGTAAGTGCACTGAGAAAAATAGATAGTTATAGTAAGTATATAGATAGTTACAGTAAGTATAAATATATTGATGCTAAATATATTTATACTTACTATAATTATCTATATACTTACTATAACTATCTATTTTTCTCAGTGTGGGTAGTGAAGAAAGATCAGCTTTGAGCATTAGACAGGTAAAGTTGATTCTATCTTAAGACACTAAAAAAGTAAAGTCGATTCATCAAAGTTTAATAAAAGTTAAATTAAAATTGGAATATATGCAGGTACTACATTTTCATACCGATTATAGTGTTTACACGTAATAAATGCCTTTATTACACACACGCATATATTAACGTATTTACATAGTGCAAATATTAGTTATTCCTATGGAATATTTTAATGTGAAATATATCTTAAATTATTTTATAATAATCTTGCTTGAATATTATTTTTTAATATATACAGGGTGTTTCACTTGAGATTCGTATCCTCTGAACAGGTGATAGTCCACATAAAACGCAACAAACAGCTTAATATCATTAGTGCCTATCTTTCATAATAACCGAGAAAAAATTGTTTTTAAAAGTGGGTGGGTGGCCACTGGTATAAGAATCGTAGTTGGAGCTCAATGTACTTGACTGCATTTTCAATATGATATCTGATACATCCATGCAGTTGATGCTAGGTGATGTCACAGTTTGTTTTTACTATTATTTCCAGCAGTTCCCAAATTTTGACATTTTTCTCGATGTGCATAAAACTGAAAATGGCATAAGGATTTTTTGTTCCTATTAACGAGCACTATCACATATTATATTTATAGGAAAGTTAAGTGAAACACTGTGTAGATATTGTGTTTTTTAGCAAACCTATGCTAAAGGTTGAATTGTATCTTTTTCAAATATTATTATCATTCAAACATTTTATAACCTCCTGGAACAGCCTTGAAATTTTTTAAATCATCAAGAACTTGACCGTGGAAAAGAATCTTTATATTTTATACCTGAAATGCAGAATGAAAAAAAAAGTTTACATCAAAATATTATAACTTATATAACTGGTATAACTTATTGCAGGTTGTAAAGAAAAGTTGTTATTTTAAGCCTGAATCCTTCGAAATAACTTTTACCCGTGCTGAAGTCAATTTACAAGATCTACTGGAGCACACTACTGCACGGTTAATTTTATATTTGGAAGATGCAGTGAAAACACCATCAGAAAAAAGCTGATAACAATGCAATTACTGACTGTATGGGGTAGTAGTATCAGGGTGAACGGATAAGCAGTCGCTGGAGATGTCGGACTTCCATAGTATCCGAGACTAGCCCGAAGACGGAGGGAGGGCAGTCGTTAGAGGTGTCGAGAAGCACTAGGATTCGAGACTAGCTTGCGACACGGCATTCACCCTTAGAACTGGTCGTTGTCTACCCAATCCTAGGCCTGTCTGGGTAACGGATGACTCGACCTGAAGGAAATGTGTGGTAGAGTTACGCCTAGGTGTTTCACCGAAGTGTTTCTCGACGATGACTCTAAAACATTGCGGAGGGAGCTCTGCTAACAAGAGGGTCCGGTGTGAGTGGATTGAATCTCACCTGAGGTCAGGGTTTTTTATGAAGCTAAGTATCCCGCTGTCTGACCTACATCCCCAGTCATGTTTCCATGTTTCTACCCTATCCTTGAAACATGGAAACATGACTGGGCAATGGATGAAGCAGTGAGGTCAATTATGTAGTAGAGAAATTCGTGAGAATTCTCGACGGTCATTCATATCGATCAGGGGGAGCCCTGGTATATGATACCGGTGTGGGCGGATTCGAGTCTTGCCTTGGATAAGGTCATTTATGGTCACCGAACGGAACCCGCTGTTTGACCAAGGTCATCTATGGTCACCAAAGGAACCCGCTGTTTGTATTGAAGGAGTTCATGCCTATGGGAAACTGCATGCCGCCAGGTAACTGTGCTTAGGAGCTATCCCGATCACCCTATGATCCAGACTGCAGCTGGGTACAGTGGTTGGGAGAAGTTCTAAAAGCCATTACACTTAAGGAGAGTTGAAGCGAATACATAGCCTCTCACAATCAAGACAACTTCACCTTACTGAGGTACACTGGGAGTCTATAACGTGTAGACTTACGAATGAAGTTCTGTCGAGGGACCACCAAGCCTATAGATTGGTAGATCGGGGTGGCAAAACCATTAAAAAACCAAGTCCTGTCACAATTGTGGTTGGATTCGATCGGGTAGTGGCCCCAACCTCTGTCTCGGGAAGGAACTTGTGAAGGTATGAAATAGAACTGGAGGGTTCCTCTATCAACTGAGTTATGTTGGGGGAATAGTTCTATTGCTGGACTATACCCTTAGACTATAGGTACTTCACCCCGTATGAAAGAGGACGGGAGGGTACCGGCAACCTCGCTCCGACCAGTGAGTTGACTGGGAGCAATATTGCTATGCAATTCGCGCGTTGATTGAACGTATCTCAATTACTTCCTCCTTTGGAAGGAACGTGGAGGTATGTTCACACGGGGACTCCACGTAAAACAGTCAGATAATCTCTGCCTGGCCTACACGAATGGAGGAGATTCAAGTGAGGTTTATCTCGGTCAGGAAGTTCGCTCGCTGACCTATGAGAAACTACAAGCCACTAGGTAGTGTTTCGGAGGTGACAGTATGGGGTTCGGCAATGGCTGTCAGTTAAGGGACACTTAAGGGACGTTGATGAAAAGATACATAGCCTCTCACGTTCAAGACAACTTTACCTTAACGGGTACACACCGGGACGCTACTTTGATGGGCCCTATAAAGTAGCCTCGAAAGAAAGCTCTGTCAGGGGCACACCAGGCCTATAACTGGGAGATCGGGGTGGCAAAACTGTTTAAAAACCAAGTCTCGCCACACTTGAGGTTAGATTCAATCGGGCAGTGGCCCCAACCCTGGCTAGGTGAAGGGACTGGAAGGTTCCGATGTACTGACCTACGTTGGGGGAATAGTCCTAATGCTGGACGAGGCACTTGGTCCCGTATGAAATAGGAGGGGAGGGTGCCTGCGTGTGAGCACGTATTAAGTTAATCGCTCCGGTACTAACCGGGTTAGCTAGTAGAGGATGGATAGGCAACCTCGCTCCGACCAGTGAGTAACTGGGAGCAATTGTTATGCAATTGCGCGATGATTGAGCGTATCTCAATTACTTCCTCCTAAGAGAAGGAACGTGGGGGTATGTTAACACGGGAACGTAAAACATTCATGTATGGGGTAGTGATGGAACGAAATGTTCATGAAAGTACACACAGTTTTGGTTTATGCGTTCTTCACTCCAGAATACGATTTTTTAAAGTTTGTTGCATCTTTCATACAAATTGCCCGTTAAGAAATGGCAACAACAATGAGAAGTCAATGATAGAAGTAGTGTAATGATCTTGCAATATAAATGATCACCACGATATCATTACATTAATAACTTCCATCAAGAAGACATTAAAGCATAGGGATTGTCATAGCAACAATAATAAACATAGTAAAATAAATAAAAATTCTAGAAGTACATACGTTTTTTATTACTCAAGCTATTCTTACAAGAATCTACTCTTAAAATAGTTGTAGCTAATGGTAAACTAACACCCAGTGCACTATAGTAGGATGGGCATTATTGTCGACATTCCAAAGCCTGGATTTGGAAACACAAATGATGGCAACAGGAGCAGGACATTTTTGGTGACTCAGACAATTATTGTCAGCTAAAATAACTGGAATTGATGTGGATCTTATTAAGCAGCTAAAAGTTATCTTGGAAGTTATCGCTAGTGGCCTCACAATTGTTGCAGGAAAGTTTGCCACATACGCAATGGATACTGCTAAACTATATGTTAAACTTTATCCATGGAGTTCAATGACTCCAACACTTCATAAAGTTTTCTTACATGGTCCAGTTAATGTAGAAAACACGCTTTTGCTCGTCGGACAGCTCTTAGAAGAGGCTACAGAAGCGAGAAAGAAGCATTTTCTTCTTATCGTCTTTATTATATTAGGAAAATTTCCAAAGAGGCATGTAATACAGACCTAATCAACAGATTGTTGCCGACTTCCTGCTGAGATCCATTCCTTACAAGTATACGACCAAAACCTAAAAAGACTCTAAAGCCTTTTTCAAACGAAGCTTTGTAGTTGCTTTTTCCTAGCGAAGTATTTGTTTATGACGAATCAAGAAAGATAAAGGCGACGAAAATGTGAAGATTAATGATGACGGAGAAACTCAAATTCAGTTTTCTAAATAGCTTTCCAAGAAGAATTTGAACATATAAAATTGTGTTTTTCTAATTATCCGCTTCAAAGAAAAATTCACAAAAGTTTTTAAAAAGTTATCAATATTAACTATTTTACTAATTGCACTTGTGTGCACTCCATTAGTAGCTGTAAATAGTGTTATTATCTTAAATTATTTAGATTTCACTTTAGTCATTAAATTTATGGTAATTACATTTAAAATGGCACGATTAAAAATAAAGTTTAAGCAAAAACTTCTTCGAACCCATTAAAAGTTGTAAAAATGAGTTTGACTAATCAGTTCTTTGTAAATATTAAAGTATTAGTTTGATAAGACACGTTTTTAGCGCACGCGTTCAAGATTAGAAAACGACCCACGCATCGGGGAGTTTTGTAAAGGACAAGTGCGCTAAACCGTCTTATGAAACGAATACTTTATACTAGTTTTTCCTTTTTTTGTTATTTTGTAATACATTTTTTAAATAACTAGTTTTAAATAAAATTTGCCTAGGATACTTTGTTAAGTAGTTTGACAGTTGGAGAGACTAAAAATTCTAATACTGTATTTGTTTTTCAAATCCTACACTACACTAGAATAATATGAATATTTACATCAAATTTTTAAAGTAAGGCTGGGGAAATCTGGAATGTCATCATTGAAAACAATTTTGGCGTGTTAATGACATCCTACATTGTATTATTATAAGTAATTTTAAATAGAAATTGTTTTAAAATAAACAAAAAGTTTAATAATTAGACTTACAATTGATCAAATTACATAAAAGCCCCATTTGAGATGGTTAAAGAAAGAAAATAGTTTTGAACAGCTAGATTCGTCACATACTCCTCCTAGACATCATTTCTGATAAGGATAACCTATAATTGCAAAATAGGCGTGATGCAATTCACATTATAACATTTTGCACGTTCCGAGTACTATTACACTAGAAACATTACTAAATCATTAACTACTCTTTTGAAAAGGGTAAGGTGCCACAGATATGGAAAAAAGCTCTAATAAATCCACTGCTTAAAGTTAGCTTAGCCAAAGATCTTAGACATATTAGGTCTATCTGTTCTATCAAAAGTAATAGAAAAAATAGAAAACAACCGGCTTTTAGAGCACATACATAAAAATAAACTTCTACATGCCTCACAATCTGGATTTAAAACTAATTATAGTACGACAACAGCATTAATCAAAATCACTACAGATATTGCTAGAAGTATGGACAACTCTGAAGTCACCTACCTCACATTGCCAGATTTTACCAAAGCGTTCGACACTATTGATAGAAATCTACTACTAGCTAAATTACATTACTATGGACTAAATGCTCAAACTGTGCAGTGGTTTGCTAGCTACCTATCCGAGAGAACACAAGCTGTGAGTATTGATAATAATGTATCAGCTGAACTACCAGTAATCTATGGTGTCCCACAAGGGAGTATATTAGCACCCACGTTATTTACTTTGTTTACTGCAGATCTACCTAAGGTACTGGAAAACAGTTGGAGCTTTCATCTCTACGCCGATGATACTCAGCTATATAAGTTCACCTCCAATACCAATGATCTTATCATCGAACTTAACGAGAACTTACAGCGTATCTCAGAATGGCCACAAAAAAATGGTTTGCGGTTAAATCCTAAGAAAACGATAGTGATGTGTCTTGGTACAAACTATACACTTGGCAAAGCTAATACGAGTACCTTCACACGAATAGTGTTAAATGATGTAGAGCTAACGCTCTCAGAAAGTGCTCGTAATCTCGGCGTGATCTTAGACAAAAATTTAAGTTTCAAGTGCCATATCATTAAAAAAATCAGTAAGTGCTATGTTAATCTAAAAACACGGTGAAATTTAAAGATATCCTTCCACCAAACGTGAAGTGGAACCTGGTAAACATGTTAGTTTTAAGTTGCATCGATTATGGTAGTATAGTGTACTTCAATTTTCTGACTGTGACCATGAAACAGGAGCTTCGAGTTTTACAGAACTCTTGTTGCGGTTTTTCTTTCAAGTACCATACAGAAATCATATTACACCTCATTACAACAGATTAAGCATTTTGAAATTTGAAAATAGATTTTTGCTTTTTTATGGGGCACTATTATACAAAATTTTAAATTCCGGCGAGCCGTCCTATCTGTTTAGCTTGGTTGGTGAAACGATCAGATTTACGTAATACTAATGTTGCGTTACAATATAGAACAGTTTACGAGTACAATATACCACAGCATAAAACAAGCAAATTTGAATGTTGCTTTGAATACATTGCGCCAAAGCTAGTCAATTCTGTTATTGATGTTTTTTCTAAACCTGATATCAATCAATTTAAAAGAGGTCTCAAAGTTTTCTTAATGAACTTGCAATTGGAACAAACTCCAACGTCTATATTGTAACAGGGTCTATATTGTTCAGGGGAGAGTAAAAAAAGGTTATACCGATCTCTTTTCTTTTGAACACAATCATTGTTATAGTATTTGCTTGCAGATTAGTGTTTTTTTCATTATACTTGTAACCATACACATATACATATAAGCTTAAAATAACTGTACACATATGTATAATGTTTAACATTATGTTCAATATATATTATTATTATTATTATTATTATAAATCTGGTTGCTTTAGTTACTCTATACTATTGTAGGTATTTCATGATTATACTGCTATCCATAACTTGAAAACCATGCCCCAAAAGCTATTTGTAAAGCTTGTGCGTGAGGGATGCGCAATTATTATTGTTACGCAGGCCCAGCGTGCGACTGCAGCCGACTTAACGGATGGTATAGCATAAATCCCACATTTGCCTTACAGCTAAGGAAAGCTGCATAAAACCTTAACCAGATTTGCCCGTACCGAGACTCGATCCCGGGCCGCTTGAATGAGATACGAGCACGCTAGTCGCTACACTACCAAGGCTATAAGGAAAACCCTAAGACCATTCAATTTATTGTTAATTATCTTTAGTACCAATTATACTTTCTTGTTGCGTTTAATTTCAATTCATTTTACTATAATTTTATTAATGTTTTTTATTTTAATCACGTTCAATACAGCAGATTTTCTTTGTTTGTATTCTAGAGAAATTGGCCAGCCTCGGTGAATTAGTGGTTTGCATGTTTGCTTCATAATCCAAGGGTCGTAGTTCGATCCCCGGTCGAGCTGGTAATTTTTCATAGCGCAGAAAAATTTAAAAACATGCCTTCTTCTCGGATAGGAAGTGAAACTGTAGGTCCCGTGTCAATGCGATGTTTGGTACGATAAAAATCCTTACAGGGCCCAGGGGTGGAATAACCCCAGGTTCGGCTAAATTTTAATAAGGTCGGCCAAATGATCGTAGCAATCGGTGCCATGAGATACGAAGGATGCTCCGCCATCTTGATTCCTCACCTAAAAATAAATAAAAAAATTAAAATTTAGAGAAATTGGAAATTTATTGTTTTAAATAATAAGCGTTATAGGCATTATAGGCAGTGTAAGGCAAATTTGGGTAATGTACAGGCAATATAGGCAGTATACAAGAAAAATCGGCATTTCGAGTAAATTCTAGCTATTGGATGACCCCTCGAACAATACTATTTTAACAAGTTTTTTTTTTGAGGCGAACAGGGCTCACAATTTATATTTGTGCTAGTGCTTGCCCTGAATCTCGGCGGCCCTGCTAGTCGAACTAAGTGACGTATGTCCACGTCTTCTCACATGTTGTTGGATTTCTGCGGTCTTTAGACGAAACCAATGTTAATCATTGCAGCAAATCCTTTTGTTATTACCTTGAGTTTTAAAACTATTGACTGAAAATGAACTGAAAACATTTTTCAAAGGTAATAATGTACTAGAATCTATTATAATCTACTTAAGAATTCTCCATCCCAGCACAGAATTTTTACTTTGGACTGCCACTGGTTTATCCCAATTTGCCAGGACCGGTAGAACGTGCCAGACCGCCGCTGTTTTTAAATAAAACAAGTTACGAGGTGTGTAAATTAAGTAATGAGACTGGCAACGTAGTGTTCGATCAGGCGACACTTGAGACGCGGTACTTGGAGGAGCGGCAGGTGAACATGTGATACGCCTTTAGTACGAGTTTGAATTCGCTAAAGTCATTTGGTTGTTCGTAACGATTTTTTTCGTGAATCAGTTTTTTCTAGTACGTTCTAGAAATGAGTGACATCAATTTCGAGCAACGGTGTGCTATCGGGTTTCGCTTCAGACTTGGGCACAGTGCAACGGAAACTTTTGCAAAACTTCAGCAGGCCTACCGAGATAGTGCTTTGTCAAGGGCCCAGGTTTCTCGGTGGTTTAAGGCATTTTCAGAAGGAAGAGAGTCGATTGAAGATGAACCACGAAGCGGAAGGCCTCCATCTTCAAGGACCGATGAAAATGTCAACAGAATCCGGGATCTTGTGCGTTCAAATCGTTGGCTGACAGTCACAATGATCACCGTTCATCAGATTTTGACCAATGAATTGGGGATGAAAAAAATCTGCGCAAAAATGGTTCCAAAAAACCTTTCGCAAGACCAAAAGGACATCAGGAGGGAAAGGTGCCTTGACTTTTTGGAATCGATTGAAAATGATCCCCATTTTCTGGACAGTGTCATTACTGGTGACAAGTCTTGCGTGTTTGAGTACGACCCGGAAACCAAGCGCCAGAGCATGGAGTGGCACACTTCAACCTCTCCAAGGCCCAAAACAGCAAGAATGAGCAAGTCGAAAATCAAATGCATGCTGATTTGTTTTTTCGATAGCCAGGGAATCGTCCACAAAGAGTTTGTGCCTCAAGGCCAAACGGTCAATCAACACTTTTACCGAGAGGTTCTTGAAAAACTTCGAAAAAGGGTCATTCGTGTGAGACCAAACATCAAGAACAACTGGGTGTTGCATCACGATAATGCGCTTTGTCACACAGCAATTTCAATAAACGAGTTTTTGGCCAGTAAAAACATTATCCATAAAAACAGCCTCCTTATTAGCCTGACTTGAGTCCTTGTGACTTTTTCCTCTTCCCGAGATTGAAAAATCACCTTAAGGGAACTCATTTTGGGACACTCGAAAACATTCAAACGGCTGTAACCAACCAGCTGAAGGCTATTCTAGTATCCGAGTGCCAGCACTGCTATGAGGATTGGAAGAACCGTCACCAGCGCTGTGTGGCTTCCCAAGGAAGCTATTTTGAGGGAGACAATATTGAATTTTAATTCTATTCGAATACAAAAAAAATTGAAAAAAATCAGTCTCATTACTTAATTTACACACCTCGTATGTATTTACTTTCTCAAAAATAAACAATAATCGTAAAAGATTGTTTTTTAGATGTTTATGTATAATGATTATCCGAAAACCAGCCTAAACATACAAAAATTAATGAGTCAAACAAGGAAGACATAAACAAGATGGCTAGCACAACAAAGAGAGATTGCAATCATGGCTAGGTAAATTTTTACCAATAACAAGCAAGCAAACAAACATTGAAATTGAGAAACTCCGGAAAGATTGCCGTTGGTGTCGCTACTGGTACAAAACATTAATTCATTTAGTTCAGTTGCAGACTTTTAAGATTATACCACAAAACCATAGGTGGCCCTCGCGTCGGAGAGTACAATGATTTGTAATAATAATAATTTTGTATAAATATTACAGAATTCATATTAAAACGTCGGTATCGCCTCAATTTTAGAATAAATTACAAGGCCGATCGCTATAATTTTTACATATTTAGTTAGAATTTATGAAAAAGAAATACTAGAGACATTATGTTTTGCATTACATAACTGATTTACAGATACTTAAAGTTATCTTTGTAAGCTAGTTATGGTAATGCATACGTTTAAATATAAACCAATTTAAAAATTTTAATGTGTATTCGAAAATTAATAACCACTGCTGTGAATTAAATTTAAAAATAATACTAAAATACAATAAAAACATGCTACAGCGCCATCCCTTTCAGAGTGACTGAACTATTGTCCACCAAAACTGGTTAAAAATGATAATAATGGTAACCGAAACTGTAACATGATTATTGTTGTTATAAATTAAACTTTTATCAATTAAATTTGTTCATCTGTGAACTACTCTAGTACTTTCAAATTATTAGAAAGAGATATTTTAGTTTTAAGAAAGAAAAAATATTTATAGTTATTATTACAGTTTTTATGATTATTTACTTATTTTCCAACAAATTTTAATAATTCTTTTGCTAAAATTTAGTTCATACTTTGATCTACAAGATTCTAATGTTGGATACACAACCCATGATATATTCTTTTCTAAAATAATGTAAATTCTGCATAGCGTATTTTTATACAGTCACTTCCCCCCTTAAAAGCATAAAGTGAGGTTAAAATAATTGTCGATATAATTAATAATAGTATGTTACTAAATAAATTGCGTAAAAATCAATTTTATCACTAATTTGTCATTAGAATCTTAGAAAGTTCAAAATATATACGCAGAAAGAAAAAATTCAAATTATTAAATGGATTTATGGTGGAATGGATTTTATGCTCTTAATGACAGATAAAATATTTATGACTATTCAACTCACATGTCATTTATTAAAAATTGACCAATTAAAATGCAGCATTTGATATTTTTAATCCAATGAAAATGAATTGTATCGACAATTCTCACTAGTGAAAATTGTCGACAATTTTCACTAGTGATAACAATCGACAATTTTAATAAAACACAAATATTTAACAACATTTATTTTTGAGTATTGAACGTACAATTATTAAATGTAACATTGCTACATTTATGAAAAACAATTCGATTTTTTAAAGCGTGTTCGTTGAATAGTCTCTCGATTTTTGTGGTGCTTAACACTCATGTCTATCATGCTTGCATTTAAATACCACGAGTGCGCAGTACGAGTGGTATTTAAATGCAAGCATGATAGACATTCGTGAAACCACCACAAAAATAGTCGACATAACTTTGACTACTAATGGTATTATAAGTGACAAATATTTTTGCTTGCTTGTTATTGGAGAGATTTTTAGTTTAAAAATTTACCTAGCCATGATTGCATTCTATTTTTGTTGCGCTACCTTATGTCGCTTGTTTATGTCTTCCTTGTTGCACTCATTAATTTTTGTATGTTTAGACTGGTTTTCGGATAATCTGTGTTTAATAAATCTTAATGAGATCCTATTTTAATTAAGCCGAAACTTTTTTATTATATAGCCGCGGTATAAATATAATTTTTTATTTTATCTAATCATCAAAAACAAATTTACATACTAGGTAACATGGAATACATTATATATAGCATAGTACATTTGGAAAGTTACATATTTCAAATGTAAATATTATAAGTGAATTTCCATCCCCAAAAAATAAAAACAGTTTCGTAATTTCTTGCAATGTTGAATAAATAATTATTAATAAACATGAATTATACATATATTTATGATAAATGCAGGGGAACAAGTATGCATGTAATAACTTATTTCATCATTTACATATTTCTAAACTATTTTAAGTAAGTATCGTAATTGTAAATATAAAGCAACAATAATATTATCACTGAATGATATCTAGAAAATATCTGGAAAAGCGGAATTATATATCCTTCTAATTGAAACGGATAATGCTAGATAATGCGAACCTGTGCCCAGATCATACGATTCATACGTCATCAGACCACGTGGACATGTGACGCAGCTCCTGCGTGGCGGTCTACATTCAAATAAATCAATAAAAATACAGCAGTAAATCTAATAAAAATTTAAATAAAACTACAATTTCCCATCAAGAAAACACACATACAATTAAACTAGAATATACAATATGCGAAAGAAACAAAATGATGAAAGCTGTTGTTACAAATTTGTATTTTTTTATAAATACTCCGTCACGTTACACGCCTATTATTTCACGCCACTGACTGTCAGTGAAGTGTCATAATATACTTAACCGCACGTTAGCGGGTTCTCTATGTATTTGTGTCTTCGAGGCGCGGAAGTACACAAGTTCCAATCTTTTTAAGTCAGTATTCCAATTTTGTTTTTATTTTATGTGTTTGGTTCGGCGTCTACAAACCTTTCAGTCAAGGATTTTATTCTTACTAGAATTTCTTTTGGTTGAGCGGAAAACGTGAAAGCTGCTGCTACGTGTCAAATTAATAAATTGTGTTTATAATAATAATAAAACTTTGGTTTTGCTGCTGCTAATAAATCACGATGTTAGGTGAGTAATCATTAGAGGTACACTGATTATTACGTAATGAATCTTTTTTCAAACTGCGATTTAATTTAATTTTTTGTTTCTTGGTGTATGTTGGCCCATCTGTAAAGTTTTATAATTCTATAGATAGCCTTTTTTCCAAAATGTCATGTGTATTTTTATAACCTGAATAACATTGATTTTTATGGGATTGAAATAATTATTTAAGGATGGTTTAAATCATTTAATATTTTTAAAGCACTTTGTGATAAGGTATTTTTGTAATTCATATTTTTTTTAAGAAAAATTCATAGGTTATGTTAACTGTCAGAATTTAAATTCTTAATTAAATTGTAGAAACTTAATTAATAATAATAATAACTGTCGTTATATTTATTTTCTCTATTTTAATAGATTTTCCTGCCCCAAATATAACTGACTCAAACTCATCAATCGTAATGTCTCGTAAACGTACAAGAAGTCGATCTGAAGATAACATCTTTGGAGAAGGAATGAAAATCCAACCAATAATGGTACGTTCACTCTTTAATTTATCTAGAATACATATACATGCTTATCATAATGTTAATTATTATAATAGAAAGTTTAAATATAAAACATTTTTTTATACTGCCATTGTATGTGTTACTGGGAACTTTTAACACTTGTACTAAATTTTTATAGAACATACTAAACAGATAAGTAAACAATAAATATTTTAAGTAGTAGCGATAGTGATTTTTTTATGATGTTGATTTAACCTGAAAGAGTAGGCATGCAAAAGAATTATGATCGCTTTAATAATAAATGGCTGCGTACCTTGAACTAACCCACGCAATTAAGTTGGTATTGTTTGAGGAAGTTTTTAAAAAGTGATACAGGCTATTAATAAACATTTATGAATGCTAATGTCATGAGTTTTATAAATCTGGGGAGTTCGACGAGGTCAATGAGTTTTTTAAAGAAACCTAATTAACACTTATTCTTCATATACCTACCTATACACTTAATATTTCCTTCATTTAAAAAGAATATAGAAATTGGATTAAGGTAGGTATGGTTGGATGTATGGTAAAATTTCACTTTCATTATTCATTAAAAAAATGTATCAGTTTCACTTTTCGATTGAACTGTTGTAGTTATAACATACCTACACATACCTATAAAAATAAAATGATTGTACCATCTATTTATATTTTTTTTACAATAATTATAAACGTTAATCTGATTAAAAAACTTAATTGATTATCATTTCCTTGATATTTAGTGCTCTATTTAATAATGTCATGGTGATTATCAACGAATGATAATAATCAACACTGTACAGGGTGGTTAAGTTGACCCTGTACCTTATCCAGGTAGTTACAAAAAAAAAGTGAAATACCAAAGTCAGTTAGCACAAAACAAATTTAAATTTTGTAATATTTTTCTATATACAGGGCGAATCGATTTGCTACGGCCACTACTACCTTATTTTTTAATTGGAACACCCTGTATATTTTTTTACGACTGTTGATTCTGCATGTTAGAAGTATTTTTGGTTAACATAATTATATACTGCAAGTGTTTTGAGTAAATTTATTTTTTTAAGAATTCAACATTTTTTAAAAATTTAAATTATTTATTGCAACTTATATTTAAAATAATTATAATAAAACAGATGGTGTTAAATGTACTTGATCAAAGATGCAGATTTTTCAACATGAAATGAGGCACCCTGTATATTGTCATATATTTTATATGATTCACTTCTTGAGTCTCTAGCAATTTATATATTTTTTTATTTCAAAACTGTCTGTACAGTAGTGTCTTGCTATTTTATCATTATTTATAATTTATTTTTCTATTATACAGGGTGTCCCAAAAATAACGAACAATACTTGAATATGAGATAGTTGATGATGTGTAGAGAAAATTCAAGGTTCAAGTTTTGAGTCCGGTCCTGCACGTTCTGCTGAACACTTTCCTTCTGTCGTATAAATGCTGAGGACTGTAGTTTGTTGAACTTGAAATTTGTCAATAGAGCACAATTTTGGTTATGCCACAAAATACCCGAATGACATTGTTGATCTTGAAGAAATCTGCAAATAAAACACATGTCCTGTTTGCTTATGTTGCAGTTTGTTTATTTTAAAATAAATTCAAGGTCTAATAATAGCTTAAAACATCTTATTTTTAAAGAGAACTATTCTAATTAATTAAATTAAATGGCAATTTTTATTTATGTTTAGCTCTGAATTTAATTTAAAAAAACAAAAACCATTGGGCTTTATAAGTAAATTACGCCAACAAACAAATTAAGAATCTAGGTCACCGCATAATCACTACCTGGTTAACACATAAAATAAGATCAGATTGCAAACAACACTTTAATCTTATCTAAGCTATTAAAAATGTCAGCGACGTGCGATATAACTGGATAGGGCAACCTTTGGCAACGGATGTTTATTTTCATTACTGATTTTGCTACTCATCTTATTTACAATTAAAAGGGGGCTCTACCTGTTTTTCATATCAGTTAAATTACTTACTTTGTCACCCTCGTGATTTATTTGACCGAGATTCTTCATTTGTTTGTTGGACTGATTGCCTGCCCTCAACGTGCTTTACAAAACTTCGGTAGACCTTTAGAAACTTGTTTGCGGTCTAATGGGCGACATTTTGAAAATTTTTATAAGAGCAATTTTTACCATCAATCCATTTTATTTAAAGCAGAAAACTCCTTCGAATAATCTTTTAATAATAAAGATAGTTAGTTTGATGAACTATCATCAAACGTTGTTTCAAACGGACCTTGACCAATATTCGTGTTTTTAAATCTACTTCTCCGAATTTTTTCTAAATTCTGCACATATCGCTTTACAATGTTTTGACTATCCCAATGCTGAATGACTTATTATTTATTAACAAATTGATGCAAAATATAACAACCATATTAGCAAAAAGTATTGCAAAGAATTTTTTATAAATTAAAAAAAAAAATTCACGCTAGAGATTTTTTTCTTCAGTTTTAGATTCTACCTCGGACATTCTTTAACACTCTTCGTTATTGTTCGTTATTTTTGAGATACCCCGTATGATTTCTTAAGGTAGAAGGTGTAAATGAAACCCAAGTTATATTGTTAGGGCGTTTATGATTATACTGGTAACTCTAGAGAAATAGCAGAACAGTATAAAAATGCTGATAGCTTTGAAACTGTTTACTTAAAAATAGAAAATTTATTACATTAATTGGTAGAGACCCAAGAACTAAATCATATAAAATATAAATGGTACAGTTTCATTTGAAAGAAAAGTTCAAAAGTTACCATCTTTGGTATAATGATTGAACACCCTGTATATTTTTCAACAATAAATTTATGAAAAACATTGATGTAGATATTTATCAGCATAATACATATTATGAAATCTAAGTTGTAGTAGGTAAACTTAATTTTTTTTAAAATGTTGCATAAGAAAAAATTAAAGAAATTAAATCAACTAAGAAATTGTCCGAAGTATACAATGTCTGTCATAAAGTTGAATCCATATTGGAATTTTTTTTAATATACTGACTGGAAAAAACTTTGTGGGTCAATCACCTCTGCTTTCAAAAATACTTGAAATATGCCATGTCCAAGTTGTGACATTACACACAGGTGACATTAGGTATCTATCAAATTCGCTATTAAAAGAAAATCTGTGAAAACTGGCGTCAATTGTTAAAATATGGAAAAATTCTATAACAGTAAATATTTCTCATGACATTTTACGTTGACATACCAAGTTTTAATGAAATATTCCGGCAAGGAAAATTTTGTTTTTTTTAATCATTTTTTTGATACATCCTCGTAAACTGACTATTTCTTAAGTATTATTTTCGTGTTAAATTGCTTAATTCTTTTTTTAGAACAATTTTTGTATTATCAAATAAAAAAAATTAATTATATTTAATTTTTTTAACGATTTCAAAGTAGTCAGTTATGTGTATCAAAAATGTTGAAAAACAAAATTTTCCTTATGTCAAAACATTTCGGTCAAACTCTGCATGTATACGTAAAATGTCATTAGAAGCAGCATTTTTTTCCATATTTTAACAGATAAGGTCATTTTATGTCAATTTTTGAAAACAATGACCAATTTGACAGATACCTAATGTCACCTGTCAACTTCGACATGGCATATTTCAAGTATTTTTGGAAGAGGTGATAGCCCTACAATTTTTTTTCAAATCAGAATATTATAAAATTTTGCCATATGGATCCAACTTTATGGCAGACAGTGTATATGTTGGCTAAAACTACCTATAATAAAGTGTAAAACTGAAAATCTTAAAAAATCTGTGTCCCATTTAAACTAAAAAAGTCAATACTATCATAGGGAAACGACTGACCCTGTATTAACAAAAATATTATAAAATTAAAATTTGTTTTATACCAACGAACTTTGGCATTCAACTTTTTTTTTAACTCTGTACTGTACTTTAATAGTTACTACTTTATAGTGTTTAAAAACATATGGGATGTATACATTTGATATTCAAAGCTCTTTCCTCATATCGAGGGGTCCCTCACTTCCAAAAATTATGTACACCTATTGCCGCTTTACGGCAATAACTGTCTTTATTGTTTATTGTTTCTAGCCTTACTTTGTGGAACTCCATACTCATGAAATAAATAAAGATTAATAAAGAGTTTCACAGAATTTATTAAATTATAATCTGACAATATTGTTTCGACAGCTAAGCTGTCATTATCAAAGATAATAAACAAACACGTCGCTAAGGTAAATACAAAAAATAGGTAACTAGATAAAAAGATAAAAATAATCAGAATTAAATATCTAACACTTCCAGTAACAGAGAATTACTGAGCTCAATCTGTTCATTCATTAAAGGTACTCTCAGTTTGTTTATTCTTATTTATTATTTTACTGTCTTTATTCCAGTATTCTCATTTGTTATTCTTTTATTTTCATCTGTATTGCTGTATTCCCGTCTCTAATTCCGTATTGTCATATTTATTTCTGTATTACTGCATTAATTTCCCTATTGCCATGTTTATTTTCATATTCCATGCATGCTCTTAACAGTGGGTGTATTTGAATGATAGATGTTTTATTGTTATTGGTTTTATTAATAATTTTGCAAAAGATCGTAGCTCAACTAAAAAAGAGTAAACAAAATTCCTCACAAATAAAAAATGATCTGTAAAAAAATAGTTTTTTATTCAATCATAATATATGCACATTACATTTTTAAGTGCTGTTAAAGTAACTGAGAACCGAATACGTGAAAAGAAGAACTTTAAAAAATGTATCATCAGATAGATCAACTCAAGAAATAGGTACAAAAAAGACAGATGAGGAAGTAGTTTATGTCTGAAGAATTGTTCAATCTCTTTTTGACTGGACAAATAAACAAGCAGGAAGAAGTAAATAATTAGCTAAAACAAAATTGAAAATGATGTATAGAAAAAGTATAAGTATTAAGTATAAAAGAAAACAGAACGAAATAGGAGCAAACATTTTTATTATAATAAACCTTTAAAAAACTTAAAAAATTTTTTTTAAGTTTTCCAAAGAATTGTTTGGTTTTCAACATTTAGTTTTCACCATTAGAATCTTGAAAGTTTATTCTTAATATTGGTACAACTAATTCAAAATCCCATATTTTACCCCGACAGTACCTTTTCATAGTCGGCGTCACATATAAGCAAAAAAGGAAAGAGCCACATAAGATATGTAAATAGAGAAAGAACTGACTAAATTTAACGATGGAAGAGATAGAGAGAAAAAATTATATAAAGAACCTGTATAAGAAAATGAAAGACCAAAAAAGAGAATATAAAATTAGAATGCGAGGATTGAAGAAGAAAGCAATATAGAATAGGAAAAGAAAAGTTGAAGAAGGGGGAGGAATACTTTGAAGAAGTACTAAATGATGCAAACTATTACATTTTGACATGTTTATATGACATTCAGTTGACCAAAATTCAGTGGATGGATTTCAGGTCTGTTATTGGGGGGGGGGGGGGCAAAGTCATGCACTTGAAATTTGATTAATTTAAATATCTAACGATAAAGCAAAAATTTTTCTTAGTTGTCCCAACATTGGTGGCAATTGTGCCCCCTTGCCACCCCCAAATCTCGCCACTGTCAGAAAGTATTAATGATTGAATTATAGAACATTATTTGAAAATACAATAATATACAGAGTGTTTTATTTAAAATAATATGTGTATATTCTGTATCACATGACCTATGCAATTAACTTTTATAGGAACCTCTTTTTTTTATCTCTAATGATAACAAAAATAAAGGAGTGTTCAAAATATAATGAATATAATAAAGAGAATAAGATTTTCTCTATAATAATACAAAAATAACAGATGTAATAATAGAAGAATATCAATATGGATTCAAGGAGGGGAAGAATAATTAAAAAACTAGATGAGTGTTGTTTCTGACTTCGATTCTGAAAAGTATGTGAAAAGTTTGTACTTATCTGACTAATACTTTTAGAAATACAGAGCCATAAACATGACAAAAATATACAGAGCAACTTTCAGATACTTGGAAGGCCCAACTTCAAAGTGTCTTATTTCAGAAACTATATGCATTTGGCCACTAATATTACTCATGAATTCATCTGACCAATAGGGCTACAAATGAGTAAAGAAATTAGCCCAATTGGGGGGGTCACCTTGGGCGATTTTTCTCATTTTGGGTGATTTGATACGGAATGATACAGTGAAACAAATAGTGAAGTGCTATGAATATGATATAAACATATATATACTGTTTATGAACTATGGACTGTATTATCAGACAAGCATTTAACAAAATCTCAAGAACAGTTCTAAGACAGGCACTGCAGAAAATGAGAATTCCAGCAAAATATGTACCTTGTTGGACCAAAGTTTTAATTTATATCATAGCAACAGTTAAAGAAGTAAAAAATTGAAATACATTATGTTGTTTATTAAGGAACCTTTAACAAGAATTGAATGTTTCATTCAAAATGGCCCCCTGTTTTCTTCACACAGAGCTTCAAATGTGAGGTCTAATCGTCGATGGCAGCACTCACTGCACTTTATTCATTCTTACGGGAAAACCCCATTCATAAACAATCATATATAAAATAATAATACAAACAATGATAATATAATAATAATATAAACAACAATGCATAAATAACAAAATAAGACGCAATGTATGCCAAGTGGTAAACAACATATAAAATTTACCGAATACAATCACATTATATATATGTAATCTTTTTTTTTAAGCTGTTTAATGAAATTCCAACAATATCACATTTATAATTATTAGCCAACCTAACAAACCTTGTAAGAGGTGAATTATATGCATAGTTAGTTGTATCTCATGGCGTTTGAGCACAAGTGTCTTGTAGGTACCTTAAAGTTAACCAGTTCCAGTAGTTCAGAACAATCAGTTCTCCCTGAGAAGATACTGTGTAAAGTCATCAAATCATTTCTTTTCCGTTATATTTCCAGTGAAGGTAAATTTAGAATTTGCAATTAATCATGATAATGATAATGCCCCCTTTGCAATCCCAGTTTAATGCATAGTGTCTAAGAAATTTATTTTGGATAGATTCTAAATTTTAAATATGCATTTGATAAAATGGTGTCCAAATAGGAGATCCATAGTCCATAGCTAAGTATTGATCGAACTAGGCTGAGGTAAAGAATTCTAATTGTGGAAACCAAAAAATCTCTACTACCTACCTCTACCTCTCTACCAACCTTTACTAATCATTGTATTAATATGAGAAATTCATTGATGAGTCGAAGATAACACCTCATTTATCGCTCTGGTGCCTTGACAAGGGATTTCTCGAAATCCACCAAATTGTTATGGCCGATTGAGCAAGCCCTGCGCTCCAATTCTGTGCATATCTTGTAATCAAGAGGATCCAAGTTTGGGCTAGAAGCTAGCCAATCTTCGTAAGAGATATAATGTCTGGTTTCGAAAGAGGGTATGGACAGGGATTTCACAGTGGGTTCCAGAATATTATCAATGTAGTACTGGGCATTGATTTTGGCCTTTGGTATGAAACAGCCCACCACACCATGATCTTTGAAGGATTTTGCATTCGTATGATATTTCTTGCTTCTTCTTTATACGATTTTTCATAAATTTTATCGTTTTACTAATTGGAAGCCTTTTTGAATGTTAAAACTTTCTTATTCATGAACAGGTTATTGCAAGGATCATGCTCATTGAGTAGCCTTTTGCATTTGAGCTACCTAGCTTCCTTTAAATGGCTTATTGAGGAAGTGAACACAACAGCGACTGTAAACTCTAAGCCCTAGGTCTTCATTTAAAATCCGACTCACCGTTCTCTGAGAAATTCCAGTTTGCAGAAACAGAATGATCTGCGTGCGACAGGGGTTGCGCATGATCCGCTCTCTCAAAATTTTTATGGCCGCAGCGGTGCGGACAGTTCGTGGTCTGCCAATTCTCTTCTTGTCCGCAGTTGAAGAAGTCTCCCTTAGGACCGGTTGCATAAAGCATTGTTAACTACATGATTATTTAAATGCGTTGTTAACACATGTGATTGGTTAATTTAAAGCAAGTAATGTTGTAGCATGATTGGTTTTTTTAAACCTGTTGTTAAGTCTTGTATAATCACGTTGCTTAACAACGTGATCAATTTAACAACGTGGTTAACTATGCTTTATGCAACCGGCCCTTCGTTTTTTTAAGTTGTAAAAGATCCAAAATGGATTGAGGTATAGGTTTTAAATAAACTGAGTACCTAACTTAATTGGATACCAAAAGTGAAAAAAGAAACATGTAAAAAAACAAAGTTCCTGCTCACACCTTGGCTTTTTAAAGTCTTGAAAATCTTCTTTGAATTCATTCAACTTTTAAAAAACTTCAACTGCATGATGCAATTTTTTCTTTGCTGCTATTTTTGACAACTTTGAAATTTGTTGATAAGTGATAATCATTTGTTACCACCACAGTGCATGGGTATTTTACGTCCAATGATGTGGTCGAAGATCGCTCCAAAATTCGAAAAATACCAACTGGAAAACAGTCTCACAACTTATGGCCAGACAAGGTAGATTCATACATGTAGCTTTAGAATATACAACTTCCTGCATGAAAACTATCTATGCAGAAATAGAAATATTTGTTAAGAGAAATGGGAAAAAAAGGATATAGTAAAATATATAAAAGCACAGCATAAAAGGTGGTTGAGTCACATATCTCGAAGTTACGAGAACAAAACATAAGAAAATTAATGGAAAGGATGCCAGATGTGGGGAGGCCAAAAGCAAGATAGCTTGATAAAGTCAAGGAAGATAGAAAGCCAATGGAAGTGACCAAGTGCAAGGGGAAAACACAAGAAGCAGTGCACAAGAATAGCCTATCAAGCTAAATGACACCCTGAACTATAATGGCTAATATGTGCACTATATGCACAAAATGCCTGTATATATGTTGTTTGTTACCCTACCCTACTCTCCTCTACTAATGGACTACTGCTGCAAGATGTGATTTTTACTGTTCAGGCTGTTCAGAATAAATAAACAGGAACAGATTTTTCTTGAGATTTTAATATTTGTTATTTTCTTATCATTGAAGCAAGGAATTCTCAATTTATTGTATTATTATTAAAAAAAACCCTTTTTGACTACAATTGATATGATAAACTAATAGTGTAAATCGTGGTGGAATGAATGTTTCTGAGTCTCAACAATCTTTTTATAAGTGCTGGGTATTCTTGGTAATAATTTATTTTACATAGCAACCTACAACAATTCTAATACGCCTTTCTTACACTCACACTAACTAATCCTCTAATCACTTTCCCTCTTTAAGGAACTATCAGTGGTGGATTTAGGCACAAGCGCTGGAAGCGGCCGCTTCAGGCCCCACCAGTCAGGGGGCCCCACAGAAGCCTCCTGCAAAGGACCGCACTGGACACACGACATTGAGTGTACCTCAATTACTTCCTCTGGGAAGCAACGTGGAGATTAAGTCTAACGACAGGTGCTCCACGTAATACACTCTTGGAATCTTGGACTCGCCACAAATAAAAATTGTTGGCGTGGGAATTCACTTTCTCGCAAAAAGTGAAACAAGATACAGATCTTATCGTGTACAGGCTGGTAATAAAGTGTATGATTGACGCATTAGAGTTTCATACGAAAAGGCAAGTACTCAGAGCGATAGGTAAAATATTGTAACGGAGTGTACTGTTTCACAACAGACCTGCGAGGAGTGTATCATATCTGTCGGTCCGAATTTTGGTCTTTCTGCACAATCAGCGCCGTCATCCGACTACTATGATGACTAATTTATTTACGCACAAGTGGTGGAAGAGGTCGCTCCAGGCCCCTCAGGGGTCAGTCAGGGGGGCCCCGCAGAGGACCCTTGCCCAGGATCGCAGTGGATATGCGACAAATAAAATTTTTTGGCATGGGAACTCACTTTGTCGGCGCAATAGAGTTTTGTGCGAAAAGGCAAGCATTCAGATTGATAGGTAAAATTTTGTAACGGAATATACAGTTTCGCAGCAGCCCTACAAGGAATGTATCATCTCTGTCGTTCCGAATGGCTTGCCTTCAATGCCTTCTAGCAAACTCTGCTCGGTCGTGCGACTTACATTCGGGGAAGGGGAACTGTACCATGCTTTCGAATGGGTGAAATTCCTTAATGCCATTTGTCAATTGACAACATTTCCCAATGTTGAAACGACTTAAAAAAAATCTTAACATATTGTAATACGTACCAGTGAAAGGTTATGCCTTAGAATATTTCTCTTCTGTTCGATTTTTACAACCTAGAACGCTACAATTCGGCATTATAAAGTCTTTTAAATTTTCTTTATTACGTTTAAGCAAATAACCAATAATTTACGCAAAATTTTGAAAATATTATTGGTAAATTTGATGCTTCTAAATTAAGCTTCTTGATTATGGAATAAAGTGTTTTTCTGAAATAGTACATAAAGTAGAACTTTTACGGACTCATCTGTCACAATGACATATGTCAAAACTGATTTTTACGGACTCATCTGTCATTTTTATTTGCATTGTTTTACATGTGTTTGACATATGTTGCACACAGCCACGTTGACTTAGTTGCCTACTCTACTGTTATTAAAAGCATATTTTGTATTTTAAATTCTCAGTTTCAGGATTTCAGAAAAAACGTAATGTACACCTCAGCACTAAGCTGATTTTTTATCACTCGTTAATGGTTGTTCAGCAATCTCCATATTCGTGATAAAAAAGTACAACTTTATTTGTATACAAATAACTAATTTATCTACGGCCACTATAGAAAATTACACATTTCACACAGTCTAGTAACCATGAAAACGAATCATTGTTCATAATCTTTAAACTGTACGGAAATGATTTCGCATTTTCAGTGGTTCTATTAAAAAATGCTATAGATGTTAGCACATGCAATATATCTAATTATTTGAAATATACAAAGTTATAACTTTTAGATAAAGATTAATTTATTTTTAAAAGTTAAAAATTGTTAACGGACCACTATTATACTCACAATTTTATAGTGATATGTGTATAAATCACAGACGGCACCCTAAGACAGCTGCTTCGAGCTTTTGGCTCTCCTCAGTTAGGGGCAGCCCGTCTATGATTTATACACATATCACTATCAAATTGTGAGTATCATAGTCGTTCATCAACAAAACTCACTTTATTAAAACACGTTTGTATTCATTTTGTATTTGATTTATGTTAATTTGTGTTGTTTAATTAATATTTTACTTTAAATTATATTTTGAATGCAAGTCCATATAGAAAAGATGGTCTATTACATGGAAATCTAAAAATATTTTGGGAATTTATTATTTAAAATTACATTCAAATGAAGCACTAGGTATTCAATGTATTTGTAATATTGAGGTTATGATTTACTTACATTGACAAAAAAGAAGCGACGGAACAAGCCGACGTCCAAAATACATTTAAACGTGTCTATGACATTTAAAAAATTGAAGACACCAACAAAACTACTATTATTTATTTAAATAATTGTTCAAATTTCAGTATTAATTTTAATGATAAAATAACGATTATTACATTGAGTTATACGCATTTCTTAATTTTTACACCTGTTTTCCACAAACTGAGGGCATTTTCTATTTTTGACACCCCAGCATCTCAACCTCAAATCATATTCTAGATTAAATATTTTTCCTAGATTTTGGTGTTTTATTACGTTTTTGTGGTGGTAGATAAAGTAGAGTGTGTAACACGTATAAAAACGCCAATTTCACACTCGTGTGAGTGCGGCATGAGACGAAGTCGGATTATTTAAAAAATCTTGGGAAGGAAATTTCCTCCACCCCCCCCCCCCATGAATTCGCGCCTGATATTAATAATTATATGTACTTACTTTTTGATAAAAAAATAAAAGGTATATAAATTGTAGTAATTGATTTATACTATGGGGCCCCAAAAATTTGTAACGCTTCAGGCCCCTTAAGTGTTAAATCCGCCACTGGGAACTATTTAATGAATAGAACAGCAAGTGAATATTTGGTGAATAAAGTCTTATCATAAAATTCTTTCTCATTTTCTCTCTTTTATTGTAAAACCTTTCCAGTTTATTGTTAATTGTTTGTCAGCAAGTTTTAAGTCATTCATAGATTTTAGAAAAGATATTATTTCTGAATATCATGATTGAGTCAGAAGTCTCGTTTGAAGTTTCCAAATAAATAAAGTTTTAAATACGTTCATTCCTGTAAACCACTTTGCTATTTACTGTAAAAAGGTACCTGGTATTGCACCCACAACTTTTATTATTTCTGGTTAATTGAGATGTCATAAATATGTCTGGATGTATTTATCAGCGTTGCAATATTTACTTGATGAATAATCAGTGACGTATCTAATGGTAGTTTCTTACTGAAACTAATTCCTTTTACCATTATTGATTATTTATAGGCAGGCTATAAATAATTTGTATGTATTTCAAATAGCTGTTTATTTGTTTCTTTAAAAAAAAAACATAACAAAACCTCTTGCATAAGGAGACCATTTTGTAAAGAACTTTTTTCTATCTAATAATTTGTTTTAAAAATTAAAACAATTAATTGAATACATTGTATACTAAAGTTCCAGGTGTCGGATTTGGAAACACTAGTTGGAATACATAAATACAATCGGTTAAGCCTTTTTTTGACTTCTAACTGGACAGAAATAACAAAATTTATTACACATTTTAATTAGGTTGTTGTTTAGAATACAGTAGAAGAGCTTTTCTTATCAAACGCATACATCCTTGTAAAATTATGATAATCAAAAACTTTAATCTGATTAAAAACACTTAATTGATATTTCCTCAATATTTTATATCAACGATTATATAATGAATGATAATAATAGGCGCCGAATATAATCATGCTTAACTTTCCTCCTCTAACTAAAAAAATCATCAACTTATCCAAATAATAATACACAAGCAAGAGAGATTGTGAAATAAAACTTGAAGTAGGTAGTAGTATGTGTCTGAGTACAAGTATACCCGTTAATAAACAGGATTTTCCTTTTTTAATTTATTGAACGTGGCTTTGACCTAGAAATAAAAAACTTGCCGCACTTATTTGCTCTTAAAAAGGCTACAAGTATTCATTTAAAATTGAACCGGTAATTATAAAATGTGTGTTCTTATAGCGTAAAATAAAATATGTTCCTGTAACTTACAAACGAAAAAGGCCTTTACATTTTACATTTTTATTATAGGAAGGTTAAATTAATGATGACTTATGATACGATTTATTACAGTTAATTGTAATAAAGTAAATTACTGAATTAATTAATTGCATTTACGTATTATATCATCATATTCACTTAATTAAATTATTATATAGAAAATTATCATCTAGTTTTTAATTCAATTGAATGCAATATTCTAAATTTAGAATTTAGCTTTCTCATGATAAGAATCATTAACCTTTCCTTATTGCAAGAAAAAATAGAGGTTTTCAGGTCACTTTTGATTTGACGGGTTTGTTTCAAATAGGATATAGATTTGCAAGTAAAATCAATACTTTTACTTTTTTTCTCTTATTTACTAATCAGGTTCAGTAAAGACAGTTCAAAGTATATGAGATAAACTTAACATTTAACCTTCTCTGTAAAACTTTGTTGTAATCACTGTTTTAAATAAAGACTCAATAATAAATGCGATAAGCGGGAGCAGTAGTTCTCAGACTTGTTCTAATTTGAGTGTTGTTCCCAGTACACATTGCTAGTTTTTAAATGCCTGAATATTATACTGATTGCATGCTCTTTGAGAAGCTTATGTTTGTTTTGGGAAAGAAAATGTCAATATTTTTGTCTTATGTTTACACACACCATGGATGGGTTCATTGCAATCATCAGATTATAAAGTGTCTCCCTTGATGGTTACTGGTTTTTAAATGGAAATTGCTTATCATCATGATGGCATAATATACATCAATATTGAAATTATTGCATGACTCATGCCCATTTATTAGGCTTTAGGACGTCAAATTCAAATTTTGTCATTAAAGTTTTGCTATTGTCTGTGACATTATATGGAAATCGAGTGATTTCTAGAAAATAATAAATTATTATCAAGATCATTTTTTAATATTTATATACAGGGTGTATGTAGATAATGGTATGCATTCAACTTCATTTCAGAATCATTTCAAATTAAAAAGAAAAATGTGTTGAGAAAGTTTGTGCACATCCGTGTTATTTCTTGATATTGTATTATTTATAATTTGTTTTTATTTGGATACACCCTGTATACATGGTTAGTTAAAACCCTGTATACAGTATAGTGGATATATATACTAGACATGCTTAATAATAATCCTTTAACTTCTAAAGAAAAATTTAGTGGTGCTGCATTTTTGTGAAGTGTTTTTTGCCAATTGTTAAATGTGCAGTGGGTTCATCATGACGTGTGGGTGACGAAACAAAATTGCTATTTATTATATATAAATAGTGAAGACAAAAAAAGAATAATGCCCCTTATTTAATACTAATTTCTAATTGGATCATAAGGTAAAGTAATAATAATCATTACTAAAATAACTTTTTTTTTGTTTTTGCTTAAATCATCTATTGCATGATGCTTATTTCTTAACATTTTTTTTGTTTTATGTCTGGTAACTCGTTCTCTTTTAATAATTTAATATATGTTAAGTATGTATATATATGTTTTTATTCAGTCATCAAATCATATATGCATTATGTATACTAATGTGTTTGTATTATAATAATTGGATATTAATTTATTGATTAAACTTTTTAACATTGAAACCCTGATAGAGTATTGTCATTTTTCTTAATGTATATATTCAAGAAAGTATAAGTACAAAACGTATGTGTATATTAAAAGAGATATTATGCTTGTAAAAAAGACAATATATAACAATTAACATACTGAGGTTAAAATAAATGTTTTGTAAATTAATTTTATTAACAATATCTCTAAAAAGTGCGACTGAATTATAACAACAAGATATATTATTATTTTATATTTTTTATTCTTCAATTCGGAACGATTACTATTTTTCATTCCTGCTTCATCTTATTTTTATTTTATATTATGTGCGTTTATCTACAAACAATGAGGAGTTTTTTAATTAATATATAATCAAACAATAAATAAATAAATACTAATTATAAGATGTCATTAAACTCCATTGTACTTCATAAGTGTACACAATTATTCATTCAAAGATTCTACCACAATCAATTTAATTGATTAATGAAAACAATACTAATAAAACTTTTAATCGTTGAGTTTCATTATACAATAGTGTGTACAATACAAGTAATAATTCTTTTTTTCTACAGCTGTCAAAAAATGATTACATTTTTTTCATTAATATCCATATGCAAAATCCCAGATTGGTTTTGTTTACTTGACAGCGTGCATGAAATATTTTATCATTATGCGATTTATGCATGTTTCAGCAATTTCGTTTCCGTAGCAACAACGAAACTGTCCACTTTACGTTAAAATAAAAAATTTTTAAAAAGTCTCTAGAAATGCTTCAAAAATCCCATTTAAACTTTAACCTCTCGGTGGCACAGGTTAATATTGATCAAATGGGGTGAAATTTTGCACAGCACATTTTTTTGAAATTTCAAAGAGATTTAGTGGGGGGAGCTACAAAATTTTAACTTTTGCAAAATAACGGCCACCCTAGTGTATAATCATGGAAATATCCCAAGTCATTGTTTTATCTTTCCTATCTATCACAATTGGTCTTAATTGGTGATTTTCTCTAGCTAAGATATATTGCAGATTAAGCTGAGGCATTTGTTTATAAAAGTTTGCATTTTCCTTATATTTATGTATGTTAGGTTTCCAACCCATATTTCTGTCCCTTCTATTAACACACTCTTAACATTTGTTTTAAATAACCTTAATTTAGTTTGTCTTGATATATCTTTAGCTGACTATATTTGTCTTAGCTTGGGTTTATGCTATTATAGATATCCTCTCCACTTCCTCTTGATTTCTAATTCTGTCATCTTGACTGACCTCTTTTTCTACTATTTATCCGAAGACCTATCGGTTTTGCTGCATTGCAACTAACCTATTCATTTTGCTTTGCATGTGTTGTTTCTTCTCTGTAATTAGGCAAATGTCATCAGCAAACTCTAAATCTTCAAACTTTAAAAAAAACATTCTAAATTATTCCTATTTTATTTGTTTGGGTTTGTTATTATGGTTTGTTTCATAACCCAATTCACTACTACTAATGTAAGAAGAGTGTTGAACACCAGTATTTATCTTTACTGCTTCATTTAATCTTCTCTCATGTTCAATTTCTGTGTATTTTCCACATCTTAGTTTGGTTCACAGAGTTGAAGGTTTTTCAAAGTTCTGCAGAGTTGACATCTATTTATTTCACCATCTATGTCTACTGTCTGTTCTAAGATAGTTCATAGGAGGCATATTTGTATGATACATCTGCTCTTGGAATACATCCTGGGTTTTGCTGAGTGTACTATCTATGGCATCTTTAATTCTTTGTAACATGATTTTTGTCATTATCTCTACCTGTACATAATAGTGAATTGGTTGCCAGTTTTCACTTTTGGATAGATCACCTTTTTTGACAATTTTGCTATTATTTCCATACGTTCTTCCTTCCATATTATATCATGTTAAATAATAAGTAAAGGATATGTATTGATGTATTTTTCTATTTCCTTTCTGGTGACTTCTCCATCATATATATGCACCCTTTCTTTATTTATCATGGGAAATGTATTCAGTTTTCTACTCTTTGTAAAGAACCCTGCGTAAGTTTTATGGAAGTTGGATTTCAGTAGAATTGGCTAATTTTTACAAATGTATGTTGCATCTTACAACCTCCTGATTAAAATCTCCCCTGGGCCCAGAATTCTATGAATAGTTATAGCAAGTTCAAGTTGCAGTAATGCTCTTTGAATATTGTTTTAGTAGTTCATACATTGAAGTTACTATGTGAATATCACTTGAAGATACTGCAAGGAGTAGAGGAGATATAAAATGTATTCTATACATTTGCAGTTTTCTATGAATTCTGTACAGTGTGACATATGTTTGTAACACCTTTATTTTCAAGAATTCTAAAAAGTTATTGGAATGTTCTATAATTTAAAAGCATCCTAATACTGGGTGTTCGATACAATTTTTATCAATTTCGTAGATTTCTATGGATTATGACTGATTTTCCACAATTGCTAACATTTTTGATATAACTATTTGGTTGCTGTTAAATAGCTGGAGTGTTTTTGGAACTTACCTATGACCCACTGAATAAATCATATCAGGTGTCTATATGAATGTGATAAATAGAAATTGGCACAAAGTTAATATGTTTATTAATCTAGTAGGTTTACATACTTAACATTTGCTATTCATTTGTTCACCATTTGTTTCTGACATTCAAAACATCCAAACTAGAAAACAGTGATCAACTTGATCACAAGAAAGGATCTGGTCGAAAATCCTGAAGAATGGCAAAAAATAAATGAGATGCATTGGAAAATGATTGTATGATGCATTGTAGGTGTCCTCGGACAAACCCAGAGAAAAACTGCAAGAAAGTATAAAATAATTAAGCCGTATGTACACAAGATGAAGGGATCAGAAGCAAAACCATCGATGTGACATTTCTTTAAATTTTCACATATATGCGGATTATGAAAGTGGAAGTTACTTAGTAAAATTGTGCAAGTAAAATTAATGTAATCAAAGACATATGATGGGAACTAAGGAAATTTTTAATACAGATTTTATAGCAGAGCTCAAACTTTGAATGTGTATATCGTAAAATGTTCATAATTGGCCCTTTTGCTTCTGACTCCTTCAAATATAAAAGTTCAAAAAGAATTTCTGCTTCTCTGAATATTGAAAATCAATTAGAGAAGCAAAAGACGAAACTACAGGATAGTATTTTAAAACTATCTAATGGAATTATATTGTAATGGATAATGAGTCCTATTTTACAATGTTAATGGGTACTAAAAATAGACATTGTTATAATAGATGAGGGCAGGTTGAAAACTTCTTGGCTTAGCCCAGAGAGGGCGCTCGAGTGCATACATTCTTAAAATCAACTGGAGTACCTTCTATTGTCCGTGTAGTACAAGTCTAGAGTTACTGCATCTAGTCACCTAGGCTAGTTGGTCGATCAGAGTAACGCAAACCGCCGCCATATTGGGACAGAGAAGGGTGATTTTTAATAATGGACAAATTAAAGCCACGTTTTACGTGTTTGACATATTAGAGGTTTGATCTTTCAGAATAAGAAAAACCTTTTAAAGTAAATGTGCATTTGATTAAATTCAATACAGAACAAATAATGAACAATTTCGTGCTTCGTTTGCCCCAATATGGCGACGGTTTGCGGTACTGTGGTCGACCAGCTGGCCTAGGTAACTAGATGTAGTGACTCTATACAAGTCTGGTCATCTTGTGTCAGCGGGAAATTTAAATTTACGGTTTTTAGACTTGTCACATGACCCTTATGTTAGCAAAATGTCAACTGTCAATTTGTTATTTACTCATTTTTCTGTTTGAAGATGGTTTGTGGTCTTTAATCTCCGTTGCTTTTTATTAATTAATGCTTTCATCAACCACCATGACCAGACTTGTACTACACAGACAATAGAAGATACTCCAGTTGACTTTAATACATTCTTTGACAGCTGTAAAGATTTATTTAACCTTCATAAAGCTGAAACTGCACTGTCCAAGCGATTTCTTAATAACTGCAAGTGTATCTGTCTGCTAAAGTTTTTATTGCAAGTTATTTTTGAAGAATGGAAAAACACAAACATCGTATTATTATAAGATATTTTGTTTTGAAAGCCTTAACTGCCACACAAATTAAAAAAGAGCTGGATTCTACAGGTACTCTGCTGAGGAGAATGAGAATGTGCTACTTCATTTTCCACTGTATAAAAATGGTCTGCTGAATTCAAACGAGGTAAGAAAGAGCTGCGACAGTGCAACACGTCCGGAAATGCCCAAATGCCCCACTGAAGAAATGGTTGAAAAAGTGCGCGCTATTGTTTTAAACGAACACCGTTAAAATATATCTAAATAAAAAAGGTATATCTAAAGAATGCGTGCATTCAATTTTACACAAGAATTTGGAAATGAAAAAAAAATTGTGCAAGCTGGGTGCAAGACTGTTGACAATTGATCAAAAACAACGAGTTAGTGTTTCAAAAGAGTTTTGCAACGTTTTCGGTGTGATCCAAAAGACTTTATGCAATGATCTATTACCGTTGATGAGCTATGGATCCATCATTATAGCCCTGAAATGAAGCAACAATCTAAACAGTGGAAAGATGGTGATTCTCAACCACCAAGAAAGGCTAAGACTATTCCGCTGGCCGACAAGGTGATGGCTACAGTATTTTGAGATTCCCAAGGCATAATTTTTATTGACTATCTGGAAAAGGCAGAAGTATCAGGTGAATACTATGCTAACACTGGATCATTTGAAAAAAGAAATTGCTAAAAAATGTCTACATATGTTGAGGTGAAGGGTGCTGTTTCATCAAGATAATGTTCACCCTCACCGGTCGGCAATTACAATAGAGAACATCCATGAATTGGGTTTCAAATTGTTAAATCACGCACTGTGCTCACCTGATCTAGCTCCCAGCGATTTTGTCTTGTTTCCAAATTTGAAATCTTTCCAAAATTTCCAGATCTTAGAGTAATTGATGCTGTATAAACTCAGACTTTGAAGACCTCCATGTTTCTTTTTAGGCGGATGGCTTGAATCGCTTAGAGCATCGCTAGACCAAGCGCATCGAGCTCAAAGGAGATTTTATTGAGAAATAAAATCAAAATCAACCCCAAAAAATATTGTATTCCATCTCAGGCCGAGAAGTTGTCAAACCATCTTATATAGTCCTAGAAAATCCTAGTCCTAGTCTATAGAAAATAGTCCAGTCAAAGAAACAGTATGTTTCAAGTGTCATCCAAATATCCGAAAAAGGTTTTGGTATGGCTTGCTATATTGAAGAATAAAATATCAGCACTTTTGTTTGTTTATATGTTTCTTCTGGATTTCTATAAAAGCTGAAACTTACAATAATGAGTGTGTGAAGAAGCACTTGGTAGCTTTTTAAAAAAAATACATTCTGATTGCAAATATGAGTTTTGACCAGACATGGCGAGCTCACATTATGCTGCAATGACAATGAGAGGTGCCAGGTTCCTAGTATTTCTTGCAACGAAAATTACCAAATGTTGGCGTTGTTTAAAACAAAAAAGATATGAAGGAACATGTGAAGGTGGAACTGATGCAGATTCAGAGAACGTACTAATTAAAATGTGCCAAATGCCAAAATCAGTGTTTACCAATTTAATGGCTTTCACAAAAACAATATAAGTTAGTTTTATTCATGATGCTATAATTGTGTATTTCATAATTTTCTAAATAAATAATGAGATTTGTGCCAATTTTTAGTTAACACACCTATAGTAGTGCAAATTGAGCTTCTTATCAGATAATTGATTGATTGCTCTGTTTGATATCTTGATTGAAGTAATTGCTTAAAACCCGATCATCTAAATAACTATTGCTAAACAAAAATTAAATTATTTTGATTAGAGGAATTTTAAATTAGAAAACTATTTTTAGATAAATGAGCAACCAGAGCCTACTAGATGTGACATTTCCAAATGCAGAGATTAACTAATTAGATTTAAAACTGTAATTTAAAATATGATTAGCTTTCTAAACATATATTTATACTACATAATAGAAAATCCATGTCTTAGCTTCTACATTACAAAGTATTATTAAAAATAGAGTGATAAAATGAACACAAAATGACAATACTCTACAATTACAAATTAATTAACATAATCACACTAGTGTTAACATTAATTTTCCTTGCATATACATTTGATGCCTAGTTTTCAAATATTTAAATAATTTTACAGCGACAAGAAAATAAAATATAATTTATACATTTCAGTCAATCTACAAAGAAACACCATTTACTGATGAGCCTGAAGCTATATCCAGAAGAAGAGCATGTGATTATACTACTAAAATAACCAAAGAAATGGCAATGAATGGTAAAGCGTCTAGACCAGTAAGAGTTTATGCAGATGGCGCATATGATCTTTTCCATCAGGGACACGCAAGGCAATTGCAACAAGCCAAAAATGTATTTCCAAGCGTATACCTTATAGTAGGAGGTGTGTTTGTTATTTGTTTTTCAGTTAATGAAAATTTTGTAAAATTTATTTTTTTTAAATTTTAGTTTGCAGTGATGAGCTATTGCATAAAATGAAAGGTCTTACTGTTTTAAATGAACAAGAGCGTTATGAAGCTGTAAGGCACTGCCGTTATGTTGATGAAGTTCTACGAGACGCACCTTGGCAAGTTACGGAAGAATTCTTAATAGATAATAAAATCGATTTTGTTGCACATGATGATATTCCTTATGCTTCGGGCGATACTAGTGATATTTATGCACCTTTAAAAGCAAAAGGCATGTTTGTTGCTACAGAACGGACTGAGGGTGTTTCAACATCAGATATTGTTGCTAGAATTGTCAGGGATTACGATGAATATGTTCGTCGTAATTTAGAACGGGGTTATTCAGCCAAAGATCTTAATATATCTTATTTAAAAGAAAAGAGAATTCGATTCAAAAGGAAAATGCATGAGTTGAAAGATAAAGGAAAACATGTGATTGGCAGTATTGGTGAAAGAACTGACGATATGATTAATCAATGGGAAGAGAAATCTAAAGATTTTGTAACAAGCTTTTTAAAACGGTTTGGAAAGGAACAACTATCACATATTTGGAATGAATCTAAAAATAGGATTTTGAATGCCTTAAGTCCACCTGGATCACCCAGTCATAGTCATAGCAGTAGCAGTTCAGTTAATGGAGACTACTCAGAAGACGAAGATTATCTAGTACCACCAAAGAGAGCAAGGTTAAATTCGTAGATGTAAAATACATGAGATGTAAATGAATGAATGTTTTTGTTTTGTTTTTGTCTAATTTATTTGTACGATATGTTTTGTATCATGACTATCATCGTAGATTTTATTTGAGAAAAAGAATAGTATTTGCTTACAATTTAACTTGTTAAAGAGATTGTAACAATATTTATAAGGATTTAACAAAAAATATATATAAAATCTATTCTAATGTAACATGACAAAATACTTTATTTAATTAATAATAATTTTAGTTGGAATACTGACTATGTTCTTAGCTACTTTCCCTGTATGCTTAATGTACTAGATGTAGCTAGTTTTAAATGAGACATATCGAAATATGTAACGGATATTAATAACATCAGCTGTAATCGTTGCAGTAATCTGTATGTATGTGTTGTCTGGAATGTTATCATTTTATAACATAGATGTTACTATAAATATATTTATAATTGATTTATTGTCTTTTTTTTGGTTATTTAAAAACTAAAGATTATAATCTCCTTTTAAAGTAATTACTTTTTTTTGGTCTAATCAATCTTATTAGTTTGTGATTTCTTAAAAATTATTACTGCTAATTAAAAGCAATTATAAAAATTAAAGTTAAACAGTATTTTTAATTTTCTATGTTGATGGGATTTTTTTAAGCACGTATTTACTCTGAAGGTTAATCCTAAACAATTACTTCATGAAGTAGTGTGTGTGTAATACTTTGATCACATCTACTCTTTTACTTTTTAAGTGCGTAATGTCAAGGTTAGTTATTAAATATCTGTTATCACAAACCCAGATCATTTCTAGAAATCGTCGAGACGGAGACAGTTGACAAGTGTCTGATATCGATTTTGGTTTAAAATTATAATGAACTGAGAGAAATCATTAGGCCTTGAACTTGATTTACCAAAACATGTGATTAGGATTTTTTTAAAGCTATTAAGCAATTATTGTTATTAAGTTATTATTAACTGTTGTGTTGACTAAAAAAATTTTTACAATTCAAGAAAAGATAAAAACATTAAATGAGTAAATATTTTGTAAAATTGCTGGTATTTTATTACTATTATATTTATTCATTAAGTCATTCTTTTTTTAAACTTAGTACAGAAAAACTAAACTAAAATTGGTTTAGGTTTGTTTGTAATTAAGAGCTTGTTTTTAAAAACATTGGCAATATGTCAAGGTCATGTGCCTTATAGCCTCTTTCTATGTCCTTAAATAATTTTTTCAACATGCTAATTGATGTTTGTTTACATCAATAAGCAATCAGAGGGCCCTGTTTATGTTTTTATAATTGTAAACAATCCTTTTATTATCTGAACAAAAGCTATTCTGATAATAAGCAAAACAGCCACTATTTAAGGTAACTTTAATATTTGTGTGGGTTATCCGTTTTAATATATTTTTCATAAAAAATATGATAAGAGTTAATTAGTTTAATAAGTACATAATCTGGGCCAATTCTAGACCTCGATAACTCAGGCAATTATCCAGGGTGTCAACATTGTCATGATTATATGCCCACAAATATAGGGCACGACAGAATAAGACTTTGCCTAGGGCACTAATATGTCTAATACAAACCCTGCACTACCTAATTTATCATTTTAATGAATCTAATTAAACCAAGTATATTTTGCTTAACAAAAGTGATACAGTATCGCACACAGATTGTTGTGACCCTAATCCCCCTAACTGGTAAGGATCACCTTATGATGTAATAAGAGATACATTATGATGCAATACCCTCAAACTGAAATAAATTGTTATATTAAAAATGGTTGTAAAACTTCACTACCACACCACTTTATAAGAAAAAACGCATGACGGAATTTGAACTCAAGTCAGTTTTTCTGTATACAAATCCACATGACTTTTAACCATGACGTTAATTTATGTTTTTAAGTTGAATTTTATGGCACCTGACTAAAACTAAAGATAAATTTCAAAAAACTAGTTTATTATTTCTGTACAGCCAACATTTGACACAGTTTATAATAATAATAATAATATCTTTATTAAGCAAATAGCAATTACAAGATTAATAGATAAATAAAAGTCAACTAAAAACAACAATAACATCAGAAAACTAAATATCACGATTAATAATTACCTTGGAAGTCACCATATGCCACTTTCATTCTTACGCCATCACACCCCAGCGGGCCCAGCCTTCATATGTAGGTATCAAGTAATAGAATTTAATTGTCTTTTAAAACAATCTTAAGATTTAGAAAAAAATTTGAAGGATGCTAGTAACTCGATTTAAAGGACTGTTACTGGGATAGACACAGTGGATCATACGAACCTCCAAAAGAAGAGCATTCCTCAAATACCTCATAGGAGCCTTTAAATTAAAACGTGTCAAAATCCTAGGACACTGTATCATACTATTAATAATCTTAAAGGAAAAAACCAGCATTTTTATTTATCTTCCTCTGTTCTAGTTTTTTAAGCCCAAATATTGTTTTGTTTGCAAAGTATTTAACAAGATACCATGCATGGCAATCTAATGTTTCATATACTGCACAAATCTGTTCTGAATAGATTCAATATGAACATTAAAAATTGGTGACCATAGGGCCTACGTAATAATAATAATCGCCCCCTCCCTCCAGCACAAGCTTATAGCTATACCTATAAAACCACAATAACTGATATTTTTGTGTTACCAGAATCATTATTTTTCCAAAGCAAGTACCGGAATCAGAACCCTAACACTTATATTTTTTTACCCTTTACCGGAACCGTACCAAAATTGCATTTGGATCCAAGTCCCTGCTTACAAGGGACACAAACAGCACCACAAAGGATTGGAAGTTATTGAAGTCTTTTAGAAGTCGTTATCACAAAACCCAACATTTTATTTGCTTTTACACAATATAATCTAGATGGTCACAAAATTGAAGTTTACTATCTAAGATAATTCCCAGATCTTTAACAGAGTCTACATTTTTCAAAATGTTATCCCTAATTTTATAGTTATACTTATTTACAATCTTCTTTCTTGAGAGAATATTTACTTAGAGAATAAAACAGTAGAATATTTACTATGGTTTAGAAATATGTATCTTGTTAATACTGTACCATTCATTAAGCACATCCTTTTGAAGTGCTATCATGTCATTGGGGGAAGTTATGCATCTAAAAAGAAGCTTTAAATCATCCACGAACAGCAAGAAAGGAGAACTAAAATGGTCGCCAATGTCGTTGACAAAAATATTAAATAAAATAGGGCCTAAATGAGAGCCCTGGGGGACTCCACTTGTTGCGGAAATTATATCAGATTCAAATCTATTCAGCTTGACACGTTGTGTTCAAACCAAATTGTGAAAAGGTGACCTTACAGCATAATTATACAACTTCTGCAAGAAGATATTGTGATCAACAACATCAAATGCTTTACTGAAATCTGTATGGATGGCATGAATTTCCAATCCACCGTTCATGCTCGAGAGAATAAAATTAGCAAATAAAAACAAATTTGATTCAGAAGAACGTCCTTCAGTAAAGCCATGTTGTTGCTGACTTATTACATTCTTAAAAGAAAAACTAAGTGATTATAGGCTTATGCTTATCATAGACTAACAAAATAATCTGTTTTTTTTATTTGCTTTCTTCAACTTCTGTCTCTTCTTTTTCTACACTAAGAATGGCAGACACTCTTAGTGTAGAAATAGGATTGACTAATTCAAAGGCTACAGAGTCAGCCTTGCGTATGTACATTTGCATTACTATTAGGTCAGTTGCCAGGAATCTGAATTTGGAAAAATCCAGGAAATCTGGAAATAACTTTAACTGCCTTAGTTTAAGCCTGTAAGAAGCATATTAACCTCCTTCAAAGTCTGCTTTCAGCAACATATAAGAAGCCTAAATGAGGATTTTTCGAATATCTGGTTAAAAATTAAATTTACTGTTAAAAGAGTTACATGTACAATTTTATTCAGGATAGAATTATTTTTATAAAAAAAGGACCTAATAACGTTTTGTGGAAAATAAACCCTTTTCTAATTATAGTTGTGAGAAGTTTATGAAATGCACACAATGGACCATATGAATAAAGTGAAGTAAATGCTTTTACTTCTATTAGTAAAAGGAGAAAAGATATGCTTTTTAATTAGTAAGAGTGAAATCAACTTATAGTAGAAGCATTTGCTACATTTTATTATGCATACGACGGAATATTCCTTGTTATGTCTTCCCTTCTATATTTAAATTCTAACCTCAAATACTCCATAGTTTTAACACAAAAACTAAAATATGTTGTTATATTACTGCATTTGTTACTAAATATTCATGTTTTTGTGCGATAAAGAAATGTTTTTCGAAATAAATAGGTACTATGTTGTGAATTAAAATGCATGAAATGAAATATAGGAGGAAGAACATTACAGAAAAACAAACAAGGAGAATATTGTGTGCAGTTGTGGGACAATCTTAAACTTCTCGCAACTATATCTTGAAAAGGTTTGCAGAAAGCAGACCTCTTAGGAGGCGGAAAACTTGGTAAGTTTATGTTGCTGTTGCTTAAAATAAAATGAAGAGAATTTCCAGATTTCCTGAAGTTTTTCCAAATTCAAATCCCAGACAACTGGTCTGTATCTGTCTGTAATACTTATGGATTTGCCGAAGGATCAACTAAATATATGTAAAAGAATCTTCCCTAGTTTTTTGGGCCAGCAGTTTATCTAAATGCGATGGCAAGGCTTCTGACAGACAGTGCACACACTTCACTTTGGAAGTATTAGAGCTGTAGCTCTAACGCTGATCCTGACTTATAAGAACAAGTTATAGAGTCTTCTTATTGTTGAACTTTGATATGTATTTGTTTGGCCCTTTTGCATTTTTTTATTGAACTTCAAGAAAGAATTTGCTAGTTCACAAAGAATTCCCTGGCTTCATTTTAAAAATGTAGGATAACAAAAAAACTACCTCTGTTTCTGTAATTCCTGTGTCTTAGCAAAGATACTCATAAATGATTCTGCCAAATTGCTTGTTTGGTTGAATATGAACCTGTAGGAATGATTTACTAGGTGGTGAAACTTAGTATTAATTTCATGCAGATCGTGAAATAAAGAAACTTTAATAAGGTTTTATGTGAATGTATACAGGGTGTAATAAAAATGGTGGGCTGATTATACGCAGAAGCTGCTTCTACGACTAATAATAAGGAAAAAAGTTTAGATAAACATATATTGTAAAATGGTTCGTTGCCGAGTTACAGCTACTTGAGGTTTTTCAGTTTTTTATTCAAAAAGATAACAGAAAATGGAGTTATATAATTGAGAATGTTCATTATATGTCATAATAAATGTTCAAAATGACTGCTGAGCTTGTTGGATCATGGACTGCCTCATGCACTCAAAAATTCCTGATGTGTTCCGAATATGTTGGCATCTGCATTCCACTTGCTGCTAAATTCCTCAATGTCTTGAACTGGAGTAGAATACACGATAGATTTTAGATGTCTCCATATGTAAAAATCGAGAGGATTTAGATCAGGAGACCGTGCAGGCCATGCTACAAGTCCACCATGGCCAATCTATGTTTCAGGATATACAACATTTTAGCATTCGCTGTTAAAAATAATGATGCGACTGAAATGGACCATCACCAAGTGGAATCACATGCGTCTTCTAACATCGAAAGTTATCGCTGTAGTACAAAAGGACCAATCAAGAAGTCATTGATAATTCTTACCGACACATTTAAGGAAAATTGCTGTTGAATCCTGGACTGAATAATGGCATTAGGGTTTCATCAGTAAAGAGCACAGATGGCAAAAAGAGAATATTGGCGTTTTAACAACCATGCAAATAAGCTTCTCGTGTTGGGAAGTCATTCTCACTAAGTTTCTGTACTCTTTGTACATGGCACGGATACAGTTGATTGGTTCTTAAAATCCACCACACAGTCATATGATCGACACCTTCTGCCAATGCAATTCTTTGAGTACTCTCACGTGCATTTTCCTCAACACGATCCAATACACGTTCTTCCAAGTCCAAAGTTCTTGTAGTTCGTGGTCTGCCGCGATCTCGGACCACTGGTTTGAAAGATCCTGTTTCTTTTAATCTAATATGAAGCCTTTCAAATGTTTTCTGGTTTGGTAAAGGTTGGTTTGGGAAATGGTCTGCGTAAAGTTTTCTTGCTTCTGCCGTACTACAATGTACCAAACCGTACATTATATGCATGTCAGATATCTCTTCAAAAGAATAAATTAAATAAAAACTCTGTCGTCTCTCTTCTCTACTCTTTTAATATTCCTGGAAAGAATTTAATATGCCACACACCGACAGCAGATTAGGCAAAAATCACCATTTTCCAGGTAAAATTTCAAAATCAAATAAAATGCTTTATGGAGAAGAAAGTTATGTTAAATTAATTACATGCAGTAAATTAATTAAAGTACTACATTATCTTGATATGATTTTTTATTGCAGACTATGAGCAAACGAATTAACTAAGCTCTAATAGCTGTATGAATTTTAAGTACATTGTCATGAATATTATATTTTTTATCTTTTAAGTTTAAAACGTTTCAAAATGACATAGCGTGATATTTTAAACAAAATGTTATAAACATGCGAACCCTGGTCAAAAGTAACACTTTTGTAAATGTGACAACAGAAATATATGTAAACAACTCAAAAATCTCCTACTAGGATCTCGCTTAAAATTTTTTTCACAGATGAATGAAACGAACTATCCCATAGTTCCATTATGGCAGCTGAGACGAGTTCAAGATCTTGATTGTATATACTCAATGGACTCATTAGACTGGAGCAGAAAAGATTTTAGGTAACGCATGTGGAACTTGCATATACATCTAGAAACACCTTAATAACACTTTAATAAAAGCTTAATACTAGTCATTACTAGTTGCATAGATAAAGTAATAAGTTTAGGGATTATTAGGGATTATTGGTTATTTTTAGGGATTTTTTGCAATAATTTTGCCCATCATATTTTTAAAATTTTTATAGTAAAAATGGATGTGTAGTAAACCTTTTATATAATACTAATTGCCAAGTTTAAAATTTATTTAATCAGTTTGTTTATAGTACAGGCAGGCATACAAATTTGTGTAACAGAATTTGCAAATATGAAGTTTACTGCCAATTAAAGTTACGTTTATGGAAAAGCCTAACTACTATTTTCCAGAAACAGCAGATTACCCATATATTTATCCGTTCCAACACATTATAAAGTTAAGCAACAAGATTAAATAAATTAAAAATTTCCGTTATTCTCATTATCAAAATAATAAACAAGATAGTAATTAGTTAGCAAAATATTATCACTGAATTTTTCTGGTTTTAATTATTTAGAGATTAATTTTAAATTTCTAAACTGAAAATTTCAAAGATATTTTTTTTGTATTTATAGGTATATAATCCTGTTATTAGGAATATATTTTTTACCGATAAATTTATGATAATTCTATTTTAGTAAGCTATTTTTAGTATATTTTGATGTATAAAATATTCTAAATCAAACTATTGTGTAGCTATATTTATCTAGTGTGTAATCAAAACACGTAAGGAGTGCGGAAATTTTATTTAGTTATTTTTATTTTTAATAAGTAAAACAATAAGCTTAGACTAAACTTGAAAAAGAGTAAATTCTAATTTTAACCAGTGAGTTACAGTCATTGGCATAGCCAAGATTTTATAAATAGAGAAATTAAAAACGAAAACTATTGTTTCAAAATATACTGGATGTTTCATGCAGAAATGTTCAATGCCCTTGTTAAAATAATCTGAAGTTTTTCCTTCAAAATGTACAATTACAGCTGCTTGCAGTTCGTTCTCGTCCTTAAAACGACGTCCCCTAAGGTCTTTCATTAAATTGGAAAATAAATAATAGTCACTAGGAGCCATATCCGGACTGTACGGTGGATGATCCAATGCTTCAAAACCGCATTCGCGAATGGCAGCTTGTGAAATTGCGGCAGTATGAACGGGTGCATTGTCGTGTAATAATCGAACACCTCTTGTCAATTTTCCTCGACATTTTTTACGAATATTGTTTCTCAATTTATGCAATAAAGACGCATAATATGTACTGTTAATAGTTGTATTGCGTTCTTTAAAATCAATCGGTAAAATGCTGTCACAATCCCAGAATATTGTTGCCATAACTTTCTTTGTCGATTGGACGACTTATTGGAACGAGGTTCATCGGGTCGCCGCCATTCCATCGATTCTCTTTTGGATAGAGGATCATAATACAGAACCATTGTTTTATCTCCAGTGACAATGGACTCCAAAATCGGCTTTGGGTCGTCTCCACACAAGTTTAAAAACGAGCGCGCACATTCGACGCAACGTTGACGCACTAATTTTATTCATACCCAAATGATCATGAAGAATTCGGCGAACACTTGTTTCCGAAATGTCAGACATCACTACTAACTCCTTAACTTTCAAACGACGATCTTCTAATACCATTTCTTCAATGATTGCAACTTTTTGAGGCGTTACCACTTCAATTGACCGACCGGTGCACTCATCATCTTCAAGAGATTCTTGCCCCAAACGGAAACATTTTGACCACTTTTTACAGTGGAATATGAAGGAGATAAATCACCATAAACGCCGTCTAAACGTTGTTTGATTTGATTAGGCGTGTGCTCTTCTTTTGTTAAAAACTTAATGAACTCACTCAATTTTTGTTAGCTGCGACATTTTTATCCACTCGTCACGATGCTTGAGCGGCTACTAAAATCTATTACGCTTCTAGGCGTAATATATATATATATATATATACTTAGTGTAGGCCTCTTACATGTTCAACTATGACGCAACCGAGTTTGAACATGTTGGCACCTTTTAGAAGCCTACCGGGCCGAGAATTTATTTACTCGTATACACAATTTTTCGTATATAGGACACATAATTTTTGGACTATACATCTGTATTAACATAAATTAAAAAAAAACAACAAAGTAAAATTGAATCGGTCAAAGCAGAAACTGAATATGTCCCAACTACCTTGTTTTGAGAAAAACAAGAAAAACTGAATTACTCAATGTTGCTTTTATGGACTTTCGTGACTTTTTGTGATATGAAAGAAGGGTATCTATTACGTAAGATCACATCGTTCAATTTACTTAAAGTTTTGTATTATAAGAGAAAAAAATTCATATAAGACGTGGACATGTTCAGTTTCTGCATTGATTGCAAATAAAATGCAAAGAATACGCAAGAAACTATTTTGTGGCCAGTGCCGACCTTTGAGGGGGTGCGAAGTCGGGCGCCTCACGAGGGCGCTAGGGTGGTTGGGACGCCGAAGTTAGTAAAATCATTAAAATTATTTAATAACAGTTACTTTTTAAAGTTAATAAGGGCGCTCTGAAGGACTCTGCCCGAGGGTGCCGAGAGACCTAAGACCCGCACTGTTTGTGACAAAAGAGCAACTGAACTTAATATTAACAAAAGAAATCTGAAAATCCTAAATACAAATAAAAATATTTTTAAACATTGTCTGCTTTCACTGCGCTGTCTTCCTCTTTCTCTTTCATAGGCCATTTTAGGATAAAATTGCTGGTAAAATTCGTCAAATTCTTTCTCAATGTTCTTCATAAATCTTTCAGTTTTGGAGTTAGTGGGAAATACCTTCAACTGTTTGCTAGGTTGTTCAGTTTTACTTTCTTCTTCGTAAACATTGTTACTAGTTGATTTAGACATTTTTGCATAGAGAACTTCCCTCAACAAAATATCACTTGCATATGTCAAAACGACGCGACGATGGCTTCATTTGATATCAGCTAAGCTGTTTTTACTTCAGCGCATCCTAGATATATAAGACATAACGCTACAGAGATTGCACACGTCCTATGTTTCTTCAGTTTCTGTACTATACCATCGCTTTTCTACATTATAGAAAAGTAAGACCTGTTATATTTTTTGCACCATTCGATCGGGCACCCTTGAATTATGGTGAATTCATGTATAACTAAATTTACACAAAAAGTGGACATATTCAGTTTCTGCATTGACCGATTCAATTATATTATACATTTACAACACTAAGCAGAGTGTGCATCACCAAACGTAAAATGAAACTTATTTTCACACGTAGTGCAAATTATCATTTTCTCCTTTATGTATGGTGCTTCCTTAAAGTTCTTTGATGTTTTTAGGCATTTTATACTAGTCTAGAGAACCTATTCACGATGGTCCTTTTTCTATTTGCTACACTGATTCAGCTCAAAAGCTATAACAGATGGGAAAAAACTGACCAATAAGTGTAAATGTAATCCTCCCCGGAGAGTTCGAAATCATTGTCAGCTTTGACTTTCAACCTAACCTCTTCGGAGAAGTCGAAGTTAAGTTTATTTAATGTACGATACATGTATGTAGGAGTTATTTGAGGTGACAAGAAAGGTTTCAGTGACTGATCATGTGACACCTTCCCCAAGCACATTAATTAGGGTCATATCTAAAAATAAAGTTGAATTTTTAGTATAAAGTGTGGCGTGAGCACCACAGTGGCGTGCGGTCCATGGAAGCAAGGGAAGCAATGCTTCCCTTAAGAATTTATTAAAATTAAAAAACAATGCTAACAAAAATAGTTTTATAAAATTATGGTCGCGGGTGCGTTGTGGGCTACAGTTAACATTGTATAAAGTTGAGTTATTTTTATTAGCGTACCCATAATCAGATGTTTATTATAATTTCGTTATTTGTTCGATTTTTCGTGTTTGTTAAATGTTACTTAAGCAGTGTAAATCTGCGAATTAAACTGTATTTTGGAACATTTTATTATTTCAATTTATATAAGTTGGGATTTTTTTAAAGACAACTAATTCTATTTAGTTTGTACTGTATGCAACATTTAAACTTGTTTTATCGTTAACGTCATGACTTCAAATTCAGCTGCTTTGGTGGAAGGTTCGAGTACTTCCGATACATCCGAATCGCAACAATTTTGTTGTTCAATTTGCAAAGTATTATTATTATTTGATAAAGAATTTTCTTCATACAGTTTCGGAGGGAATTATTGAGAAAGGCAGACCAAAACCAAAACTTTTAAATTTAACAACAAAGATTAAAACCTGCACCAGATATTTTGCTAAAAAAGACCGGAAAATCAAGTTGCATTATAAATAAATAGTAGTACTATTTTTTATATAAAAAATAATAGTTAACAAATTCCATAAGTATAAAAGAGGTATTCTTTTGCACATTGTGATTAAATCTAAACAATCATAAAAATTTGAAAATGCTTTGTCACAAAAGAACGTTGGCAATAGTTACAAGTTTCGTCACAGCACTTTTTATGCTTCGATCATGTCAATCACAGAATTTCTACGATTCAAAGGGGTAAGAGGATTACCAATCATGCTAAAAACATCTTACTAGGTGGGGGTTAATCAGTATTAACAAGAACGAGATGTGCTAAAAAATTACCAATCCGATTAATCATTATATAGTAAAGAATACTAATGAAGTGTAAAAGTTCTTCTTTAAAAAACTTTTAAGCTTAATAATTATAACACTGTTTTTTATTGTACCTAGGTATATTAAAATTTAAATCGTGGTTGCTTCCTTAGCCTAAATTCTCACCGCACGCCACTGGAGCACCATTGGGTTTTAAATAACAATTTTTAAATATTGCAGGAGAGTGCTTCAAAGATTTTTAATTACCTATTTACACCTTTACCTGTAATTACTTCTGTAAACAAAGTACAAAAGTTGATTTAGCAACTGTCTGATGATTGCAAAGTTCAACTACAGCATTACAAAGTCCGATATTATACAGTATGTCACATTCAAGAAAAGCTATTTTGTGAGAACATCTAAAACAGAAATATACTTTTAGTTATTAATATTACAGATCCCTAATGTTATGTTTAAATACCCAATTTTTTAATGTTACCATTTAAATTATTTAGAAGGGTTATCATTTGTCATTTGGTAATTCTGACTTCCGTATGTTTAAATCCTAAATTTTGTGACTCATAATAAATATTTATAAATGACTGACTTGTTTTGTTTATTTTATAATAGAAAAAGAAGAAATCATCAAAAAGACAAATAGAAGTTTGGCATAGTGAACTTGTAAGTAGTTACAATAAGTGGTGTTGACGTAACATGGGTGGCAGTTTTAAGTAACACATTAAAAGGTGCTTATTATTTATTAACAGAAAATTTATAAATATTTTAACATTTCTATGAAAAGTATTGCAGGGAAAGGGAGCTTTTCTTAACATTGTTGTGCTGGTGGGAGAGAGTATACATACATGTCTCCTTTTAAGTTTACTTAAGGTTAAACTTGCGTGTAGTTATAATTTTGAGAGATAAGTCTGCATATAATTCAAGCTAACAAAAAGCTTCTAATAGCTTATGCTTATATAGTACTTTTGTTGCAGTAGTATAGTTGTTGTCAATTCCTTCTTCTCCAATGCATATTACCTGTAATGCAAGCCTTACCCCCTCCCCATTGATAATTATGTAATGTTGTGCACCAACATCAGCCTTAAGTTCCAAAATCGCTTATTATATTACACATTGCTACTTTAAGGTTGGTTCCATCCATAGTATAAGCTTAGAGTTCCTCAATGAAAGCTTTAAGTAGTTAGGACACGGATGTCAAAATCTATCTCTTTCTAGGCCAAAACTAAGCTGTCTGAAACAGAGATACTTTTTTCTCTCTTTTTACTTTAGTGACAACATTCAGCAGCTGTCAGTTATAAATTTTAGGTTATGCTGTCATGTTTATTTTTATGCATGTAAAATTTTCTCATGTGCATATTATCATTTATTTACTGTTTGTAGAGATTTTTTAAAACTACTATAGTACATATATCAATTTTCCGACACCTTTTAATAAAGTATTAATTGTACCGAATTTCAGATTTATATAATTGTCATACTGACAGTTTAATTTATTAAATCATTTTTCATGATTACCAAGCTTCTAATAAATAGTTTCAAAATATGAAATGTCACTAGCAAAATTTGACATGCATGTCTTAACTCTAAATAACACAGAGCTCAGTTCATATTTAGGAACCCTAGTATAAGCTAATACAGTGGTCCTCAAACCTATTTTGTCGTAGAATTTTTCAAAAATTATCTTTTTCAATTTTAATAAGACATTAAATAAAACAAAAATTGTTGTATTAATATATATTTTTTATTCATATCATTTTATTGATACATATTCATTGTAGCAAGACAAATATGCACAGAAAACAAATATTAATGATCAGAGAATAGAACGAAGTAAGTATAAAATAAAAAAATATATAATTTTTTTTGTTATTTATAATCGAGTCATATTCAAATTTTTATTAGGTACAGAACCCTTTGAAATAAATTTGTGGCCAATTAAAAATCCCATTTATTAGAAATAACCAACATACTATGATCGAAAGTAGATACAAATACATAATTGAAAAACATAGTAAGCCTTGTTTAATTGTAAAAATCGTTACACAAATTTGCTCTGGATACCATAATACCCTGCATTTCCATAATACTAAATTTTGGTAAGAAAATCTTAAAAACTAAGTATTTGAAATAAATTATTAAGATTGAACACCATATTTAACGGTGTCTCCTAACCACACATTATATTTGACTAATTGCCAATAAAAATCAACATCAAATTGCGAAGAAGACGATTGCCTTTTATGAAGACTTAAAAACAACTAACAACAGAAACGATTTACCAAGACTTATATAAAGTCTCAAAAGGAAGACAAAAATTCAAGAAAGGAATTATACAGAAAAATAGTTAATGTAGACTCAGAAGATATACTACCCATAAACGAAAATGAAATAAGACATGCACTGCACAAACAAAAAACGGTAAAGCTCCGGGAAATGATCAGATATTACCTGAGATGCTAAAAGAAGGAGGAAGCGAACTATAGAAAGAATTAGCGAGGTTGTTCAACACATGCTTGGAAAAGAAAGACATCCCCAAAGAGTGGGAGAATGCAATTGTAATTTTGTTACATAAGAAAGGCGACACGGAAAACTTGGAAAACTATCGCCCAATAAGCTTACTCTACCAGATATACAAACTATTTAGTAGAGTATTGCTAAACCGACTAGAAAACAAGTTAGATCTATATATATAAAAAGAACAGACCAGGTCCAGGAAAAATTTTAGCACCATAGACCACTTACAGACAATGAGAATCTTAATTGAAAGAACTAAGGAATATCACATTCCGATGTGACTGGGCTTTGTTGGGTATAGAAATGCCTTTGACAGCATTGAAATATGGGCGGTAATGAAAGCACTTAATGACGCAAGAATAGATCACAGATGTAGTAAAATAATAAAAAAAATATATGACAATGCTACTATACAAATAAAACTTCATAATAACACCGAGAAAATTAACGTACAAAGAGGCGTAATACAGGGTGATCTTCCCAAAACTATTCTTAATCGCTCTAGAGAACATTTTTAAAAACCTAACATGGGAGAAGAAAGGTATCCTGATAGAAGGGTAGAGATTGAACCATCTATGTTTTCCAAACAATATTATAGTAATAGCCCAAAGCAGGGAAGAATTGCAGACGATGTTAAATGAACTCCAGAAAGAATCCGAAAAGATAGGATTAGAAATGAATATAGACCAAAGTCTGCACAAACGAAAAAAACAACCGGGAAGACGTGATAGTAGCTGATAAAATCATAGAAAAAGCGGAAAATTACATATACCTGGGACAACTACTCATACTGACAGGAGAAAACCAAAGAGCGGAAACCGAAAGAAGAATTAAGGTATGGAAAAGTCAGAGACATCATGACATCGAACATCCCACTACACTTAAAAACAAGGATATACAATGAATGTATATTACCAGTGACGACATATGCCTGTGAAACTTAGACCTTCACTCAGAAAAACATAAACAAGCTACGTGTTCACCAAAGAGCAATCGAACGCTGAATACTCAATATATCTCTAAAAGACCATAAAACTAATGGGTGGATTAGACAGAAGACCAAGATGGAAGATATTATCCAACGCATAACGACACTAAAATGGAATTGGGCGGGACATACTGCAAGGAAACAAGAAGGATGATGCAACAAAGTCATTAAATGGAGATCCTGGAGGGAACATCGCAATAGAGACAGACCCTTCCAATATTGGGCAGACGATATCAAAAAACATGTAGGATTACTATGGTACAGAACAGCAGAAGACTGAGTGGAATGGCATACAAATGAAAGAGGCCTATACTCACAAATGGGTAGAAGAAGGCTTATGAAGAAGAAGAATTGCCAATACGTATTTCGATAACGATGTTACCTTTTTCTCAACATAAAACTGTTTTATGTCGAGAAAAAGATCACATCTTTACCGAAATACGTATTGGCAATTAGTCAAATACAATGTGTAGTTAGCAGACACCGTTAAATAACAGTATTGTGATAAACTACAGTCTTTACAATCCATTATTAGTATTAGGATTTAATTAAAATTATTTTATTTTTTGGGATTTGAACCAAAATTTGGTTAAGGAGTTTTCAGGTGGCACACAACAAATTTCCGTAATGGCAAGGCCATTTTATTTTATTTTTATATTATTTTATTGCATTTATCTTCATCATAGTATCATAGTAGGCTGGTGGTTTATAATAAATGGGGTTTTTAATTGCCTACAAATTTATTTTGAGTGGTTCTATACCTGATAAAAATTTTAAATTGATTTGAAGTGAAACATTGTTTATAACCAACATAAACATTCATTCATAAAGAACAAAATGTAATTAACAAACTTACAAAAAAATTGTAATATGGCTCTTGTGTGTACCAAATATATACAGGAAAGCAAAATTAAGAAATAAAAAACAGATTAATGGGAAGAATGTAATTACTTCTTCGATTTTAGAATCCTCTGAAGATCTGGTTAACTGAATTCCCTTTGTATCAATATCTTTAGAAAAGCCAGATTCACACAAATATGTAGTTGCAAACGGTAATAGAACTTGACCAGCCCATTTTGATTAATTCGAATATTTGTCAAATGTATGACACATAAAAGTTGTTACCAGAACCCCTTCGAACTTAATCTTTAACTGAGTATCCTAATTTTTAACCAATTTTCATATTTCACTGCTAGATACTCTGATGGTTTTTGTCATGCTTTTGTTTTACTTTCGTAAAATTTCTCGTATTTCTCCGTTAAAGATCCTAATAAGCATTATATAAAATCTATCACTGATATCAAATCTTCATAATTTAATTTAGGAGTTGAAGCGGATAGGTTAGTATGTCCAAAGGGTTAATTGGCTTCATTTTATTTCAGTAATGCCTAGTGAATGTTATTTCAGCGGATAAAAAAATATAAATAATGGAAGAAATCGATAACCTGAAGTCTTAAACCCCAATTTTAATATCATTACCACTCTTTGAGACCCTTTGTGGGATATCTATGCTAGATATATAGTCAACCTATACAGTGTATCCACGGATTGAGTTCACAAGAGAGGAAAAATTTTTATTTTTAGTTTTATCGAAAAATTTCATTCTTGATAAAAAGTTTGCTTGTTGTAAGACCCCAGAAAATTAAAACAAATTATTTTACCTGCTTCATTTTATAGTCAATTTTCTGTGAAACCATATGAAATTTTTCAGTTCAGAACTTTAACAATAATCTAGTCGGTGATGTTTATATCATTATTAAGTAATAATTCTTCTTCTTCAAATTGTCATTGTGTCACAAGGTTAACTCTTCAACAAAGAATTTCTCTTGTAAAGTGCTAAAATGAATAATGAAATTCAATGAGACCGGGTCTGTTGAAGATAAAAAGAAGGCGGAAAAGGCTACTGCCTTAGCTATACATTCCGTATTTGATTTACCCACTAGATTATTGTTAAAGTTTTGAACTTAGTGCAAAATTTCATATGGTTTCATAGAAAATTGACTACAAAATGAAACAGGTAAGATAAACCGTGAATTTGTTTTAATTTTCTGGTGGTCTTACAATAAGCAAAACTTTTTATCAAGAATGACATTTTTCAATAAAACTAAAAATAAGAATTTTTCCCCTCTTGTGAACTTAATCCGTGGACACACTATACAGGGTGCCCATTATGTATGGAATATAGTATATATCTCGGTAAATATCGACTTTATAAAAAAATTTGTTATATAAAAGTTGTTTAACATTTTATTTTCCTTAATAAGATAGCATTCAATTGTTTTTATTTCAGAAAACAAATGAGTAATGAATAACACTTTAATTTTTTTAAATAGCAATGTACCCTTTCATTAGGCTCATTTGATAGAGATTTTCCTTCTCTTTTCGATGACCTAAAATCTTAGTACCCTTATATCAGAAAATTTTTGAAAAAAACGTAAAAAATGTTTATTAAGTTAATTTCACCAATAACATTAATCTAAATATCCGAGATCTCTTTCATTTGTCTTAACAATTGATTGTAGGCTTTTATTGTGACAGAAGTTTGTTTATTTAATTAAGTTGTTGGTACATGGAAAAATACAAATGGTTCATTTAACAGAAACTGAACGTATAGAAATTTTAATTATGGTCGGTTATTGGGATCGCAAACGAATACAATTAAAAGTATTTGAAATTTTTAATGAGCGTTATCCACATCGAGAACTAATCACCCAGTCAGTAGTTAGCAAAACCTTGAAACAGTTTAGGGAAACTGGCAAGGTTAAAGATCTGGTGAAGACTGGTCCGCAGAGGTCTGCGACAAATGAAGATAAAAAGCTCGATGTTTTAATAGAAATCGAAGAAAATCCAAACATTTCAACTCGTCAGTTAAGTTTAAACCATGCCGTAAGTAAAGGTTCAATACAGAAAATATTATATTCAGAAAAATTACATCCGTACAAACCGACTTTATTGCAAGAATTATCCGAAGATGACTAGGATCGACGTGTTGAATTTTGTGAATTTATGATGGAGCGAATCAACAACAATCCAAATTTTTTTAATAATATTGTTTTTTTCTGATGAGGCTACGTTGTGTTTAAATGGACATGTAATTAGACATAATTGTCGATATTAGGCAGCTGAAAATCCCCATTGGATGATCCAAAATCATACTCAAACACCACAAAAATTAAACGTATGGGTGGGAATTTGTGCAGATCACATAATTGAACCTTTCTTTATTCGTGGTACTCTAACTGGTGACCGTTATTTGCAATTATTGCAACAGCAAATTATTCCAGCTTGCCAAGCAAATCTTGATGATCTTTGGTTTCAACAAGATGGAGCACCGCCCCACTATCATTTAGATGTACGCCGATATTTAAATGTGGTATTTCCGGTCCGTTGGATAGGCAGAAGAGGGTCTGTGGAGTGGCCTCCCCGATCTCCGGATCTTACACCTTGCGATTTCTTCTTCTGGGGATATTTAAAATCAAAAGTCTATACAAACCGACCTCAGAATCTGGCTGAATTAGAGCAACGAATACAAAATGAAGCTGCAGCAATTTCTCCCAGATCGCTCAGAAATTCTTTTCAAGCTTTTTGTGATAGGTTGGGCCACTGCCTTGCAGTTAATGGTGAACATTTTGAACACTTATTGCCATGAAAACCATTTTATTGCTAATTCCGTTTTGTCTTCAAGCTTTATAAGAGACGTACATAATTTTCTGTTCATTTGTTTTATTTTGTTTTTTGTTCATTTGCTTTGTTTTGTACATTATGTAGATGCACATCTGTTTATTTTAGGGTAATAATTCGAGATACTTTACGATCTCGGATATCTAGATTCATGTTATTGGTGAAATTAACTTAATAAGCATTTTTTACATTTTTTTCAAAAATTTTCTGATATAAGGGTACTAAGATTTAGGTCATCGAAAAGAGAAAAAAAAATCTCTATTAAATGAGCCTAATGAAAGGGTACATTGCTATTTAAAAAAATTAAAGTGTTATTCATTACTCATTTGTTTTCTGAAATAAAAACAATTGAATGCTATCTTATTATGGAAAATAAAATGTTAAACAATTTTTTTTATAAAGTCGATATTTACCGAGATATATACTATATTCCATACATACTGGGCACCCTGTATATCAAATTAAAGATAATTTAATCCTCTACAAAAAACTCTTTTTTGAAAAAAATGTCAAAATATGTAAAAATGCACGTTTGGGGGTTGATACTCATTTGCCAGAAGTCCAACAGGTGGGGTATTTGTTAATCAAAATTAACATAAAATATGCACGAACACTGAAATTAAGATTTGGATTATTTATTTTAAACTCATATTTTCATGTATCCTATTTAGCTTTAGATTCAATAATGGCTTTTTGAGTTTTTATACTATTCTGTTGTATCAATTTATTAAACTAATATAATCTGAAATGGGTTTTTTTAGCCTTAATTTTGTGATTTATTAATAAGAAAATTAATAAAATACCAGAGATCATTAAAAAACCAATTCCCTGCTCTTAGAGATTTATATTACAATATAACTAAACTAAATAATGGTTTATGATCAATGACCTGTAAGTATGCACTCACTCAGAGTAAATTCGTTTTGATTCAATTACTGCATATTATGCAGTGCCTTCTATACAGACCCCTGTTGCAAACTGGCACATTATCCAAAAACATACATGAAATAATATTTTAAATTGTTACATGATGTGTGCCCTAAAACTCCCTATATCTTTTATTAGCAATAAGTACTTATAAGTTAGAATCTTGATTATATATAACATGAAATCGTATGGATTTCTGTCGCCATGCCGGTAGTTGTTAATGAACTAATTTAATTAATTAGTGCGTCTAAACAAGGATGTTGTAATTATGTATTAAATTATATTAGAGATAACCAAATGCAAAGTTCAAATAAATACAGTTTTGCATGTTTACGTTTTCCCATAGCTACAGGTTATAAAATTTCATAAAAACATTTCATTGAAATTTACGTAAATACATAGATTTACATCAGACTAATTAAATTTGTTTAATTTACATAAACTTGTAAACTAATTAATTCATTAAAATGTTTTTAGTGTAAGAAAATAATGCTATCATTGTAGAATTTACTATATGAATCAAATATTTAGTAAACAGTTTTTGTATCGTCTTTAATAATATTTATAAACAATTTTAATGCAGTTTTGCAATTTTGTTTTATCCTTATTGTAAATATGCACACAGTATTCTCTTTTCCAAATGCATTGAGCTGCCATTTTTAACGCCCCCTGAAAGAAAACTAGCTGACCAAGATAGATAGTTTTTTCACATATCTCTGCATGTAGTATTTGATATAGAATGTGAAAATTTTATGAAAACAAATAGATTTATGAAATAAATAAAGATTAGTAAAAGTTTCACGGCATTTACCGTTTAAATTGTTCTTTTTGTAGTTCGGTATATATTGACAAACACTTCGAAATTTTGACATAAGATATAAAGAACACGTACGTCATTACAAAAATAAACATCCTGAAAAATCGAATTATGCCAAACACCTTTTAGAACAAAATCACACAATGACTCCTCAAACGAATATTAAATTCCTATATTTTTGTAATAACAAACGCAAATTAGACATTTTAGAAGCCTTTGAGATATACAAACACAAACTCAGGGTACCTTTAATGAATGAACAACTTGAGCTCAATAATTATTCTCCGTTACTGGAAGTGTTAGATATTTAATTCTGATAATTTTTATCTTTTTATCTAGTTACCTATTTTTGTATCTACCTTAGCGACGTGTTTGTTTATATTTATATTACCTTTGATAACGACAGCTTAGCTGTCGAAACAATATTGTCAGGTTATATTTTAATAAATACTGTGAAACTTTTTACTAATCTTTATTTATTTCATGATTATGGAGTTCCACAAGGTAAGGCTGGAAACAATAAACAAGTAATGTATATGTTCAATATAACGATATTGGAAAATTAATTTCTTTAAAACTAATCTACACAACTACTTGAAGTTTCTATGAGTTATAAAATGGATCTTTTTATTAATAATAAAAACAAGATTTTCATATAAGATAGTCCTTCTAAAATAAATAACAGTACTAGAAATAGAATTAAACTTTTATCAAAAATGAACAAAATACCACAAAAAGCAAATATTTCGAAAAGGATCAAATTGAGTCAGTCCATGGAACATGGGGATCGGAAGGGCTAGAAGCAGTTGTGTTGTGTCTTATGTAGCATGCTTCACTTTGAAAACATGGTGGATGCATGCCTTCATGCATTCCCGTAATTATGTTTCCTTTTCCTACCTCTCTTTAATTATAATATTTATTTTTCTCGAACCTCTTTGACTTTTTTGTTGTGATTGTTACACAAACTCAACCAAAATTGTTATAAACAAATAATTTTTATCGTACTTTCAAATTTCTAGATGTTTAGAATTATAAAGAATATTTTGAGTGTTTTAGACTTTTAGTTTACAATAATTAATTATAAAATACTTCATTCAAGATATACAGTGATGCCCTAAAAAGTTCTTCTAGTTAATTGTTTAGACAGCGTGAAATTAAACATACATTTTTACCTACACCCCAAATTTTGTTTGAATGTTTTAATAGGTACCAGAGTTATATATACATAATTAAACATTAATGTGTTTGAAGATAGCATACGAAATAAAACATTTACAGTTACAATTATGCGTAACTTGTTAAGTTCAAAAAATAAAAGGTACAAGTACAGGGTATTAACATATGTTCAAGTAGTAACTTATAGTAATTAGTTTTTCAAATCTTTTGACCTCTCAGTTTCTTTTTAATTTGCATTAATCGTGACGGTTCAATTCATTTAAAGAAGAGAGCAGTAGGTACTTAATATTGTACAAGTTCATATTCATTGATTATTTATTTATTACTACACAATTTCTCCTGATAATTAGATTTTTATTAAACTTTCATGACCGTATTCACATATTAGATAAATAAAATGTAATACAATTACTTATTTCATTTTACATTTACAGCCTTGGTAGTGTAATGTCTAGCGTGCCGGACTTTCACCCAGGCGGCCCGGGGTCGATTCCCGGAGCCGGCAGATCTGGTTAAGGTTTTCTGCAGTTTTCCTTAGCTGTGACACAAATGTGGGATTTGCGCTGTTCCATCTGTAAGTCGGCTGCAGCCGCACTTAGGGCCTACGTAATAATAATAATCGCCCCCTCCCTCCTGCACAAGCTTATAGCTTCTGGGGCCTGCTTTGCAGGTTATGGGTTGTAGCAATTATTATTATCTGTTTTATTTAGAAACACTCTATAAGATGTTTATTGCAATAAGATTTTTACTAATTTATCAAAGCAAGTCATTTTGTAAAATGTTACTTCTATAGATACATTCCACGCCGATTCGACCAAAGTTGGCGCGATACCCTCATAGATTTTTTTTATATTTTGTTCACGTAATACTCTTCCCAAGCCTTATATAAAGCTCAAATATTACTGCCCATAAATACACCGTTCGCGAGATATAGAGGTTTATTTTTTTCAGTTTTAAACGTACATGCCTATATTCAAATGCTATTTACTCGGTTTTCGTATTAGCTAGGAAGGTCGGTTTTTTTGCATTTGAAAGAGAATGAAATGGGCTATCTACGGTAATTTTTGTTCGTTTTTCAACATTTGTAACATTATCTGAGTTTTTAACAAATTTTGACTTTTCTCAAAATCGGTCCCATTAATTTTTTTGACAAAAAAATTACAACTATTGTATGCAATGTTCTTATAATTCTGTTAAAATTCCAATTTGGTATCTCTATGGAATAAGAAGTTATGAATTTTCTTCTATAGTCGTGCGAACAAAATATTCTGAAACGACATGCACTTATATTATGAACAGCGAATGTAACTCTCAAAATGTTCCATTAATTTTCTCCAAAAATATCACAACTACTGCATGATATGTCCTTATCATTATAATAAAATTTCAACTTGGTTTCTCAATAGATTCGGAAGTTGAGACATTTTTTTCTGTAGTCGTGCGTATACACTTTACACACTGCAACAAGAATTATCCGTCCACGAGACGCAGTTGCGAGCAAACCTATTGTAGGTACCTATATATTATATCAGGCGCGGATTAACGGCGGGGGAGAATGGGGGAAATCCCCCCCAAAATTTATAAATAAATATACATAAGATAGAGTCAAATGATGTTTGTTTAATTATTATGTATTAAAACAATTATTTTTCCAAAAATCTCCCCCCCCCCCAAATAATTCTCTGAATCCGCTTCTGATTATATGATAATACAACGAATTATAATTATTACCACTTTTCCTTTAAGAAATCAAACTCGAAACAATCGTTTGAAAATGAATAAGAATTTCGATACCAACAGGAAGCTTAGGAAGCTAGAATGGAACTTTAGAGTTCCAGGAAGCCTTCTGAAGCTGATAAATAGCTGGTTCAAAAATCATTCATGCGCTTCAAATTTAATTATAATTTTCAGCAACACCTATCTTTTTTTAATATTAAGTTTATCAACATTTAGTTGATCTTTCGTATCGCAAAAGTTGTAGCAAAAACTTATGATTTTCAAATGATTGTTTCGAATTTGATTTGTTAAAACAAAAGTGATAATAATTACTATAATTCGTTGTGTATTATCATATAATATATACCTACAATAGGTTTGTTAGCAACTGCGTCCTGTGGACGGATAATTCTTGTTACAGTGTGTAAAATGTATACGCAGGACTACAGAAAAAAATGTCTCAACTTCCGAATCTATTGAGGTACCAAGTTGAAATTTTATTACAATGATAAGGACATATCATGCAGTAGTGGTGATTTTTTTGGAGAAAATTAATGGAGCATTTTGAGAGTTACATTCGCTGTTCATAATACAAGTGCATGTCGTTTCAGAACATTTTGTTCGCACGACTATAGAAGAAAATTCATAACTTCTGATTCCATAGAGATACCAAATTGGAATTTTAACACAAGTATAAGAACATTGCATACAATAGTTGTAATTTTTTTGAAAAAAATCAATGGAACCGATTTTGAGAAAAGTCAAAATTTGTTAAAAACTCAGATAATATACTATGTTACAAATGTTGGAAAAACGAACAGAAATTACCGTAGATAGCCCATTTCATTCTCTTTCAAATGCAAAAAAGCCGACCTTCCTAGCTAATACGAAAGCCGAGTAAATACCATTTGAATATAGGCATGTACGTTTAAAACTGAAAAAAATAAACCTCTATATCTCGCGAACGGTGTATTTATGGGCAGTAATATTTGAGCTTTATATAAGGCTTGGGAAGGGTATTACGTGAACAAAATATAAAAAAAATCTATGAGGGTACCGCGCCAACTTTGGTCGAATCGGCGTGGAATGTATCTATAATTAGATTATTAGATTGTTTAATTATAAATGAAAATATCTCCCAAAAGCATTAAAAGTAAAAAAAAGATGTTATTTCAATTCGGCCATATTTAGAAATTTAGGTGATTTCTCTTGTTATAGAAATTTTCTTAACAGTTTAGGAATTAAAATATACGAGGATCATTTTTTAAGTAAGAACCGTTTTATAATGGAGTAAAAGAAACTTTATTTAATAACACAAATTATATCAAAAACTAAAATATGAACATTTTTTCACTTTTCAACATAGTCGCCATCAACGTTCAAGCATTTGTCAAGCCGTGACACCAGCTTTTGGATCCCTTCATCAAAGAACTCTGCCGCCTGACTATTAAACCAGTTCGTAACTGTTTCTTTAAGTATGTCATCATTGTCCAAACGCTTCCCACCGAGAAATTCCTTAAGTTTTGGAAAGAGATGAAAGTCTGATGGTGCCAAGTCTGGGCTGTAAGGCGGATGATCCAGTACTTCCCAGTGAAAATTGTCCAGTTGCGTTTTTGTTCTTGCTGCAACATGAGGCCGAGCGTTGTCGTGAAGCAGAACGACGCCGCTAGACAGTAGTCCCCGCCGGCGATTTTGAACAGCGCGCCTAAGCTTTAACAGTGTTTCACAATACCTCTCGGCATTTATTGTCATTCCTCTTGGCGCAAAAAGTCTATCAGAAGAATGCCTTTCCAGTCCCAAAACACTGTGGCCATGAGTTTTCGTGTTGAAGGTTCTTGTTTGAACTTCCGTGGGCGTGACGGGGAGTTTGAATGATACCATTCACTGGATTTACATTTTGTCTCTGGAGTGTAGTACGCAATCCACGTTTCATCTCCAGCCACAATGTGACTCAAAAAATTGTCACCATCCTTGTGGTAGCGCTTCAAAAAGGACAAAGAATGTGCTATTCGTTTTTGTTTGTGTTCTTCTGTCAACATTTTTGACACCCATTTCGCACACATTTTTTTGTAGTGAAGTTTGTCACTAACAATGTGATAAATTACCGACCTTGAAACTTGAGCGAATTTCTGATGAAGCTCGTCAATTGTGAAGCGCCTGTTTCGGCGGATTTCCTCATCGACGTTTTGTGTCAATTCTTCATTCATGACAGTTGGCCTTCCAGATCGTTCTTCATCATGAACATTTGTCCTCCCTTCATTGAAACGCCTACACCATTTACGCACATTACCATCATTCATTACACCTTCACCTTAAATTTCAACAAGCTGCCGGTGAATTACTGATAGACATGACGACAAACTATGCAGTATAACCACACAACCAGCACTGGCAGAGACGTGAAACGTAATGGCGGTGTAGTGGAGGACCGGCCAAGAGTTGCTGACCTTGAACTGGCGTCACCTGACTGAATGCGCAGACACGATGCGCAATTGGTTCTTACTTAAAAAATGACCCTCGTATATCTAATATTTTCGTATACCAGACTATCAAATCTGCAATACTAATCACCCGGACAACACAGCACATACTGGGACCGCCATTCTAATCAAAAATACTATAAGTCATTATGTTATGCCTAGTTATGTAACAAATCATTTACAAGCTACCTACCTCACTGAAAGTCAAAATGCCTACTTACGAAATAACAGTTACTGCTGTTTATTGTCCCCCAAGACACAATCTAAAAATCAATCAGTTTCGAGACTTCATTAATACACTGGGCACAAAATGTATTGCTGGAGGTGACTACAACAGCAAACATACACTTTGGGATTCTAAGCTTATAACTACTAAAGGAAGAGAGTTGGCCAATCTCATACACGAAAAGCACTTCATATCTTTCCTTAATGGCTATTAAAACACCGCCCAGCTTTTTACAGTCACTAGTTAAACAGTCACGATCACGTTTGTAAATATTAAAATTGAAAAGACCGAGTTCACTAGAATGAATATCACTGTTGAGTCCAGTTTCAGTAATTATAAGGCAATCGTATAACTGAAAGAAGGGATCTGTATTTAGTATATTTAACTTGGTACGGAGACCATGTGCATTTTGTAAAAAATTAACAATTTAATGGGTTTTAACACCTCTCCGAGTTTTTTGAACCTTTCATTTTAATAATTTTCGGAAAACCGTTAATAAATCTCAGCGTGATATCTTTTTCTCCATTGACTTTTTTGAGGCCAGTAATCGAAAAATCTCCGATTATTAAAGTGTTCTTTCCATAGATAGATCTCAAGCACTTCAAGACATTCAAAAAGACTATAATAAGAAACAACAGTTGCAGTTGGCAGTACATACAAAACAAAAACATACATCTTAGTTGAAAAGAAAGTTACACAAGAACCAACTGCATTAATACTTGGCACAAATTTGTGAAGTGATGACAAATCAATAGGTACTCAATTCTAATTGCCAAGATTGCTTCCTCTTCTTTGGATTCCACTCTGTTCAAATGTAGCATTGTATACTGTTCATTAAAGATTTTAGAATTAGCAACACTTGGAGTTAACCATAATTCTATTATGGCATATACAGATATAGAAAAACAAGTTGGAAGTATCTACGAAACCATATGTATAATAAAGAACGCGCTAGTAAAATAAAGAAGGGTTTATATCGGGTCACGCCTTTGCTCTTCGTAGTTTGTGTTAGTGGGGGAATATTCGAACATTAAAGTTGTTTAGTAAACTACAAACCAAGCGTTGGTGTAGTTGTTTGTAATTGAAAGAGAATTTCATGATATTAAATTTTCCCCAGAATTAAAAAAATTATTTGGCAAATTAGGACCAAATAATCACTTGCTTTTTAAGTAGCTTACAATTTTTAGCCATAATCACTGAAAATAAAATAAATATTCGTATGCTCGAATAGTCTCCCACTATCACAAACTAAGAAGAGCAGAGACGTGGCCCGATATAAACCCTTTATTTTACTAGTGCGTTCCTTATCATACACACATATGGTTTCGCAGATACTTCCAACTTGTTTTTCTATATCTGTATATCGAAATCAGATAAACTAACTGCAGCATAAAATTCATCAATCTTTGTATTAATGCCTTTAACATTTTGATAGAACGCATACAGTTGGTTTGTTTTAAGGTTGGTTGCAGTGATGACCAAATATAATTTAAATCAGGGCTTTGAATTTTAATAATATTTGGGACGCTTTGAACATGTTTTATTTTCATGTTTTGTTCCCCTTTTCCCTTCCTAAGAGTTCAGTTTGATTTTCTTGAAATATTGCAGCTGTATCTAAACGTAATTTTTTAAATCTGTCTATATTAGTAATTAGATTTTTATCAACATCTCTATCATTACCATCAGGCATTCCAAAAACAATACCATTATTTTTCCTCTGGATATGCTCACGAATCTAATTGATAACTTCTTCAGGGGAGCAGAGGCCCTCAGAAAGATTGCTTACAGAGGCACAAATTCGCGCTTAATAAATTCTCGGCCTGATATAGAAAAAATAAACTTGGTAAAATATAATAATTTTTATTTTTCAATATAATCTCATCTAATGTCAATACACTTATTACAACGTGGAATTAATAATTCAATGCTCTTTTAAAAATAATCTGAAGTTTTTCCTAAAATGTTCAATTACAGCTGCTTGCAACTCGTTCTCGTCCTTAAAACGACGTCCCCTAAGGGCTTTCTTTAAATTGGAAAATAAATAATAGTCACTAGGAGCCATATCCGGATTGTACGGTGGATTATCCAATGCTTCAAAGCCGCATTCGCGAATGGCAGCTTGTGGAATTGCGGTAGTATGAACGGGTGCATTGTCGTGTAATAATCGAACACTTCTTGTCAATTTTCCTCGACGTTTTTCACGAATATTGTTTCTCATTTATGCAATAAAGACGCATAATATGTACTGTTAACAGTGGTACTGCGTTCTTTAAAATCAATCACAAATGCCTTCACAATCCCAGAATATTGTTGCCATAACTTTCTTTGTCGATTGAACGAATGAGGTTCATCGGGTCGCTGCCATTCCATCGATTCCCTTTTGTATAGAGGATCATAATACATAACCATTGTTTCATCTCCAGTGACATTGGACTCCAAAATCGGCTTTGGGTCGTCCGCATACAACTTTAAAAACGAGCGCGCAGTTTAGACGCGACGTTGACGTTGAACAGCAGAAAGAAGACGCGGTATCCATCTTGCACTAATTTTATTCATACCCAAATGGTCATGAAGAATTCGGCGAACACTTGTTTCCGAAATGTCAGACATCACTGCTAGCACTTTCAAACGGCGATCTTCTAATACCATTTCTTCAATGAATGCAGCTTTTTGAGGCGTTACCGCTTCAATTGGCTCATCATCTTCAAGAGATTCTTGACCCAAACGGAAACATTTTGACCATTTCTTTACAGTGGAATATGAAGGAGATAAATCACCATAAATGCCATCTAAACGTTGTTTGATTTGATTAGGCAAGTGCTCTTCTTTTGCTAAAAATTTAATTACCTCAATTTTCCTTAGCTGCGACCTTTTCATGCACTCGTCACGAAGCTTAAGTGGGTACTAAAATCTATTATGCTTCTAGCCGTAATATAATATATAGTGTAGGCCTGTTACATGTTCAACTATGAACCAACCAAGTTTGAACATGTTGGCACCTGTAGAAGCCTGCTAGGCCGAGAATTTATGGCGCTTACCTCGTATGTATCTAAGTTCAGTACTTGAAAGTCCAAAATATTTCTCCCAGAAAGCATGACTGCAGCTGTCGCAAGTTACTTTCAGGTCTTTGGCGGGACACTTGTGAAAATCTATATGAAAAACGAATATTACTATTATTTCGCCAAAATTGGATAAGAAGTTGTATGAACCACGTGATCTAAGAACATTATGCACATGCTATTCAATCGAAAAATTATCCCTTTACGCCCTTCTTCTTCTCACAAACATTCTCTTAACTCATTTGGTATATAAATAACTATGACAAGACCTTGAAACACAAAGAAAATTCAAGAAATCATTAAAAAATATCTAGCAAAAACATATGAAAATGCATTTAAATCCACCCTTTACTGATGGGTATAATTTCTATAGAATTTTAATTGAGTATATTGTCTAGTTCTTGGGTTATTTTCCCTAGATTTAAGGCAATCAAAAATTAAGTAATAGCTCAGAAACAATAGTGTATTTTTTTTAAGTACATGAACACTTTAGCACTTGAACATAATCTAGCATGCATATTGTTATTAGACATTATTTGTCTAATTTGTCATTTTACAAAAACTATCTGCATACACACAGCATAGATAATACTAGTTTATTTATTATTTAGCTATTAGTAAAATTAGTTGTATACAATGATATCTATTCCATTTAATTCATTTGATTTTGATGTTAAATTTCAGTCTATCTGCAGAGAAGCACCATTCAGTGATGAGTCAATTGCAGTTCAAATAAGAAACCAATGTGACTACAGTCAAAGAATTACTTACGAAATGGCCAAAAGTGGCAAAATACACCGTCCTATAAGAGTATATGCTGATGGAATATACGACTTATTTCATCAAGGCCATGCCCGTCAACTAATGCAAGCTAAAAATCTTTTTTCGAATGTCTATCTCATTGTTGGAGGTAAGTGTTATTAATTTATTTATTTACAATTTTTTTAATGTACTTGCATTTTTTATTTCAGTATGTAATGATGCTCTAACCCATAGGAAAAAAGGAAAAACAGTAATGAACGAAGATGAACGCTATGAGGCAGTCAAACACTGTCGTTATGTCGACGAAATAGTTCGAGATGCTCCTTGGGAAGTTGACGAAGAGTATTTGACAAAACATAAGATTGATTTTATTGCACATGACGACATACCTTATGGTACTGATGACTGTAATGACGTTTATGCACATTGGAAAGCGAAGGGAATGTTTGTGGCAACTGAAAGAACTGAAGGTGTGTCAACTTCAGATATTGTTGCACGAATTGTTAGAGATTATGACGTTTATGTTAGGCGTAACTTAGCAAGAGGTTACTCTGCAAAAGAGCTAAATGTATCATATCTAAATGAGAAAAAAATTAGGTTACAAAATAAGATGCATGAATTAAAAGATAAAGGTAAGAAGGTTATAGATGCAATAGGTGAACGTAAAGATGATATGATTGCTAAATGGGAAGAGAAGTCTAGAGATTTTATTGAAAACTTCTTGCTGTTATTTGGAAGGGAAAGATTGACAAATATTTGGAATGAGTCAAAGGGAAGAATATTAAATGCTTTAAGTCCACCTAGCTCGCCACATCGTGATGGATCGCCAGTTTCACATTTAGTAAATGGCGAAGGAGATTATGATGAAGGCTTGTCTCCACCAAGAAAAACACCAAGGTATGAAAGTCCATCACCTAGTAGTCCATCATCGTCTATTCAAAATAAATACTACAACAATGATTTTAGTGATGATGAAGATGATTTACTATCAAATAAATAAAGATGTAGGGACCAAGGAGTAAGCGAGATATTACTGTTTAAAAAAAATGAAGCAAGCTGTATCAAAAAGCAAGTTGAAATTGATAGTAGTATAGAATTATTGAATAGTATTCCATTGTGATTAAATTTGCGGCGTGTATTGATCATTTTTATGTATTATATTTATTAAATTATTTATATACAGATATGTACCTAATGAGGTTTTTAGCGCAATAAAGTTTAGTATATATATTTTATGTATAAGAAGTGTTAATTCTTGAAAGAAAAAAGGTGAAACTATTATTTTAATATATAATGTAATCCTAAGGATTTTTACTCAGAACGGGTAAAAAAAGACTGATAAAACCAATACGATATGAAAGTGAAATATAAAATTAACATCTGTATACTTCTTATAATGATTCCAAAAGACTAATATTTTGAACAAGCGTTTTGATATTTATCCCGTGTGATTTGTATTGTATGTTTATATTTATGTTTCACTAAATGTATACAGAGTGTCCCACAGAGTATCTAAATATTTTAAATCAAAATGATTGATTGATTTTTGCCTGTTTTTGTTAAATACTTATGGCAGTGTGAAGATTATTGTTGAGTTTTTTATGTAGGAAAAATATTTAAAATATTAATTACTTAATTTCTGAGAATATTTGTGTACAGCAAAAAGATGAGCGATTGTTATCTTGTATATACTAGTGTGCATTGATTACTACGTATAAAATGTAATTGTGTTGAGTATTTTAATTTCTTTCAATTCTGTGTATATGTGTGGAAGACACTGTGTATGTTATGGTTTGTTGCACAATTAAATCACTCGAATTTTCAATGATCTACTGCAAGTTTACTGGTCACTGTTAAAGATCTTTAAAAATATTTTGTAAAATTAAATTTAAAAAAAATAAAATTTGCTATAAGAAAACAAAATATTTAATAGACTGTATTTTACTTTATATTTAAAGATGTTAAAAGGGTTGTTTATGTTATTTTTCACTAATAATATGTAAATATAAGTCTTTGTCATTGTCAATTGATATTTTCTTGGTGAAACATTTTTTGAACATTGCTTCATATTACAAAATTAAAAAATAAATCTCAGAACATAATTCTAATATAAATCTAATAAGATAGAATTATCACATTTGCGACAATAAGGAAAAAATGTTCCATCAAAACAAAAATCAAACAACAACAACTTCAATGGTGGAAATATTTTTAAAAAACTGTTACAATTTGTTATTTATTTTATTTATGTTGTTAAATTGAGTTAACAAATTTATGCAATATTTTTCCGATTTTTATATATAATTTTTGTATACTATTTTATACAAACAATACTATTTTTATTGTAAATTGTTTAATAATGCTTTGGTCTAAACTGAATCTTTTTGATTAGTTTATTTGCAGAGGGGCTTTTTAATAGCATGCCAAAAAATATAACTAACAGCAAACTAATGTATATCGAGATATATCTAATAAACAAATGCCAAAAATTTTAAACAGTAAATAGATCAGAAAATGCAATAAGAAATAGAATTCAAAACTAGTTTTTATAGACTAATATTTATCCACCATCACCAATTTGTTGAGCTTGTTAATATACATTTATTTTAAAGAAAGATATTGAGTTTTATTTACTTTCAATAAATACTTGAAATGTGCAAGATTATAATGTAATTGGAAGAATTTCTTAAGTTGTTATACAAAACTAATCATACCCTAAGCTTAAATCAGAAATGAAAGCTTGTATGAGTGACAGTGGCATGCGGTGAGAATCTAGGCTAGGGAAGCAACCACGAAGGATATGATTTTTAATTAATAAGAATAAAAGAGATGCATAACACGCGCGACAACCTAAAGGAGCATACATACGAAGAAAAGTCAAAATAAATAAAATTAAGATAAATAAACGGGAAAATGGAGAATGAAGAAACGATAAAGTTAATGCAAACAATAACGACTGAAATACTAATAAACCAAATAAAGATAAGAAGAGAGCTACAAGAAAGTCAAAGAATGTTACAGGAAAATGAAACCAAACTAAAAAAAATAAGAGAAGGAGTTATAAAAAGAGAAAAAGAAATAGACAAAGAAAAGGAAGAGTTATACAAGGAACTAAGTAAATTAACAAGAAAAATGAACAGATTCGAGAAAACATCGATAACATATACGAAGGAAAAACTCCTAAGCTTACAATACACAAGGAATAGCGGAAAAGAGAAATACAAATGGAGAATAAGAACTTCTGAACTAAAAATTAGGAAAAAACAAAGAAGTAATAGTAACAAAAAGAAAATATATTTTGCAACATGGAATCTACAGGGTATTAATACACCAGGAGCATTAAAAAATCTTATTAGAGAAGCTAAAAGATACAAAGTACAATTAATGACACTACAAGAAACAAATATAAAAGGTGAATCGGAAAATGAACACGAAGACTATATATTCCTTAACTACGGAGGAAATGAAAATAAATTAGGAACAGGATTCTTATTTCACAAACAAATACAAGATACAATTATAAACATAAAAGGAATAAACGAACGATTAAGTTATATAAGAATAAAAGGAAAACAAAGGAAATTAAGCATAATAAATGTACATGCACCAACAGAGGAGAGTAATGATGACCAAAAAGAACAATTTTATGAACAAATGGGGAGAGTGTATGACAGTTGCCCAAGATTCGACGTTAAAATGATAGTAGGAGATTTCAATGCTAAACTAGGGAAAGAAAGAACTTACAAAGGTATAATAGGGAAACATAGTAAGCACGATAAGACAAACGATAATGGAGAAAGACTTCTGAACTTCGCTGCAGAAAGAGAACTACAAGTCAAAGCCACATACTTACAAAACAAAGATATATATAAAGGGACTTGGTTTAGCCCAGACGGACATACTATAAACCAAATCGATCACATACTGATTGAGACAAAACATACAAATAAAGTAGCAAATGTAAGAAGTCAAAGAGGAGCGGATATAAGTAGCGACCATATAATGGTAAGAATAACATTAAAGGAAGAAATAACCCAAGTAAAGAATGTCAGACCAGGAATAAGGAGACTAAACATAGAACCCCTTAAAGAAAAAGACAAAAAATAAATATATAGAATCAATAAACAAAGGATTAGAAGAGATAAGTAATGAAACGAACGTTAACGAAGAATGGATAGAAGTAAGCAAACTATTGAAAGAAAAAGCGGAAAAATCACTAAGGAAAGTGAAAAAAGAAAAAAACGGATGGTTTAACGATGAATGTACAAGAGCATTAGAAGAAAGAAGAAAAGCGAAATTAGAGTACTTAAAAGACAATAGTAAAGAAAATAAAGATAAATATAAAGAAATTAGAAGATCAACAAAGAGTATAATTAGAAATAAAAAACGACAATATGAAAATATACAAATAGAAGAGATAGAAGAGAATTTCAAACAAAATAAATTAAAATGGTTATACGCGAAAACGAGAGGAATGAAAAAGAAAAAACACCAACAAATAATCATGGAAAAAGAAGGACGTAAAATAGGTAATAAGCAAGAAATCAAAGAACTATGGGTAGAATATTACGAACAAATGTTTAAAGATGAAGTGAAATGGGAAGAAGAAAGAAACGAAACTGAAGAAAATCAAAATGAAGAAGTACCAAAGCCAGAAGAAGTGGGAAAAATAATAGCAGAACTAAAAAATAACAAGGCAGCAGGAAGTGATGGAATATACAATGAGTTTTTGAAATATGGAGGAGCAGCACTAGCGGAAGAAATCTACAAGTTAATAGTAAAGATATGGCAGAAAGAAGAAATACCGGAAGACTGGAAAGAATCAGTAATAATACCTATCTATAAAAAAGGAAAACCAGGAAAATGCGAGAACTACAGACCTATAAGCTTACAAAACGTAGTATACAAAGTACTAGCAAAAATAATAAATCAGAAATTGAAAATAGCAACAGACGAACATTTAGGTGAATATCAATGTGGATTTAGGTCAAACAGATCTACAATAGACCAAATCTTTACTATCAAACAAATACAAGAAAAATGTTGGAGGAAAAATATCAAAAGTTATGCGCTCTTCATTGACTTTCGACAAGCTTATGATACAGTTAAAAGATCAAAGATAATAGAAGTATTACAACAAACTAACTGCTCCAAGAAACTACAGAGTTTAGTAAAACTAACACTAAAAGAAACAACGAGTAAAGTAAGAACGGGAAACATAGAAACAAAACAATTCCCAACATACAGAGGGCTAAAACAAGGAGATCCACTGTCCAGTACATTATTTAATCTAGTGCTGGAAGAAGTAATCAGGAAAAGCAATATCAAAAGAAACAGTAACATACTCAAAGGACCACATCAATGTTTAGCGTTCGCTGACGACGTACTAATATTAACGAGAACTAAATATGAACTACAGAGAATAGCAACAGCAATAATAAAAAATGCAAAAGAAGTAGGCCTCGTAATAAATGAACAAAAATCGCAATTCATGGTAATGGGAGAAACGAAAGAAAAGGAGTCGCTGCAAATTAGCACCGAAAACAATGTATACAATTTAAAACAAGAAGATACTGCAATATACCTAGGTACAGAAATATCGTCCAATGGGAAATTTAGTAAAGAAATAAAACGGAGACTAATATTAGGATCTAAGTGCGTGGGAGTATACAAAAAACTATTAAACTCAAAAGTGCTTTCAAGACCAACTAAAATTAAACTCTATAAAACAATTATAAGACCGATAGTTACATACGCGAGTGAGTGCTGGGTGATGACAAGACAAGAAGAGAACAAAATAGAAGCCTGGGAAAGGAAAATATTAAGATACATATATGGAGGGATAAATGAAGGGGACATTTGGAGAAGAAGAACAAATAAGGAATTGGAGGACCTTTATAAAGATGCAACAATAATAAAAATAATAAAACAAAACAGAATAAGATGGATTGGTCATTTACACAGATTAGAAAGCTCAAGATCAGTTAAGGAAGTATACGAATCAGAACCAGAAGGAAGGAACAAGCGTGGTAGACCAAGGCTAAGCTGGAGAAAAGAAGTAGAACAAGATTTGAAGAAACTGCAAATAAAAGAATGGGAAACTATTACACTAGATAGAAAAGCATGGAAAGAGATAGTTGAAAAAGCCAAGGGCCTTTAAGGCCTGTAGAGCTGTTATATATATATATATATATATATAATACAAGCATTTACTTACTATATTTTATACATATGACCTATTATTTTGATTAATTTGATACTTGGTGATAGTTGATATATTTGGTATCCGCTATTTAAAAAATGTGATGGGAAAAGGAGTCCTATGGGTTACTTCCATAAGGTCCCTTTTCGTGTAAACACAAATGTATTAACAACTTCCGTTCCTTCGGGAGCTCATTCTTGATTTTTGTACCATTAGAACCTATAAATCAAGACGAACAAAATGATGTATAGTTTGTCCGTTGACCTCTCCGATACCCAAATCAGCAGATTTTTACCATTGTTCTTTGCATACATAGATCCAAGATTGTTTTACGTGGGGTACCCGTGTTAACATACCCCCACGTTCCTTCCATGAGGAAGTGATTGGGATACGCCCAATCAGCGCGCAAGTTGCACAACCGGCAATCGTGCAATTGCTCCCAGATTAACTCACTGGTAGGAGCGAGGTTGCCTATCCACCCTCTACTAGCTAAGCGTTCACTAGTGACCGAGCAGTTGACTTAACACGCTGCTCACCCGCCGGCACCGGAGTACCTCGTCCAGCATAGGACTATTCCCCAGCTATGCCCTCTTGCAAAGTGGGACCACTGCCCGATCGAATCCAACCTCAATTGTGGCAGGACTTGGTTTTTAAGCGGTTTTGCCACCCCGATCTACCAATTTTAGGCTTGGTGGGCCCTTGACAGAGCTTCTTTAAAGTCTACACGTTATAGACTCCCGGTGCGTACCCGATATTGGTGAAGTTGTCTTAATAGTGAGAGGCTATATATTCGCTTCAACTATCCTTAAGTGTAATGGCTTTCGGAGCTTCTCCCAATCACCGTACCCAGCTGCAGTCCGGATCAAAGGGTGGCCAGGACAGCTCCCAAGCACATTTACCTGGCGGCTTGCAGTTTCCCAGCACATGGGATGAACCTCACTTCTAGTCACCGCACTAGAGATTCCGTCAAACAGCGGGTTCCTTTGGTGACCATAAATGGCCTCGGGCAACAGCGGGTTCCTTTGGTGACCTTACATGACCTAGGTCATGCAGCGGGTTCCTTGGTGACCATGATTGCCCTCAGCCAAGCAGCGGGTTCCTTGGTGACCATAAATGACCTCCTCTCTTAGGCGAGATTCGAATCCGCCCACACCGGTCTCATCTACCAGGGCTCCCCCTGATCGGTATGAGTAACCGTCGAGAATTCTCACGAATTTCTCTACCACACACTTTATCTGACAGCTTCGTCCATTGCCCTTGATAGGGATAGGGTAGAAGGCAGCCAGTTCTAGGGGTGAACGTCGTGTGGTCTCCCGTTCACCCAATGTTCTTTGCATACAGAGCAAACTAAATAGAATTATTTGTCTTTTAAAAAATTCCAACTTATATAAATTGAAATAATAAAGTGTTTCAAAATACAGTCCCATTCGCATATTTACATTACTTAAGTAACATTAAATTTAACAAACACTAGATCGAACAAATCACCAAATTGTAATAAATAAATATTTGGTCATGGAGCACACTAAAAATAATGACCTTACAATGTCAACTGCATCGTCTTGCATCACCATGCCTGCTAATGAAGGCTAGGCGAAGAGCAGTAAGCAACGAAATCAGTGCTTATATACAGTGTATGTAACACATTTGAATCGGTATTACCTTTCCGCACAAGTTTAATGAGCCTAATTTAAAATAGTACTTTAAATAGTTATACTTTTTGCTGTACAGAATTAATATTGAGCTTTAAGTTGATTAAATATTACAAATTTAAATAAACGATGACCATAATTTTATAAAAATATTTTTGTTAGCATTGCTTTTTATTTTTAATAAATTTTTAAGGGAAGCATTGCTTCCATTGCTTCCATGGACCGCACGCCACTAATTTTTAAATTTTTAAATTAAATAATATTAATTTAAATAAGTTAAATTTTTAACTTAATAAATTTTTTAGTAATTTAAGCATAACAGACATTCCTATAATATTGTTTATTGTTTCTAGCCTTAGTTTGTGGAACTCCATAATCATGAAATAAATAAATAGAAAAAGTTTCACAGTATTTATTAAAATATAACCTGACAATATTGTTTCGACAGCTAAGCTGTCATTATCAAAGGTAATATAAATATAAACAAACACGTCGCTAAGGTAGATACAAAAATAGGTAACTATTTTTATATAGATAACAAAAGAATATATCCCATTGACAATCAAACAGAAGACACAAATTACATATCTATACCATATTTGGGCAAAACATCAGAAAAAATCGCACATACAGGTGTGGAAAAACAAGAAGGAAGTATCTGCGAAACCATATGTGTGTATGATAAGGAATGCACTAGTAAAATAAAGAAGGGTTAATATCGGGTCCCGCCTTTGCTCTTCTTGTTTAGTTCAACAACTCTCGGTTTGTGGTTTACTAAACAACTTTAATGGTCGAATGTTCCCCCACTAACAAACTAAGAAGAACAAAGGCGTGACCCGATATAAACCCTTCTTTATTTTATTAGCACGTTCCTTATCATACATATGGTCTCGTACGTACTTCCTACCTGTTTTTCTATATCTATATACTAAGAAAAACCAACAATTATAAAATAACATTTAAAACCAACACTAACACTTTTTCATTTTTATTTAATGCTAAAGACAGAACACATGATATCATGAAATCGGGCATTTACCGTTTAAATTGTTCTTTTTGTAGTTCGGTATATATTGGGCAAACACTTCGAAATTTTGACATAAGATATAAAGAACACGTACGTCATTACAAAAATAAACATCCTGAAAAATCTAATTATGCCAAACACCTTTTAGAACAAAATCACACAATGACTCGTCAAAATAATATTAAATTCCTACATTTTCGTAATAACAAACGCAAATTAGACATTTTAGAAGCGAGTATTGATACAACGCACACTTATGTTATGCGATGTACATTCAGCCAATAAGGGCCGACCGTCGAACCACGCCTTGCGCTATTTAAACCACAGAGTTCTTAAGAGTAAAGTATACGAAACACCTTTTCAAGACATGGAGGCCATGAAAGAGAAGATACGTGCAGTTTGTAGGGAAATAACACGTGAAACTTTAAACAGGGTTCCTTTATCCTTTATGAGACGCAATAGAATCTGTTTGGAACATGATGGACAACACTTTGAACATTTGCTTGGTTGAGTTGGTTAGTTTTAAATTAATTCTTATTTAAGCTTCTACTCAAGTAGATATGTAGCAAATTTTTCTAAATAAAATTTTGATTTTCATTTTCTACTTGATGCAATTCAGTTCTTAAACTGTCCTCGAAACAAATATCTACTATATTCTATTATCAGTGATAAATTTCCTAATGACTTTGACATTTGTAAAGGATGTCCAAATTAAACACAAGTTAAAAATTATTAATATTATGAATCTAGTTATAAATGAAAGCAGTATTACTGGTTGTATTTAAAGTTCGTCAGGCTCGGAAAGTTACGTGAAACACCCTGTATTGTAATCAATTAAATATACTCCTATTATTTATTATTTTCTTTTTTTGAGAGGCTGAAGTATTTCTTAAATAATTTGCAAAAAAGATTAATTTTACCATTACACTGTTTTGATTTAAATCTGCATTTTAATTATGTCCTGCTACATACCTATGAAAATACCATATATTTAACGAAATAATACGTAATGCAAAATATGTACCTAAACGGTAGTCACTTTTTATGGCGAAATAATAGTCATGTCTTTGGCGGCTATATTTTGAAGTTTTGTACACGCCCCTTTCTTCTCTAATTGGCCAATAAATAGTCCCATAACAACAGTGTGAGTTGTTTCAATACTCGCATTTTAGAAGCCTTTGAGATATACAAACACAAACTCAAGGTACCTTTAATGAATGAACAACTTGAGCTCAGTAATTCTCTGTTACTGGAAGTGTTAGATATTTAATTCTGATTATTATTTTTATCTTTTTATCTAGTTACCTATTTTTGTATCTACCTTAGCGACGTGTTTGTTTATATTTATATTACCTTTGATAATGACAGCTTAGCTGTCGAAACAATATTGTCAGGTTATATTTTAATAAATACTGTGAATCTTTTTCTAATATTTATTTATTTCATTCCTATAATACACTGCCTAAATTCACTGACAGATTGAAATAAACAGGTTACTTCTGACTAATTTCCTATTGCTTGAATAGATACATATAAAATGACATTAAACTAATTTCTTCATCAAATATTTTGGATGAAAAATGGTCGAAGTCCATTTTTTGCAAATTCTGCTATTCGATACTACATCATCCGACTAAAATTGTCATAACTCTCTTATTCTTCGAATTATCCAGGTGTCAGATTAAAGCTAGTTTTTGAATTTTTTAGAGTATATCAAAAAACGTGCAAAGACATTGCATAGTAGAAAAGTAGCAGTTCTGCAGCAAATTCCAGTGTTCTTACAAATTTTGTCATTGCTCCTGTTATCCAATTATGACACCTTTGAAACTTTTTTATAAAATTACCTTAGCATATATGTGGTATGGTTAAAAAATAAAATATTTTTGAAAAAAATTTGTCTTCAGAGCTTGCTACTTTTCTACTCTGCAAAGTCTGCTCGTTTCCTGATATACAGTGAAAGATAAAAAAACTAGCTTTAACCTAATACCTGTATCAGCCAGATAACTCAAAAAATAAGGGAGTATGATAGTTTCAGTTAAATGATACAGAATGTCGCATAGCAGAATTTCAAATGAAAAATACTGCTATTCAACACTGCATCATGTAACTAAAATTGTCATAACTTCCTTATTTTTTGAGTTATCTGGATCATACAGGTGTCAGATTAAAGCTAGTTTGAATCTTTCAGAGTATATCAAGAAAAGTGCAAAGACATTGCACAGTAGAAAAGTACCAGGTTCTGAAGCAAATTTTAGTATTTTGACATATTTTGACTTTGCTCCTGTGATATAATTCAGTAGTATTATGGCAAAACATGCTATCTGCCTTTTTTTTTTCAAAATGCACTTTTTGGCATTAAATGGCCACAAATAGAGTATACTTTAAGTTGATGAAAGGGTTTAGTTACTTTTGAAAAATTACTGTTGAAAATCACTATGTACTATATTCATATATGCTAATACAAAACTGTTTTTGCTTCTCCTATAAAATCACAAAAATAGCAGATAACATGTTTTGCCACAACACCACTGATATCACACCTTTAAAACTTTTTTTGTAGAATTACCTTAGCATATACGTGGCATGGTTAAAAAATAAAAAGGGTGTTTTTTGTAGTTTTGAAACAAAAAATTATTTTTAAAAGATTTTTCTTCAGAACCTGTAACATTTCTAGTAATAAAGTTTTTGATAACCTTCATTTTAACCGCTAGCTGATGGTTAGCTGATGCTGCAGACCTTTTAGGCTGAGATGTTAAGCTAAGTTGGTAACTAAAATTTGTTGTCTCATAATTCATCGAAGTGTCTCATAATTTCTGAGGAGTTTCTCATAACATCGAAGTTGACATTGAAATAACATTTTTTATTTTTGTTTTATATTTTTAGTAATTTAACATTGCCAGACCGTTACTTAAAATTTTATGTGGGAACACGGTATGTAACAAGTGAGTGATTAGCAAGCTTGTTATCCGTGCAAGCACGTACGGTTCATGTAATGGTCGAGCATTGTACAATGTTTTATGGTATTCTAAATTGTAAAATCATTAATAAATAATTCTTGCATTTACTGCAGCAGTACAGCACAATACGTAAGATATATATTAATGTTTAAATAAATATGTATGTTACCATGGTATTGATGATAAAGAGCCCGTAATAATTTTATAACGGGCTAGCTCGTAAAAAGAATCTTTACCCCTACAGACAGACCTCAAAAAACAGATGTTTACGAGTCAGTATACCATAAAATATTTTATGGTACTTATACTGACTCGCAAGGCTGTATTCAAGGGGGGAGGTTTAGGGGGTCTGAATCCCCCTCAAAACTAAACTTTATACTAATAAAATGACAACAAAATAAAATTATGTTTCTATTCTGCTTCCCCCCCGAAAATAAATTCCCCCAGAACCCCCCGGGAAATAAATTTTTGCAGTGATTCGTAAACATCTGTTTATTGTGGTCTACCTCTACGAGTAAAGACTAGCCCATTTTGAAGCCTGTAATAGTTATTTATGTGCCAAGCTTTTTAAATTAATCTTTATGGGAGAGCCGGAAAGTTTGTGGGGAGAGCGATGACGGAGCGAGCCCAGTAACGATTAAGGAGGTTACAGCGGATCTTTGCGGGGTGAAGGGCAAGGGGATATCTCCTATGCTTTTACATAGGCTCTAACAAGAAATACCAATCGATAAAAAAATAAATTAACATTCTTAAAACTGAACAAAATCATTTTATTATGAATGCCTATAATGCATTTATTAATTATTTGTATCTATTAAAATAATTTAAGTCGATTGGAGTGCATTTGTTTAATTGTTGAAAGTGTAAATATAAATGTAAATAGGTTAAGAATCGTGGCAACACCTCAAAGAAATCAATCGATTTTGTTGGTAGCAGTGTTAGGTTTCAGCTTTCCATTGAGTTGACATCCTAACCTCCAAATGTCAATCCCAAAATATAAGTGGAAACATGTTGAATGTTTTGTAATTTTGTATGCAATTACAGATGGGAATATTCGATTTTTTAACTTTTGTATAGTCTAAAGATTACAATCTGCTAAGCAGATACAAGAAATATATAAAAAGTTGTTGAGGTTTAATACATATATTTTTAAAATTAGTGTGTTTGTATTACTGATTTCGTGGATATTCTGATTGTAATGATAAATTGTATTCATCACATTGCAAAAGGTAATTTTACATTATGCAATATTTCCGTCGAATTAACATTTGTATTCTGATATTATTAACACAGAAGACTGAATTGTTCAACATAATTTGATTAGTAAAATATATGATTATTAGTTAATACAATAAAATATAGATTATTATAACAGTCATTATATGTCATCTTGCTGTTCTGTTATTTGAATTCGCGCGCTATGAGGTGTTGTCACATCTCTGCTGTCTTTCCACATATGTCGTGAAAAATTCTTGTTTTGTTTACTTTAAATTATTATTGTGCGATAACTAGATACAAGATTTCAAAAATATCGGGCAGCATTGTTCTTCGAATATGAGAGTATGTCATTTTAGTTTTTTATCAGATTCCCTACATTTCTTCATCATAATTTTTCGTTAAAACTGCTAAAGGTTAGATGGTCTCCATAAGAGCCCATGTTAAATTCTGGATTTTACTTTCCATTTTTCTCGGTAATGGTACACAAGAAGATTATAAAAAAAAGTTACCGAATAGAATACCGCGTACAAACTTTTGTTTCCACCTTCACCATCATTGTTTTATGAATTGTGTATTTTTTATAAAAAGATATTTCGGAATCAAAGGCGGTAGCACAATTTATAGCTAGGCGTTGCCAAGGTGTTGTGGTTAAGCAACACATTAGTTGCCATAGCTTTTTGTTGATGAGCATTGTAAAATTTTACAGGTCTCTTTTAGGAGCCCATAAAGTCTTACAGGGCTGTGGCTGTAATTACTCAATTACTTAGTTACATAAAGGCCTGTAAAGTGTCATTTACATAGAAGGGGGAAATAAAAATTATTACGGGCTCGTTATCATCAATACCATAGCAACATACATATTTATTTAAAGCATTCATACATATATCTAACGTATTGTGTATTTTCTTTTATTTACATATTTTGGTGTTGATCTATTAAAACTAGTTTAAAAGAATGGAAAGCTGACCATCAAGAGAGTCTTTGAGCAAAACATAAAAAATTGTTTATTTTCCTAACGTCCGTAGTTGCGAGTCGAATTAAACCCTGCCTAAAGCATCTCTTTCGCACTCTTTAACTTGCACGGCCAAGAAGAGTGGACTATGACAGCATGGCGGATGGAAAGCTGGCCATCAACAGAGTCTTTGAGCAAAATATAAAACAATTGTTTATTTTTCTAACGTCCGTAGTTGCGCGACGAATTAGTCCTTTACTGAAGCATGCCTTTCGCACTCTCCAACTCGCACGGCCAAGAAGGGTGGACTATGATGGCACGGCGGATGGAAAGCTGACCATCAAGAGAGTCTTTTAGCAAAGTATAAAAAATTGTTTATTTTCCCAACGTCCGTAGTTGCGCGTCGAATTAGTTCTTTTCTAAAGCATGTCTATCGCACTCTCTAACTCGCACGGCCAAGAAGGGTGGACTATGACAGCATGGCGGATGGAAAGCTGACCATCAAGAGAGTCTTTTAGCAAAATATAAAAATTGTTTATTTTCCTAACGTCCGTAGTTGCGAGTTGAATTAGACCCTGCCTAAAGCATGTCTTTCGCACTCTCTAACTCGCACGGCCAAGAAGGGTGACTATGACAGCATGGCGGATGGAAAGCTGGCCATCAACAGAGTCTTTGAGCAAAATATAAAAAATTGTTTATTTTTCTAACGTCCGTAGTTGCGCGACGAATTAGTCCTTTACTGAAGCATGTCTTTCGCACTCTCCAACTCGCACGGCCAAGAAGGGTGGACTATGATGGCACGGCGGATGGAAAGCTGACCATCAAGAGAGTCTTTTAGCAAAGTATAAAAAATTGTTTATTTTCCCAACGTCCGTAGTTGCGCGTCGAATTAGTCCTTTTCTAAAGCATGTCTATCGCACTCTCTAACTCGCACGGCCAAGAAGGGTGACTATGACGGCACGGCGGATGGAAAGCTGACCATCAAGAGAGTCTTTTAGCAAAATATAAAAAATTGTTTATTTTCCCAACGTCCGTAGTTGCGCGTCGAATTAGTCCTTTTCTAAAGCATGTCTATCGCACTCTCTAACTCGCACGGCCAAGAAGGGTGACTATGACGGCACGGCGGATGGAAAGCTGACCATCAAGAGAGTCTTTTAGCAAAATATAAAAAATTGTTTATTTTCCCAACGTCCGTAGTTGCGCGTCGAATTAGTCCTTTTCTAAAGAATGTCTATCGCACTCTCTAACTCGCACGGCCAAGAAGGGTGGACTATGACAGCATAGCGGATGGAAAGCTGACCATCAAGAGAGTCTTTTAGCAAAATATAAAAAAATGTTTATTTTCCTAACGTCCGTAGTTGCGCGTCGAATTAGTCCTATCCTAAAGCATGTCTTTCGCACTCGTTTACTCGCACGGCCAATAAGGATAGACTGTCACAGCTTGGCAAATGAAGAGTTGTGTATCAGGCTAGTCGTTGTTTAAGATATGAAAGTGGCACTATTGGGTATTGATGATGGTTGGTTGCTACGAATGATAATAGGCTTATCCGGTAATGACCTTTGGATAATGATAACACGAACGAATTTATTTATTTATCTAAATACAGATTAATCGTACAATTGTTATTGTTTGAAAATAGTAAGCCGGAACGTTTAATTACATCACTATTATTTAAACTAGCAGAAGACTCCTGATCCATTGCTCTTTCTGGAGCCACAGATGTAATAGTATTACTTCAATTTACTGCCCCAATAATGCGCTTTGACACACTAAGTTTATTCGCAGTAGACTCTTCAACATAGGAACTTGCTACCGATGAAGACTTCAACGCTTCCACCCAACTTGTCGCTTAAGTTCATCCACACTCATTCCAGTATTTGCCATGATTGTTGCAGAAGTCCGTCGAAACGCGTGGCCTATGTATTTCTTAGCGTCTGGAAGCTTTAGATATGTCGCAACAAGAAGGTGATTGATGAAACATTAATGCTTGCATATATGAATAAAATGGTAGGTAGCAATTAATTATTAAAAACAGCTATCACTTAAGGCTTTTATTTAGTTGAAAAAAATATCGAGTTGAAATTTCTAGCAACGCCTTATTAGTAGGCATCCAACTTAACCTTGTTCTTAACTTTCTAGAAGGATTCCCTCTTAGTAGACAAGATAACAATGAGCAGGAAAGCGACAAGGGATTAACGCAAGGTAAAACCTATTGTTGGAATTTTACGAATTTGTTTATAGTATTTTTGCCGACAACAGATGTGTCCCAAACGCACATAATATTTATGGTAGATTCTAATTTCTAAAACGACACTCGTCTTTCAGACACGAAACCTATAAAAAAACTTCACCAAATCAAACTTACTATTAGCGAAATTAAGTGCTGTTTGTTTATAGTTGACTCGTCGGTGTGCACCGAAATCTAGCTAATAACCGTTTATATTAGCTATATCCTACCGCTAATAATCGTAATTATCATTTTTAATTAAGTGTTAATTACGCACCAAACAGGTCAGATTGTTCTAAAGTAACTTTGTCATTTACTTTATAATCCTTTCTCTAATTAATTTTCTTATAATAGTATTCTAACAAAATTCACTTTCATGCGTCATAATTTCTTATATTTAATTTAATTAGTTAACCAATCACATTAGTTAGTTTAATGCGCCTGGCTAATGCGCTAATTTTGATTCATATGTTTGAAGTAGAATAATTACAATAATTATTAATCTCATTTTTAGCAATCGCCGTACGGCGCTTCAGTAACATCCTGGAACGCACATATTGTCAACTTTAGTGCATTGTTTATGCAGTTGAAAGTTTGTTATCAAACATGGGTCGTAAACCGTATTCAGTCTCTAAATGTCCTCGTCTGTTTCAAAAAAGAAGCGCGAAAGAAAAAATGAAGAAAATGCGTGCGGCAAAGTTTGCAACGGGTAGTGCAACTAGTACTGCATCAAATACAGGTACAAAAAGTTCTTTAGATGTAGCAAATGTGTTTTTTAATCCATCTTCTACGTCCGATACTAATACCAAAATGTCTGATGTGTTGGTGAACAGAGAACTTTTTTCTAAAGGTAATATGTCTGAACAAGAGGATTCTTTTGAATTCAATGAATTGAATTATTTCGACGAAGAAAATTTTTCATCACCAGATTCGTTACCCGAACTAGAAGTTGAAATAGAACAAATACATGAAAGTGAAACTAGTGCTATTAGTCGCCGCCGTTTTGTAGACATCGCCCATTTTGTTAAATCATTAAAGTCGCTTCAACACGAAGGTTTTGGTTGTTCTTTTTTTAATATGGATATTATTAGTGAAAAACGGTTAGGATTTGCATCTGTATATACCGTAAAATGTTCAATTTGTAACAAAGTAGATACTGTGTCAACTGAGAAGCTGGACGATGAAAGCAAAATGAATGTAAACCTAGCAGCCGTTTCTGCTACTGTTTCAATAGGTACAGGATATACACAGTTATCAGAATTTGCTTCAGCCATGGACATACCGAGAATTTCATCCGCAACGTATGCAATTTATCATGATCAGATGTGTGACATTTATAATAATGCCGCCACGGAATCAATGGGAAAAGCAGCTGAGGAAGAAGCAATATTAGCAAGAGAAAATGGAAAAGTTATTGATTCCGAAGATTATCCCGCAATTGCAGTAGTAGCAGATGGGGCGTGGTGTAAACGTTCTTATCGAAGTAATTATAATGCACTTTCCGGTGTTGCTTGTATAGTAGGACTGAGAACAAAAAAAGTGCTTTATATGGCAGTCAAAAATAAATATTGTGTGATATGCGCCAGGTAAGATTTATATAAGAACGAAACTTGCCCTGAACATACGTGTTACAAAAATTGGACAGGAACCTCAACCAGTATGGAAGCTAGCATTATTGTTGAAGGTTTCAAGAAATCTGTTCCGATTATGGCATAAAATACGTTAAACTGGTCGGTGACGGTGACAGCAGTGTGTACAGAAAACATTTAGAGTGCGCGCCCTACGGATCCACGGTTATAGAAAAAATTGAATGCAAAAATCACATTCTTCGCAATTACATCAATAAAGTGAAAGATTGTGCAAAAAGGCCAAAAACTGATAAAAAGTTAAAAAACGCAATCTCGCAAAATATTCTAAGATTTAGGACTTCTGTTACAAAAGCAATAGAGTTTCGAAAGTCTCAAAATATATCTATAACACAAAAAATAAAAGAGTTGCAATTGGATATTTTGAACGGGCCGAAACATATTTTTGGAGATCACACGGGGTGTGTTGATAGAAAATATTTTTGTGTGGGCCCTAAAGACAACGAAGACAACATTGTACCAGATCTCGTCAAAAGCGGACTCTTTGAAGATGTAATGGTAGCAGTTCGACGCGTAGCAGGTCAGTCTAACAGCCTCATACATGATGTTACTAATAACTCTGGTGCGCTTTACAATTCGCAAGTAGCAAAATTCATAGGTGGTAAACGAATTAATTTTCTAAGGCGTTCATACAAAGCTCGCTGTGAAGCGGCTGTCGTCGCCCATAACAACGTAGGCGCGCTTCATGAAATTATACATAGTGGTGCTGAAAAAACAACCGGCAAATATACATCTGTATTTTGTCATAAACAGAAGCAAGAAGCAGCCTCCCGAAGAGAAAAAGTGAAAAAAACTTTCAGGTCTAGAAATAATGCCGGTCCAGACGCAGATTAAGTTTTTACACGATTTATCGGTTAACATAGAGCAAATATTATTAGACACTGTTGGACAAAGCAGAAACCATCAGTGGCATCAAGAACGACGGAAACGACTAACAGCTTCCAACTTTGGTAGAATTTGTAAAATGCGCCAGTCGACATCCCGCGCCAACACTGTGAAAAATATGTTTTCTGGAAGTTGTTACGTGCTAATTTCGTAGCACCCTGGATAGCTATGCTTTTGTATTAAGTTGTATAGCGTTTAGGGATTTTTGCATTTTCTCTCCTTGTAGTTGCCATTTTGTTGTGGAACTAATTTCCTTTTTTTGATAAGAGATTGTCACTTTTTAGTTGGATCCGCTCGTGAAGCTAGAAGTTCCTTGAAGAACCTTTTCGTGGACATCGCCGTCTAATTAATCTTTTCCTTTATGTTAAGTTATGGGAATTGCCTTGGTGCAGATTTGATGATTGATTGTGGCGTTAGTTTTCCGATTTAGTTTATTGGAAGCTGTTTATGGGATGTATTCCCACTTGTTCTTTTGAGGTTATGGAAGCACACCTTTTCGTAAGTTTATCGATTAACTTTTCTATCATTCAGTCTCTTATACTTAATTCTTTCGATAGGTTTTTATGTATAATCGTCGTTATATGCAGGCGATATAAATCTCTCTTAAGGTCAACTTCCATCGAAGGTATTTATAGAGTGTTGTGATGGTCATTCTATTAATTTGATTTATTTGTTACAGACCTTTTATTTTTTTCTCTAAGTTTGGGTTTATCCTTTACTCATTTTATTACTTGCCGTATAACAAGTATACGTTGGATATTTGGGTTGTTACAAGACCATTACGCAGACCTGGTTGCTGTTGTCGGGATCACGTTACGTTCGAGCTTTGGTGACGTTCCTCTTCAGCTCTAAGAACAGACACCGTATCGTGAGTTGGTTATAATCAAGGGCAACCACATGGTTGCTGAATGGGTAGTTAAGCGCACAATTTCGTGTAGTCGCATGTATACCTAACCGTACCGTAACCTACCGTAATTTTATACCTATACATTCGACTACACGAAATTGTGCAATTAACTACCCATTCAGCACCCAGTTGGTTGGGCTTGGTTATAATATAGCAACTGGTTACAACAACAGTAACGTTTGACAACTCTTTATTGTATATAAAACATTTATGTATATTTGTATATTATGATTTTGTGTTAAATGGTTTTTCACCAGTGTGCGTGTAGCACTCATTTCTAGATATCTGCTTCATATTTATAATTCTATCACATACCATTTATTGTATGATATTGTTAAGAATATTTGCGAGTGTGTACGTATGTCTTTGCTCCGTAATAGATGAATAGCTCACTACTGGAGCTGATGATTGCGCAATCTGATTGGTACCTGTAGTCGCGTTAAATTTTACCGTGCCCTTTGCTTATTTTTTTTGTGGCTTTAAATCAACTTTAGAGTAAGTAATCGCGCTCGCATTAATCTCTTTTTCCCTTGCAATTTGTGTATAGCATTCAATAACCACTATTCAATTTTTGCCAAGGTTATTTCTCATTAAATAATTTGCCCTACTTGATAATTTGAATTAATTAATTAATAATAAAGCACTGTATATAACTTACTTGAAGATTTAATTATTTATATGTGTGGTGTCAGGAGTTTATATTTTCAGCTATCAAGGAGTCATTATTGGGGAAAATCGACCACATTGGTAGTAGTCGCAAGTGTGTTGTTCTTTTCAGATTTTGTCGGTCAATACTGTAGCTATCTTAGACGATTCTTGGCGCCCATTACAGAAGACCTTTAGTGAGACCCACGACCTCCCACTAGTTAGCTGGCAGCCGACAGATTTAACTGCCGTTAAAGTTTGTTACCGTTTCCCAATAAGCAGTCCCCATTTTGTTGGTAACAAAGTATTGCTACGCGTTATGGAAACGATAATGAGCATCAAGCCATTGAACAATTTAAACAAATTACAAAATTAAACGTCAGTGAATGCGGTCTGTTTATGCATGATTTGTATCCATACCTGGCGGTATCTCCTGATGGTTTAATAAATGACAATGCCATTTTAGAAGTGAAATGCCCTCATAGTGCGCGAATGTTCAGTCCGGAAGAAGCTGCAGTAAATAAGTGTATTAAATTTTGTGAAATACATCAAGGAAAGTTAAAATTAAAACAAAAAGACAATTATACAGGGCGTAAATTAAGTATGGAAACGGTGGTATTATTTGAATACGGCTATAGATAGAACTCTGAAATTTGGTATAGAAGTAAAACATACGGTTTTCTACAAATATTCGCGGTTCCAATTTTTTTATCGATCGTTACGACTGCAGCACGGCCAACTTGATTATTTTTTTAAATTACAATAGGGGTCGAAATTACCATCATTAGAAAGCTGCTTTTGTGTAGAATCCAACGACGTAGCACTTGATATCGCAGTTTTGAAAAATAACTTCACTATACCAAATTAAACTTTGAGAATATTACTTTCAATGGTTTGCTAGATATGCTAAAAATTCAGTTGGCGATGAATGCTTTGTTTTGTTTTTCAACTTTAAACAGTACATTTATGAAGAATACCCATTCAACCATTGTATAAGAATTTTCAAGAAGTGAAACCATCTTGATGTTGAGCGTAAACAAATATTTGTTATAAAATTTCAAACAGTGAACAACATACTAGTAACTATCAACAACGTCATACTGACTAGTAATAACTAAAACAATATTTAACTTTAAAAACCTAGCAGATGTTTACAAATGATGTTCAAATTGCTCCCCATTCACTTCTTGGCAGTGATGGACTCGATTTACAAATCCCCGAACGGCATGGACAATGAAATCACCAGGAATATCTCTCACTTCCTGTGAAATTCTTTGAACTAATTCATATAAGTTGCCTGGTTTGTTAATGTATACACGACTTTTTACGTATCCCCACAAGAAAAAGTCTAGAGGAGTTAAATCCGGTGATCGCGCAATATGTCCTCGTCGTCCAATCCATCTTTGGGGAAAAACTGTATTTAAATGATCACGAACTTCCCTGGCATAGTGAGGAGGGGCTCCATCCTGTTCAAACCAGATTTCATCGCTTATTGTGTTAGGAAAGTTTTGATTTGGGTATAACCTTGTGAGGGCAGGGATAATCTCGTTTTGTAACAATCGTAAATATCGCGCTGAAGTTAGAGTGTATTCCATAAAGAATGGTCCTATGATATCCCTACCAATGATTCCTGTAATTAAAATGCAGGAAGTATTTAGTATTTTAAAAAATTTTCTGGCCTATTACATACCTGCCCAAACGTTAATTTTTTCTGGAAATTGAGTATGCGATTCTTCCATCCACCGGAGATTGCTATCTGACCAATACCTGCAGTTTTGTCTATTCACCTCACCATGTAAGTAAAAATGTAGCTTCATCAGTGAATACAATGTTATTCACAAAATTTGGATCGTGATTCATGCGAACCATCATTATTTCGCAAAATTGCAGTCGTCGATCGAAATCATCTTCATTTAGTTCTTGCACTAGTCGAACTTTATAGGGATGAAATTTTCGGTTCTTCAAAATTTTAAATGCTGATTGCTTGCACATATCGTGATTTGCAGCTAGCTGTTTTAGGGAAGTTTTTGGAGTGTTAACAACGTCCAACATTACATTTAATGCATTTTCATCATTAGTAACTGTTTTTGGGCGGCCCGATTTTGCTAGATTCTTAACACTGCCAGTCTGGTTGAAGCGTTTTAATGTTTTACAAACCGTAGATTTACCAATAGGATTTCGATTAGGGTATGTTGCATTAAATAAATTACATACTTCCGCATAACTACGTCTTCTATCACCATACCCTATCATCATGAGAATCTCTATTCTCTCTTTTTCTGTAAGATTTTCCATGGTACTTTCTCACTAACTACGCAAATTCAAACAACACTTATAATTTTTGACGTTCAATATTTGTTGAACAATAGTGACATTCTTTTGTTTTCAGCGCTTACTATCGGTTTCAGTTATTTAATAAATTTTTATTTACAACCTTTAATTTGGTATAGTGAAGTTATTTTTCAAAACCACCATATCAAGTGCTACATCGTTGGATTCTACACAAAAGCAGCTTTCTAATGATGGTACTTTCGACTCCCATTGTAATTTTAAAAAATAATTAAGTTGGCCGTGCTGCAGTCGTAACGATCGATAAAAAATTGGAACCGCCAATATTAGTAGAAAACCGTATGTTTTATTTCTATACCAAATTTCAGAGTTCTATCTATAGCCGTATTCAAATAATACCACCGTTTCCATACTTTACGCTCTGTCTGTATCAAATTCAGGGTCAATTAAATATAACTAAGAGAGAAAAGTGTTAGTTTGTAGTGTAACAAGAGAGAAAAAGAAAGAACCTCTTCTCGAACAACAAATGGAATATTCTACAGCAATCGAGAGGATTACTCATCGCACGAAGCCGGTGAAAGAGACGCGGTTATTCTAGAAATATATAGTAGTTTCTAGCGGGTTCTAGAAGATTTACATGGGGGTATATAATCGACTTCGCGGATAAAAAGAGGCAGTCAACAGCGAGTAATTAGATGGGTATCACGAAATAAATAGTAAATGTAAAGATAAATGTTGTATTAGAAATTAATTATAGTTTTAGTGGTTTATAATCATAGCGTTAATTTATAGTGTATTCATTAGTGTTTGTAAATAAATATTTCTTATTAATAGACGATTTAAACAGCACTTTTGTTATTATTTTAAAAAGAACGTTACAGTGGTGTCAGGTGTCGGGTTTAAAATAAATAAAATCGTGTAATAAACAAAGTGCTGTGAGAATAAACTGTTAGTGTTAAAAACAATTACAACTAATAATTAAAATGGCGATGAAATTGTTAAAAGATCTGAAGGTAATAGACTTAAAACGTGAACTGGAAGAACGGGATTTGGATACAACGGGCCTTAAAAGTGTGTTAATAAATAGGCTAAGAGAATGGCTTTTGGAACAGAAGGAAGATCCTGAAAATTACCTCTTCGAAATACCTAGATCCGCAATTGATACTAGTTTGTTGTTAAGTAAAATGGAAGATAATTCTAGAAAGTCCGAAGAAAATTCTAGAATGTTAAAAAAAGAACTACTGGAAAAGTCAGAAGAGAATTCTAGAATGTTAAAAGAAGAACTACTAGAAAAGTCGGAAGAGAATTCTAGAATGTTAAAAGAAGGATTACTGGAAAATTCTAGAAAGGCCGAAGAAAATGTTAGAATGCTAAAGGAAGAAATACTGGAGAATTCCAGGAAATCCGAAGAAAACTCAAGAAGGCTTAAAGAAAAATTACTAGAAAAGTCCGAAGAAACTTCTAGAAGGCTTAAAGGAGAATTACTGGACAATCTCAAAGCTTTAGAAGAAAAAGTTTTTGAAGAATTGTTGGAAAATTCCAGCGCGTTAGGACTATTGGAAATTAAATTAGAGAAACAGGATAAGGTAATAAAGATGGTAGAAGAGAAAATAGCCCAAATGCAATTACCACCAACAACTAAGAAAGACGATATGACCAAAATGCTGGAAGATAGAATGAGGCAACTACGGTTTCCCTCAACTTCTGAGTTTAATGAAGTAAAGAAGCAATTTAAAGAAGAAACGGTTCCTGCCGTAGGGATAAAAATAAAACCACCCACGTTCGATGGAAAGATACCTTGGTCCACCTACTACAAACTATTTGAGGCGGCCGCTGGGGCCAACGGATGGACAGGCAAGGAAAAGGCCGTTTCTTTAACTGTGGCTTTGCGTGGAGACGCGTTGAACGTCCTGCAAACAATCCCAACAGGACAGGAAAATGATTACCAATTGTTAGTGTCTAGATTGGAGATGAGATATGGAGACGCGCATCTTCAACAAGTGTATCACGCGCAAGTGAAGAATCGTATCCAGAAGAATGGAGAAAGCCTTCAGGAGTTTGAAGCCGATGTTGCGCGGCTTGTCCGATTGGCGTACCCTACGGCACCCGATTCATTTCTGGGACAACTCGCTGTGCAGACCTTCATTGATGGGTTAAGAGACGGGGAAACACAACAATCATTGAGGGTGGCACGACCAAGAACAACTGATGATGCGCTTGCTCACGCCTTAGAATTTGAAGCTGCAAAACAAGCGTCCCGAGGTCACGGACGTGTTCGGGCCGTTGTGGAAGAAGAAGAAGGTTCGAAAGATCACCTAGAGGAGTTAGTACTTAGAGTTCTTCGGAAGGAAGAAAGCCGTAAGAAGAATCATCAAGAAGGTCGAGGGCCTCGTTGTTGGAATTGCGGCGAACAAGGGCACATACGACGTCGTTGCCCTAAACCAAAACAAGTTCAGCAGTCGGAAAACTAAAGGGGGTCGACGAAAGGGGGCGAACGTTGACCTTGAGTGGAGATGCCCCGGAGATCACCATCCATGCCGTAACATCGAAAAACAATACCAGCAGTTTGTTCGTAGATGTGAAGATTGCTAATCGAACTGTCCCCCTACTCATTGATACGGGGGCGACAAAATCGATTATACGCCCTGACGTTCTACGAAGAAGCATTAAGTTGTTACCGACAACTACTCAACTCCGTACAGCAACAGGTGAAGTGATACCAACACGCGGAGTGGTGAAGATGAGGATTGGCATTGGAAGTGAAGAACGTGATCATGAGGTGCTGGTAGCCGACATCATTGACGAATTCATCTTGGGAATGGACCTCCTGAGAAAATTTGGTTTTACATTGGACTTGAAGGAGGGTGTTTTGAAGGTTGGTAATGAAGAACTTCCGTTGCACCCACGAGAAGATCCTGTCGTAAGGGTTTTGCTGACAGAAGATGTGATATTGCCGGGTCAAAGCGAGATGGTTGTCGAGGCAGGTTTGGATGGAGATCTTCGGGTAGGATGTGTGCGAATGATGGAGCCTGTTTGTGATAAGAAGATCCATAGTGGCGTACTGGTGGGAAAAGCGCTGATCAAGGTTGGAAAGACAGTACGGGTGAGGCTTATGAAGGTTAATGTGGATCCGGTGACATTGAAGAAGAGTACCCTTGTGGGACAGTGTGTGCCAGTATTCCGAGTAGCCAGGTGTATGGCTGATGTTACAAAACCAGTGCCCAAAAACCATGGTGAAAAATTAGTGGGTATGGTTGTTAGTTCGTGCGAAGACCTAAATAGAACTGAAGTGAAAGAGGTACAGGGTTTGGTTCACCGATACCAAGATATCTTCGCTCTTGACGATAGCCAGAAGGGACGAACAGATATAGTAAAACATAAAATCAATACAGGCAACTCTATGCCTGTCCTTCAGCAGCCGAGGCTTCTACCTCTAGCAAGGCGAGCAGAAGCCGAGAAGATTATTACCGATATGGAAGAACAAGGGGTCATCGAGCCATCCAGCAGTCCATGGGCATCGCCGGTGGTCCTGGTGAGTAAGAAGGACGGGTCAACGAGATTTTGTGTGGACTATCGGCAGCTCAATAACGTGACCAAGAAAGACAGCTATCCTTTACCACGCATCGACGACACGTTAGATACCCTGTCTGGTTCGCGATGGTTTTCGACTTTGGACTTGAAGAGTGGTTATTGGCAAGTTGAAATGGAACCTGAAGACCGGGAGAAGACCGCGTTCACTATTGGTTCCGGACTATGGCAGTTTACAGTTATGCCTTTCAGTCTATGTAACGCTCCGGCTACCTTTGAGCGTCTAATGAAGACCATCCTGAGAGGGCTGTCGTGGAAGATCTGCCTGGTATACCTAGATGATGTGATTGTAGTCGGAAAATCATTCAACGAACATTTGAAGAATCTAGAGGAAGTGTTTCGAAGATTACGTGGAGCCAATCTGAAACTGAGTCCGAAAAAGTGCCACATATTCAGAAAGGAAGTGAAATATCTCGGGCACGTCGTATCACAAAATGGAGTGGCAGCCGACCCCGATAAGATTCATGCAGTCCAAGAGTGGCCAACACCTAGAGATAAACACCAAGTTCGTAGTTTTCTTGGGTTATGTACCTACTACAGGCGTTTCGTTCGTGGGTTTGCCAATATAGCGAAGCCCCTGACAAGGTTAACTGAAGATGGGCGCGAGTATGTTTGGAGCGGAGAGTGCGAAACAGCTTTCCAACAGTTGAAGCGTGCCCTGACAACAGCACCAATATTGAGCTATCCACGGACAGAAGGGAAATTCATACTTGACACAGATGCAAGTAACCTGGCCATTGGGGGTGTGCTTTCTCAGATACAGGATGGACAAGAAAAGGTCATCGGCTATTTTAGTAAGGTTTTGTCTAACGCCGAAAGGAATTATTGTGTGACCAGAAAAGAATTATTGGCCGTCGTGAAGTCCGTTGAGCACTTCTACAAATACTTGTACGGACGGAAGTTTTTATTGAGGACGGACCATGCAGCGTTAAAATGGCTTCTACAATTCCGTAATCCTGAAGGCCAGGTCGCAAGGTGGATCGAACGATTACAAGGATACGACTTTGACACAGAACATCGAGCGGGCACTAGTCATCGAAATGCCGATGCTCTTTCAAGAAGACCCTGACCAACGGACTGCCGTCATTGCTCTCGTTTGGAAGAGAGGGTTTGCCAAGTATTAAGGACTACCATCGTCAACGACAATTGGTTGCCGGAAGAATTGCAACGACAGCAGAAGGCTGATCCCGAACTAAAAATGGTACTGGAATGGAAGCGTGTGGGAGAAAGGCCTGCGTGGGAAGCTGTCAGTCCTTTCAACAGAACCCTCAAAGCTTATTGGGCCCAATGGGAGTCCTTGAAGGTGGAAGACGATCTCCTGAAGCGAGTACTGGAGAGTGAAGATGGCACCACCATTAGGTCTCAGTTCGTGGTTCCAAGGAGCCGAGTGGCTACAGTATTGCGATATCTCCATGACGGTGTCTCAGGAGGACACTTTGGTGTGAAGAAAACTTTGGAGAAAGTTAGAGAGCGTTTCTATTGGGTCAATTGTAAAGAAGACGTGAAAGAGTGGTGCCGAAAGTGCGAACTTTGTGCCACTGGCAACGGACCCTTGGGGAAACGAAGAGCACCTATGAGGCAGTACAATGTGGGTAGTCCCCTGGAAAGAATAGCTATAGATATTGCCGGACCATTTCCCGAAACCGACGATGGGAATAAATACATCTTAGTGGCAATGGACTATTTTACCAAATGGCCAGAAGCATATGCCCTACCAAACCAGGAAGCTGCAACTGTTGCTGACGTACTAGTCAAAGAGTTTTTCAGTCGCTTCCGAGTGCCAATGGAGCTGCATTCAGACCAAGGCCGCAATTTTGAGTCTGTACTCTTTGGAGAAGTCTGTCGATTGTTGGGCATTCGCAAGACTCGGACCACACCGTTACATCCGCAGTCAGATGGAATGGTAGAACGCATGAATCGGACAATGGGCAAATATTTGGCCAAGGTCGTCTCCGATCATCAACGAGACTGGGACCAATATCTGAACCTGTTCCTAATTGTTTTGTTTGATATTTATATTTTCTTAAAACTTAAAGCGAAGAGGTAAAAACATTTTTCACAACATTAGAAATTGTTTAATATAAGATCAACAATGTTAATTTTGTTTAAAACGAATGTTAAAACAGTTTAAACCTTTAACTAAAAGATGCAGATTGTTGAACAAACAAACCAAAATTAACATTTTATTTTGCACACATAGCACATTATTTAAAGTTTAGAATATGCTGATTTCTTCTTTGATTTAACAATTTCCTTCTTTCAGTGTAATATAAAACTATTTAAAAATTAATTGAATATATAGTTAGTACTTTGATTAGTTACTGGTACTTCTAATAAGAATTACATAATGACTTACTTAAATATTGCACTAATCAATCAAATTTTTCTTACCTTTAAAATAATCAATTAGCTGTTCTTTCCAGTTCCACTTAAAACATTAAAAGAATTTTAACTTTTTTGGTCACTCATTGAAATAATAAACACTTAATCAGTAATCACAATTAACTACAACTGCAACCCGTGTAATAGAACTTCCAAACTTGGTGAAGGTCGAAATGTTGTATGCAATCTTTTTGGACGCGTCATCTTAACGTACATTTGATGAACAAAGAGATCGTAAAACTAAATTAACTGCAATTCATTTAAATAAATAGTTTATATTCTGCACGGAACGCAAGCTTGCAGTAAATAAAGATAGAATATCAGCAATTCATAATTTAGTTCTGAGAACTTTATTAAACATTTGTTGCAACTTTCACATTAAATCAGTCGCATTATAATAATTCATTTTATTTAAATGAAGAGCTGGTCAACTAAACTGATAGCGTTAAGTCAAAAAATATTTACAACACTGAAATAAATTATACTCAAATAAAGTACCAACTTGAAGCAAAATATCTTGTTTCGTTCTTTTAAAAACAGCAATATTAAACTAAAAAACATTTGTTAGCTTTAATTAAAGAACTCTCAATTGTACCTAAGTAAATACATTTTGTATTTGGAAATAAACCTTTTTCTCAGTGTATTGTAAGTCTGGTATATTTATATTTAAATATTTAAGTGATTACAACCATCAACCATTACTTCATTAATTAAGACTCGATTACAGGGTATGCACAATAAAAAGCTACTTTTTTATACATGGTAGTCTCAAACTGCTGCATAAGTTCCTTACTAGTAAGTGAATCCGTACTTCTGATTCGTATAATTATACATAAATTGGACTGTATTGATAAAGACTTCACATTGATTGTTAATCTATATTATGTGTAGAATTTAAATAAAAAAACAAATAACTTAAAATTAAATATCGATGGTAACAATTCTGTCATCAAGCATTGATCATGATCATGCATACTACACATACTACCATTATATTAACAAAAGTCTTGTACTGTTTTATACTACTTGAATAACTCATTTTTTGCATCTGCTTAAGATTTACAATTATCTGTTCACTTATTATTGCCAGTTTGGTTAATTCTATTACTAAATACGGTTTTCTTGTCAACTTGTTCCTGTTCTTCAATCAACTGGTATTGTTTAATCGCAACTACTAACATCAACTGGAATTGACAGAATGTCAAATCAGCTTTTGACAGAAATTCTTAACCTAATTCTTAATTAATCAAAGCATTAATCATAGTTGACATGTGATGTCATACAATGAAACATAATGTGTTGCCAGGCTCTAACTTAATGTATTGAGGGACTCTAATCGGGGGCCGCTTATCAGGTAATCTCCTTTAACTACATTTATTACCAAGGCAACTTTAAAGCACTAGGGCTTTAAAGGCCCGTTTATGCACGCTTTTGCGTGTTTTAATCAGCGATTATGATGCAGGTATAATAAAAAAAACCTTTCAAACGGTATATAACATTATCTGATTCTTTAAATTACTTAAAAGTTACGAACATTTAAAGTGAATCACGCACCAAGGCATCATCAAACTTCGAAGCTCCATAACTAGATAACCAGCTGACTTTTCCAATAAAAAGTTTGCTCAAAAATATATCTCTATAAGAAGATCACTATAGGTGAAAATTATTAACATTGTCAAGGGTTACCAAAATAGGTGGCCCGCTTGAGATGGAATGACCCATAGGCCACAAATGACATAATCCGGCCTTGTTTGTTCTATTCCGGTTGGTAGTTAAAACTATTTCGAGCACTGATGTTAATTAAATACAAAATTCAAGTCCCAGCAATTAAAGAAACGACTAATTACACTGCATCTACATATACAGTGTGGAAATAAAGTAGCGGATAAATTCGATAACTTCGTTAAAATTAATTTTTTGGAAAGATCTCGAAGGGTATAACGATTTTAATTACTTGACGCTATACTGTACCATTTTCAACTGTTACGCCATTTGTTTTTAAAGTAATGGCGTCATCGATATCTTTTTTAAATGACAACCTATATTTGTTATTGTCGATTTCGATAGTACTTTTTATTCTCTTTTCAACTGTATACAATTTTCAATATGTTACATTTGAAAAGAAATTGAGAAAAACTGCCCTAAAGTTCTAATATTAAAAATTTATTAAATTTGTAGAATGAACCTAGTCACCGTATAAAACAAAAACCTTAGTTACGGCGTCAGAAGTAAACAATAAAATAAATGTTATTTTCTTGTTCTAAAGTAGAATTTATCTTTAGTAAACTATTTTATTAATAAAAATGGCGCAGTTGAGCGAGAAACAGCGAATTGAAGTGTGAATGATGATTAGTTATGTCGACAGAATTCGATCACATCAAGAAGTGTGTCAACTTTTTAGAAAAACGTACCCGGATCAATCCATAAGCCAATCAACGGTTAGTAGGATTAAAAAGAAATTTCGAGAGCATGACGTTGTAAAGAATCTTCCAAAAAGTGGACGTCCGGTGACATTAAATGAAGATGTACAATTTGATGTGCTACTAGAAATTGAAAACAATCCACATGCAACTAGTAGAAGCATTGCTTTGGACCACGACGTAAGCCATACTTCAGTTTCAAAATTTTTGAAAGTTCAAAAATTTCACCCACATAAGCTGCAATTGGTTCATGAGTTGGCAGAAGATGACTGATCGTAGACAAGAATTCTGTGACCAGATAAAGGAAATTTGTCTTCGTGATCCAATGATTTCCCAGCGTATTTTATTTTCGGATGAAGCAACATTTTGTTTAAACGGTACGGCTAATAAACAGAATTGTAGATATTGGGCTAGAGAAATCCTTATTTGATGCAGGAAACTCATACACAACATCCTCAGAAGCTTAATGTATGGGCAGGGATTATTGGTGACCAAATGATAGGGCCATTTTTTTCAATTCTTTTTAAATGAAACACATTGTATACGGTTGAAAAGAGAATAAAAAGTACTACCGAAATCGACCAATAAAAAATATAGGTTGTCATTTAAAAAAATATCGATGACGTCATTACTTTAAAAACAAATGACGTAACAAGTCGAAAATGGTACAGTATAGCGTCAATTAATTAAAATCGCTGTACCCCTTCGAGATTTTTTCCAAAAAATTAATCTTAACGAAGTTATTGAATTTATCCGCTACTTTATTTCCACACTGTATACTCATAAATCATCGATATTTAAAATCGCATTTAGAAATTCCAAAAAAAAATCTTTCTAATGAAGTGTTTTGATACGATTTAAGAAAATTCCAGTTCAATTTACAAACATCATTAGTCTAGTGTATTCTCTTGAAGCAGTTAGATAGGTGAAGGTAAGATTTGTCTTATTTTGGATTGACTGTTCGTAATATGTACAGGAGAACTTTTGAATAGCCCATATGGTTGATTTGAAAAGGTACCTCTTCGTTTATTAAATATTTTTCTTTCCATTTAATTAATTTGTATTTTTCCTGAACTTTCGTAATTTCTCAAATTTTCTTAAAATGATGTTTTTAAATATACCTACACATATATTAAATTAAAATATAAAATCTTTAAAAATCTAGTAAATTCCAGTACTTGATTTAAGGGTGACACATTATAGAAAAGGAAAAACAACTAAAAAGCAAGAAGTAAGACAAAGAAAGTGATACAATACATATATGTTTATACAATTCTAATAGCCAAAATTCTTATTAACAGGTAATGGATAATTTCATCATTAATTATTCAGTAAATACATGATTGTGATTAAATAAACGATATTTGAGATATTTCCAGTTTGTATTAGTATATTTTCTTTGGCTTCAAATTAAACAACTGTAGTAATGACTGGCAATAAAGATAATTGTTCGTTGCTTTATCTTACCTGCTTCGTTTAGTAGTTCAGAGATCTTTGGAGAATCGACACAAAATTAGACATTAAACAAAATCAAATGTTCTTCAATACCTATCAATTGGTTTACGGTGTAGAGTCATTTAGGAATTTAATATTCTCTAAGATTATATTTGTTGAGATCACGTTGAATATATTTTTAAATACCAATATTAGTATATGTATGTGTGATTAAGAATAACTTCTTTAATTTCACCGCACACAAATTCCCATTTATTTAAAATTAAAATTTTATTACTATGATAAAAATAACGGTCAAGTGTTCAACAACAACACTGTGCTACACATGAGAAACAGAAGACCTCCTACCTATATAAACGGTTTGATATTGAAGATTAAAGACTTTTCACACTTGCAGAATTTTTCCAGCGCTTCGAGTTTTTGTCTCAGTCCGCTGAATGTACCTTATCCAGTTTTGGTGCCTTGCGCTAATATAATGGCCAAAACTTAGCCATTTCTTATCACATTGTGGGAATCTTTTCTTGACTGGGAAGCAGTGGCGTGCGGTGAGAATTTAGGCTAGGGAAGCAACCATGATTTTAATTATACTACCCCTAGGTACAGGCGCGGATTAAAGGGGAGGGAATAATACCCCCCCAAATTTAGAAATAAAAGTTTACATAGAATAGAAACAAATAATGTTTGTTTAATTATTATTTATTAAAACAATTATTTTTCCAAAGATTTCCCCCTCAAAATACTTCTCTGGATCCGCCCCTGCTAGGTACAATAAAAAACAGTGTTATAATTATTAAGCTTAAAAGTTTTTCAAAGAAGCATTTTTACACTTTATACTTATGGAATTTGTTAACTATCATTCTTTATTTTAAAAAACACTATTACTACGTATCAATTTTCCGGTCTTAGCAAAATACCGGTACAGGTATTTAATCTTTGTTGTTAAATTTGAAAGTTCTGGTTTTGATCTGACTTTCTTAATAATTTGTAATTACTCTCCAAAACTGTATGCGAAAAATTCTTTATTAATAATTTACAAACTGAACAGAAAATCGTCCCGATTCGGCTATATCGAAGGTACTCGAACCTTTCACCGAAGCAGCTGAATTTGCAGTCGTGACGATAATGCAATTTTAAATTTGGATACAGGCAAACTAAATAGAATTATTTGTCTTTAAAAAAATCCAACTTATAAATTAAAACAATAAAATGCGACAAAATACAGTCTCATTCGCAGATTTACATTACTTAAGTAACATTAAATTTAACAAACACTAAATCGAACAAATAACCAAATTATATTAAATAAACATTTGGGAACGAAGCACAATAAAAATAACGACCAATGTTAACCAGCTAAACAGCATCGTCTACTATATCACCCCACGCTTGCTGATTCACGCCAAGGCTAAGAGAAGAGCATTTATAAGCAGTGCTTATATGCAGTGTATGTAACACATTTGAATCGGTATTACCTTTCCGCGCAAGTTTAATGAGCCTAATTTAAAATAGTACTCTAAATAATTATACTTTTTGCTGTACGGAATTGATGTTGAACTTTAAGTTGATTAAATATTACAAATTCAAATAAACGATTACCATAATTTTATAAAAATATTTTTGGTAGCATTGGTTTTTATTTTTAATAAATTTTGGGAAGAAATAAGAAGTGTAGCTTTACAAAAGTTCAAAAATAATGAAAATCAGTAAAGAAATGACTGAGTCATAGCTTTAAACAGTCAGGAAAAAAGGTTTTTTGGAAATTTTCAAGTTTCAGCGGTTCAAAATGATATTTACTCGACAAATGAAATTTCTTTTTCTCCATTTATTGAAGATATATTTTGTTTAACAAATGAAAGTGTTTTGGATAAGTTTTGTATGTTGGGGCCCTTATTAGAAATCCAAGCTATCGATCATGGAGTTCGCCACGCGGGCTGATATATTGAAGAATCGAGAAAAATTTTGATCTGTCTTCGGTTTTCGCAGAATATCTCCTAAGCGATGTGTTTTACGACAAACATAGTGCAGGCGCCGAGGGGCTTTCCGTATAAAAAACCCGCTAGATTCATTCTGATTGTTAATATAGGTCGAAAAATACCTAAGCTTTGATATTATAGAGGTTGCCGGATGAAATCAATGGTCATTTTTTTGTCATCCCCCATCATAACAGTTAGGGTCAATCTATATCAAGTGGTGCAGTACTGGTCGCTAGATCATTTCAAAACAGGATAGTTTTTTGTGTGTTATCACACCTAAGTATTGGTAGATCGAAACCACGGTTATTTTATTTTTATTCCATTTGATTGAAATATGGCAGCCATATTTGTTTCGTGGTGCACGAACTTTTTTTATACGGAAAACCTCTAAGCGCTCGGTCTAACATGGTTATTTTTGATTTTGAAGAAAACTAGAGTTACTATAGTTTGAGTGCAGAATGACATTCCGAAACCCAATAGTTGCCAAGATATAGCTCTTCAAAGTTTTGGTAGTTCTGATAATCATTAATGATCAAGCCAGTTTTGGGAAACGGGGAATGTTGATAAAACCAGTCTCTGAGCTTATCCATATTCTCATGATTTCGGGTTATGTGAGAAGACTTCAATCCACATGTTGCTGAGATGTTCCTAAGTTAATATCACGGTATTTCTTAACTTTATCAAAGATGTTCTGAAGATGTACCATTTCTAGAGTCCAACGAGTAAAAACACAGTTTGTGATCAAACGACCACGGATCAGTCATCCAGATCTTTTCAACGTCTTCATCAGTGTTTGTTCTATTGTCATATCTGACCATATACCGGACCAAACCTCTTTTGTGCATCTGATGGTGAAATATCCTTCAGTTGTGAATTTATTGTATTCAGCAGCATCCATTCTTTCTTCCAATTATGTTAACATGTCTTGCAAATAGAGATGTGCAATTGTGCACACTGGACAGAAAAAAGTGCATGAAAGTACGGCAGCATTTTTTGGACGGAAACAATAAGAAGAGCCTATTTTCCCATTCTCTCGGCAACAGTCAAAGTGTAGCAAGTCTAGTCTACTTTAAAATTAAAAATAACCACTTTCGCTGTAAAACACATCGTTTACAAGACATTCTTTGAAAACCGAAGAAATGTCAAAATTTTCATTTTTCTCAATATAGCGGGCCCCTTTTTAATAAGAACCCCAAAACACAAAACATATCCAAAACTGTGTGAATATAATAAAATGTGGGAACATAAAAATTATTAAATTGTATTATGTGTTTTTTGGAAGATTGCAATGTTTAGGTAATAAAGTTAGTAGATAAGCAACACCGGGTCTGCGGCAATCCTTATGGAGATTAACATGGGAAATCGCTAAGGTCCAACGTAGAATTTTTGGTCAATTTCAAGGTCATCCGCGACCAGTCTCAACGTGCGCCAGCGCAACGTATACGCATTAACTCTACATATTACGCAGTGATTGATGCAGTCGTCTGAGATCATAAGGATTTTATAATGACGACATCACGGCATTCTAGGGCTTCATCCCAGTAACAGGGCCCCATGGCAAGTGAAAATGATTATACTTCTACGCTCACATCTAACTACCCACGTGATCATGATCGTGTTTAAGCACTTCTAGCCGATGAGATCATGCAATTTAAAGAAACCGACAGTCCTTGACACAACTGCGAGGTTTGCAGGCTCGTCTAACCGTTATATCTATGTCAGTAGCTACCCTTCGTGAAGGGCTTTCGGATCTCAAGCTTATGAAAAATATTATTATTGAAATATTATATAATTACTATGTTAATAAATAAATACTAATCATGTGCTGACGGCATCAACTACACGACAGAGCTCGCTATCTATTCTCATTCGGCATGTAATACTCATATGACTATACATATATTATTTAATAAAGAGCTGTAAATAAAACACACAAATATGGTTTATACACTTTTATTTTATTTAGCTATTATATATACATTTCAAGCTAAATATACAGTGTGTTTTTTGTAAACGATAATATAGGAAATCCAATGGAATTTTATCATTTTCCTCGTAAGTTTGTACCCTTGCAAATGTAATTAGAAATCTTGGTATGAATCGAAAGAAGAATTCATTTTACGTCAAAACAATATTAAACTTTATGAAGAAAACCAAAATCGATTTAGAAAAAGACTTAAAAAGCTTATTGATTTACTGCTTTTGATAATAAGTTATTAAAAAAAAAAGCTGGAAGCTGAACGCCGATTGGTGTAGCGGTTAACACTTCAGATTCCTAATTAAAAATCGCGAGTTCAAACCCCGTCAGCGTATACTTTTTTTTAAATTGTATTGCTTACTAATTATTATTTTTAGAACTTGATTACAACGATTATTAATTTTTTTTATTGTTAGATATTTTTGCTACGGGGGTTTACCGTTACTTTTTGTACAATTTTAACTACCTATCAGAAAGGCAAATAATAAAAAAGGGCATAAAACTAATAATCCTTGTAATAAAGTTCTAAAAATAATAATTAGTAAGCAATACAATTAAAAAAAAGTATACGATGACGGGGTTTGAACCCGAGTTTTGAACCGATTTTTGATTAGGAATCTGAAGCGTTAACCGCTACACCAATCGGCGTTCAGCTTCCAGATTTTTTTAATAACTTATTACCAAAAGCAGTAAATCAATAAGCTTTTTAAGTCTTTTTCTAAATCGATTTTGGTTTTCTTCATAAAGTTTAATATTTTCTTGACGTAAAATGAATTCTTCTTTCGATTGATACCAAGATTTCTAATTACATTTGCAAGGGTACAAACTTACGAGGAAAATGATAAAATTCCATTGGATTTCCTATATTATCGTTTACAAAAAACACACTGTATACTGAACTAACCACAATTAAAATGTTATAGTAGAAGATCATCATTTGTTTAAACTAATCTACCTATTAAGAAATACTAATTATCAAGCCTGAGTAAGGACTTTTAGTAATATCTTATAGGAAAAAAAAATATTATAGACATTCATTAATGTAGAAACATCAAACTAATCAAATATATGAAATAAATAAAGATTATTAAAAGTTTCACAGTTTTATTAAAATACAACCTGACAATATTGTTTCGACAGCTATGCTGTCATTATCAAAGGTAATATAATTATAAACAAACACGTCGCTAAGGTTGTTACAAAATAGGTAACTAGATAAAATAATAATAATAATAATCAGAATTAAATATCTAATACTTCCAGTAACGGAGAATTACTGAGCTCAAGTTGTTCATTCATTAAAGGTACCCTGAGTTTGTGTTTGTATATCTCAAAGGCTTCTAAAATGTCTAATTTGCGTTTGTTATTACAAAAATGTAGGAATTTAATATTATTTTGAGGAGTCATTGTGTGATTTTGTTCTAAAAGGTGTTTGGCGTAATTCGATTTTTCAGGATGTTTATTTTTGTAATGACGTACGTGTTCTTTATATCTTATGTCAAAATTTCGAAGTGTTTGTCCAATATATACCGAACTACAAAAAGAACAATTTAAACGGTAAATGCCCGATTTCATGATATCATGTGTTCTGTCTTTAGCATTAAATAAAAATGAAAAAGTGTTAGTGTTGGTTTTAAATGTTATTTTATAATTGTTGGTTTTTCTTAGTATATGTGCAATTTTTTTTCTGATATTTTGCCAAAATATGGTATAGATATGTAATTTGTGTCTTCTGTTTGATTGTCAATGGGATATATTCTTTTATAATATCTATTGCGCGAATTCCCATTATTATCCCTTTGTTATATGTTTATATACACGCATTAATCTTTCTATTCATATTGATATGTTTTGGGATTAGGTTGTCTCACGGTAGTGGCTATAGCTACCTCCGTAGTGACGTTTGTTGTTGTATTGAATACTCAATATCTTCGAGCCGAAACTACAAATGTGTGGTTGGCTACTATCTGTGAAACCTTGTGTTATACATTGTTTCTAGTTTGTTGCTTACATTTTATTTCTTCTATCTGCTATGCCGTACTGATGAGCACTAATAAGTGCGAAACACGTGTATACGGCTGCAACTAACTTCCTCTTATAAATCTATTGCGCGAATTCCCATTATTATCCCTTTGTTATATGTTTATATACGCGCATTAATCTTTCTATTCATATTGATATGTTTTGGGATTAGGTTGTCTCACGGTAGTGGCTATAGCTACCTCCGTAGTGACGTTTGTTGTTGTATTGAAAACTCAATATCTTCGAGCCGAAACTACAAATGTGTGGTTGGCTACTATCTGTGAAACCTTGTGTTATACATTGTTTCTAGTTTGTTGCTTACATTTTATTTCTTCTATCTGCTATGCCGTACTGATGAGCACTAATAAGTGCGAAACACGTGTATACGGCTGCAACTAACTTCCTCTTATAAATCTATTGCGCGAATTCCCATTATTATCCCTTTGTTATATGTTTATATACGCGCATTAATCTTTCTATTCATATATATATATATATATATATATATATATATATATATATATATATATATATATATATATATATATATATATATATATATATATATATATATATATATATATATATATATATATATATATATATATATATATAATTAAATCACATTTTATCATCATAACAAAAATAGAACAAAACGACAGACAGACATGAACATGTATGCAAGTTTGGTTGTAAGCCGTACATGCGCGGCTTATGTTTTATTACATATAAGATTTTCGGTGAGGACATTCCTTTGTTCTAATATCGAATGATGACCCAAAGGCAGGGTATCATAGGAGCCAGGTATGAGGTAACGTTTATCATCATACGGACTAAGAGCAATCTTTTGCTGGGTAATTGAATGAACATTATGCTTATCGGATCGGATTATATTTTGATGTACACGTTTTTCTATATAGTTTTCAAGACATTCTACGTAGTCTTCGAAGGTAATTTTTGTGTGAACAGCAGATTTTTTAACTCCTTTAGCCTTTTTGGTTAAATTATGATTAGATATAATATCGGAGATTTCATCATCATCATATTCTTCTTCATGTAAACGATTTCTTAACGCTTCTACGTCATCTTTTGAAACGGTAGTTTTTATAGTGTATAATTTTGATCGGAGCCCTACGTAATGAGTCATTGGTACCCCATTACACTCATCCTTCATCATACCCAATACTTTTTTATTAACACGTGGAATGCCGTATACATTATTCACAGAGTAATCGCTCGTATCAAAATACTGAAGGCAATCAGCGTGATTGCCTTCATATCTTCATAGGGATCCTGATTACGAATCTCATATATGAGAGAATCTGTATCAGAATATAATACAGAACACCTATCGCCAAATGTTCTCTTCATATAGCCATAATGGAAGTCGTAGATGGTAATTTTAGCGAGATCCAGAATGCTCATACCAACATAAATCGGTTTGTTCAGGTAGATTTCAGATTTTCTTAACTTGATTGCTCTTAAATTCTCATTAAATATACTACAATTTTTAAATTCAGGCTTGGAGATGTAAGACTCCGAAGACTCCGCTCCATATCTACCCGCCCATCTAGTTAAAAGACGTATATTTACACGCTTACGCAAATTTTCCATCGTCTTACCAAAGACTGCGTTATTAATGAGCTTAAATAAGTTTTTCTCAAACTCGTTTCTTGAGTTCTGGCGTAGCTTAGTGTTTAACTCGATATATGACTTTAGCCATGCTGATTGTTTAAATTTAAGTACTCTATGAATCCGATTAATCTTCAAGCCATGCTGCAACACCTGTTTTAGAGCTCTATAATGGATAATATACTTTTCTTTGTGATGGAGAGTAGCCATTAACTTAGCTACCTGAGAAGAAGATGCGCAGGGTTTTCCAGTCTTCGGATTAACATGCTGTGGGCAGAAAGGTAGATCTTTATGAGCATCATGTAGTTGCCTAGAGTATTCCAGATCAATCTCAAATATATAACCCTCAGGAGCATTATCGGAGATGGATAGTACATCAATACTATCAGATTTGACCCATTCGAAACCTCCATATGGAAGGTACTGCGACATCGCCCATCCATACTGATTATTGACATCATAGTACATTAAATAACTTTCAGGACTAGTCGGATCATATGTTGGAAGGTATTTATTGTTAGCTGTAGATCTCCTTTTAGAGCAAACTTGACTAAGACCACCTCGAATTCCACGTTCAACAAAGAGAAATTGATCGAGATCGGTTAGGAGCTCTAACTCTTGTTTTGAATGTTTTAACATACAATCCAAGGTGAAACCACGAAGTGTAAAGTAATGAGCGGGGTCTAACTCATAGGTTTTCAAACAAGTATTTCTAAATTGTTCAAAAACGTCTGCTAGTAACAGTATATCCGTTTTCATATATAGATCGATGTACTCACCCAAGCTGCTACAATTAAACTTAGACCATACATCTTTAGCTCTTCTATACAATTTTCTTGAACACTTTTTATTTTCCAACTTATTATAAAAAGCTTCAATAGGTGGTAAGCAAGTTTCAAACTTATCAATGCAATCAATATAATCGTACGGCATTATTCCCTTTTTTGTTAACATACTGAAGAGATCCTGAGATATATCAGAAAATTGAGATTCCAAATTCGGAAAACTATGTAGCTATAAAGCTAACTTTTCTAAAGAGGATGCCATAAATCGGAATGAATCGATAAACCGGAACTGAATCAGAGAATCGTTTATATGTTTAGTAAAGGCGATATACTTTTCTTTAGTAATTGGTAGTAAATCAACAGCTCCTTGCATTCTAGTCGCTATATCGGCCATTATAAAATGAGCATCATAACCGCTTAGATTATGAAAGACAATAGGAATAACCCGTGCATCTTTGTAGTTAATATTGAATTCTTCATGGGCAGGCCCTCTGTAATTATTTTCTGAAATCAGATGCGTATGATCACGTACTTTTTTATCGCCCGGTCCAAAAGGTTTTTTACAAATATGACAATGAGTAGAAATTCTGCTTTCTGTTCAGGTGTTATAGCACTATCGTAAGGACAAAGAAATACTGTTTCCAAAGTTTTTACTTGGGCCAATTGAGTCATGAGATGCTGCTTTTCACCAACAGACTTAACACACTTCAGCTCACGATGGATTTTTCTAATAGTTCGCGTACATTCCTTAACCCCTTCTCCGATACGATTATTAGCCGGAGCGATGGATAGAATACCCACCAAAGCTCCAATACTGCAGACTGCAGCATCAATTAAAGACATCTTTGATATTATGATGATAAGAGAACTAATACCTGTTAATTAACGTAACAACTGATGTTGTCAACACGAAGGTTGTATTAACAATGAGCTAGCGCAGATGACAACGCTTCTTAGATACTCTCTACACGTATCGTACGTAGCAGCTCAACGAGTGTGCTATCAAAATGCCTCAAGTAGGCGAGAATCTATTAAACTTTAAGAATTTTAAAAATAAAGAGAAGGCTCCTTTCGTAGTATATGCTGATTTGGAGAGCATTGTGAAATCGTGTAATAATAAAAATCAGTATCAAGAACATATCCCCGCTGCTGTAGGTTATTATGTCAAATGTTCATATGATGACTCATTATCTTTTTACCGTTCCCATTGAGGTTTGGATTGTATGGAATGGTTTGCCGATGAGCTACAGCAGTTGGCTGAGGATTTGGAAACAGTATTTCTTTGTCCTTACGATATTGCTATAACACCTGAACAGGAAGCAGAATTTAGAAAATCTACTCATTGTCATATTTGTGAAAAACCTTTTGGACCGGGCGATAAAAAAGTACGTGATCATACGCATCTGATTTCAGAAAATAATTACAGAGGGCCTGCCCATGAAGAATGCAATATTAACTACAAAGATGCACGGGTTATTCCTATTGTCTTTCATAATCTAAGCGGTTATGATGCTCATTTTATAATGGCCGATATAGCGACTAGAATACAAGGAGCTGTTGATTTACTACCAATTACTAAAGAAAAGTATATCGCCTTTACTAAACATATAAACGATTCTCTGATTCAGTTCCGGTTTATCGATTCATTCTGATTTATGGCATCCTCTTTAGAAAAGTTAGCTTCATAGCTACATAGTTTTCCGAATTTGGAATCTCAATTTTCTGATATATCTCAGGGTCTCTTCAGTATGTTAACAAAAAAGGGAATAATGCCGTACGATTATATTGATTGCATTGATAAGTTTGAAACTTGCTTACCACCTATTGAAGCTTTTTATAATAAGTTGGAAAATAAAAAGTGTTCAAGAAAATTGTATAGAAGAGCTAAAGATGTATGGTCTAAATTTAATTGTAGCAGCTTGGGTTAGTACATCGATCTATATATGAAAACGGATATACTGTTACTAGCAGACGTTTTTGAACAATTTAGAAATAGTTGTTTGAAAACCTATGAGTTAGACCCCGCTCATTACTTTACACTTCGTGGTTTCACCTTGGATTGTATGTTAAAACATTCAAAACAAGAGTTAGAGCTCCTAACCGATCTCGATCAATTTCTCTTTGTTGAACGTGGAATTCGAGGTGGTCTTCGTCAAGTTTGCTCTAAAAGGAGATCTACAGCTAACAATAAATACCTTCCAACATATGATCCGACTAGTCCTGAAAGTTATTTAATGTACTATGATGTCAATAATCAGTATGGATGGGCGATGTCGCAGTACCTTCCATATGGAGGTTTCGAATGGGTCAAATCTGATAGTATTGATGTACTATCCATCTCCGATAATGCTCCTGAGGGTTATATATTTGAGATTGATCTGGAATACTCTAGGCAACTACATGATGCTCATAAAGATCTACCTTTCTGCCCACAGCATGTTAATCCGAAGACTGGAAAACCCTGCGCATCTTCTTCTCAGGTAGCTAAGTTAATGGCTACTCTCCATCACAAAGAAAAGTATATTATCCATTATAGAGCTCTAAAACAGGTGTTGCAGCATGGCTTGAAGATTAATCGGATTCATAGAGTACTTAAATTTAAACAATCAGCATGGCTAAAGTCATATATCGAGTTAAACACTAAGCTACGCCAGAACTCAAGAAACGAGTTTGAGAAAAACTTATTTAAGCTCATTAATAACGCAGTCTTTGGTAAGACGATGGAAAATTTGCGTAAGCGTGTAAATATACGTCTTTTAACTAGATGGGCGGGTAGATATGGAGCGGAGTCTTCGGAGTCTTACATCTCCAAGCCTGAATTTAAAAATTGTAGTATATTTAATGAGAATTTAATAGCAATCAAGTTAAGAAAATCTGAAATCTACCTGAACAAACCGATTTATGTTGGTATGAGCATTCTGGATCTCGCTAAAATTACCATCTACGACTTCCATTATGGCTATATGAAGAGAACATTTGGCGATAGGTGTTCTGTATTATATTCTGATACAGATTCTCTCATATATGAGATTCGTAATCAGGATCCCTATGAAGATATGAAGGCAATCACGCTGATTGCCTTCAGTATTTTGATACGAGCGATTACTCTGTGAATAATGTATACGGCATTCCACGTGTTAATAAAAAAGTATTGGGTATGATGAAGGATGAGTGTAATGGGGTACCAATGACTCATTACGTAGGGCTCCGATCAAAATTATACACTATAAAAACTACCGTTTCAAAAGATGACGTAGAAGCGTTAAGAAATCGTTTACATGAAGAAGAATATGATGATGATGAAATCTCCGATATTATATCTAATCATAATTTAACCAAAAAGGCTAAAGGAGTTAGAAAATCTGCTGTTCACACAAAAATTACCTTCGAAGACTACGTAGAATGTCTTGAAAACTATATAGAAAAACGTGTACATCAAAATATAATCCGATCCGATAAGCATAATGTTCATTCAATTACCCAGCAAAAGATTGCTCTTAGTCCGTATGATGATAAACGTTACCTCATACCTGGCTCCTATGATACCCTGCCTTTGGGTCATCATTCGATATTAGAACAAATGAATGTCCTCACCGAAAATCTTATATGTAATAAAACATAAGCCGCGCATGTACTGCTTACAACCAAACTTGCATACATGTTCATGTCTGTCTGTCGTTTTGTTCTATTTTTGTTATGATGATAAAATGTGATTTAATAACATATATATATATATATATATATATATATATATATATATATATATATATATATATATATATATATATATATATATATATATATATATATATTGATGCCTGTTAAGCTGTCACCTCCGTCATACAGAGGAGACGGCCTGACTTCCGGGTATTCCCGTGGATATATTGCTAAAAATTTGTTATATTTGTGATGAGGGGAACCTCTAGAATCCGAATCTCAAGAAAAGGGAAATTATTTCCCTTGCTTTATTTTGTCATATATAGAGTTTACAGAAGATACGAACCGACCTCCAAAATTTATATATAAGAAGATACTTATAGTTCGCTGTTACCTCCAGCAGCGCTGCCAAGTGTTCGGAGGTCAGAAGATACCACCGTTATGTGCAGTTATATATACAGAGCGTTGACTCCACATTCCATAGATGCACATTTCATAAAAAGGTTCTCTTGTGGGTCTCCAGATGTTGAAATCGGGTGGTTTAAATTGCTCGCCGAGGGCATTTTAGTGGCCAGATAACAAAAGAAAACAAGCGAGCATTCTCGATTTACTTATTTTTTATTTTTTGAGTTATAGGAAATTGTCGTTTTTGTATTTCTTATGAATTGTTATTAAAGATATTAAAAAGCCGTTTCGACACTATTAAAGTGTCTTTATCAGTAGCACTGACTAGTTGAATAAGGCTTTTCTAATTATAATCATTGATTTCTGGTTTACTTCATAAAGTTGTATTTTTTAAATGAAAACTTTAGTAATTTGATTAGAAATACTTAGATCGGTTATATATTAGAAAGAAATTTCTCTCTATAATGAATTGAAAATATAACAAAACCAGAAAAAGGGAATTCTTTTGTTATTGTCAATAAAAGTCAATAAGAACGCAACCACAGTACCAATATTGCGTATAATTAGTATAGCACATTTTTGAAATTTAGATGTATTAGACATAAATCAGTTATGTAACGTAGTATTTGTATAAATATGATATTCTACAAAGTTTCTTTTAATCTCGGGAATAACGGTTAAATTGAATATGCTTTTATCCAGATTCCATTTCGATTGAAATAAAGGCAGATACTCTTAATTTTTACTAAACTCGATAAGAGTTTAATATAAACAAATTAAATATTGTGTTTTTTACAACAAATGCTTGTTGTTTCCGAAGTCACGCACGTATCATGTAGGACCATTGAATTTCCCGTGATTTGATTAACAAAAAGAGTTACCAACCTTATTAAGATTGAAACAAATCGAAACACAACAAATTAATCAACATTTTTATAGAATTTTTGCTTAAGACATTTTTTCCAGCATTTGTTGATCTAACGAAATACAGAATACGTATGTTACACTGTTATACATGTACCTACCTCTTGTAAATTTATGTTTTAAATAAAGCACTTACTAACGACAAAACATCTACGTTTTATGGAACGTGTACTTTAAGTCCACATTAAAGACAGGTTTAACTTAATGTAGTCTTTTTTGATAACATTGTATAAACCATAGATAAATAGTAGGTATATTGCGTTATCAGAATTAAAAGTGGCAGTTTATTTGACGCTTAATTATGTTAGCAATCGCGGCTCTCCATTTAAAACAAAATACCACTATAAGCTTTTGTTTGAAACAATGTTTATCAACCTTGGTACAACCTTAATATCCGAAAATGGCCCACTGCTAGACTAAAGTAGGGATGATAATTTGATACCAAGCTTGGTCTCAGACATGGAAAGATCAGAGTTACCCAATATTGGTTGTTATTGGCTAAAACCAATAGGTTATGCAATGTTTTGGACAATAAATGACACCGATATCGCAATAAAACTAAAGTTAGTCTTGGACCGATCTTGAATGTTAATGTAGTACCAAGGCTGGTAATTGAGAAACAAAGCAACTATTACACAATCCTTTTCCTTTAATGAATGCTAGTGCAAACAAGCAACGAAGTCTACCATTACTGTTTCGCCGTAACTGAATGCAAAGTCGATTTTTGTGTTGGATATAAAATGTTCATTAACAAAATAAATACGAAGAAATCGAAAATTCGTATAAATGATTAATGTCTTAGACTCTCAACACATATTGAGACCGTACAAACCTAACACTTTCATAGTGTACGTCTTCTTGTGCAAATACATATGTACAGTCGGTAAGTCAATATAGTTTACACTTTAGTCTTGCCAGTGTAAGTTTAAGTTCATAAAAATTCAGTAGGTTAGCAACCACTAATCCATCTTTACAATAAACCACATTTACAGAAATTTAGCAAAATATAATATGAATATTGACCCAACCTTAGCCGAAGGGTAAGAAACCAAGATTTTGAATTTTGAAGATTGCTAAAACTGGAGTTAGTTTAGCGAACCTAAGATTCAAAGTTGGCTAAGGTTTTGGGTGATAAGTATGTAACCGGCACTTGATATGTAGAGATTGACTAAAAAGGTAAGTACTCACAGCAGCGGATCCGCAGGCGGATGTCATACGATTGGTCGGTTTGAGTCAAATCGACTCAATCCGACCAATCGTATGACATCCGCCTGCGGATCCGCTGCTGTGAGTACTTAGCTTTAGAATAGCTAAAGCAAATTAGCGAAATAGTATCTGATATTTGACTTAAGTATATTGTATGGGTAACTGGCATTAACCTAACGGGTGAAAATTGGCTGAAGCTTGGGCAAGTTGTAAAGAACCCTGATTCGGTTTCTGAACATTGGCTCCGACTTGTACAACGTTTAGTGAACCGAAAATTAGTATCAGGTTGTTGATTAACCCTCGAGTGACAATTAAACAACCGAGACTCAGAATCTGAAAATTGCTTGAAACGTGGGTGAAAGTCGGTGCGTCCAACACACCGCTGGAAATATAGCGCTGCAGCAGTTTTCACAGCCGTCTTAGATTTAACAATCATCCAAGCAATAATATTGTTTGAAGTACATCATCATTTTATACATATAAAACGCTTAAAAATAAATACATATTAAACATGAGTTAGAGAACCAAGATTCGATATCTGAAAATTCGCCTACACTTGGATCAATGTCGAGAAAACGACATTTGACTGTCCAGTATTCAGCCACGCTGGGGTTTATTCAAAGACCTTTGTTTTAATTTTTTTTCTTCTAATAAAAAATTGTTGGTATTGCTAGACTAAACTTCTAATCATAGAGAGGAGGCACTTTTACCCTAGTGGAAAAAAATAGTATGTTTTATTTGGATTTAAAGTGACTTTGTTTGTTGCTATTTACGAGCGATAAATAACTCCGCCTAAATAATAAATAAATAATAATCTTATCATGTGAACAACTCCGCTATAGGGTAAATACAAGTATTTTACTTAATTGGGCTCGATTCCTATAAGGAATCTAAATAGAATGGCTTTAGGAGAGTTCACGCATCCTAGCTGCGATGTGCAAACGGGTTTTCCAAATCAACTATGTGGATTGTTTGACAATTACTTTAATTGTAATCATAATGCATCAATCCTAAATCCAAATATAAAATGCAGGGAAACAAGATTGGGCGATGAAAATTTTTCACCTATCTCTGCAAATGAGACTTGTCTCCAACTCTTCTTATTTATTATGTCGCGCTGTTAACAAGTGTCCAGTCCTCATACTAAGGTCTTCCTTGATCAGTGGCGACATAGATCTGGAGCTCATGCCCATTTCCTTCGCCAACAAACGAATAGGATAGGATGTTAGTATAGGATTTTTTTTACGAATAGAATGTTATAAAAAGAAACATTTTTGATTTATAGTTATTTATGTTATAAATCCGGCAATGAAACTTTACAGAACGAGTTTGATCTCTGAAGGAAGACAGAAGTCGCGTCTGAAATCTTGAAACGATAACTAAGGAGAATCATTTACAGGACCTATAACGTTTTTTTTCATGTGTTGCAATTTTTTCTCTTTGAACGAAAGTTCATTCATCCCCTGCTTTATAATAATCTAGTCATTCTATATAGTAGAGTAAATTTTTGCAAAAAACATGCCTAAGTTCTTATTTTTTACTATCTACTAAAGATAGAGACTTGAAATCTTCTGTAATGCCTTCAGTACTGGACCAGTATAAAATGTACTATGTTTAAAATGGGGGCACGCCCCCCCTAGTGGTTGAGGCCCCCATTTTGTACCCTTAATTTAATAACGCAAACAAATTGAGCGAAATTTATGTTGGGAGGGTTCTTGGAGTCACTGATTATGAATCCAATGAGAAAATTGAAAAATTCAAAATGGCGGTCCTAAAATAACGGCCTTTGAGATTCAGAATGCGATTTACGCCGTTTCTATTGATTTTAGAGAAAAATTCATGTGATTTTGCAAAGGAATACACTATTTCGATTACCTTATTATGTAACCCCTTTGCTCTGCCCTAGTAGTAAAGTCAATTTTTGCATAAGTTCCTATTTTTTACTATCTAAAGATAGAGACTTGAGATCTTTTCTAATGCCTTCAGTACCGGTTTTACCCCTCGGTGGGTTGAAACTCCCATTTTACACTCCCAATTTAATAACTCGGGAAGTTTTCCATTAACTTGAGTGAAATTCATGTTGGGGGGGTTTTGGTGTTCCTGATTATGAGTCCAATGAGAAAATTAAGAAATACAAAATGGCGAACTCAAAATGGCGGTATTTGAGATTGAAAATGCGATTTACGCCCGTTTCTATTGATTCTAGAGAAAAATCCAAAGAGTCAAAAAGTGTTTAGAATGTAATCTTGCATAGGAATACACTATTTTGGTTACCTTATTATGTAACCCCCTTCAATCAACCCTAGTGGGCTTCTCAGTAGGGGAGAGTGAAGGGGTTACATAATAAGGTAACCGGAATTATGTATTCCTATGCAAGATTACATTCTAAACACTTTCTGGCTTTTCTCATTTTTCTCTAAAATTAATAGAACCGGCGTAAATCGCATTTTCAATCTAAAATACTGCCATCTTGTGTCCGCCATTTTAGATTTTGAGATTTTCTTATTCGACTCATAATCAGCGACCTCACAGCTCCCTCCAACATAGTTTTTGCTCAACTTGGTTGAAAACTTCCCGAGTTATTAAACTGGGAGTTTGAAATGTGGATTTCAACTCCCCGAGGGGGCGTGTCCCTATTTTAAACATATTACATTTGATATTGGTCTAGTACTGAAGGCATTACAAAAGATTTTAAGTCTCTATCTTTAGATAGTAAAAAATAAGAACTTAATGCAGAAATTGACTCTACTACTAGGGCAGAGCGAAGGGGTTACATAATAAGGTAACCAAAATAGCGTAGTCCTTTGCAAAATCACATTATAAACACTTTTTGATTCTTTGAATTTCTCTCTAGAATCAATAGAAATGGCGTAAATCGCATTCTCAATATCAAAGGCCGTTATTTTAGAGCCGCCATTTTGGGTCTGCTATTTGAATTTTTTAATTTTCTCATTGGATTCATAATCAACGACCCCAAGAACACTCCCAACACAACTTTGCTCAATTTGGTTGCGTTATTAAATCAGGGGTACAAAATGGGGATCTCAACCACCAGGGGGGCGTGCCCCCATATTAAACATATTACATTTTATATTGGTCCAGTACTAAAGGCATTAGAAAAGATTTCAAGTCTCTATCTTAAGATAGTAAAAAATAAGAACTTAATGCAAAAATTGACTATACTAATAATAAAAATACGACACTTTATGTTAAACTGACGTTTGTTTAAGCCTTTCAGTACGTAAAGCTTCATGTCAAGATTATGACGTAAAGTTTTATTTTCCGCTACAATATAGAATTTAATAGAAAATATGTTTTAGTCGTAATTATGTAAAAATATAAACAGTTAATATTTTTTATTTCATTTCGTATTTCAAACAATTCTTTATATACCACAATTAGTAATATAAAGTATATCTTGATCTCCGTTGTCAATGATACCGGAGTTCAAGACGTTCTTGATCTCCGTTGTTGTTGGCAACGTAAATAATTTAATGTTGCATTATAGCCACATGCATGCATGCATGCTGCTTTTTATCTCCTTAGTTACGCGTATGATGACACAGACAAGGCAACTTGCTTCTTTATACAATAAATTCGGATGGATTTTAAAAGGGAGAAATTAGGATTGAAATACGAAATAAAATAAAACAACTTATGCAATACGGAGATCAAGCTTCTTTAAATCCTCAAAGATGTTATAACGCCTCGGCTGGCGCCTCGGCGTTAAACATCTTCTTGGATTTAAAATATCGCTTGATCTCCTAATTACATAATATATATTACAAAATGAGTATTTCAGACTTATTCTTTCCTTCATCAAATGTAAACATAGTTAGAATGTCAATGAAAACTTTATTAACCGGGTAATTTGGTGAAATTTGCAAACTACATACCAAATGTTACATTAATTTGCTTAGTAAAATTATTTTTCTTTGAAAATTATATTAATTGTAATACTAAAAATATTGAAGATTTTAAAGATTTTAAATCTTTCTTTGTGGATGCGAGAATGAATATATCATATGTCATATGACAATTCCTAAAATAATAATCAAATAATAATAATCCAGTAAATCCGAAATGATCATTTTGTAAAAAGATGAATTTTTTATTTATACATAATTACGACTAAAACGTATTTCCTATTTAATTTTTTTCATATCTCAAAGAAAGTCGTTTTCAATTCAAAACTTTTTAAATAAAATAGAAATTATTATTTTATAGTTCTTAAGTATCATTAACTATTTAAAAATGACGTACAATTCAAGAGATCCCTTAAATTTTCTGAGTAGTTTACAAATATTTATTTAAATGCTGCTACTATACCCAAAAAGTGTCTGTAAAAATTCAGGTAGCGTGAAATGGCCGAAACTACGCCAGGGGTACTGGTTTCGATGGAATTCTATATACCTGAGTGGTTTAGGTCTTGTACACAACGTTGCCAATGTGTGGAGGCTGCAACGTACCGTACATGATACAAAAAACAACATATACAGGCGGAGGTGACATCGTATTGGCAATTATACAACTAACAGCGACGGCAACGCCAGCGATCTACAGCTGAACTAAAAATTAATTTTGTGAGTATAAGTATGACGTTATCACCTCCAGACAAAAATTTGAATTTAGGCTTCTAACACCATCTATATGCTTATACAGTCGAAAACAGGGCAAAACGTTGTGACCTCCGAAAACGGAGGTCACAACGTTATATATGAGGTGACAACGTATGCTGGGTATCTACTTTGGAGGTGACAAGGTACCCTTTATCAATATATATATATATATATATATATATATATATATATATATATATATATATATATATATATATATATATATATACATGAATAGAAAGATTAATGCGCGTATATAAACATATAACAAAGGGATAATAATGGGAATTCGCGCAAGAGATTTATAAGAGAAAGTTAGTTGCAGCCGTATACACGTGTTTCGCACTTATTAGTGCTCATCAGTACGGCATAGCAGATAGAAGAAATAAAATTTAAGCAACAACCTAGAAACAATGTATATACTACTATCTGTGAAACCTTGTGTTATACATTGTTTCTAGGTTGTTGCTTAAATTTTATTTCTTCTATCTGCTATGCCGTACTGATGAGCACTAATAAGTGCGAAACACGTGTATACGGCTGCAACTAACTTTCTCTTATAAATCTCTTGCGCGAATTCCCATTATTATCCCTTTGTTATATATATATATATATATATATATATATATATATATATATATATATATATATATATATATATATATATATATACATAAGTTGCAGCCGTCTACATTACTTCTAATCATTATATATATATATATATATATATATATATATATATATATATATATATATATATATATATATATAATGATTAGAAGTAATGTAGACGGCTGCAACTTATGTTTTCTTTCTTCTCTGTTGCGCGATATCCCATTATTATAACACTTTCTTGTATATATATATATATATATATATATATATATATATATATATATATATATATATATATTGCGGTGATCCCAAATATATTCTTTACCTCCCTTTAACTAGCTCAGGTTTTTTCGGTGGAACAAAAATTATTTTACTTTCGAGACTCTTATATTCTTTTATGCTTGGAAACAAGAATTGACAATGACATAAAATATAAACGTAAATTATAAGCACTTATGCTTCTGCAAACTGGACACCTGTAACTGTTGTCTGAATTGGAAAAAGAAAATTGCTGTATGATTGTATTAGCATCAATTAAACACATACGTTAATTGAAAAACATAAAACCTTTATTGAAACAAAAATAAAATTCAGAAAAGAAAAGTCAATGGGAAAGAAAATATATATTTACAAATGTAATTAGGAATAAATCCTGTAGTTTGCTTAAACGTAAAGGAAAGTCGTATTTAACTGACAAGGGTTTTTGAATACCGTTATCCGTTTAAACAAACTAACAAAAATGATTATTTATAAATAACTAAAAATTGCTCACTCTGATTGCCTTTGGGTCATTATTCGATATTAGAACAAATGAATGTAGACTGATGTATGTCCTCACCGAAAATCTTATATGTAATATAAAATTCTGTAAGGTTAGATATTAATGTAATCTGTGTATGTTTGTTGTATATTGTATGTATGTTTTAATATGTAATATATTCATTATGATATCTGACTTCTATGTTAATGTTATATGTTTCAATTTGAGCTAATAGATTGAATGATATCTTCTTTTCATGCAAGATATTATAAAAGCATTGTGCTCCGTAATTATTGTTGCCTAATAAGTAGTTTAGCATAAGATAATGTTAATCATATCATCTAGTATTTGAATTATAATTAAGTATATTTACTTACTATTGATTGATTTGATTAGTTTGATGTTTCTACATTAATGAATGTCTATAATATTATTTTTTTTCCTATAAGATATTACTAAAAGTCCTTACTCAGGCTTGATAATTAGTATTTCTTAATAGGTAGATTAGTTTAAACAAATGATGATCTTCTACTATAACATTTTAATTATGGTTAGTTGAGTATATATTTAGCTTGAAATGTATATATAATAGCTAAATAAAATAAAAGTGTATAAACCATATTTGTGTGTTTTATTTACAGCTCTTTATTAAATAATATATGTATAGTCATATGAGTATTACATGCCGAGTGAGAATAGATAGCGAACTCTGTCGTGTAGTTGATGCCGTCAGCACATGATTAGTATTTATTTATTAACATAGTAATTATATAATATTTCAATAATAATATTTTTCATAAGCTTGAGATCCGAAAGCCCTTCACGAAGGGTAGCTACTGACATAGATATAACGGTTCGACGAGCCTGCAAACCTCGCAGTTGTGTCAAGGACTGTCGGTTTCTTTAAATTTCATGATCTCATCGGCTAGAAGTGCTTAAACACGATCTTGATCACGTGGGTAGTTAGATGTGAACGTAGAAGTATAATCATTTTCACTTGCCATGGGGCCCTATTACTGGGGCGAAGCCCTAGAATGCCGTGATGTCGTCATTATACAATCCTTATCATCTCAGACGACTGCATCAATCACTGCGTAATATGTAGAGTTAATGCGTATACGTTGCGCTGACGCGCGCGTTGAGACTGGTCGCTGATGACCTTGAAATTGACTAAAAATTCTACGTTGGACCTTAGCGATTTCCCATGTTAATTTCCATAAGGATTGCCGCAGAATCGGTGTTGCTTATCTACTAAAGTTCAAGAATAAATTTAATTGCGAAAAGTTGATTATTCAAATTCCTTTTAGCAATAACTAGGTTAAGTAAAAATGCAATGCTTCTATAATAGTTTAGTAAGTTTAATGACTTAATATAATAAAAGAGACGACTACAGAGTTTCGAAGCGTACACATGTAAGAACGCATCAAATTTCTATGTTATAACATTAAGAAATAAAACCAATTAATTATGGGGAGTTGTGTATTATTTAAACAAGCCTCTATAACACTGTACAACAAAATTGAACTATAAATAAATTTACAGGTTCTAATACACTTTTTCTAGAGGTTTTTAAGATGTAGATCATGAATCTGTTATGGATTTTCTCGGGTCAGGTCAAATTTTAGTTATATTCCAATTTCTTTTCAAATAAAACTCGTTTTTAAATGCACGAGAAGGGTAGGCAAACTTTTACGTTTAACAACACCCTGAATAGTACTACTATCTGTATCTGCAGGTATTTACAACATCATACCTATACTTGTCTTAGTAGATACGATTTGCAGGTTTCTGTACTACAGTACTCTTGTCTGAACTTCCAGATATTTAACAATTTTTTTGCTTCTGTTTCAAAGACTTCCCAAAATGAAACTTGCATCAAAAGAAGTCTACACCTAGCTATATAACATACTGTATTTCTTTTTTTTGGAAACTATGCTCTTTTAGCTTTAAAACAAGCCTAAGATAAAAGTTCTACTATGATTAGAAGCAAAGTTATGAATTGTTTTTGTTTACCTTGTAAGCATAAATTTTACATTTTTTATTGTATTTGCAACCCTGCTGTATGAATACCGTGTATTACTGATGGCTATAATTTTATATACGTAAGTTATTTGATGTCCTCTACCATCCTACTAAATTTCACGAAAATCTGAAATGGTCGGGTTGAAAAGTTCATTTTTTGTGATAATTTGGCATGGAATGACACGAATGACATAGAGACAATAGTATTTGACCTGACCCGAAAAAACCAATAGCAGATTCGTGATCTTCATATCAAAAAGCTGTAGAAAAACTATATGAAAACCTGGAAATTTTTTTGTGTTGTACCGTGTAATCAATAAAACAAATAGAACGGACAAACAAAGGGGTTTATCACACAGAACTATTCGACCGACCTTTCCCGAGCGTAAACAAGGGCAATAAACACACGCGACATTAAAAGGCTATTTAGTTCTGTGGTGTATACGCTATTTTTGCACGACCTAAAAGACTTAATCGCAAAATCCTCGAAATTTTAGAAAATACTCTTAAATATCATTCTGACAATTGAAATTTTTTAAACCAAAGTCACATAATTGTAGCATAGCAGGTTAGGTTTTCTTGGATGTAACGCGATTATTTTACTTTACTCTCTAGGGAGTAAAATAGCTACTTTACTCCCTCTTTTAGAGCATTGCAAGGTACAAAGACTGGAGAGGCACATTTAAGTGTATGAAAAAAAACTTAAATTTTTAATAAGGGCCCCAACATACAAAACATATCCAAAAACCAATACTACTTCACTTTTTGCAAGGTAAAATGTTTACTGGTCTTAAAACAGATTGCCTGGACACTGGACTATAATGACAGATTAAAACAATGACAAGAAATTGTTGTTTTACATATTATTGGTCATAACTCGGTCATTTGTTAAGCAATTTAAAAAAACAAAAATTTCTCCAAAATGAAACAAAATATATCTTCAATAAATGAAAAGAGAAAAATTTTATTTGTTGAGTAAATATCATTTTGAACTGCTAAAACTTGAAAATTTCCAAAAAGAAAATTTTTTTCGTGACTGTTTCAGGCTATAACTCAGTCATTTCATTACCGAATTTCATTATTTTTGAACTTTTTTAAAGTTACACTTACACTTATCTTCCCAGTTGAGAACATATTTCCATAATGTGACAAGAAATGGCTAAGTTTTGGTTATTAGAGTAGCGTAAGGCACCGAAAGTGGATGAGGTACATTCAGCGGAGTGGGAAAAAAAATTCGAAGTGATGGGAAAATTCTGCAAGTATGAAAAGTCTCTATTCTTCAATATCAAAACAGTTATGTAGGTTGGAGGTCTTGTATATTTATTTTTTTTTAATTTGTAGCACAGTGTAATTGTAGAAAATGTATAATGAAATTGAAGTTACATGTTGACTCGATTGAAGCGATAAAAGTAGGAAAAATATACGAATTTCGGCTAAAAATAAACACAATATTAAAATTTATAGTTATTTACGTGGCAAGCTTTGTAAGTTAATCTTTACGGGCGAACTAAAAACCTTGTGAGCCGAGCGACGATAGAGCGATCTTCCATAATCCAGTGAGCCCAATAAAAATTTCACCGGTCTCTTTTAGGAGACTCTGTCCTACTTTTGAGACTTTTCCTACTGTACCCAAGTTACGTCAACGAGACTATTAAAAAAATAGAACCTCATGGTGGTTTCGTGGTTCCTCATGGAAACAGAAGGACTACCACCATAAACTGCATATGTTCAAAATCTACTTTAAATTGTGCTCCAGATGCATTTACGCACCGGGTCCAGGTCGTCTGGAAGCTCTTGTCCAAAATATACGGCACAAAACTAACTACAACAAAAATTTTTTTTGTCTATTTCAAAGTAAATCACTGCAAACTATGCAATGTTATTTGCCAATCAAAGCGTCTCGACGAGAGCTTTTTAAACAAACCTAACCTAAAATTCTTGCTGTAAAGCGTTGTCAGGGCAGTGTAGGTGTGTTCGAATTCTTTAAAGAGGTACTTTATGATCTACTAGTACTAATACATTTCACACAGTAATCGTGAAAGAACCAAAATAGAAAGAGTACTTACATTTTATTCTAATAATTCATTTATTGGTGAGCGTATTAGACTTACAAGCGCATGACATTCTGAAATCAGTTTTTCATAGTTTTCAGCTTTTCGTAATTTTATTATAATTTTGTATTTTATCTGCACCAAGGGTACCTAACGTACTTATTTGATTACAGGTTTCCTGTAAAAACGATGACGACAACAAGAACATCCACATTTATTATTCTAATTTTCGCCTGGCAGCAAATGTTCTTTTTCTATTGTGGAGCCTCTGCACCTCTAGTGATCACAAGCGAAAATGACTTGCTTTCTAGATACTCTACAAACATAAGAGAAAAGCGTGATAATAATGAAGACGCGAAATTATGGAATTTAGAAAACATCGACAAAGAGCAAACGTTACTAATTAAAGCTACATCGAAAGGACAAACCGATCTAGTAAAACTGTTATTATTTAAAGGTGCAAATATCGACGTTACCGATAACAAGTATAATAAGTATACTCCATTGCATTGGGCAGCGGAAATAGGCAACGTCGATGTTTTGAATTTACTTATAACCAAAGGCGCCGATTTAGACGCAAAAACGAGTGATGGCCGAACTGCTTTGTTAATCGCGTGCCTTAATAATAAAAAAAACGCAGCAGCCTTACTTGTAAATAAGGGGGCAGAAATCAACACTATCGACCATAATATGGATACTCCGTTACATTGGGCGGCGTGGAATGGCAACGTCGATATAATAAATACGCTTATATCTAAAGGTGCTGATTTAGAAGTAAAATCTAGTACTGGTCGAACAGCTCTACTTCTCGCGTGTCAAAATGATAATAAAGATGCGGTAGAGCTACTTGTGAATAAAGGAGCAAAAATCAACACTAGCGACAATAATATGGATACTCCATTGCATTGGGCAGCGGAGAAAGGCAACGTCAATATTTTGAATTTGCTTATTAACAACGGTGCTGACTTAGATACAAAATCGAGTTCTGGTCGTACACCTTTATTACTCGCATGCCTTAATAATTATAAAGATGCAGTAGAATTACTTTTAAATAAAGGGGCAAATATCAACACTAGCGACCAGAATATGGATACTCCATTGCATTGGGCGGCGGAGAATGGCAACGTCGATATCTTGACGTTGCTGATATCTAAGGGTGCTGAATTTGAAGCAAAATCGAGTTCTGGCCGAACTGCTTTATTACTTGCGTGCCTTAATAATCATACAAACGCAGCAAACTTCCTTATAAATAAAGGGGCAGAAATCAAAACTACCGATATATATATGGATACACCATTGCATTGGGCAGTGGAGAAAGGCAATGTCTATATATTGAATTTGCTTATTAACAAAGGTGCTGACTTAGATGCAAAATCGGGTTCTGGTCGAACTCCTTTATTACTCGCGTGTCTCAATAATTATAGAGATGCAGTAGAGTTACTTTTAAATAAAGGGGCAAATGTCAACACTAGCGACAAGTATATGGATACTCCATTGCATTGGGCGGCGGAGAATGGCAACGTCGATATCTTGAAGTTGCTTATATCCAAAGGGGCTGAATTTGAAGCAAAATCGAAATCTGGTCGAACTGCTTTATTACTCGCGTGCCTTAATAATCATACAAATGCAGCAAACTTCCTTATAAATAAAGGGGCAAAAATCAAAACTACCGATATATACATGGATACACCACTGCATTGGGCAGCGACGAAAGGCAACGTTCATATTTTGAATTTGCTTATTAACAACGGTGCTGAGTTAGATTCAAAATCTAGTTCTGGTCGAACTCCTTTATTACTCGCGTGCTTTAATAATCAAGAAACTGCAGTAAACGTACTTTTAAATAGAGCGGCAAAAATTGACGCTGTCGATAATAATATGGATACCCCATTGCATTTGGCCGCAGATAATGGTAACGTTGATATTCTGAATCTTCTTATATCCAAAGGTGCTAATTTAGAAGCAAAATCGAGTTCTGGCGAAACAGCCTTATCAGTCGCGATTAGTAAGAATTTTAAAGATGCAGTAGACTTACTTTTAAGTAAAGGGGCAAAAATCAACACTGTCGATAAATACTTGTATACTCCATTGCATCGGGCAGCGGAGAAAGGTAACGTCGATATTTTAAAGTTGCTTATCTGTAAAGGCGCCGATTTAGAAGCAAAACTGGCCTCTGGTGAAACTGCTTTATTAATCGCGTACATGAATAATCATAAAGGCGTAGTAGGCTTACTTTTAAATGAAGGGGCCGATATTAATGTATTAGTTCGCTACGTAGTGCTACGTTTAATGCAGTAATTTGGTCTATGTATTGTGATGGTTAAATGTTATGTTTTATTTACTATTGCTGTGAAATTGTGGAAACTAATTTTTTTTATATATAATGATTGAATATGTGAAATCTCTCAATAATAAATATAATGTTTTGTTGGGTTCAGGGATGTTTTATCTGAAAATATTTATTTTCTTGCTTACTTCTGATTAATTTGATATTATTACTGATGCCATATACCTATTGTTTTATGTTTATTTACTCTGAAACGTAATACATTACTCAACACAAGAGCCCCACGATCATTTGTAATAGAGCTTTTTTGTTACTCTAAAATACTGAATACTTACTGTAAAACTCATAGATGCACCGGTAAAAGACATCTTATTGACAAATTCAAATACAGGTGTGGGTGTTAACCCCAAAACCTAATTAATTAATAAAGTCAGGAACAAATAAAAATATAGAGGGCGCCACCAGACTGTATGATGTAAAAGAAAAAAAGAATTTAAAAGTCCCAATCTGGAAATGACTTCTCATTTAAGATTGACGTTAAGTTGATCTAACACTTTAATTATGAATAAAAAATCTTAATTGACAAAAACATCAGCAGTTCGTTGGACCTAACTACGTCAAACGATCGATAAATTTGAAGTCTATATATTGAAACATAAAAAAATAGAAGTATTATACAAAAATCATATTACTAGATGAAAAATTATCTTTCTTAACTATTTCTTGATTTCGGGATCCCAGATAAATTTTACATAAACAACTTAACTAAAATATCAATACCTTAAAACAATAATCCATAATCCAACATAATGTTCATAAATTCCTTGCGCACATGAAAGGCTTCAGACACAATACACAAAAAAAACACTAATGACCATACACATAAATTTCACTATCAAACTGCTGAAAGTTGCGGGAACACTTTTTATTTCTAAATTTTGAACTATTTCATCTTAACAAGCTTCGTTTAACTTTGCAACAGTTGCCATTAATAATAAATTCTTTATCATTATTACATTAACTGAAACGGTAATTTAAATTACATGAATGTTGCTTGAGATATTCGTTCATAATTATTTTTTTGCACAACAGGAAACGTGCTTCGATTATTAATTTTACCATTAATTAAATGAGTCAATATGTTAATAATTCACGGTTGATCAGCATTAAACAAATTCTTTTAAACCGATACAACGATCTAACAAAAGGGACTCAACACTGTTGTATCTTTACTGATACATTAATAAAGACAGACAGACATACTGGGTTCTTCTAGTACAATATTTATTAGTACAAAAATAAATACAAGACTGACAAGACAAGACTTTGTAACTGACATAATTATTATTATGTTTTCTTCAGCCCACTATGTTAATAATATAAATATACAACATTTCTTTCCCTCTAAAGATAAAGTACAAACCAGAAATTACTATTTAATAACATTAATGCAAATTAAAATAATGCTTAGATACAATTAAAGATTTAAACGCACGATTGGCTTTTTAATTCTAGTAGACCTACGTAACTGAGTTTCTTTTATATCAGTAGGTATATCTACAGTAATGTCTATATCTGTATTTTCTTTATTTTTAGTATTTTCTTTATTTTGAGTATTACTCTTACTTTTATCTTCATTCTCAACATCATCGGTTTCACTCTTTGACCCTTCAGTACTTCTGTTTTCAATAATCCGTCCAGGTGTAGCTAATGTACTCTTTTCGGATTGAACTGCAGTAGGATATCGTACATCTAAATAGCAGGGTCTTAAGGCATCCGCATGAAATTGCTTAACATCTTCGTTTATTTTGACCAAGTAAGTTATATTACTTAAAACTTTTACTATTGTTCCTATTATCCATTTCTTTTCACCTTGTAAATTTTTACATAGCACTTTTTGTCCTACGTTATACAATACTCTATTCTTTAACTCTATGCTATTTTTCTTGTTGATGATAGCCCCAGGTTTTAAAATATCAAATCTAGTCCTAGGTTTTTGCTTAAAAATCATTTCATTAGGTGTCATTCCTGTTACATTAGGTGTATTACGGTATAAAAATAAAAAGTTTTGTATTTTCTGTTCTGCTGACAGTTTTAGTTTTGAATTTTCCAACTGCTTTTCTAAAGCCTTTTTGACCGTTTGCACGCTCCTTTCAGCTATGCCATTAGACTGAGGATGGTATGGAGGACTTTTAATGGGTGTAATATCATTAGCTTGTAAAAATTTTGTAAATTCATTTGACGTATAAGGCGGGCCGTTATCACTGACCAGCTCATTCGGTAAGCCTACTATTGCAAACGTTTTACACAATTTTTCTATAGTTTGAGCTGCTGATGTGCTTGACATTATATGAATATCTAACCATTTTGTTCTGGTATCGATTATTAACAAATAAGTAATATTATTTTTATAAAAGAAATCCACGTGCACTCTGTCAAAGTTACAATTTGTTTTAACAGTAACAACTCACAATTTTTTGTAAAATTCTAGGATAATTGACATATTTCGCATTTTGATATCAAGTTTTCTATATCTTCATTTAACTTAGGCCACCAACAGTAGTTCCTAATCAACATTTTAGTGTAGGTTATACCACAATGAGATTCATGAAATAAATTTAGGACTTCTGGTCTTAATTTTACAGGAACTATGACTCTATTACCCCACATAATGCAGTTTTGTTCGACGGTTAATTCTGCTCGTTTTAGAAAATATGGTCTGTACAACTCATCTTTAACATTTTCTGGCCAGCCTCTCATAACAAAATCATAAACTTTAGTTAACACTATGTCTTTTTTTGTAGCTGCAGCTATTTCCTTATAACACAGTGGTACAGTTTCAGTAAAATTAAATGAGTTAATTGTTTCAGGTAAGTTGATTTCATCTGGTAAAGGTAGCCTAGACAATGCATCAGCGTTACCTATCAAAGTGCCTTTTCTGTATACAATCTCATAATTGTAACCAGACAATATAATTGCCCATCTTTGTATTCGAGCAGCTGCAGTAATTGGTATTTTCTTATTTGCATTAAAAATACTTTAAAGTGGTTGGTGATCGCTGACTAAAATAAACTTACGTCCATATAAGAATTTATGGAATTTTTTAACAGCGAAGATTAATGCCAACGCCTCACGTTCTAGTTGTGAGTAATTCTTTTGGGCTTCTGTTAAAGTGCTTGATGCAAAATAAATTGGTTCTGCATCAATTTTATGACTTAATACACATCCAACCCATAACTGCTACTGTCGCAAGTTACATATAATTCTTTATTTGGGTTATAATGAACTAAAAGATTATTTTCTGTAATTAATTTTTTGCTTAGATCAAATGCTTGCTGACATTTATCTGACCAATTGTAGGGTTTTTTTTAAAAGATCATACAGTGGGTGTAAATTTTCAGATAATCTGGGTAAAAATTTACCGTAGTAATTCAATAAACCTAAAAAGGCTTGCAACTTTTGCATAGTATCAGGAACCGGTGCATTTACAATTGCCAATACCTTGTCCTGAAGAGGTTTTAATCCTTCCCCACTAACAGTATGCCCTAAAAATTGTATTTCCTTTTCAAAAAATTTACTATTTTCCCAGTTTACACGTACATTAAACTCAGTAAATCTTTCCAATACTTGTATAACTGTATTATAACAATGTTGAATATTGGATCCTGATATTATTATGTCATCAATATAACATTTAGCATTCTCTATACCCATTACAATTCTATCCATAACAGACTGGAATATTGAGGGCCCACTAGACACACCAAATTGTAAGCGACTGGGCTGATAAAGACCTAAATGTGTGTTAATAGTCAAATATTCTTTTGACTTCAAATCTAAGACTAACTGTTGATATGCACCAGATAAATCTAAGACACAGAAGATTTGCCCTTCATTTAATGATGCAAATATGTCATCAGGCAAAGGCAGTGGATAATGATCAATATCTACAACTTTATTGATTGTAGCCTTATAATCAACACATATACGTATACCACTTGGCTTTTTTGGTACAACGACTATTGGACTTGCCCACTGACTATGCTGAACTTTTCTTAAAATACCTGACTTCTCTAACTTATTCAATTCTGCTTCAACGTCATGCCTTAAAGCATATGGTACTGTATACGCCTTATGGAAAATGGGTACAGCACCTTCTTTTAATTGTATTTGAGCCACAAATGACTTAATACTAGATGATCTATCTAGTTCAGTTAGATTTTTAAACCTTTGCTTTATAATAGTTGTTAAATATTCTTTTTCGTCTGACTTTTGATTTACTATTGAGACTGACGGACTTGACTGATATTCGGACGGACTAACAACACTTACTATCATTTTTTTATCTTTCCAGTCAGGAAATAAAATATTTAACCAATCTCTACCCAATAATGGTATAAATGGCTCACTTGACTTAATAACAACTAAATCTAAATTCTTTAAGACATTATTACACATTACAGTTACATTACAAATACCTGCTACATGCAATTTTTCACCTGAGACAGACTTTAAACTAAATCTTGGAACTTCCAACTTGGTATTAGCAAAATATTTTTCAAAATCATTTAGATGCATTACTGAGCAACACGCTCCAGTATCCACTTCCATCTTAACTTTGACTCCATTTACTATGACATCTATGACGTAAGACTCATTTTCTCCTATCTTCTTAATGTTACCCAAAACATATTCTTCAGAATTTTCTGATTCTTCATTGTCTTCTACTGACTTTACCTTTATTTGCTTGCATTTCTTAGAGGTATGGCCCTTCCTTTTGCATAAATAACATTCCCAATACTTTGCGGGACAAATGTCAGGAGAATGAAACCTACCACATCTCCAGCATTCTTTGGCTTTTGACTTCACGTTTGACTGATTGTTGTGTTGCGATTTGATATGAAGATCATTATTACAGTGACCATCATTTGCTATAAACTGTTTTAATGCAACTTTTCCATGTGATTTATTTATTACTTTATGAATTCCTGGCTGCAACAATCGAGTTTGCTTTTCTGCACTTTCCATACTTAATGCTATGGCAACAGCATCTTTGAAAACTAATTTTGTTTCAAATAATAATTTTCTTTGCATAGCTTCATTTTTTAGTCCACAAACAAATTTGTCTCTCAGTGCTTCATCCAGGAAACCACTAAATTCACATGACTGTGACAGCTTCTTAATTTCTACAACAAAGTCACTAATTGATTGCTCTGGTCTTTGTACACATTTATAAAAAGCATATCTTTCTGCAATAATTAATCTTTTTGGTGCAAAATGCCTTGTTAATTCTTCTTTCAATTCCTCATATTTCTTCTTTGATGGTGTATCTGGTGACACTAAATCTTTCAAAATTCCATAAGCTTCTGGACCTATAAATGTTATTAATAATGGTACTTTTTTAGATTCTTCAATACCATTAACAATAAATAATTGCTCCAAACGATCTATATAATCTTTAAAATCTTCACATGGTTTATAATGTTCTATACTTCCAACAAATGCCATTTTAAATATTTTATTTCTGCAACAAATATCTAAAATGTTTGACAGACTGACTTTACCGACAAACTTTTTATGTTTTCCTTATATTGTTCTAGATTTTTATTAACTCGTCGCCAAAATGTTGTATCTTTACTGATACATTAATAAAGACAGACAGACATACTGGGTTCTTCTAGTACAATATTTATTAGTACAAAAATAAATACAAGACTGACAAGACAAGACTTTGTAACTGACATAATTATTATTATGTTTTCTTCAGCCCACTATGTTAATAATATAAATATACAACAAACACTAAGCTTATTATTCCGTGAATGAAAATTCACTAGGCTAAAATTTCTGGATAATCCTCTTCACCTGATTAATCTAACAAAATCGATACGATATAATGCTAAAAATTGTATTATTTTAAACTGTGCTGTAGATACATGACGGTAAAAACTGAACTCCAACGGTGGGGGCAAGTTCGCCAACTTTGGGTGCGAAACCCTCTGACTGACTTTCTGTCTTGAAGTGTCAGGCCAGACTCACTAGAGGGTTGCGAGAAGTATGGTCGCGCCATAATCTTTTAAGAAAAGAATTTGAAACTGGCCTATCCGAAAAGAGTTGATATTTCTTCGGCCAATGAGAGAACCGACGCGTAAAAAGAAATTTCGAGAACATTCTATGTAATTTCAAGGGTCTTCACCGCAACTTACACGTGGCTTCAACGTGTTTTTATACGTCTGCATTCGGGAGAATTTGTTTATGCACCATGTCGATAAGCATGAACAGGAAGCCATAAATAAAAACTAAATGCGTTTTAGGAACTAAAATACTTTGTAGGATAGGCGGTATTAATTTAAAATATTTATAAATTAAGTCTTATCAAGGTTCTTTTCTACGAACTAACGTTTATAAGTATGGGAACGTATTGAGGTGACCGTTCACACCAAAGAAAACTTTGCTTACTTCGTAATATCGTCTGTATTTTGTTTCAGAAGAGATTTTGTTTTGTGTAAACATATAAAGGTGACTTTTAATACATGAAAATTATTATTTAATTTAAAGCCAAGTTTGCAGTCTTTACCCAACTAAAATCTAACTAAAATTCCACCTTTAGATATTATTATAGAATTTACTATACCAACTAGATTGTTACATAATGACAGAAAAATACTTTATTTCAAATCAGCTGATTACAATACAATAAATAATGTTATTAATTCTATTAATTGGAACACAGAGTTGTCAGAACTTAATGTTAATGAAGCCGTTAATGTTCTTTATAAGCACATATATACTATCGTAAATGAACATGTACCTTCAAAAAACTTAAGGAAAAAATCAATATCCTTTGTGGTATAGTCACGATGTCAAAAGGTTGTTACATAGAAAATTCCTTGCGCATAAGAAGTATAAAAGAACAAAATCTCCTTTGGATTATATGGAATTTTCTTTTTTAAGATCCAGAATAAAATTATTAACACGCCTGGAATACAATAAATATTTGCAAAAGACTGAAAATCTAATAACAAAAGAACCTAAACAATTTTGGAAACACATAACTAGTAAAAGGTCCAAAGAAGGTATTCCCAAACTTATCAAGTTTCGGGACAAAACTGCCTCAGATGGAGTTGGCATATGCAACTTATTTGTGGAGTTTTTCAAGTCAGTGTACAGCGAGTCATCGAGTGTTGGTGAGTTGAAAGAAATTTCACATTCTGACGTTAACATTAACAGTTTTCATATCACTCCTGATAAAATTTCTGATATAATACATAGTCTGGATCCTAATAAAAGCAGTGTTTCGGATAATGTGCCAACTTTATTTATAAAGAATTGCTCTCAGTCATTAAAAATCCCACTTAGCTTACTGTTTAACAAATCTATTTTAGAAGGTACTTTTCCGGACAAATGGAAAACAGCACAAGTAACTCCCATATTCAAATGTGGTAATAAAAATGACGTTGAAAATTATAGACCTATCTCCAAGCTGTCCATTTTTAGTAAAATCTTTGAATTAATTGTACATGAGCAAATATTTAATTCAGTTAAACATTTAATCATTCCGGAACAACGTGGATTTTTTAAAGGGCGTTCAGTAAATTCAAACCTTATGGTTTACTCAGATTTTATTTATACATCGATGGATAATAGAACGCAATTAGATGCTGTTTATACCGATTTTAGTAAAGCATTTGATAAAATAGATCATCTTATGTTATTACAAAAATTACAACGATTCGGTGTATGCGGCAACCTGCTGCGATGGATAGCATCCTACTTATCCAGACGTTCCCAATTAGTAGTATTGAAAGGTTTTCAATCATTACCGTATCATACAACATCTGGTGTGCCTCAAGGCTCGCATTTAGGACCTCTGTTCTTTGTCATCTTTATTAATGACATCGCGGACTGCTTTAAATTTGTCAACTTTATTCTATATGCAGATGACTGCAAATTATACGCTAAAATTACTAACAAACAAGAGTACATTAGATTCCAAGAAGACTTGGATTCCTTTCACAGCTACTGCATATTAAATAAGTTGACGTTAAACATAGATAAGTGTTGTAGAGTAACTTTTACAAGAAATCGATATTACTTTGACTTTCCTTATAACATTAACAACCAGCAACTAAAAAAAATCTGAAGTTAAGGATTTATGCGTAGTGTTTAATTCAAAATTGCTCTTGAACACTCACTGTGAGAATAGCATTCGCAAAGCAAACAGGAGTTTGGGATTCATTATTAGAAATACTACAGATTTCAAATCAGAGAACACACTCGTAATTCTTTTTAACTCACTTGTAAGAAGTCATTTGAACTTGCTTCGGTTATATGGTCGCCTCAATAGCAAATTTATATAAATCGTCTGGAAAATGTCCAGAAAAAATTCATAAAATTCTTAACGTATAAATTTCCACATTCTACATTTATACCTGTATCTCTCGAACATCGCAGAAGCATGCCCAGTCTATTAATGGTTTTTAAAATACAAATTTAACTGATTGCTCTCCATTACTTTCATTATTTTCGTTTCATGTACCTCCTAGACCAACAAGAACTACATCCTTGCTGTCTCTTCCATTTTTTACACAAATTCAGCTTCCAATTCTCCAATATCTCGGTGTTCGCTTATACTGAACAACTTTATAAATAAAGAAAATCCGGACTTTTTTAATATATCTTTGCAACGATTCAAAAGACTACTTCAAAAGCCTTCAATATGAATTCTCCATGTAACAACTTTTTGCAATCAACCTATTTTAGTCTACTTACTTAATCTTTTCATTCCATTTGTAATTGAAACATTATGCCTATGTAATTGTAATTATAGAATTTATTCTGGATACACATGTACTACAGTATGATTTTATTTCTTTTTGTTCTTTTTTGTAGTTCATACTCACTTTGTAATTAGTATTTTTTTTTGTAAAACCAGGGAAGTTTGTTATTGGACTTTAAGTCTGTTAATTTCCCGAACGTGTAAATAAATAAATAAATAAATAAATAAAATATGTTGACCTGCACAGGACCGTACCGAGAAAAGTTACATTACTATGAAATTGAAAATTTGAGCATGACCTGCCTTGCACAAGTATCCATTTTATGTTGAATAAAAAGGATATGATTTTTACTCTGTCATTTACGTAAAACTCACTTTTCTCCTTTGTAGGCTACTTTAGCTATGTCAGAAACCATTACCCTATAATATTTATTATATTTATAACCCTCGCCTGGTATCAAAATGAAAACACTGGAACTCTGGATTTGTATATAATATTATTTATTTTATTTTATTTCGTATTATTATTATTATTTATTTATTTACTTTTCACTATTATAAATCAAATAGCAAGGTAGCAATAGGTATTAAATAGCAATAGAAAGAATAATTCAACTCAGTTCTCTTAACCCAAGAACTTCCGAGCTATATGCGACAAGTTTCCAAAATAACTGTTTTCTGAATGATGATGAGCAGTCCAGCAGGTAATTTTAAACGGTCTAGGACATTTCGGCGCAGCCGATTCGGCGCGACCGATTTGGCGCAGCCCTTTCGGCGCGAAGACATTTCGGCGCGGAGACGTTTCGTCGCGAGGACGTTTCGGCGCGAGGACGTTTCGGCGCGAGGCCGTTTCGGCGCGATTATACATATTGTTTTGGTTTTGCTGTACTCTTTCTAATACATGTATTCGGTCAAGACTAGCAGCGGATAATTTAACTTCCACATAAATAGAAGTTAGGGAGCGTTCAAGTATTACGTAAGCAGGTTTAGGCGGAGACAAAAAAGTCTCATGTAAAATAGAAATTACAAATTATTAATCTTTTTAAATAATATTCGAATACTTACTTCAAATCCATAAAATTACTTTTTCTACTTTTACTACCAAGTTTTTTTTCTACCCAGTTTGTTTATAATTCTTTATAAGCAAAACCTTCGTTCCGGGAATTCTCCTTGCCGCTGTACTATAGTACAAAGTAGTCGACTTAACATACTATTTGGGGGAATCTCCGATATATCAACTCGAAACAAATTAAAACAAACGAATAAGAGTCAAATAACATTTGTTGTAAGATTTTCTTTTGATTGCTTCGTTCTTTTAGCTTGAATAAAAGATAGTTTTATTTATTCAGTTTAAAAAATAATTAAATAAGTACCTACTTCATTAACATTAGAAATTTGATTTCTATGATTTTTGTTTTAATTTTGATATCTAATAAAAACACAAAAAACTGCTTACGTCTTATCATTTGGGAGAGGGGGGCCTGTAATTTTCTTATTTTTCCTTACAAAGGGAGGGTGGGGGTTTAAAATCGATAAAATGATGCTTACGTAATTACGCTCCCTTACTAGAAAACTTTAACATGTGCATCAGAACACAACAGTACAATTTGGAGTATTTTATCTTGTAAACAATTTTAATACGACTAAGAATATCGAAAAGTTATATAATATTACATAAAACATACGAAAATAATAATTGCTTTCACACAGGTGTTTACTAGAAAATCTTCATTGGAATATTTCTCGGTAAATCAGTAATCCCTTCGGACAAGGCATAAGTTTTTATTTGTTTGGACACCTCTTATAAGTGGGGGTTGATTTAATTTCTTTTATCGTATCGTATCATACACAAAAAGATGCAGAGTCAAATTGTTCAAATTTTCAAAAAAGTCTGTTTGTGTGACCAAATCATCTGTCTGTCAGACTACGACCAGGGTATAAAATATTTAGTAAAATTTTTGTTTTAGTTATGGTTATGTAGTAATTCTAAATGCATTTGAGTTGATGAAAAAAACATTATAATTTGCAGAAAGACATCGAAACAATTCTAATTTTTGCCTTAAACACTTTTTAATTCCGTATTCTCACATATCATAAACCGGGTTACAGGGTTCGAGTGCATTCATGCGTAAATTAAAAATTGCATTTTTGTCTGGACAGAATAAATTTATAAAATTTAAAAGTTACAGTTTCTAACGAGGGTTTATGTTAAAGCAACGTCAAATTTATGATTAGGTATTTCGCGCCGAAACGTCTTCGCGCCGAATCCTCTTAGCGCCGAAACGTCCCGCGCCGAAACGTCCTTCGCCGAACCGCCTGCGCCGAAGCGGTCGCGCCGAAACGTCCCATTCCGAATTTTAAAGCATTTATATATTTCGAAAATGAGCTTGTGACAACACCATCAGCGGATATTACCACAGGTATTATTTTTACATTATTTACTCCCCATATTCTTTTTATTCTAGCCTTGGTAGTGTAATGTCTAGCGTGCTGGACTTTCACCCAAGCTGCCCGAGATCTACTCCCGGTGCCGGCAGATCTGGTTAAGGTTTTCTGCAGTTTTCCTTAGTTGTGACACAAATGTGGGATTTGCGCTGTTCTATCTGTAAGTCAGCTGCAGCCGCACGTAGAGTCTACGTAATAATAATAATAATAATCGCCCCCTCCCTCCCGCACAAACTTATAGCTTGGTTTCCAGGTTATGGGTTGTAGCAATTATTATTATTATTATTATTATTTCTATCACTAGATCTTCATATTTATTGATTTTATTTCTCTCCGTTTTTATGATATTATGCGATAGTGGTATAGCTATATCTATAATCACGCCAAGTTTTTCTTTTTTTATCAATGACAAAGATGTCAGGACGATTGGCTGTCACAGTGCGGCCTGTAAGTATTTGTCTATCCCAATACATTAAGGTATGTTCATCTTCTAATACTGGTAAAGGGTTATATTTATAATAAGGAGGAGGATTTGTTATAAGTTTGTAGTTTATTGCTAGTCGTTGTTGAACAAGTTTAGCTGCTAAATTGTACCTGCCCAGATATGCGGTTTGTGAGAGTTCTGGCCAGCCGTCTAAATACTAAATACTTAAATTTATAACTAGTTATTTGTACGCCTGTGCTTAATAGAAATATAAATTGTAAATTATGGCTAGTGACCCGTGTTCTTCAATGGCGAGCAACTTAACTCTAACTAAGATGCGCCATTAATCTCATCTGAACCATTCCTTGTCAATTTGGGGAATCCTGCGAAGCAGCTGTTCCACTTTTTGGGCTTTTCAACCATTATCGTAGACCTTTCTAGATAGTAAAGCCAAAAATCCTTCTATTGGTCTTGCTTGAGGTAAGTTTGGTAGATTCAACCTGGTGAATATTTGGTAGCATTCTAAATTATAACTTACTATCTTAAAATATAAAGTAATCCGTACTTGGGTAATCCGTAACTTTAGGTCTTTGACTATAGTAATTTTATTCGAGCATCCGGGTGCGTCTTATCTTTAAGACATGAATTCAGATAAGCTCAATTAGCGCTCATTTGTACACAATGCTACCAGTAGCTTACTGGTGGGAACGAGGATATTTTGTTGAGTGAAGTTCTCTATGCAAAAATGTCTAAATCAACTAGTAACAGTGTTTACGAAAAAGCAAGTGAAACTGAACAACCTAAGAAAGAGTTAAAGGTATTTCCCACTGACTCTACACCCACTCCAAAACTGAAAGATTTTCAAAGCGTTATCAAGTATATTGGAAAGAATTTGACGAATTTTACCAGAATATCCTAAAATGGCCCATGAAAGAGAAAGAGGAAGACAGTGCAGTGAAAGCAGACAAATGTTTAAAAATATTTTTATTTCTATTACATTAGGATTTTTAGATTTCTTTTGTTAATATTAAATTCAGTTGTTCTTTTGCCACAAAATAGCTTCTTGCGTATTATTTGCATTTTATTTGCAATCAATGCAGAAACTGAATATGTCCACGTCTTATATGCATTTTTTTCTCATAGAATACAAAACTTTAAGTACATTGAACCATGTGATCTTACCTAAAAGATACCCTTCTTTCATATCCCAAAAAGTCACGAAGGTCCATAAAAGCAACATTGAGTAATTCAGTTTTTCTTGTTTTTCTCAAAATAAGATGGTTGGGATATATTCAGTGTCTGCATTGACCGATTCAATTGGGAGGGTCCATACCAGGTGAAGAAACGAATAAATGATTTGATTTACCGCATTCAGAAATTGCCAAGAGGGAAACCAAAGGTGGTACACTCCAATCGTCTGGTGCCCTATGAGGGAAATAATAACGCAGTCCCGGATCGGGAAGATGAGGCTGTCAATACCGTAAGACCTGAAGATGATCAGCCAACCTTTGGAGAATTTACGGCTGCGTTTTCCGGAACTAGAAAAGCGCGATTCGGAGTCAAGACCGAGATGCAACAAGATCTCTTCCGGGTCCCTGTTGATTATTCCATTGCCTTGATCGCAGTAGTGTTTAGAAATAAATTTGGACGGCTGAATGAACTTCGAGATCGGAATCCCTCTGTTGGCAAAGCTTGCCGGATCATGGACGTTCTATTTACTACCTAGTAACGAAACAGTGCTTTGTGTAATTAGTCATCAATTGTATTAGTGAATAAATAAATGTTTAATAAGTGTTGTAATAATATATAAATAGTCCTCAAATAAATTTCTAAATATCTAGCATTTAAGTTCGTTAAACAGTTTATAATTATAGTGTTAAACAATTAGTTAAGATTGACCTAGTGTATGTAAATAATATTTCTTTTGTTAATAGACGATTATACAGCATTTTTGTTATTATTTTAAAAAGAACGTTACAATACCATAATCTCGTGGAGATTATGTACAGCTGATTTTAAATAAATCTAGGAAGGGTTTTGAGAGTGATTTTTGAGTTTTTAACAACGTGCGAACCAGACTTTAAATTATATTTTCATAGTTAACTACATAAAATCTATTAAATATCAAGGAAAACAAAAAGCAACCTCTAGACTATGGAGTGCCGAGTGTCCTAGATTTATTTGAAATCTGCATTTTAGCGGAATTTTATTAAATCAAATTATGCAGTAGAATAATTGTCAAACTAGAAGGTTTGAAGGTTATGTTGCAACTAAAGATGCATCGCATTGGTTGCGACACGATCACCTACCGCACATTGACATTATTTTGTTTAATTTTGTTGCTGGACAATGCCATCCATATTTATTGGCGCCTCCCGATAGTGCACTTGTAAGACAGGCTGAGATTTACTTTAGCGGGCAGAACGGAATTTCAATGTACCCTACCCTTTCAATGCAATTTAACGAACTGAGTCGAATGACACTAATTAGTTTAATTAAATTTAATGGGCCACTGAATTTTAATGAAATTCCCATAAACTTGACATAGGGTACAAAAAGTAGCGTAACTTCTTAAGGGAACGTTTCAGCATTTTGGCACTGATGGTACCGTTCGACTCCCCTGTTCAAGCCCTGTCGATTGACGCCACTCCCGCCCCTTTTGGGTGTGACCGCTAAAGTAAATTTATGTATATTAGATTCAAACAATTTTTTTACTATTGTACGTTCCAATTTTTGTATACATATAAGGATAGTTTGTAAACACTGTTTTTCTACGATCCCATACGAAAGTGAACAATAGCAAACGCTACCGACATTAAGAAAGTGAGTCATATAACACGCGTGTGTTATTTAGGAACATAACACACGTGTGTGTTAGGAAAATATGGCACGCTAAGCAATATCTAGAAATCCATGAATTTCGTTTACATTAAAATGATGACATTAATGTTTAATCCAATTTTGAGAAGCATTTTAACCATTATGTATCTATTCTTTTCTTATAAATATAACTTTAATTAATGTTTAATTAGTTATTTTAGCTATCAAAAAGAAATATCTAATAGATTACACCTAACGTAACCTCACTATAATACATGAAAATTATTGAAGCAAGTTTGCCAAGATTAAAATCAGCGATGTCAACTGGGAGAAAAATAAAAGTAATATCAAATAATTTAGTTAGGCAACCTCTTTCACACCTGACATTATGTTATTAGTTGAAGTTATATTTGTTAAATATTATGAAGATATTATTAAATATAAATAAAAAATAAGTTCTATGCCTCTCAAATTATTATATTATAAATTGTAATAGTAAATCATTTAATTAATTTTGCTGCTAAACCCAAGGTTTAATTTTATACTTATGTTTAAATAAGTTATGAAAATATGATTTTTTTAAAATTGAAATTCATATTTTTAGTAAAAGAATCTATTAAATAAAATATTAACAAACAGCCATTCACTTTAACAATTGTCATAACAAACAATACTTTTACATTTAACTTCTATTCAGCTCCAGAAAAATAAAATTAAGTTATCAAGACAACTTAATTTTATTTTTCTGGAAATGTTTTGATAGAAATTTCGTTATAATTATTCATATTGTAAAACTAAATTGTTTAAAAAATCAAACTTTACATTTTAAAAATAAATGGTTCAAGAAAATTAGCTTTAAGTGTGATTTCGTTTGTCAAACCTAACCATAAAAAGTTTGCTTTAAAATCTCCAAAAATTATATTCTTGAAAATTTTAAAAATCTAGATTTCTTATGCATTTAAAATTTAGGGGGCCATAGGAAAAATATTGTACATTACACGTTGGCAAGTGACTTTTCTGCACTCGTGTGATTTCCGCACTCGGGTTATGCCTCGTGCGTCAATTCCCACTCGTGCGTGCGAAAAGTTTCACTTTCCACACTAGTAATGTAATATACTATAACATTTCTAGAATTTTCTGTAATAGATGTTTTTCTTTTTAGCACTGTAAAATCGACGAAGGTAACAAATGAATTCAAAACATTAAACATATTAGTGTATTGTAAGCAAAAAGATAATGTCCAAAGTTACGGTCTAAGATACCGAAACCCGTCAAATGAATGGTGTGACTTTCAAACACTGTTGTAACAGATACAATATTTTGTGTATCTAGATACATATACAGAAACTATCAGAAAAAGGTAGTACCTAGATACAGATATAGATGCTTTTGCAGTGAAGTATCTAGATCCAAATACAAAGCCTGCCATAATGTATCTAGATACATTTGTAGATACTTGTTTTACTGAAATCACCGCGAAAATAAGAACTTCCTAGTCAATTTTTCGCACCGAAAATAGTCATTTAACTAAGCATCAATTTCAAGACCAGTCTAGGACAGCTAGTCCAGGCGACAGGGAAATTGGTATATGGGAAAAGTTACAAGACTTGATAACAGCAAATTTAGTATGTAGGGGGGGTGTGTGGTGAGTCTACATTCAAGTTTTCGTATTAATCGGAGACTGCGAAATGTCCGCCATCTTGGAAAAAGAGGTTAAAGTGTTTTTCAATTTATCTCGTTAACCGTAGGTCTGAGGAAAGAAGTAATCCATACCGTTTTTGTCGGAAATTCGATTCTCTACATCTTCCCCAATACACTTCTTTGAGAATTGTTTGTAATAAAACGTTATAAACAAATAACCGTAAAAATGTAGGGGTTGTAAATTTTTGGGGTGAAATAACTATTTCATTTTTGGTCGTACGAGAAAGATCGTTCTTACCTTTTTTGTAGACAATTTAAAAATGAACAATCTAGTGTACTCACTTTTTTGGTTCCGTTCTTTGGTATAGTGGAAGGCAGCGGTCGAATGGAGGTAAATTCGACGAAAGTCGTAGAATACAGCATAACTGCTATCCACTCAGGTCAGTCCCATGGGTCAGTCGGTTTTGTCTAGCCTAGTCGAAAGCCGTTAAGATGAGCGCCTATTTCGTGTGCAAAACGTCTTTACGTGAAGGTGAAGTTTGCGTTATGAAGGAGAGAGGAGTAAAATGTTTGCTCCAAAGAAGCATTGAAAGAGGAGATGAGGAGCACGAAGAATTTCTAAGAGAAGCACTGACCTGAGTGGATGGTAGTCATGCTTATTCTACGACTTTCGTGCGCCTGTGCAGTTCACCTCGAGTGGTTAAAGGCACCGAGCCATTCTCCCACCCATCGACCAAAATTTTAATCGCTAGAGAAGTACCTACTAATACATTCTATGTAATTATTATCGAAGCATTGTTTAATTGCCTATGGAATGCATATGTTCAACAAATTCGTATTATATTCCATGGATAAACCTTTCGACCGCTGTCTTCCACTATACCAAAAAACGTAATAAAAAAAGTAAGTATATCAAAATTCTCGTCTTTACGTTCTGTACAAGAAAGGTAAAAGCAATTTTTTCCGTGCGACAAAAAACGAAATACTTATTTCACCCCATACGTCCAATACAAATGACGACCCCCCTCCTATATTTTAGCGGTTTATTTTTAATAACTTTGTAACTACTTATACATGACACAAGAAATATTGTAGTATGGAAGTTGTAGAGAATCGTATCTCTGACAAATATGGTGCTGATAACTTTTTTACTTAGACGTACGGTTAAGGAGATAAATAACTTACCAGTAGGAAGAACGTTATACGCGCTTGCTTCATCGTTTTCGACTTACCTCCATTCGACCGCTGCCTTCCACTATACCAAAGAACGGAACCAAAAAAGTGAGTACACTAAATTGTTCGTTTTTAAATTGTCTACAAGAAAGGTAAGAACAATCTTTCTCGTACGACCAAAAATGTAATAGTTATTTCACCCCAAAAATTTGCAACCCTTAGATTTTACGGTTATTTGTTTATAACTTTTTTATTACAAACAATTCTCAAAGAAGTGTATTGGGGAAGATGTAGAGAATCGAATTTCCGACAAAAACGGTATGGATTACTTCGTTCCTCAGACCTACGGTTAACGAGATAAATTGAAAAAACACTATAACCTCTTTTTCCAAGATCGCGGACATTTCGCAGCCTCCGATTAATACGAAAACTTGAATGTAGACTTACTACACACCCCCCTATATACTAAACAAAAAGATTGCTGTTATCAAGTCTTGTGACTTTTCTTACCCTGTCGCCTGGACTAAGCAATATTTATTCAAATTTATACATATTAAAAATGGATAATTGTTAATAAGCAGAAGCCAATATCTAAAGATAGGACAGTGTGCATTCAAACCGTTCCACTTTTAGAATAACTATGTGTTCTTGTCACACTTGAATTAATATTTTAATAAAAATATAAAATAAATCATTAGTAAAGCATTCCAAACATGATGTTTGTGTGATCTTCAGACTTGGTGTTGTGCAGAATATTAATAACTAGAATAAACTCCAATAGTTTTCATTGTTTAAAAACCTAGAAAATGTTTTACCACTTGAACAGAAACCATCATAGCCTAGATACTATTTATTTTACTGATAACCTAATTTCAAGGTAGGTGCTGGTACGATTCACACTATAACAATTTTGCAAGTTCCTAGTACTATTACACCACAAAAGTCGCTAAATCTGGTTGCTTTTGGTTATCCTTCATGTAACCGAATAAATTATACTTACTCTTTAACATATTTTTTCTAATTTGCGTTTGTAATTCGTTTATTAACGTCTATCAGTAGGAGTCGTTTATGGCTATCTATAAAAGTACACTGTACTTTAATGAATTATAGGGTTATTTAGTTTTTAAGGGTTGGATGAGTAATGCGTGGAATGTGACAACTTCAAACTGCAAGTATTTGTCAAAATTGTCAACCTCCGATAAATTTTTAATTAATATCGTTGAATTGGTTCGCTGTTTGTTAATTGTTACTTACATGAAATTTCACTTGAAGTTATGGTCTATTTTTACTTGGAAAGAAGGTTAGGTTTTGGATATTCCTAATTAGTAACATAAACAAGTCTCGTACCTACATCAAATCTGTTTGGACAAATCAGTAAGTCCAATTCATGTTTGTAATTTTATGGTACTATAAACAAGACACCTATCATCGATTTAATCATCTTTGCGTTTTTTCGCGAATTTCGGGCGGAGTGCAAATTAAGTTGTCTTCGCTTATATTTTATTTATTTGTAACACTAATAAAGTAACAAAAGTAATAACTAATTTATTTGAAGTGGCGGATGATGACAAATGATTCAAAAACTCAAGTGGGCCCAACTGGGTGTTACCAACTAACACAAAATTCTCTAGACGACCAAAATATTTTTTTGTATTAAAATAAGAAAAAAGGGGTGCAAATTAGAAAAAATAGCATAAAATACTCGTTTTATAAGGGCATTGGCGCACTCATCCCATAGAAAAACTCGCCTGCGGCTCGTTTTCTATCTTGGGATTCGTGCGCCAAATCAACCCTTATAAAACTTGTTCTTTAATATGTACTATTAAAAACCACTTCATTGGGATAGTTCTTACTTTAAAAGTTCTCAAATTGACTGTTGACAGAAAAAATAAGCGTGTGTAACAAAGCCCGTATAGTGCCTTTATTGCACTCGCAGAGTTAGAGAACTCACCTACGGCTTGTCGTGGTACTTATCAACAAGTCCAGTAAAATATACATTCCAGACTTGTTACGTAAATATTAAATAACCATAATATTTAATAAAGAATGATTTCTCTTTATTACATGTATTTCTCTCCATATCTGAAATTATGGTACATTTTTATCTAATTGTGGTACGTTGGTACATAGGTGCCCGCAGAAATTTGTCTAGGGGAGGGCAAGCCTAGAATGAACGGTATGCTAGGGGGGGGCAAGCCTAGAGTAAACGACATGCTACGGGTGGCAAGCCTAGAAAAAACAACACGCGCCCCTCCTTGGCCCCCTTCCAGGCGCCTATGCGTTGGTACAATCTGTAAATTATTGTATAAGTACCATAATTATGGTACAGTTGGCAACACTGCCCTGGACGGACAAAAATGCGTTTTCCTCACACAATCAATAATATCATTCTGTAACAATATACATTGTTTATAGAGTCACTACATCTAGTCAGTCAGGCCATGCTGGCGGATCAGAGTACCGCAAACGACGCCATTTTGGAATGAAAAAAGGCCGAAATTGTTAAATATTATTATCCCTATTGAATTTAATTAAATTCACGTTTAGGTTAAAAGGTTTTTTTACATACTCTTCATTCTGACAACCCGAACTTGTAATACGAGGTGTGTCTAAAAAGTTCGGTGAATGGTATCAAAGAACAAAGAAAACAAAACATAGAAACAAATAATCTTGATTGGCCTTCAAAATAATCGGCTTGCAACACAACACACTTTTGACAACGTTTATAATGTTTCCGGAAGCTGGCATCAAAGTCATCTTTAGGAATCGATCGCAGGATCGCTGTCACACTTTCTTGGATGGCCAACACGACCTCAAAACTGGGAAACAGAAAGTAGTCCGCAGACGCCAGATCAGGGGAGTACGGTGGCCGTTCGAGAACAGTTACGCCTTGCTGAGCTAAGAATTGTCGCACTCGAATCTGCTGAGCTTCTGCTTGTCGACGGCCGACCCGAACGCGGCTCATCCTCGGTCGTTTCTTTCCCGTCATGAAAGCATTTAAACTACCTACTCGTTTTTACTCACGGCTTCTGTTCCGTACACTTGCTCTAACATTTCTGCATATCCTTCGTTGTGCTCCCCAATTTGTAGCAGAACTTCATGTTAACACGTTGCTCCATTGCGCTGTAATAGTACGACTCACACTGACCACGTTAGACCGCCAATATCTGGTAACTTTTGCTGCCAGCTGCATTCCCAACTACATGGCGCTTCTAAATATAACTCAGAGTATATGCATAACAATGCGCGCGCACATTTGATCGTTTCCATTGAGATATCGGAGCATTCACCGAACTTTTTAGACACACCTCGTATACCAGATACGTAAGATGCTATTGCAATTTACGAATTACTAGATTTCAGACTTCCTTTACCCCAATATTTACACTAAATTCTAACTAACACAAAATTCTCTAGACGACCAAAATATTTTTTTTGTATTAAAATAAGAAAAAAGGGGTGCAAATTAGAAAAAATAGCATAAAATACTCGTTTTATAAGGGCATTGGCGCACTCATCCCATAGAAAAACTCGCCTGCGGCTCGTTTTCTATCTTGGGATTCGTGCGCCAAATCAACCCTTATAAAACTTGTTCTTTAATATGTACTATTAAAAACCACTTCATTGGGATAGTTCTTACTTTAAAAGTTCTCAAATTGACTGTTGACAGAAAAAATAAGCGTGTGTAACAAAGCCCGTATAGTGCCTTTATTGCACTCGCAGAGTTAGAGAACTCACCTACGGCTTGTCGTGGTACTTATCAACAAGTCCAGTAAAATATACATTCCAGACTTGTTACGTAAATATTAAATAACCATAATATTTAATAAAGAATGATTTCTCTTTATTACATGTATTTCTCTCCATATCTGAAATTATGGTACATTTTTATCTAATTGTGGTACGTTGGTACATAGGTGCCCGCAGAAATTTGTCTAGGGGAGGGCAAGCCTAGAATGAACGGTATGCTAGGGGGGGGCAAGCCTAGAGTAAACGACATGCTACGGGTGGCAAGCCTAGAAAAAACAACACGCGCCCCTCCTTGGCCCCCTTCCAGGCGCCTATGCGTTGGTACAATCTGTAAATTATTGTATAAGTACCATAATTATGGTACAGTTGGCAACACTGCCCTGGACGGACAAAAATGCGTTTTCCTCACACAATCAATAATATCATTCTGTAACAATATACATTGTTTATAGAGTCACTACATCTAGTCAGTCAGGCCATGCTGGCGGATCAGAGTACCGCAAACGACGCCATTTTGGAATGAAAAAAGGCCGAAATTGTTAAATATTATTATCCCTATTGAATTTAATTAAATTCACGTTTAGGTTAAAAGGTTTTTTTACATACTCTTCATTCTGACAACCCGAACTTGTAATACGAGGTGTGTCTAAAAAGTTCGGTGAATGGTATCAAAGAACAAAGAAAACAAAACATAGAAACAAATAATCTTGATTGGCCTTCAAAATAATCGGCTTGCAACACAACACACTTTTGACAACGTTTATAATGTTTCCGGAAGCTGGCATCAAAGTCATCTTTAGGAATCGATCGCAGGATCGCTGTCACACTTTCTTGGATGGCCAACACGACCTCAAAACTGGGAAACAGAAAGTAGTCCGCAGACGCCAGATCAGGGGAGTACGGTGGCCGTTCGAGAACAGTTACGCCTTGCTGAGCTAAGAATTGTCGCACTCGAATCTGCTGAGCTTCTGCTTGTCGACGGCCGACCCGAACGCGGCTCATCCTCGGTCGTTTCTTTCCCGTCATGAAAGCATTTAAACTACCTACTCGTTTTTACTCACGGCTTCTGTTCCGTACACTTGCTCTAACATTTCTGCATATCCTTCGTTGTGCTCCCCAATTTGTAGCAGAACTTCATGTTAACACGTTGCTCCATTGCGCTGTAATAGTACGACTCACACTGACCACGTTAGACCGCCAATATCTGGTAACTTTTGCTGCCAGCTGCATTCCCAACTACATGGCGCTTCTAAATATAACTCAGAGTATATGCATAACAATGCGCGCGCACATTTGATCGTTTCCATTGAGATATCGGAGCATTCACCGAACTTTTTAGACACACCTCGTATACCAGATACGTAAGATGCTATTGCAATTTACGAATTACTAGATTTCAGACTTCCTTTACCCCAATATAGCGTTCATAGGCGCCCGGAAGGGGGGCAAGGAGGGGCACTTGCCCCCCACCGGAAGTTGAACTCGAATCGTTTAACGAGGTGACTACCATCTAGTAGATTTCAAAACAATTCCATAAAAAATTAGTTTTATTGTGTTCGGTGGTTTATTTCAAATTTAAAATTCCACACATCATTTGTGATGTTTTTTGTGTTATAAAATTATAAAGATATTAAAATAGTATCTGCACAATATAGATACACATATACTACAGAAAATGTACCTAGATCTAAATACAGTTACAAAATTTTAAAAGTATGCAGATATGTATCAAGGTACCATAAAAGTATCTAGATACTGTATCTAGATACAAGTATCTAGATACATCACAATACTGCTTTCAAACCATCTGTCAACCGAGGGAGTTAATTATGTTTTTATTTTATTTCATTAAAGTCGTAGAAAAAATAATGTGCATAACGCGCTGGAAAAGTAATCTGCAGACCGCGTGCTCCTGCAATCCTCTCTAAATTAAAACTGAATAACTATTTGAAGAAGATCGAATAATTTTGTATTTACGTGTTTATAAAAATTATATTTTAAAATTACCATTGAAATAATAAAGGAAATAATTTTGCGTAAGTTTTATTTTGAACGCCATTCACTCATTTTATTTACGATTTTTTTATACGGGCTTTCCTATGACATAATAAAAATGCAAAATGACGACATTCAATTAATAAATAACAGCTAACAGGCATATATGTACAAATATTAGCGAAATGAAATGGTGTTTTAAACCGCTTTTTTAGTAGATTAATAAAATATAATAATAAAAAGATTATTATTACGGTGAAGTTTTCAGATTATTTTTTAAATATTTTTAAAATAATTGTCAATTTTCAACCCAAAAGAATACACCGTAATAAAATATTTAGATTTTTAAACTTTGCTTATATTCTTCTTACATTATGTAAATACATACAAATACAATATGTTGTTGAGTCACTTCTCCGAACGGTCAAAACGTAAGGAATGCCGCGATAGTTTTATGATTTATTTGAAATGTACCTTACGTGACTCATCTCTTTCATATAGTTCAACCTGTTATTTTAACACAGTAAAACAGTTCTAAATTAGTTGACGTGAAGACCATTTAGGGTAAATAAAAATTAGCAATTTTGTACCTGTCAGTTTTGAACGTTAACCAATGAGAGAAGAGTATTTAACTTTAAAGTTCAGCCGTGCATTTTTTCCGCTGAACAACGAAAGAAAATGCGCTCAAAATGTTGTGTATTATTAAAAACGTTTTACATATTAATCAGTGAAGTTTTGTGGTGATTGTGATCTGTTTTCTAATTGTGAACTGTTCCCGAAGAACTGCCTTTTTTTGTTGATGTAACCATAAAATTATATGTCCAAAATGGACGAAGTCAACGCTCATATTCATCAACAATCTTCTATTAGTAGCGATTCTAACGGAGAGGATGTTACAAAAGCAGAACGTACGTTTTAATAATTACTCGTAGGTTTATTTTTCTAATAAGAAACGCAATTTGTTTGATTTGCAAACTGTGAGGTTATGTTGCTTTATTTCAAGGTTAAATTAACCAAACCTACCATTAAATTCACATGATTTTAATTTAATAGGTTTTTAATCTGTTTTATAGCAACACCGCTGCCCTTAGATAAGAGGATATGTCTTATCGGGTCATTAATGAATGATAATGCTGTGTGCAATGCCGCACAAACATTTGGCGTACCTGTCATCACTTCTGAACATGGTTTTGAATATGTTGATGAGCAGTCTTGCAAAACCATATTCGTACTAGAACCTTTTGAAGATGATGTTTTTAATGCGTTATATAAGTTTCGACAATCATTAATGGGTCCGATCGCTTTACAGCAGTTAGCCAATAAAAAGGAAAAGTTACCTGATAATACCCGGCCGCTTTATAATCTTGCTATGTCAGGAGTTGTAGTATGTTTTACTGGGTTTCGTAATAAAGATGACTTGGCAAGTTTTATTTGTTTATCAGAAACTAACGTATTAATGTTAACTATTTTGTAGACACGTTTAGTTCCTTTAGTACATCATATGGGTGGTTCGATAAGAAAAGAAATGTCTGCTAGAGTAACGCATTTAATAGCTAATGTAACTGGTGGTGATAAATATCAATACGCAGCTACATTTAGAGTTCCTGTAGTTCATCAGTCGTGGGTATTTGCTAGTTGGGAAGAAAGGAACAATATAGAATTTTCTGCAACAATGGATGCGTTTGTGGTAAGTATTCACTTGTAAATTTATAATTGGAATTTTTTGTGTTAATAAAAATTGTAGCCAAGCTGTCTGATGGTTGTTAAGGTCGTGTGACCTCTAGCCCATATGATTATATACAGTAATCATTCAATAGTGTTATGATATACTAAAATGATAAGAACTTTTGCAAATAAATTTTTTATGAACCCATTATGTTTTTATAGGCAGACCATAAACTGAAACCTTTTCATGGTGCTAGAGTTTGCTTCTTTGGTTTTCCAGAAGAGGAGGAAAAACATATGACTGAAGTATTAGAAGCGAATGGTGGTACACTTACAAATATAGATGATCCTATTTGCTCTCATGTGGTAAGTGATTTGCAGAGTATTTTGCTAAATAATATGTTTTTGTTATCTCATAAATCGCAAAACTCATTTTTGTTTGTTTTGTAATGAGCAGTCTTATAAGCATATAAACTAATAAGGAGTTAATCAGCAAAGATTATTATTTTAAAAAGAAATATTAAAAAATGTAGATGTTACTGTAAAAACCCAAAATGCATTAAAATTGAATTTATTAGAGGAGACAAATTAATACAAATTAATAGATATACCAAGTTGTGGCGAGATGTGTGTATAAACGCTCCATAAAGTATTTAAAATTTCACAATCCCAAAAATAATAAAATAACATAGATTACATAACGACTGACAAATACGACGGGAACACTAGCAAGTAATGATCGAGAAATTATAAAAAATAGTCTACAAGAAATCTTTCAAAGCGATTCTTTCAAGAAGGTTATTGAAGACATAATAGAAACAAAGTTAAATGGTATGAAGAAACAGTTAACATCAATAGAAACATACAGTAACAGTGTCCTATCAGCAATTGGTAAGATACAAAAATCCATTATAAAAGCTTTTCAAAAATAAAATAAATAAGGTACAGTGCCGCCCATTTGAAAGTGCACGACTCTTTATATGTAATATTCCAAAATGACATTGTATAAATCAGGATTCCATGGGCTATGTGTTTATAACAGCTGCAGCGGAATGAAAGGTTTATTATTATTTTCAAATACTTGTTTAAAATAATTTATTTATCAGCTTAGAGTAGGTTATAGAAAATATAACCGAAGTAAATCGGGTCTATCGTGCACTTTCAAATGAGCGGCAGTGTACATTCACAAGATCCTATATTCCGGCTACTGAATAGATATAGTTAAAAAAAAATGAAGGCAGCACAGATTGTTCTGATTGGTTTTATGCGAAAGTTAAATTTACAATAAAACATTTTTAAATATGAATTGTTAATTCAATATAAATGATGTCACTTCGAGAAATCTATGCTAGTATAAAAATAATAACCTTACATTTTAAAAAATTGCATTTTATTAATTTAATAAAGGAGCTATTAAAAGTTCGTGAGTGCGTTGTGTTTAAACATATAAAATATATATCACAGCTCATCAGGCCTGCAGGCCTATAGCTTGTATTGTCTTTTTCCATTGCGCTCTGTCTTGGGCTAGCACCTCCCAGTTGTTTATTCTTGCTTCCAATAGAACTTCCTCAATGCTTTCCCACCATGTTTTGTTTGGCCGCCCCTTCCGGTTCTTTCCTCCCATAATGGTCACGAAAATTTGCTTTGCCAAGTGTGTTTCTTGGCTTCTCATTATGTGTCCTACCTATCGTAGTTGATTTTGTTGTATGACTGTGTCTATTTTTGGTTTCTTGTACAGCTCATCCAGTTCCATGTTCATTCTGCGTCTCCAACCTTTTTCATCCTGTACTCCACCGTAAATCTTCCCTAAAATTCTTCTTTCCCATATTTTTAGTTTTTCGACGTTTCCTTTGGTTAGCACCCACGTTTCACTTGCGTATGTCACAGTAGGTCTGATTATTGTTTTGTACACTTTTATTTTAAGAGAGCGCGATATGTTTTTATTGCCTAGGATGTTTTTTAACGAACCCGCACTTCTGGAACCTATCGTGATACGTCTGTCTATTTCTGATGTTATGTTTTCTTTAGCATTAATCTCTACCCCCAAGTACACTGCACTTTCTGTTAGTTTAAATTTAATATTATTCTCTTGCTTACTTTTAACTATTAGGTCCTTATTTGTCTCTGTTGTTCCTTTGCCTAAAACCATATATTGGGATCTCTTCTCATTTATTTCTAACCCAACTTCTTTCGCCTCCTTTTCTAACACTTTCACTAAACTCTTAAGTTCTTCCTGCGTTTTTGTCATTATTATTAGGTCGTCTGCATAGGCCAAAATCTGGTACGGTTTTTTCAAAATGTTATACTTCGGATTTATCGGCTTTTCCTAATAACTCTGTAGCATTTATATTTTCTTAATTAAATAATAAATTATTGAATAAATTATTGAAAAGGTTTATTCAGAATTAATTACACATATCTCACTAAACATAGTGCATGTTTGGTTGCATATCCTGGTTATCAGTATTATCTATTAGATTAGTTTTGGCGGGTAATAAGAGGATTTTTCGTGTCATTTTGATAAGGGAACCATTTTGTATGTTCCATCTCTGGAAGAAGGTGGTGGTCTCCCATCAACTGTGAGGGTGGCAGTTTTTTTGTTTGGTTGGTTTTCTACCATCATCGAGGCCTCTTTAGCTGGTGATGGACCGCATGGTCTCTTTGTAGATCCAGACGCAAATTGAGAAGGCGAGGGCACTCATCATCTATTGCTCTTTTTATGATGGTCTCCCATACCTTTGGGGTGTATACTTTTTAAGAAACCTTTCTACGTTGTGATGGAGCAAATATGTGTAAATCAACTTACCGTTCTGAAGAAGTATAGCATTGGTGGCCTCAGGTATACTAGTTGTCGATTCGGGGTGAAGGCAACCCTAATATAAGGTACTGTGTATTATATCGTTTATAACCAGCTGAACCAGAAATACCCTGGATGATTATGCTCACATAAACCCCAGGAGCTGCAGGTCCAACATCTCCTGCAATTAATAACAATTTATCTGTTCTGATAAACATTGATATAAATACTTACCTTGGTATAATTCAGTTTTCATAATTGTTTTAATGTTAAATTAAATAGAAGCTAACTGTTTACATTTACTCTGTTGACAGTTTGTTTATTGATAAAATGTGTAAATCTTTTTACTTCTTATCTTATACTTCCATTCACGATCACCACACCGGTAAAATAAATATGTAAAGTTGTGAGCGTGATTCGTTGCCGGTCAATTTGATTTGTTTAATGTAAATTTTGTTGCTATTGATTGAACTACAAATATACTACGAACTACGAACACGTAAGCTTACCTCTTCGTAATAATTTTTTATGTAATTAATCAGGTACTATTAAACTACCAACGAATCTTGCGTTTTTGCTATTATTGTGTGATACTTACATTTTTTATTGTTGTTTATTATTTTTTTGTGTTGTTCGTCTTATACATTACTATTAACTGTTTACTAATCATTTACATTGTTATATATTAATAACCATTACATTATACTATTTACCAGACTGTGTTGTGTTATTATTTCTAACAATAGGTTATACTCTTGTTGGTGTTTTGTTTTTTTTGGAAGTGGTCCAACCAAAAAGATTATCCACAATTACCTTTGGACTTGGCGCCCATAAATTAATATCGAATATTAAATACCCACACCCACGCATAAAGCTGCCGTGGTCACGTCAACTTCTAATAGGAGTTTAACTTTATTCTTTGAAACATAAGTAAAATTGCAATAAGAAATGGCGCCCAACGTGGGGCCCGAGTTTTAGTCTAATTAGAAAACAGTTTGGTAGATTGGATAATTTTGTATAGTTGTGGTATCAGTAGAAATCAAAAAAAAAAAAAAAATTTCAAAATGGAACTGAATAATATGAGGCCAATTGATTTACTTAGTGAGGAACTTAATTATGAGTTGCGAATAAGAGGAATTGTAACCGAACGCAAAGATGCTGCAACAAGGCGTAAAATGTTAGCTAGATTATTAGAAAGAGATAGGGCACGTTCTTTTCTAGAGTATGTTGATCCAAGTTATAATTATGATTTAGAAAAGGAGTCAATTAATAAAATCATTGAGTCCATTAAACAATTGATAGATGACTTCGAAGGTCCCGAAACAGATTCGTTATATAAGCGTACCCGTTCACGCATTGTTCATCTTACCAACCGAGCGAAACGTATTAAAATTCCAGATGATGACGATCCCGATGTCATATTATTTAAGAATGAATCCTTGGCTTCAGCTTTGGAATTAGAAGTATTACTGTCAGATAAGGTCAAAGAGGAAACTCCACTTTTGAATTTACAGAGTCCAGTTCTTAGTCCTCATACTCCAATTGTTCACACTCAGGTTAATCAAACTACTGTTAAAGTAGTACCAGTATATAAGTGGGATATAAAATTTTCAGGTAGTAAAGAGTTTGATGTAATTACATTTCTTGAGCGCGTTGATGAATTATGCATTGCTAGGCACGTTGGAAAGACAGAGCTGTTCGACTCAGCTGTAGAATTATTCTCGGGAGAAGCATTGATTTGGTTCAGGTCAATTAAGTCATCGGTAGATAGTTGGGAAGCTTTAGTAGATAGATTGAAGAAAGAGTTTTTACCGCTAGATTATATAGATGATGTTTGGGAACAAATACGTTTAAGGTACCAAAACAAAGGGGAACCCGTGCATATTTTCGTAGCAGCTATGGAGAATTTATTTAATAGAGTAGGACATTTTGTAGCAGAGTGTACCAAGTTGAAGTATATCAAGCGAAATTTACTACCTATTTATGTCACACAGTTAGCTTTAGCTCAAGTAGGCAGTGTCAATGAACTTATTAGTTTATGTAGAAAGATAGATGAGGCTCAGGCCATCAAGGATAAACAACGGCAACATGTTTCGAGTAAAGTACGTGTTAGTGCAGTAGTAGAGCGTTCAAGCCCAACCACTAGTGGGGTTGGTAAGGGTAAGCCAAATTTTAGAAATGCTGCTCACGCAGATAAATATCAGAATAGTGCAAATTGTAGTAGTAGTAGTGGTGGTACTTCAAGTTTTAAGAGTTTTGTGTGCTGGAATTGTAAAGAGCCTAATCATGCTTTTAGGAACTGCTTAGCAAAGCGGAACAAATTTTGCTACAAGTGTGGTAAAGCAAATGTCACCATTAAAGAATGTAGTTGCTCAAAAAACTAGGTAGGGAGGTGATGAGGATAGGCCGGCATCAACCTCGAATTGTTAAAAGAAAGGCCGCTAGCCCTATTAAGGATTTAGAGTGGAAGAGATGGTTAGAGGTGGTAGGTAAATTTTGTAAACCCACTGTAGAGAGGTCTGAGGGAGAAATTTCTCCAGTCTTTATCAGTAAACCATGCGATAATAGACCATTTATCGAAATAAGTATATATAATACGAGGGTAATCGCTTTGTTAGATTCGGGAGCTAATAAGTCGATTATTGGGAATCAGGCTCACCATTTTATTAGGAAATTTAATTTAAAACCTAGAGTCCCTTTAGTTAAACAGGTAACCACTGCTGATGGAAAAGCACAAAGAGTTGCTGGTATGGTTGACGTCCCCATTCAGATTGGAGATGCTTGTTCAGTAATTTCATTTCTAATTGTTCCTTCTTTACATCATACAATTATCTTAGGAAGCGATTTCTGTAAAGAGTTCTCGGTAATAATTAATTTTAGAAATGCAACTTGGGAAGTCCAAAGCCAGTTGAATGAAATCAAGGTGATATCTTCAGAGAGTGCTCCTAGTGATAATGATTTTCGAACCCAGTACACTATAGAACAACAACAAATAATTAAAGATGTTATTAGGTCATTTAATGCGGTTAGTAGTGAGAAAACCTTAGGGCGCACGGATAAGATTGTACACACTATAGATACCGGTGATCATAAGCCGTTTAAACAACGTCAGTACCCCATGTCGCCTTATTTGCTTGAACAACTTAATTCCGAGTTGGATAAAATGTTAGAGTTGGGAGTAGTTGAACCTTCCCATAGCCCTTATAATTCTCCGGTATTGTTAGTAAAGAAGTCTTCCGGCGAATATCGCTTTTGCTTCGATGGACGGTTCTTGAATGCACAAACTAAGTTAGATAGCTATCCACTTCCTAGGGTCGATAGAATTTTGAATATGCTGAAAGAAGCACGATTTATTTCATCGATAGATTTGCGAAGTAGTTTCTGGCAGATTCCTTTAGAAACATCTTCTAAAGAGAAGACCGCTTTCTCCGTACCTGGCCGGGGTTTGTTTCAATTTACAGTTTTGCCTTTTGGGTTATGCAATGCTGCCCAGACCCAGCAACGCCTCATGGACGCCGTTTTTGGCCCTCAATTTGAACCAAACATTTTCGTTTACCTTGATGATATAGTCGTTGTGTCAAAGACCTTAGAGCAACACGTTCAATTGTTGCAAGATGTTCTCCAATGTTTGAAGGATGCTCACTTGACCGTTAATTTAGAAAAATGTCAGTTTTTCAGAAATAAAATCAAGTATTTAGGTTTCGTAATCGATGGAACTGGGGATGGTTTACGAACAGACCCAAGTAAAGTTGCCACTATGGTCAACTTTCCCAGGCCGACCACCTATACAGAAGTTAAACGTTTTTTAGGCATGTGTTCGTGGTATAGGAGATTTATTAGAGATTTTTCGAGTCTAGTTTCACCGTTAAATGCACTCCTTAAGGGAAAGAAAAAACGGCAAAGTATTGGTTGGTCCTCTGACGCCGAAGAAGCTTTCATAAAAATCAAACAAGCATTGGTGTCAGCTCCTATTCTAAGGAGCCCAGACTTTTCGCAAAAGTTTATTATTCAAAGCGATGCCAGTAATACAGGCATAGGTGGGGTTTTGACCCAAAATATAAATGGTGAGGAAGTTGTGATTGCGTATTGTTCTCGAGCTTTATCCCGTGCAGAGCAAAATTATAGCACGACGGAACGTGAACTGTTGGCTCTTATATTTTCAATAGAGAAATTTCGCCCGTACGTAGAAGGTGTCCGATTTACTGCGGTAACAGATCACCATTCGTTATTATGGTTAAACAGACTTAAGGACCCTTCAGGCCGATTAGCGCGTTGGTCAGTTAAGTTAGCTCAATATCCTTTTGACTTAATACATCGTAAGGGTAAATTTAATGTCGTAGCAGATGCACTTTCTAGGCAGCCTTGTTTAGAGGTAGATGTCGTTGACGTTGCTCCAGAGCATCTAGATCCATGGTATGTTAATATGAGTACACGAATTTTAGATAACCAAGGGAAATTTCCTCATTTTCAAGTCAAAGATAATTTGATTTACAAGCATGTCTCACCTAACATTACCTTTAGGTCTAATGTGAATGAGTGGAAACTATTAGTTCCCAAGGCACTAAGGAAACAGGTTATCAGTTTATATCACGATCCTCCTACGGCGTCACATTTCGGGTTCGCGAAAACTTTATGTCGTATCCAAGAGGAATATTATTGGCCGAAGATGAGGCATGATATTAGTAGATATATTAACAATTGCACTGTATGTGGGGAACAGAAAGCGTCAAATGCTGGTCGTATCGGTCTATTGGGTGCTCAAAAGAATGTGAGATTTCCGTGGCAGATAATTGCTGTAGATATTATGGGTCCTTTGCCCAGGTCCAGAAAGGGAAATTCCTATTTGTTAGTGGTCGTAGATTGGTTCACGAAATATACCTTACTACTACCAATGCGAGATGCTAAAGCTGGTAATATAGTTAAATTCATGGAAAACGAAGTATTTCTTGTTTTCGGAGTTCCTCAATTTATAATAAGCGATAACGGTACTCAGTTCGCGGGAAGAGTATTTAAGAATTTAGCTAATACGTATAAAGTGCAAAAAATATGGTATAATGCTAGATACCATCCGCAGGTTAATTTTGTAGAACGTTCTAACAGAACTATTGGTACGGCTATTAGATCATACATAGGCAACAATCATCGCGAGTGGGATAAAAATCTCAGTAAAATTAAATACGCTGTGAATACGGCTGTGCATGAAGTTACAGGGTTTAGCCCAAGTTTTTTGAATTTTGGTAGGAATACTCCTAATAATGGAGAATATTATGGCAAGATTCTATCAACGCAAGATATAGAGCTTCAGGCTATAGATCGAGATAGCTATGTTCAGGATATTAAAGGAATTTCTGGTATTTTTAATGTAGTTCAGGAAAAACTTAATAAAGCGTATCAGCGTAGCGCTAAAAATTATAATATGCGGAAAAGAGATGTTACTTTTAATGTAGGTGAGAAGGTGTGGCGACGAAATAAAATTTTGTCAAATGCCGCTAATTATGTTTCGGGCAAATTAGCTCAGAAGTATGTATTAAATACAGTGGAAAAGAAAATTTCACGTTTAGTGTATTCTTTAAAAAATGTAGATGGTTCCGATGCTGGTATATGGCATGTGAAAGATTTAAAGGTATACCTAGGTTCAAACTCTGATGTATCAGTAGGATGATAATTAGTTGTAATTTTCCTTGATAGTTGTCAAGATTTTTATTAAGTAGGATTAAGTTTAAGGGTACTGATCATTGCATGTTGGTTTAGAGTTAGGATAGTTTTCTAATGTATCTCCCCAAATCTCAAGCTTGAGTTCCCTTGTGATTTCACATCGATTGAGTCCCATGTGATCTCACGTTGATTATAGTATCGTGTACATTTAGGATAGACCTCACAGATTATGACTGATTAATTATGATGATTTTCTCGATTGTGTTTTTTTCTGATTAGTCTCCTTTTGGACGTTTAGTACGCGTAGTTACTAGAATCCTAATTGAACAATTAAAAGTTTTATCACGATACTTATCGTTGTTGTAAATAAGTTCTTATTGCATGAAATAGTATTACTAACCATTAGAGATATTTAGCGGTAAACTCCTAACCTATAGTTTTGTATAATTCAATCTGGTTAGATTGATATAAAAAAAAAAAAGGAAAAATTCTAGGTATATAATTTTTTTTGTTGGAGAGGGGTAGTGTAGCATTTATATTTTCTTAATTAAATAATAAATTATTGAATAAATTATTGAAAAGGTTTATTCAGAATTAATTACACATATCTCACTAAACATAGTGCATGTTTGGTTGCATATCCTGGTTATCAGTATTATCTATTAGATTAGTTTTGGCGGGTAATAAGAGGATTTTTCGTGTCATTTTGATAAGGGAACCATTTTGTATGTTCCATCTCTGGAAGAAGGTGGTGGTCTCCCATCAACTGTGAGGGTGGCAGTTTTTTTGTTTGGTTGGTTTTCTACCATCATCGAGGCCTCTTTAGCTGGTGATGGACCGCATGGTCTCTTTGTAGATCCAGACGCAAATTGAGAAGGCGAGGGCACTCATCATCTATTGCTCTTTTTATGATGGTCTCCCATACCTTTGGGGTGTATACTTTTTAAGAAACCTTTCTACGTTGTGATGGAGCAAATATGTGTAAATCAACTTACCGTTCTGAAGAAGTATAGCATTGGTGGCCTCAGGTATACTAGTTGTCGATTCGGGGTGAAGGCAACCCTAATATAAGGTACTGTGTATTGTATCGTTTATAACCAGCTGAACCAGAAATACCCTGGATGATTATGCTCACATAAACCCCAGGAGCTGCAGGTCCAACATCTCCTGCAATTAATAACAATTTATCTGTTCTGATAAACATTGATATAAATACTTACCTTGGTATAATTCAGTTTTCATAATTGTTTTAATGTTAAATTAAATAGAAGCTAACTGTTTACATTTACTCTGTTGACAGTTTGTTTATTGATAAAATGTGTAAATCTTTTTACTTCTTATCTTATACTTCCATTCACGATCACCACACCGGTAAAATAAATATGTAAAGTTGTGAGCGTGATTCGTTGCCGGTCAATTTGATTTGTTTAATGTAAATTTTGTTGCTATTGATTGAACTACAAATATACTACGAACTACGAACACGTAAGCTTACCTCTTCGTAATAATTTTTTATGTAATTAATCAGGTACTATTAAACTACCAACGAATCTTGCGTTTTTGCTATTATTGTGTGATACTTACATTTTTTATTGTTGTTTATTATTTTTTTGTGTTGTTCGTCTTATACATTACTATTAACTGTTTACTAATCATTTACATTGTTATATATTAATAACCATTACATTATACTATTTACCAGACTGTGTTGTGTTATTATTTCTAACAATAGGTTATACTCTTGTTGGTGTTTTGTTTTTTTTGGAAGTGGTCCAACCAAAAAGATTATCCACAATTACCTTTGGACTTGGCGCCCATAAATTAATATCGAATATTAAATACCCACACCCACGCATAAAGCTGCCGTGGTCACGTCAACTTCTAATAGGAGTTTAACTTTATTCTTTGAAACATAAGTAAAATTGCAATAACTCCTTCTAACACCAAATTGAATATAATTGGGGACAGAGGGTCCCCTTGTTTTAAGCCCCGGTTCACTTCAAAACTTTTGGATAATTCTCCCTGTATTTTTATTTGGCTTGTTGTGTTCTTCAGTGCCATATCAGTTAGGTCCCTTGTTTCTTTTTTTATGTTTAATTCCTGTATTGCCTCCTGAATCTTTTTCCTCTTAATCTTGTCGTAAGCCATTTTAAAACCGATTAACAGTGCATATACTGTAATATTTTTCTGTTTACATTTCTCTTGTGTCTGCCTTATTATAAAAATATTATCCACTGTTGATTTCCTCTTCTTGAATCCTGCCTGGTACTCTCCTATTACTTCTTCACACTCCTCTTAAATCCTTTTCTTTATTAAGTGTGCTATAATTTTATACGCTGCATTTAAAAGAGCTATAGGACGGTAGTTTCCCATTTTTGGGTATCGGACAGATGATTGATTTGTACCAGTCGTCAGGCATTTTCTTCTGTCTCCATACTCTTAAAATTAGCTCGTATAGTCTTTCTATCCACTTATCTCTAGCATTCTTGATTAGCTCTATTATTATTTGATCAGATCCTGCACTCTTGCCATTCTTTATCCATCCAATCACTTCTTTAACTTCTACTGTGGGTTCACTTGTTCGGTCTTTGTCTTCATATATTTGCATGTTCCCCTGCTCTATGCTTCCTTCCATTTCCTGGTGCTCTTCTTTTAATATTTCTTCAAAATGTTCTATCCATGCTTCTTCCACTTCTTTGTTTATACAAATATTCCCTTGATTATTCCTTATTGCAATTGGTGGCACTTGATATTTCTGTTTTTCCAGTCTTAGGTTTTTATAAAACTTCTTAATATCTTTCTTATTGTGTGATTCTTCTATATCTGTTATTCTCTTCTTCAGCTGCTCTCGTTTCTTCCTTCTGCATACCTCATTTGCGTGGTTCCTTGCCCTTTTGTACTTTTCCTCGTTCTCTTCGGAATGCCTTTGTAGTAGGCCCAGTCTTGCTCGTCTTCGTGCTTCCACTGCCTGCTTACACTCTTTGTCATACCATTCTTTACTATCTCCTATTTTCTTTTCCTTAGATCTTCCTACCGCTTTTAAAATAGTTCTTTTTAAGGAGTTCCATTCCATCTGCATATCTTCCTCTCTGCTTATTCCTTGTATCTTCCTTTCTATTGCTTCTGTAAACCTTTCCTTCTCACCTTCGTCTTCGAATCTTTGTTTTGGCCCTCTCCATTTCCTTTGATATCTTCCTAACTTTGGTATTTGCTGTCTTAACACTGCTTTTACTAGGAAATGGTCCGAATTTCTGTCCGCTCCCCTATACGTCTTTACTCGTTCTACACATTGTGCATGTATCTGCTCTACTAGCAGGTGATCAATTTGATTGAGCGTTTTCCTATCTGGACTCTTCCACATAGCTTTATGTATGTCCTTGCGTTTCTGGAATATACTTTTTACTATCATCTGCGTCGCTGCAGCAAAATTTATAAGTTTTTGTCCATTCTTGTTGGTCTCCTCATGTAGGCTTTCTTTTCCTGATGTCAATCTGTTCCTTTGTTCTTTCCAAATCTTTGCGTTCATATCTCCGGCTACCACCTTAATGGCGAATTTTGGAATGCCTTCCATTAAGGTTTCTACCTCATCATAGAATTCATCTTTGATTCCTTCTTCGGTCTCTTCTGTAGGCGCATGAACGGTAACGAGGCTAATTTTCCTAAAAGCACCTTTAATTCTTAGGTAACTTAATCTTTCGTTGATAACCTTATAGTTTACTATTAAACTCCCCATCTCCTCTGACAAAAAATGCAGTCCCAAGTCTATTCGCTTTCTCTCCTCCTTTAAACGATAGGTATCCTTGGAGCTTCATACTCGAGATTTCTTTAATGTTTGTTTCTTGCACCATCACAACATCTAATTTGTACCTTTTAGCTTCATCTATTAGTTGCTTAACTTTACCTTCTTTATTGAGACCCTGTACATTCCAGAATCCTATGTTTATTTTGTTATCATCACCTTTTTCTTTTTTTCCTTTGTCCTCCCTTCCCATAGTTTCCCTCTTCCATCTCTTTTCAAAGACAGGAGACGGAAGCTTCTTCCCCTGCTTCCTATTTTCCAAATTCGTAAGTCTATGTTCGCGCTTTGTTGTCATCCGCTCATCTTCTTTCTTTAGAACCTCTAATCGTTTTTTGGATACGGATTCCCAGTTCCTTGGGAGGTTTCCCGTTGTACTTCTAGCCTTTCCTTGTTCCAGACGTAAGTGATTGATCCCACTGTTATCTTTTGATACCCTATCTTTATTTTTGCCTCCTTATTTTTACTCTTTTCTTCTCTAGCCATTTCTCACAGCTTAAATTGTATTTCTCTTTCTTTTGGCGTTAAGTCGTTTTCAATAAAGATCTCCGTAATCCTTTACTTATTCTTATTGTTCATCACCTCTCTTTTCTCCTCCCATTTCCACTAAAACTGGTTGTTTCTCTTGTTTTCTTCCTATTTTGTATGCCGCTTTAATCTTGGGTGTTGTTTGAAATGCTTGCTGTAAGAATTTTTCAATACATACTTGAGTATTTCCTTTAATTTCCATCCCTGTAATTACAATGTTATTTATTCTATTTTGTTTTTCTAGATATTCCACTTTATTTGTTAGTTTTCCTATTTCCTCAATTATCACTTTCTTTTCCTGCTCCCATCCCTCTTCCTTTATTTTCATCTCTGTTTTGAGATCTTCAAAACCTTTATCCATTTTGGCACTTAGTCCCACTATTAACATTTTTAACTCTTCCATAGTTGTGTCCTTTTGCTATCCTTCCTCTGTTTTACTATAATCCATCCTTATAATTTTATGCTCTTTCACTTTGTTGGGTGTTCTTGCCGTTTTTTTACTTTTTGCGAAAGAATAATTACATAAAAGTATCCCTTCGTTTTATAGTCGTTTAAACTATAAAAAATAAAAGTAAATGATGATGCATACCATATTATTTCAACCGTAAATACAAGAAACAAGAGATAAGATACGAGTGCAAATTCCAGGTTGCTAAGAATTCAGTCCTGCTAACCGATGAAGAAACCAGTGAGTGAGGACTAGTTTTGAACTGCCCACATTATGACAATATAGTTACAAATGTTATCTAATACCAATTCTGTGTATAGCTATTTAGCTGAGCCGGAAATAGGTTGTATCTTATGTGTTAGTTGAAGTTTATTAGATATTTAGTAAATACAGTGAAGCCTCGTTGATCCGAATCTACGTTAATCCGAATACCACTATAATCCGGACCAGCATTTTATTTACATTGGGTTTATTGTAATCCGGATTTAAAGGTTTTGATAATCCGAACTTTCAAATTAATTGTTTTTAGTCCTCAAGTTTTGTTTATAGTAACGAATGCAATGGATATTCAGATGTGTAATTTGATACAAACCTACCGTTGCAGATAAAATAAATGATTTTATTTTAAAAAAGAATTGATACTTCTTTTACGAATTACGACTTTATGTATCTCCGCCATACATAAAAAGATTTTCTGCTAAATTTAAAAATTGTTAAATGTTTAAAGACCGCATTGTAACTTTAAATATTAAACATTTCCAGATTTGTTACAAAATCTGAAGGATCATATAACAACGTTAAAAAAAACTTTAAAACCTGCGGAATATCCGAAACATGGATACGATGGATACATGGATAACGGTGCATACGAAACAGTGGAAGCAGTCGCATGCAACGTATATGCTATCACACTCGTACGCTATGGTTCCACTGATTCGTATACTCTGCACGCTACTGTGACTTTTTTAAAGATGGTTTCAAAACGATGACGTTAGGGCGAGTAAAGATTGTATACTTAATTTTAAACAGACAATTTGCGTGTTTTATAAATCCCGGAAGAAAAGCTGTTCAATGATTCACACGCAGTGAAGCCCTTTAAGAAATAGTTGCAAAGCGGTGGCTTTGCAATGGGTAGTAGCAAATTTGAAACAACTGTGACACCAGAAGGTTTAAAAGAAAAATCTATCTAACGTATTAAGTTCAAAAAACAGGAAACAAGTAAAAATCACCGCCTTTTTTGGTTAACGATATATTAATGTAGAATATTATTTCTTGTGTTTTTAAAACAGTTTTTGCGTAAATATTTTTGTAGTTCTTTTTAAATAAATGTTTTGCAGAATGTTTTAAATGCATTTATTTACAAATAAAACATTGTAACTCTACAAATGCGGTAATCCGAAAACCGCGATGATTCGGATTACCCCTGTTTTAATTAGTCTGAATTAGCGAGACTTCACTGTATGTTTCTATGCAATTTTCGAGATTGGCTGGTCATTAACGACATTGTTCGGTTAGTACATTATGCTATACACACATATGTTTTCTTTCTTTTGAGCTTTTAACCGCATTTTCTTCAGCGTCCGGAACGATACAATCTGTAGCTTCATTCATTTTAATTGCTTTTAACAACAACAGTGCATATGTTCATTTGCTATGAGCTGAAATCAAAAATGAAAGCAAACTGAATCAAATTTGATTCATTTTGCATGAAGGATGTAGGCAGTTAATTTAAAATTTTCAATAATTTTTTATTTTTGAAAGCTAATTTTGACGATTAAAATAAAATTTTAATTAAAATATTGAATCATTTTCGGTGATTGTTTTAAATAAGGACAAAACCCGTCCTTTCCTATAACAAGAAAGGACGAAGGACAAACTCTTAGAAAGAAGGATTGTCCTTCTGAAAAAGGTCAGTTGGCAACCCTACGTAGACGTGCCCTTCTGTCGGGTTTCGCGTCGTACACACCATATAAAATACAGGGTGTATTATCGATTTTGTTACAGAGGGGAATAGCATGTAAAAACACAATTTCTCAAATATTGGCTTCCCTAATTATTTTAGAGGAAAAGCCACTAGAGCAAAGTTGTAGATCTTATTGAGTACTGTTCAAAACACCCCCACTTTATTGTGTATTTTGATTTTATTGTATAAGTAGTGGTGGGTAAATTCCCGGAATTTATTTTTTGGGGAATATTCCTGGCAATATATCTGGGAATATTCCCGAACTTCCCACTTTATCGGGAATTTATATTTTGGTTTAAAAAAGGTTCAACATAGAGAAATTGTTCGAAAAAAAGTTCAATTCAGCACACGTCAATGCACATCAAAGATAAATGTACATTAAACACATTAAATTAACCCTAGAGCCACGTGTTGGTAAGAGGTCTTATAATAGTAGTCTCCTTTTACAGGCCATGAAGGCCCATTGGGGTATAGCAGGGTAGGCTGCTGTGATACGAGCCGTTCGGTACTTAAGGGTGGTAGAATGTCTAGCTTTACCTAGCCTATTATTACCCCAGGTACTCATTTTCGTCTACCGGGAAGCCTTAGATATTTTTAAAAATTCCAACGTGTCACTCCTGGAATTCGAACCCAGGACCTCAAGATTGGTAGTCAAGTGCCATACCCACTGAGCTACCATAGCTTCTAACAGGTCTTAGCTTCCAAAATTGTATTAGGCAGTGTACGCTTTGACGCGTGTTTACTTATATTTCACTTACTGGAGTATACAAAATAAATTTCCATTTTTCGGGAATTTATCGGTGATTTTTATAAATTCCTAAAATAAATTCCCGACGGGGAATATTCCTCACCGGGAATATTCCCGTCGCCCATCACTAATTTTGTGATTTTTTGGTATAGAGAATTAACATTGTAAATCAGAAATTCGCTAATAGCAATTACCACATTAGATTTAGACATTAGGTGTAAATGCAAGAATTAATTGGCACAGTTTCATGCAGCAAAATCATTCGTCAGAGCTTTAAAATTGCTACCGGTATGGAAGAAATGGATGATAATTCTCCAAGGAATTTATTTTTCTATAATCTTATTATCCATGACAACAGTTGTCAAATTATTCTAAAAAGTTGCTGCTAAATTTGTCATTTAAGGTAGAAAATCAGTGACATCTCCCGTCAAATAAGCATCCAACAACAAGCATTAAAACTGTTTTCATTAAATTTAAATTTCGCATGAAAAATTACCTTATAATCTTAAAGTTCTATTATTATTAAAAACTCGCTCGTTCTAATAATTTACTGACAAATGTATAGAAATATTGGTTTTGTCTTTGACTTGCGCGCTAGGACACTCCGCGAAATGTGGCAACGCGGCCGGCTTGTTTACATCGCATGGGTTTCGAGGTTAGCTCAGCTCAAATGACAGCAAAATGCCAAAATGAGTGAGACGGAAAAAGATTCAGAGAAGTCTCAACCGCGAAAAAGTGGGCGTTTTGTAAATTCTATGAAATTAAAGAATTTTAATTAATAGATTTTTAAACGAGTTGAACATTGTTCAATGTCAATCAAATGATTAACTTAGCCAGTCTCGGTGGATTAGTGGTTTGCATGTTTGCTTCATAATCCAAGGATCGCAGGTTCAATGCCCGGCCGAACTGGTAATTTTTCATAGCAGAGGAAAATTTAAGACATGCCTTCTTTTCGGATAGGAAGTAAAACTAGGTCCCGTGTCAATGTGATGTGATGTTTGGCACGATAAAGATCCCTACTGGGGGTGGAATTCCCCCAGATTCGGCTAAATTCCAGTAGGGTCGGCCAAATGATCATAGCAATCGGTGCCATGAGGTACGAAGGATGCTCCGCCATCCTGATTCCTCGCCCAAAAACAAACAAACGATTAACTTTCAATTTACAATAATAATGAGTTATTTATAATTTGGTTTCAATTAAACGTAAAAAAAATCAGCTTGAATCCAGAACTCAAATCACACATGGAACAACCAACGACTAAACTATTCAATTATTAACTTTATTAGATGTTGTCAAATTTGAAAATTAAAAACTATAATCTGTGGTATGATCTATGATAAAAAGGATTAATTAAACATTTTATGTTTGGTCATTCTTATCAGAAGACCTGTTTAAAATGAAAAAGTATCTCCAATCAACAATCCTAAATGATACTGGCATTTTTAAAGATACAAAACAGCATTGATACTGTTTTGTATAACAACAAACCGTTTTTCATTCAGTCATTTAGATTGCTCAGTGTGTGCTAAATTGCAACAAAACGATTTTGTTTTAATGAAAAACGATTTGAATGCCAACGTTTTTGATGTTCAAGTGTGTGACTTACTGTTTTGTCGAACTGCAAAACGTTTTGTATAAAAAAGTTTTTGTTTGATTGATATAAACCCAGCCTAAATGGCTAATTTATTTTTCTATAATCTTATTATCCATGACAACAGTTGTCAAATTATTCTAAAAAGTTGCTGCTAAATTTGTCATTTAAACTATTCAGTTATTAACTTTATTGGATGGATGTTGTCATGGCTAATAAGATTTTAGAAAAATAAATTCCTTGAAAATTCTTCCATTTCTATTTCTTCTTCTATTTCTTCCACACCGGTAGCAATTGTAAACTCTGATGAGTGATTTTGCTCCATGAAACTGTGCCCACTAATTCTTGCATTTGCACCTAATGTCTAAATCTAACATGATAATTGCTATTAGCGAATTTCTGATTTACAATGTTAATTCCCTACACCGAAAAATCACTTATATCTTGGAAACTATGTAACACAGAACATGAAAGTGGGGGTGTTTTGAACAGTACTCGATAAGATCTACAACTTTGCTATAGTGAGTTTTCCTCTAAAATAATTAGGGGAGTCACTATTTGAGAAATTGTGTTTTTTTACATGCTATTTGCCTATGTAACAAAACCGATGATACACCCTGTATAATAAATATTTTTTACAATAAATCAAAGAATTTACATAGAAACATACTATAGTACTATACTTTACATCTGTGGCACAAGATGTATTATACAAAATGGAAAAGGCAGATTCCAAAATACATAAAATATACAAAATGCAAAATATAGAACAGAAACTGCAACTACTAAACAAATACAGGATACAAAGGAAAACTATAAAATATGTACGCGAGAAAAAGTCACCAAACTGGATATATACTTAATGTTTAAAAATGTTTGGTTAAAAAATAAATATTAATCAGTATCTGAGCTCATTTTTACTATTATTATTATATGTGATATCGCTTCCTTTCAATTTTCATACTGCAGTAAATAGTAAGTTCTGTACATCTTGAATTTTAAAGGTGATATTATTTCTTGCTACTTCTCCTTTTACTTGGGCCCAAATTAATTCTATATAGGATTAAGTTCGCAGTGATGTGGTGGCAATCATAAAATTTTACGAGTAACTGCTGTAGCTAATTCGTCATTAGCATATTTCTTTTTCGCCTGTGCTTGTTGTTGTACCAGAGTTAATAATTCAGCTCTAACCATATTGTCTTCATATGGAATAGAGTTCTTACTTAACCAAGCTTGAATTTGCTTATTTTGCTAAAAAAGAAGGATTTTTTTCTATACTTTCTTGCTGTGATATGGGGCATTATCCATAATTATCACTGCTTCGTCCTCCAAAGCCGGCAATACTGCTTAGAACCACTTTTCAAAGACTTCGGCATTCATTTATTCATGATAGTCGCCAGTTTTCTTGGATTCATCAGAAGTAGTCCATTTCCTACAAAGCCTTCATCAGATCCGATGTGCAACACAATAAGGCATGTCCCTTTACCAGATGGATTCTTCAGTCCTGTAGATAATCTTTGTAGGAAAGCTTGCCTTGCTGTAGTTATGGTTGTGACTTGCCAAATTGCTTGCACTGTGAGACCTGCAGTTACCCAAGTTTCATCTAACTAACACATTTTTTTCCCTTCTGCACTCAATTTTTGCACTTCCCACAGGTAATGTTGTCTTCAAGCCACAATTTCATTTGTTTTTCGTTTCATTAGCACTTTTTTTGCTATACCTTCAACAATATTAAATTTAAATAATGACATTACTTATAGTATATTTATTTACTGAAATCCAATTTCCTTCAGCAATGTTTTCAAAGTAGTGTTGTTGAAATTTGGCAGTTCTTCGTTATTATTAATAGTAAGCATTATTTTTGCTATTGTTGGTGGTTCATTTCGTAGGTAAAATGGGTGAATGATTCGTCTGACTCCGCTTTTTATACCTTATCAATATTGTCAAAATGGGTTTACTTCGATAAGACTTTGGTGGCTTGAATTTCTGGTCAGTCTTATGTTGCCATTAAAGAAATAACACAATACATACAAAACAACAACAGTAAATAACAAAATACATACAAAACAACAACAGTAAATAACAAAAATAACAGTAAATAACGTTCGTATCAACGAAGTAATGATAAAATGCAAAAAAAAGGAATACTGGAATATTTCAAACAGAAAAAATGGGGAAACTAAACATACAAACAAATAAAGAATATCTGGAAGAAAAAAGAATTTTGTGGAAAATATTTACAATGAGCAAATCTCATTCGCTTTCAAAATAAAAATCAGATGGCGATGTATCGTCGCCTAAATTAATTATGAAGGGTTCTACTACTATGTCTAGAGCACTAGAGGCCAATTTGGCCTATGGCTTCTATTTTCTTTCTCCATATTCTTCTGTCTTGAATTTCAGGTTTTCCAGTTTCTTAATTCTGCATCTTTTAGGTCCTCCTCTATTTGCTGCTTCCACATTTTCTTGGGTCTTCCTACTTTTTGTCCTCCTTCCAGTTCCTGTTTTAACACTTTTCGTATAGGCTCTTCTTTTCCTCTTCTCTTAACGTGTCCAAGCCATCTCAACCTATTTTTTGTTTTAGTACTGTGGTGATAGTTGGTTCTTTATATAGCTCTTCTAATTCCTTATTTGTTCTTTTCCGCCATGTTTGTTCCTCTTTTATACCGCCAAAAATTATTCTAAATATTTTTCTCTCCCATGCTTGTAGTCTATTTTCAACTGCTTTCGTTATTACCCATGTTTCGCTGGCATATGTTAAAATAGGTCTTACGACTGTTTTGTACAAACGAATTTTAGCCGGTCTTGGAACACTCTTATTAACTATATAACGGTTTAGGGAACCCGCACACTTTGAGGCACTAAACATTCTTTTCTTTATTTCTGTTTCCTGTCTCCCCTCACTGTTTTATCTCCACCCCCAAGTAAGTCAGACTGTTTGTTAATTTAAAAGTTAACTTTTCTTTTGTTGTTGTTGTTACACTTGGCTCTTGGTTTTCACTCTGTATTGTATTCCCCATTATCATGTAATGTGATTTCTTTGTGTTGATTTGTAGTCCTGCCTCTTGCGCTCCTCTTTCCAAACTCTTTATTAATCCTTTCAGTTGTTCTTTTGTTCTGGACATTATTACCACATCATCCGCGTATGCTAAAATTTGGTACGGTCCACCTATAATATCTTTGTTCGTGCTAATTCGGGCTTTCCTCATAATGTATTCTAATACTATGTTGAAGAGATATGGTGATAGAGGGTCTCCCTGTTTCAGTCCTGTATTGCTTTCGAAATTTCTAGATAGCTGGCCTTTATACCTCACTTTGTTAATTGTTCTTCTTAGGGTCATTGCTACTAAATCTATTGTGCCTTGATTGAATTGTAGCTCTTCCATTGCTTCTATTATAGTTGTTCTCTGCACTCTATCGAAAGCTTGTTTGAAATCTATATATAATGCATGTATTCTTTTGTTCTTCGCCCTGCATTTTTCGTGGATTTGTCTCAAGATAAATATCTGGTCTGTTGTAGATTTTCCTTCAGTGAAACCCGCTTGATAATTTCCTATCTTCTCTTTTGATTCTTCTTTTACTCTTTGGGTAATTAGGGATGCCAGTATTTTGTAGGTAGAATTTAAAAGTGATATTGACCTATAATTTTCTGTGTTGTTTGTTGCCTTTTTTGAAAATTGGACATATTAGTGCCATCTCCCATTCGGTTGGCATTTCTTTTTTTATCCATATTAATTTTATCAGACTAAAAATTCGCTTACCCAAATCCTCGTTCCCATACTTGATTAGTTCTATAGGTATGTTGTCTGTACCAGGACTTTTGTTGTTTTTCCCTTGTTTTACTATCCTTTGAAAGTCTTCCCATGGTGGTAATTTTGTCTCTTCTTCTGCATTTTGTTTCTGTTTTATTTCCTTTGCTTCTTTGGTTCTGAAGGTCTTCTCAAAGAATTGTTTGTAAATCTCTACTATTTTTTCTTCATCAAAGCATAATTCTCCCAGTTCGTTTATTAGACCCATTGTTTGCTGTTGAAGTCCTCTTCGTTCTTCCTTTATGCTTCTGTAAAAGGCCTTCGCATTCTTTTTATTGTATGATTCTTCAAGTTCTTTTATTTTTTCATTCATTTTTTCTCTTTTCTTTTTTCTACATATTGTTTTAACTTTATTGCTCTTTACCTTGTAATAAGTTTTCGACTCTTGTGTTTGTTGTTGTAGCTACAGTCGTTTTGCTGCTTTGCATTCTTCTATTGCTTCATTACATTCTTTGTCAAACCAGTCCTTTTTTTCCTTTTCTTCTATTTCTTCAATTACTTCCTTACACTCAGTTATTGTCGTTTTTATATGAAATCTCTTTTGCAAAAGAGAATGTAATATAACACGTTGAAAAAACTGACGGAACTCTCAAAACAACTGATGTAAATGCATGCGTAACAAGCTGGCGTTTGACACTAGTGTTTGTATGTGTAAATGGAACTTTTTATTGAATACCGTCCTATTTATTTCAACCAATGGATATTCCAGTTTCAGTTGCATCTGAATGTCTCGCGTTTTCATTACTATATCTGTTGAGTAAACGGAGTATAGTAACCTAAAAGTCAATAAATAAGATCTAAAAACGAAAAACCCATCCATAACAAAAGTCGAGAACACACAATCAAATTCTCAAACACCTGGAGGCCGACATGTACAACATGTCACAATGCACGAAAATTATCAGTTAAGGAAGTCGAGTCTGAAAACTGGTGATGGTTTTACTAATATTAAAGAGGTCTCTTTTGAAAATAAAACCGAACTAAAAACAGTAAAATTTAGAAAGTATCAGAATAATGTAATAGGCAGTAACATTGAAAATGTACAGAATATTAGACCCATAGAAAAAAATAAGACAAACCTCAATTGTTATCTCTTTTTTTTCTGTAGATACAAAAGCAGAAGCTATTTTAACGTATGTAAAGAGAAAATTTCCAACCTCTACATTTTCATGTGATGAAATTAGTCCGGAAGGAAAAACCAAATCCTACAACTCCTTTAAACTTACCTAGACTACTACTGCAGACCTAGACTTAAAACACATTATTAAAACCAGAGACATGGCCTAAGGGTGTATTAATAAGGCCATTTAAATTTTTTCGTCGAATCACAACAAATGATAAATAACACAAATCAAATTTCTCTCGGCATTTTAAATTTTAATGTGCAAGGTTTAGGGAATAAAATACTACACATAGAAGAAGGTTTAGCTAATTTACAAAACCTTAAAATATTATGTTTTACAGAAATTTGGTTAGTTATGAATGTGTAAAGGAATATAAAAATTATTAAAAATTATATTATGTGTTTTTGGAAGATTAAAATATTTAGGTAATAAAGTTTAAGAATAAATTCAATTGCAAAAAGTTGATTAATCAAATTCCTTTTAGCAATAACTAGGTTAAGTAAAAATGCAATGCTTTTATAATAGTTGTAAGTTTAATGACTTAATTTAATAAAAGAGACGACGACAGAGTTTCGAAGCGTACACATGTAAAAACGTATCAAATTTCTATTTTATAACAATTAAGAAATAAAACCAATTACTTAAAAAAGTTGCAAAAAGATTTTTCCATCACTGTAAGTTTTTAATAAATTGCCTGTTGTTACAAAGGTTGACATATAGGCTATTATTAAGAACAACGAAAGCTTTGTAAGGTGATTTCAAACAGAATTCTTTTTTATAGGCTACATCAATTAATTTTTTTTTAAATTCACTATATTTGTATGGATCTTCTGAAACTAGAAATTATTTCGAAAATCTAAAGATTATCAGATACAGATGACTTCTATGACCCTGATGGATGTCCAAAAATCATTTCGTTAACCAAATCTTCAGACTACATACAATTTTGAAATAATTTTTGGAACTGCTGTTTTTGGTGATAATGAGAAAAACTAATAACTAGATGAAAAGGCTACATTTTATTCATTCTAGTCTTAACCTATTTTGGGTTTTTACAGTAAAATATCAATTTTAGATATTTACTTATGTTTGTTTATATGTACACAAAGCTTATGCACACTTTTTAATTTTTTAACTTGCACATTTTATTAAATATGTTGATGTGTTGGCAAGGTGTTGGATCCTGCTTTTCAGGTAGCTGAACGATCTGCAGAATACATACGGGAATCTGCTAGCGCTCCTTTATCTCCTAGACCTGCAACAGATGCACCCTACACTAACATTCTTATTCCTTCCACATTTTTGGTATCGCCATCACAGAACGGTAACAAAGAGTCTATACAAAATTTTAAAACTCCTTCTAAAAATCGTAATTTATTAGAGACGTTATATGAGCAGTCTCAGGATAATTGTATAGATACAATTAATGATAGTACTTGTTTTGATGATACTATCATGATGCAATGTAGTGATTTAAATAAAACAAGTTCATCCACTAAACGCAAAAGAAGAGATACCATTTCTCCAGATGCATCATTTTTGAGTAAACGTAGACGTGATTTAAGCTATAGTGAAAATACTCGTAAAAAAATTTCTAGTTTCTTCCGCACTCCAATTGAATACTTTTCAAATCGTAGACGAACCATTAATGGTCCAGCACTGAATCAAAGTCTGAACAATAGTGTCATTTCTAGTTCTGGTATGTTCGATGTTCATGTTACTGAAAATTTAACATTTTGTGGAAAAACTGACAGTACTCCGAATAATCACTCAATTTTACGTACAAGTCTACGTGGCAGTAAAAATGTTAAAAAAAATTTGTTCACTCGAACCTTTAGTTCTACAAAATTTAAAAAACGTTTAAAAAGAAGATCTAAACTTTGCGATTTAAATATCAGTGATGCATCTGAAATTGATGGAAGGGATAATCTTAATGTTAGTTGTTTCCCTGACATATCCTCTTGTATTGTTCCTGATGAAATACAACTTCGTTCTACAACCCAGCCGGAGAGACCTGGACCTTCTTTAATTCATACTGTGGTACTAACTTCACTTCATCACTCTTTTAAGAAATGTTTTTATTTTATTATTAGTTCATAAAAAATAATCAACTTGAATATGATTAAAAGTTGTTTTTTACTTCATAAAATAGCTCCATATGATTATTGTATAATAAAGTTGCACATATCTGCCATTTACTTTGAATAGGAAATTAGGTATTGATTAAGAGCCCTGACGCATATTAATTCATCTACTTTCATTTGTGTTAAAAGTCACCCCACAATCTTTACTCCGAAATTTGCTTCTGGTATAGAAAGTGACCCTTTCGTGTTCGTGAGAGGTTTTTGGGTACTTTTGTCAATCTTGAGGCAGTGTAAGGAAACTTCCTACTGAATTTCATGAAACTTGACATAGAGTAGGTGCAGGAGTAATTCACACTAGCAACAAGAAACAGGTACTTTGTAGACCAGAAGAAGAATCTTGAGGTAAAAATTGATTTAAAATATGAAAAATAAATACATGACTAAATAATATATAAACAAATGAATATATTTTGCAATATAGGATAGTTCTTAACCTAACATCAGATTTTGGTATACAGATACACTCATTTAATGTATAAATTATAAGATATCTATGTTCATTATACTATATTTTTGTGGGGTATTTTTCTTCTATATTTTGTCTCCAGCAATCTTTATCCGGAATCTTTCTTTTGTTCTTTGAAGTGGATGTTTCCTATTGCTAGAGTGAAATCTACTATATGCCAAGTTTCATAGAATTCAGCAGGGAAGTTTTCTTAGACTGCTTCTTTGCGTCTCGAGATCGACAAAAGTACCCAGTACTTCACTACAGGCAAAAAGAAAGTCACTTTCTAGACCAGATGAGAATTTCGGAGTAAAGATTGTGTGGTGACTTAACAAAAATGAAAGTAGATGAATTAATATGTGTTAGGGCTCATAGGTGTTGAACATCACCCTTTTTAGTTTTTCAAATTTTGTACAACTGTTATAAGACTCCTAAAGATAAGTAAAATTCTAAAATAACAAAGTGGTTCGGATAAAGGAATGAAACAGTTTAAAAGTCCATCTTTTGGGCTTTAAAATGATGGGGCACATAGCATACTTTAATACAAAAAAGTTTTTATATTTGGCCTCTGAAGTCTTTGACCTTGAATCTTTCAGAGAACATATGATTAAAAATTTTGAAAAAATTATACAAAAATTTTCATATTCAATTATTCCGTTACTAATAAATTTTTTTAACATTTTAAGGATAAGTCGCTTATCCTGTATATTAGGGTGGCCGTTATTTTGCAAAAAGTTAGAATTTTTTAGGTCCCTCCCACTAAATCTCTTTAAAATGTCAAAAAAACGAGCTGTGCAAAATTTCAGCCCATTTGGTCAATATTAACCCGTGCCACCGAGAGGTTCAAGTTTTAAATGGGATTTAACATGGGTTTGGTACACTGCTAGAAACTTTGTGGCATAACTTTTTTATCTTTCTATGTTTTAATGTAAAATATTATATACTTATGTTGTTAATGTTAATTGTTGTTAAGTTGCTTAACACGAATTTGAAGCCAAAAAAATTTTGGCAGTTCCACAAAAATGCTAATTTTAGTGAAGTTGACCACTTTTTTGACAGCTCTAAACTGTCAAAAGTTTTTCTGACAGTTTGAATTTTGTTATATTCGTGTTCAGCAGTTTCAACAACATAAGTACAGTGAAGCCTCGCTAATTCGGACTAATTAATTATGTTCCGCGTAAATATGTCGTTAATCAAAAACGGCGGCGATTTTGTTTGTTTCGTGATTTTTAAACTTAATACCTTACACTGAGAAAAGCGTTTAGTTGGAACAATTAAATTTATTCAATTCAACTAAATAGTTAGTTAAAATCTGTTAAATCAAATAAAATTTAGTTTATTTAACTAAATATTTAGTTGAATTAAATACATTTAATTGGTCCTATTAAATGGTTTTCTCGGTCTAGATACGATTTTTCTTTTGAATCTTCCAGCATCACAAATGTTTCAATTTTTCTACCTCCCATTGCAAAGCCACACTAATCGCTTTGCAACTGTTTTTAATGGACCTTGCTGCTTGCGAATCATTGAATAGCTTTTCCCCCGAGATTTTTAACAGACATAAATTGTGTCTTTTTAAAATTAAGTATCCAATATTTACTTGCCCCGAAGTCATCCTTTTTGAAAACATCTTTGATAAAGTTACAGCAGCATGCGGTGCATACGAAACATGTAGTTGCGATACGACGTATGCGCTATCGGACTCGTACATATTGCGTGCGAGCGTGACAGCGCATACGTCGCATCGCGATTGCTTCACTGTTTCCTATGCACGCACCACTGCACGCTTTTGCATAAAGATGCTTTGCCTTTTCGGTCAAAATTTCGGAAGTTCGGTTTAGCAAAACCTTTAAATCCGGATTACAATAGAATCAATGTAAATAAATTGCTGATCCGGATTGTCGTGGTATTCGGATTAACGTAGATTCGGATCAACGAGACTTCACTGTATATAAATTTTCAAGTTGAAACATGGAAAGATAAAAAGTTACGCCACAAAGTCTCTAGAAATGCACCAAACGCATGTTAAATCCCATTTAAACTTGAACCTCTCAGTGGCACGGGTTAATATTAATCAAATCTTGGTTATTCCTATTATTAATCAAATCGGTTGAAATCTTGCACAGGTCATTTTTTGACATTTTAAAGATATTTAGAAGGGGGGACCTACAAAATTTTAACTTTTGCAAAATAACGGCCACCCTACTGTATATGTATATATGTCTGTGCCCATACTGCTCTTTTATTAATTGACCAATTGACTTCAAATTAGTGTCAAAATGTTTTTCGGGGCTTTTCCTATTTCAGATTTTCAATATTATCCCATGGGGAGCTACAAATCTTCCTATTTATTGATTCATCTTGGGAACAAAAATATAGTCAAGATGGACGAAAAGGTTCAGAGACCTGTTGACCTAGGATCAACAGTTTGATGGGAATAACCAGTTTTTAATTTTTTGTGGTAGTTAAATTGGTGGATGGGCGGGTGGGTAGGGGTAAGTCAGGTGGGGCGGCGGTTGGGTAAGTCGGATGAGAGGTGAGTGGGTAAGTTGGAGGAGAAGTAAATTTGGGAAGTAGGGTTAAGAGTAGTCAAGTTGGAGGGGAGGTCTAGGGTGGGTGGGTAAGTAAGGAGTGTTTGTTAAATAACGCTGCAAGTCGCTATAAAGGCGTCAATAAAACTATCAGATATTATCCTTAAAATTAATGAGAACTCATTAGAGCTGGGAGCAGTGGGTACTTTTAATTGATAAGAATATAAACCTAAATTTGTAACATTTTATTTAGGTAACAATTTACAAATAATTTTAAGAATTCTTAAAAACCATAAAAGCCAAGAAAAAAGTAACATTGTTGCCGAAATACATATTAGCATTTGTCAAATACAATGTGTGGTTAGGAGACACCGTTTAAAATATGGTGTTGTGATAGACCACAGATTTACAATATATTATTAGGAAAACTTGTAGATCAAAAGAACTGAGAAAAAGAGAAAACTGATTATTATAGCTTCCCATAATATAGGGATAATATCCTAAGTCTGAGATGGGGATAGTTTTTGATTATGCTTTTACAAATGATTACCTGAACTTCAATAAATGACAAAAGAATTGCATTTTGTTCTACATATAAACAGTTGATATGGGTATGTGAAACCCTGAACTCTCTTAATAGTTGCACAAGCTGTGATTTCTTACGTTGATTTTTATCTGAAATGGTAAACATTATGGTCTTCTTTTTTCATAGTTCTGCCATACAGCTTATAAATTGTAAATTTAATTAAATCGACATTTTGATTATTTAGTAGCACTCATTCTTGACTGTTGTATTTTCTTTATTTAGCAAAAGTCACTAGCTACTAATCATCAAACCTCTCACCACACAGATTTTTATTAGTTCAATTATTTCTATCAAATTCTTGGGTATTGGTGTTTATCCATACTCATTTAGGCAAACTAAATATTTGCACAAGCAAAGTTATTAAGTTAATGATTTTGTCTTTACTTTCACATATATTATTAGTCATATAGTCATCAAACATTCCAATTTAATAGCGTTTGATTTATTTGTTTTTCATAAAATGTAGTTATGCCAGCATGGCTTTTCTAAAAGTGTTAGAGTGATTTAACAATATTTGTTTCACCTTATAAGTAATTGAAAATGGTAATCTGAACATTAATATTGTAAGTTCTTTTATATCTTCGTTCGTTATTCTGTAATATGTATCTTCTTGATCGTCATCCCTGAGCTTTCAGTTTTTTATTTATTATTCTACTCTTATGGAGTTATTAGCTTCTAAATCTACTTCAAATACTCATGCCAAGAATTAACAGTTCTGTTTAAAGTAACTTATTTTGCTTTAAGTAATAGCCATTGGCCCTCTAGAATAGTCTCATTCTTTATCTTAACTTACCTTAATGTGTTTGTTATAATACAGTATGATATACCTTTCTTTCTATTTTATTCTATCATAATTATTATTTATGAATTTTATTTTTTGTCATCTTCTCAATTAGCAAATATGTACACTAAAGAGCAATTTTGACATAAATTTTATTTATTTATAAAGATGTAAATTGTTTTAAATGAAATAATACAATCATTTGTGATGTATGGAGCATTTTTATGATGCGAATGTTATTAATTGCCTTTGTTTATTATGTATAATAATACTTGCAAATAAGAAGTTTAGCATGAATCAGTTTTTACATATACTTGTTAGGTGTATGAAACTAATGAAGAAAACATTGAAAACAGTAATACAATAGAAACATTTCATTGTTTAAGCAGTGGAGAATTAAAAAGGATTTAACATTTTATTCTTATCACACTGCAATTTCCTTAACTAAAATGTAAGTTAATGCTACACATACAATTAACAGTTATTTTATCTGAATTAAATTATTATACATGTATCGTTTTTGCTTAAAGGTTTTACTAATAATAATGGAAGCAGCTGAGATTGTTGAACTTACAATAAAGAGTTGTTGTTTAATTACGATCAATATGTTACAAAACTACAACTTCTACTAGCTATAGTTTGTGCTTTATATTGATATTACAGTAAGGCTGTATTGATACAGTATGTGTTGAAATCTGGCTAGTCCTATATCCCAAAAGGTAATGCAATTATCAGAATAATAGGGAAAAGATGTCTATATTTATATTTATGGGTCATTCTTTCTGAACTCAACCACCGGCTAGGCCCAAAAATTGGCGCAACTTAGAAAGGCCTGCAGGGGTCATTTTAAAGCTTGAAACCTCTACTTTCGAATGTCACATGTCTTCTATATGAAAAAATTTATATTTGACGCCTAAAACAGGGTAAACACGTTTACAGTTCCAAAAAAACTTTTTAAGTTGAAAAAATTAGAAAAAGAAATATTTTTTAAAATTTTTTTTAACAGCATCATCGCATTCTTTGTCAAAGAATACATAAATTTTGTCTACTGCGTCTTTTTTTCTAGAGTGCTTCAATTTCGAGCAAAATTGAGAACAAAAATTTGCCATTTTTGAAAGTTTATCATTTTTTCATCGAAATTTTTTCATCGAAATTTTTGTACATTTATTTTATTTCTGAATTCGTTCTTCTTCTCCATCTATTTCCTTCTCTTACTCCTCCCAATATTCTTCATAGAATTTTTCTTTCCCATATTTCTAAATTGCTTTCTATTTCTTTTGCGAGTACCCACGTCTCACTCCCGAAGGTAGCCACTGGTCTGATCACTGTTGTGTATATTCTAAACTTTGCTGCTCTTGAAATGTTTTTACTTTTCAATAGGTTTAGGAGAGCACCTGCACATCTTCTGCCCGTGGTTAGTCTCCTCTTGATTTCACTTCCATGATTTCCTTCGCTATTAATTTCTGAACCTAGGTACACCACCTTGTTTACTAATTTGAAGTTGTTAGTCTTGTTTCCGCTTTTTGCTTTAACTATTAGAATTTGAGCCTCTTCTTGTTTTTTGTTTCCCAGCACCATATAATTAGATTTTTCTTCATTTATTGTTAGTCCTGCTGTTTTTGCTGCATCTTCTATTGCTTTTGTGATTTTTTGAGTTCTTCCTTTATTCTTGCTAACAATACAGGTCGTTTGTGTAAGCTAGGACTTGATAGGGCCCGTTTATTATATTATATTTTAGGTTTAGGTTAGTTCTTCTCATAGCTTGTTCTAATACTATATTAAATATCGTTGTAGAAAGTGGGTCTCCTTGTTTTAGACCAATATTACTTTTGAATTCTCTGGATTGTTGTCCTTTGAAGGTTATCATATTTGTAGTTTCCTTTAGTGTCCTGTTGATCAGGTCTATAAGCTCGTTTGGAATCCTTAGTTCTCTTAAGGCGTCATAGATTGCTGTTCTTTTCACCTTATCGTACGCCTGGCGGAAATCGATGAAGATGGATAGGAATTTTTTTTACTCCACTTTTCGTGATTCTGCTTTAAGATGAAGGTTTGGTCAATTACTGATTTCCCTCTTCTGATAGTTATAAACAACTAAAATCCTGTAGTCTCTATTGGAAAACTACTCCTCCTTTATTGCACCTACTGCATATGAAGCAAAATTTGTAATTAGCTAATTTTGTGCAGATATTATCTAAACAATGCCTTAACAAAGTTTTATCAAATTTTCTGTAGTAATTGATATTAACCATCTCAAGGTCTGTAATACATGACACACTTAGGTACGTGATAATTTTAAGAGCTATTTAAGTTGAAAGTTACAAAATTGTTCAAAAGACTTTATGTTAAAAAAACATTCCACTGCACTCGGAAACTGAATACGACTAATATATGTATTTCAATGGGAATGCAAAAATGCATCCCTGGGAAGAGGTAATTATAGCAACATATAAGTTAGATTTCACAATAAATATAATATTGATGTGTTTTTCCTAATTTTGATATCTCTAGATTTTAAGGCTGGTCCAGACTTTTAACATGTGCTGTACATATACGATAGTAGATTATTGCACAAAGCTTTTCAAAATTTAATGATACTGAATTGCTACCTTTAATTCTTAATAATATCGTTAATATGATATCCTTTAACTTGCGATTGTAGGTAACTATATAGAATAGTAACATAAGAATAGAGTGAAATGCTAAATTTTCATGTACATTTTTGACTGTAGCATTAGCTGATGGTAATAACAATTTAAATTAGATCTGCTATGTTTTTAATTATAACTAACAATAAATGCATAGAAGGGGTTAAATCATTTTTAGTTCTTTACATGGTATACTACATATATTTTTTGTTGTTGTATTGTTCTTTAGAATATATAATTTCATGAATTATTTTTATATTGAGTAAAGCCTTATCTTTCATGAAATTATGTACACTTTTTACTAATAACGTCATATTTTCTATTAAAACACATCTGTGGGTAATATAAAGAGCATGTGGTATAGCTGCTAATATTTTCAATGTTTAGGTTGTAGATGAATCTGCAGTTGCCGAACGTCCTGACACGGGTCCTAAAAGTAACGTAGTAAAAGCAGAATGGTTTTGGACATCAGTACAAAAGCAGATTTGTCTTGATGAAAAGGATTACCTCTTTGATGATGTAAGTACTTATCTTAAAAATGTAATTAAAAATAATTATTCGTAACTGTTCTTTTATTTGCCTTCACTGAATTCAATAATAATTCTGTAAGTAATAGCTATCAATAAATTACAATATTGGTACTTATTTACATAAATTATATTTCATAGTACATAGAACAACAAGTATTATCACCCACAAGAAGGGAATCACATCAAGCCACTCCAAGCAGTGCAAGTAGAAGAAAACGGAAAAGATTACAAGAAACACTATCATCACTTGCACTTCAACCATCACCTAGTATACATAAAAGACGGTCATCTGTTAGTGATGCAGGTCTTTTATCAGTATCTGGTTCATTTCTTGATTGCACAGCTAGTCCTGATAAAGTTTTAAATGAATTTCCTGAAGGAAGTCCAGCAGTAGATGCACCTAGGAAGGTTTTAACTGCTAGGCAGCAAGTATTTCTTGAACTTGTCCAAACTGAATCAAATTATGTTAATATACTTCATACAATTATGACAGTAAGCAATACATGCCTTTGCATAAAAATAAAATTATTGTAACAAAAATATTGTTTTTAGATGTTTAAGAAACATTTAGAAGATATGCCTGAAGAAGAAGCACTTTTAAACAACACAGAATTAAAAATGATCTTTGGAAATTTACCTCCAATATATGAAACTCATTTAAAAATGTTAGACGAATTAAGGTGGGCATCATCACATTGGTCAGAAGAATTAAGTATTGGAAATGTAATATTGAAATATTCAACTGATCTATTAAAAGCATATCCAGCGTTTGTAAACTTTTTTGAAGAAATGAAAGAGACATTGTTACAGTGTGATGCTAATAAACCTAGGTTTCATGCATTTTTAAAAGCATGCCAAACAAGGCCTGAATGTGGAAGACAGACTTTACAAGATCTGCTTATTAGACCTGTTCAGAGGTTACCTAGTGTTAGTTTATTATTAAATGGTGAGTTTTATGCCTTAGAGTAATATTTTGTATTTAAATATTTGATTTATTGTTTATAGATATTTCGAAGAATACACCAAAAACAAATTCAGATCATAGTGCTTTAGCACAAGCTTTGGCGGCGTTAAAAGAAGTCATGACCCACATTAATGAAGATAAAAGGAAAACAGAGGGACAGAGGGTTATGTTTGATATATTTAATGATATTGATAATTGCCCTGTAAGTGATTTTACATTTAATTCAAATATTTCTTTTTTGATGAGAATAACAGTATTTAAAATATTTAGTACATCGATTAATAAATTCCACATAAACATAGTTGATGCCACCAGAATTTGCTTGTACAAGATTAAGCCTGAAGTCTAAAAATAAAATTTGCTAAGAATTTTTGATAGTTACACTTTATATGCATGTGCTTACTCTGGTCAGCCAACAGTGACCTGAGCATTGTGTTTACATGGTTGCAATAAACGAACAAGGTGCTAGGAATTATTAGCATTTGTTGGTGAAGTATATATTTAAGAATTATTGCATCAACAATGTAGCAATAAAAAATATATTAAATTGAAGAGGAATTATAAATACTCATGGTCTTAAATCCTTACCAGCAAATTCTGGTAGAAATAACTATAGATAGTGATAATAATAATAATAGCTATTTATGTAACAAGTACATAATGTAGGACTTTATAGACAAGCCCAGTTTATGGCCGAGCGAGCAAGGCCTATAAAAAGGGCGAGTCTATAAGGTCCGATTATGTAAAAGTTGCATACAAAGCTTTATGTTCGATTCCTAAAATTGGGTAATTATCAAAAGAAAATTAGTTTATAAATTTGACATCTATTCTTGACAGAAGAAGATTTGACATCTAATATACAGTTGTCATACTTTATTTTACTACTACCACTTTATTTTACGAGTACAATAATAAGCCAGTTCACTGCCGCAAAACAATACAATAAACAGTACTTTATAATGCAATCGGACATAAAGCGATTTATTCCCACACTTGTTACAAATGACACATACAATAAATAGAACACAAATAAATGTTATATGTAACAACAATAAAGCATAGACAGGGTGGCCAGCGATCCTGGAAAGCTTGAAAACCGGGAATTTGTACAATCGGGAAAAATACATTGAATTAGTGACCAAAGTCGGACATTTCTTTTTTCAGAGAAAAATAAAAAAAATCAAACTAGGAATAGAATACAAACAAAAACATGTAGCACATTGTTACATAGTTATAAAGCAAATATTAAAAAAAAAAATACTTGTATGTACAAGAAGTTGGCACATCATGTACACCATACAGGATGCGAAATGCAATTTTGCAGGAGTTACTAAGGATAACGGACTTTAATGCACTTTAAAGTCCATTACCCTTAGTAACGTCCTTTAAAGTAAAAACTAATTGTTCTATTTATGTAATCTCCATAGAAACGCTGCAACATCCAAGCCGGCTTTCTATTTACAATGAATTAAACTGTTGGTTTTTAAAAGCAGTGGAATTCGTAATTACATATTTTCTACAGTTGCACATAAAATGTTATGTATACCTTGTCCGCGAAATACGTTAGCGTCCTCGAGATTGTCCTGCCTCGGCCTTAAATGGCCTCGGCGACAATTATTCTCTCGGTACGTTAACAAGACATTTCGCGGCCTTTTATACAAATAACTTGTGCAACTGTACGCGAAATGGACATATCGCGTACGCAATACAGGATGCGAAATGTTATTTCAGGTTACTAAGGGTAAAGCCAGGAAGTAACTTAGTACCAGTATCCCCATCCATTTTTACGGTTTTTTACAAAACTAATTGTTTTATTTGTCATTTTCATAGAAAAGCAACATGAAAGCCACCTTTCTATTTACAATGAATTAAACTGTTGGTTTTTAAAAGCAACGGAATTTGTAATTACATATTTTTTACAATTGCGTCCTTGATATTGTCCTGCCTCAGCCGCAAACGGTCTCGGCGACATTTATTCTCTCGGTACGCTAAAAAGAGATTCGCGGCCGGGTATACAAATAGCTATTTTTTTTTCTATTTGCGTGTTCAAATGAAGCCATTTGGTCACGCATTTGCAAAAAGATTCAGTTGAATACTGGAAATAGTAACATTTTATTTTTAAAGTTGATACTGTTAAACAGCTGTTCTTAAACTGTCAACCTTATATACGCAAATTTGAAAAACAAATGCAGAATTAGAATTTGCCTATCAAACTATTTAACATAGTACCTATCTCTAACAAATTTTGTTTAAAACTACGTTATTTCTTTTAAACGATTACAAATTAATGCAAATAGAAAATAGTATGTTAAAGTATTAGTTTCATAAGAACACGTTTTTAGCGCACGTGTCCAAGTTTAGAGAATGACCCGTGTAGCGGGGAGTTTTCTAAAGGACAAGTGCGCTAAACATCTTATGAAACGATTACTTTATATTATTTTTTTTTATTTGCGTTATTTTGTAATTATTTAAGAAAAACTAGGTCTGGTTTAAAATTAGTTTTAAATAAAATTTGTTAGGATACTTTGTTAAGTAGGCAAGTTAAGTTGACAGTTGCTGTCACTGAAAATTCTAATTGTGCATTTGTTTTTCAAATTTATATCGTAAATAAGTTTGACATTTTAAGGACAGCTGTTCAACGGTGATAACTTTAAAAAAATAAAATATCACTGTTTCCAATATTCAAATAATAGTATATTAAAGAACGAGTTTCATAAGGCAAGATTTATTGCACGAGTCCAAATTTAGAAAACGAGCTTTCTAAAGGACGAGTGTAATAATGACTTATGAAACGAGTTTTTTTTATGCTATTTTTTCTATTTTGCGTCTTTTATTCCCTTTTTAAATAAAAAAACCACAATTTCAAGATTTAGGGATTTTTGTGGTAGTTGACAACACTGATGTGACATTTGAAAATTCATTGATTGACACAGAAAGTTGAGTGAAGTTTTTGTCAATTTTCTGTATTTTTCAATTATTTTTCAATGCTTCCAACTTTGAAAAAATTGGGCTATTAAAGCACTCAAATAAGCTATTAACGCACTGTTTTGGGTGCTCTAACAGCTTTATTATAGATGAAAAATAGAAAAATCTCTTTTGGACATGCAAAATGCTTGTCCAAATTGCTTTTTTTGGACACCCAAGTAGAAAAATTAGTATAAAGTATTCGTTTCATAATAAGACACGTTTTTAGCACGCACACGTCCAACTCTAGGAAACGACCCGCGTAGTGGGGAGTTTTCTAAAGGAGAAATAGAAAAAATAGTATAAAATATTCTTTTCATATAACGTTTTAGAGCACTTGTCCTTTAGAACAGCGGTTTCCAACCTAACATTTGCTTGCGGACCGGTAAGGTAAATAATTAAAGAAAACATTTCGCAAAATAAATCTTATAATAATAAATTTTCTTTTACACTGTATAGAACAATCTAAAATAAATAAATATCCATTCTTTATAATATCAAAAGTCGGTTTTCGTACCTAATTTGCTTCCCGCATACGAAACCTCAAACGACCAAAAACCGGGACCTGCCCGAAATCAGCGGGTGCCGTGAGACCGGAGTTTTTCTCTTTCCGCCAAAGGAACCAAGAGAAACGATTGCAGGGCAGGATGCGGTGCCGAACCATAACCGGTTTGTAAACACATAGGACGGTCCATCATTTAAATAGAACAAGATATCTTGACAGGGAGCGGATATATAACCGAGAACGCTGACGAGTAGGTTTCGGGAGCGGCGGTCAAAAACGGGAATGATCTCAAACAATCCAGGAGATAATGGTATAAGACCTGCAGAAGTGGTTTCCACTTAGAAGCCCGATTAGGCTGGTGACGGCGATATTACTTTATTACGATTCTCGGGTGAAAACAAGAAAAATTCTAGTTTGTCGGCTGTAACTTTTTTGTTATGATTTTTCACGGCATTTGAAGGGGAAACATTTTGAGACTTCCCATTGTTTGACGCCAAGGTAGCCGTTTTGGCTTCTATAGTTTCAGAGATACCGCCTCTCGAAAATGGTGGATCTCCCTAGAGCGGAGATATGGAAAAATCAATAGATGCACCGATCGTACACATATCCGATCGCCTCTAAAAATCCTATGTCTACCCTAAGGCGGGGCAGTTTTTTGCCGCCTCCGCCTAAACGGTTTACCGGAAACGGTTGAGACTTCAAATCTGAGGTGGGATCTGGATCGAAGCAAGTTTTGTGACTCCTTGTTACCGCGAATCTCGGATTTTGATCGTTCGCGTTAATCGGGGACACAAGACGAAAATTTTTTCGGTTTCGGTATACCTACACCTGTGCGCGCCAAACGCGCTCATAAATTCTAAAATGGGAGATCCTCCTTATTACCTATTACTGGATACTATACCTAAACCGTCAATACAAGAAATGAGTGATCAGAAATCACCTGGGTGACGGCGGGTTGCTTCCAAAGCATTATTGTATTCCATCTCATTCTATTGCATAACGAATATATGAAAAGAAGAAAGTAAACAATAGAGAAAGAGATGGAATGCACTAAAGTTTTGGGAGTCTCTCATGGTTGCCCAGGTGATTTGTGATGACTCATTTCTTGTATTTATGGTTTAGGTATACCTCACCACATAGGTATGGAGCGGGCACGTTATAAATATATATAAAACGTATGTATTAGGGTGACCGTTATTTTGCAAAAGTTAAAATAAATAAAATTTCTTAATGGGTTTATGGTCGATTAATTACTTAGCTTTCGTTCCTACAATTGCTTACATTTCGATGTGGGTTTACATCATCTTCAGGGCTATATAGATAAAACTAAATGTTTATTGTATGTTTAGGGACCATAATTATTCTTATGTTTGTGTTAAGATATTTTAAGTCCCTCCCCCCTAGATCTCTTTAAAATGACAAAAAATGGGCTGTGCAAAATTTCAGACCATTTGATTAATATTAACCCATGCCACTGAGAGGTTAAAGTTTAAATGGGATTTACCATTGGCTTGGTGCCTTTCTAGAGACTTTGTGACGTAACTTTTTTATCTTTCTATGTATTAACGTGATAAATGGTATACTTATGCTGTTGAAGTTGCTTAATACGAAATGCTAATATTAGTGAAGTTGACCGCTTTTTTGATAGCTGTCAACTGTCAAAACTTTTTCTGATAGTTTAAATTTTATCAGATTCGTGTTCAGCAGTTTCAACAACATAAGTACATAAATTCTCAAGTTAAAATATAGGAACATAAAAAAGTTTTGCTACAGTCTCTAGAAATGTACCAAACCCATGTTAATTGCCATTTAAACTTTAACCTTTCGGTGGGTGGCACTGGTTAATATTGACCAAATGGGCTGAAATTCTGCACAGCTCACTTTTTTGGACATTTTAAAGAGATCTAGGGGGAGGGACCTAAGAAATTTTAACTTTTGCAAAATAACGGCCACCTTAGTATGTATATAACGCCTTCTCCGTATAAATTTACTCAGTTTACTCTTGGTCAACTCCGATAAACTAGTTGGCTCTACGTTAGCACCAGGATAACACGAATTAAAAACATTCTTTCAGTCAAATTAAAAAAAATACTGTTATTTCTCTGCGGACCGGCGGTTGGGAATCACTGCTTTAGAATACTGGACAGAAAACGGATCGTTTCTAAACTTGGGACGTGTGTGCTAAAAATGTGTCTTATGAAACTAATTCTTTAATATACTATTTTACACAGTTTAGTTAAACTGCTCTATTTTTGATTGTTATTTAGGCTTTTCCAGCAATAAAAGAAGTCTTCAAGTGAAGTTCTATGTTCCGTTGTGATTAATTCTAAACAAATAATTTGATCATCAATGTCAGTACCTAGAGGAAAGTAGCTTATTATCGGATACTTTTCTGTTTCGGTTTATAAAAATACTAAATTCCTACCAATCACATCTAGCTTCTGGAAAATGCTTGTGGAATAGATAATATACCATACTGTTGAAATACGTATCTCTAACTTTTCAAAATTTTTAAAAATCTTGAAGAATTCATAACAGTGCATAACGCGTTGTTGTGAAATGGGTTTCCTAATATCGGATAGTTGGTGTTCCTAATATCGCACTGTTCGATATTGGGAATACATAGTAAAAGAGACAATAAAAGTAGGTAAAAACTTTATTAATAATAATTAAAATAGATACCTAGAACGAAATAAAATGTTCTTGCAGCTCATTTCTTTTATTTTTCACAGTATTTACAGCTTGTTGCATAGAATTTACATCCCATGTTTTTCGTCTTTTTACTTCTGCCATCTGAAGAAAAAATACACAATAATTAATTAGATTTATGATATCTAGCAGTTAAAGAAGTAAGTAGGAGTCTCCTAATATCGGATATGCGATATTAGGCTGTCGCGACTATCCATTATTAGGACACATAACCTAATTAAATTCATTCAAATTTTTATAAAAGAGAAAACAAATTACACTGAATAATATGTATATGAAGTAGAAGACTGAAACAACCTTAATCTCATGGCGTATAATTAGTTGTTATTTAGACTTACCTTTTAAAACTATACTGACGAGAACTACACGATTATAAATATTTGAACTTCTGTTAATAAGAAAACCCTAGAGTAACGCGCTACATAAAGTCACCAGGATCTGTAATTTTGACAGATACATACAAATTCCGCTTACTATTGATTACCGTACAAACCGATATATATGGAAATTATTATTTTCTGAGATATGCACCTGTCCGATATTAGGAACATATGCGATAATAGGCTACTTTCCTCTATACGTAAATTATTGAAAGAAAAAACCAGGAAAAATGATATTTTACGACTTGGAAAACCGGGAAAAAACCTTAAATATAAAAGTACTGCTCTTGCTGGCCACCTGAATTAGAATACCTTAAAGTAACAAGCTATGGAAATCACAAGATTGAGATTCAATTTGCAATAATTGATCTTCCATCACAACCTTGACTGACAAAGAAAATCTTAAATTTAAAGAAATGCTTAATCCTAGGTAAAAAAAATATCAGTGAAATACTTTAACAAAAGAATGCTACCAGGCCTTTTTTATTCTATAAGCTAATATTCGAAATTGCTCTACGCTATACAGAGAAGAATATTTCAACATGTGATTAGTAGCCTTGTTGTGGTATGGGAAACTTCTGTTGTAATTTGTCCCAAAATAAATACATTTTTTTGAAAACTTTGGTGCTGCACCCTGGGCGTGTTCTTCCCATTTTAGTTTGAAGTCTAGAATGATTCCAAGAAAGACTTCTGTACAGCTCAATTTGTCAGGAATCTGACTAGTATTCCTTCACGAGAAAATGTCTATAATTGGTTTTATTTCCATTGAAGCATAAGACGGTTTGTAACAAATCATGCTTCAACTTTCTACTGTATTTTGTATAGATTTATAAAGCCTTGTTAAACAAAAAGTTTTGCCGGTTTTGAGTGTTTTTGTACATAATTTAAACTATACTTATCGTAAGTTTCATCAATATTGGTTGACTATTTTTTGTATGGCAACTTAAAAAACATATGCAATTTTGGCAGTTTCTTCGATTTTTCAACTTAATTATTTCAGTTATAACAATCGAACCGGAGCCATTTTGTAGCTATTTTTATTATAAACAAATTATATACTGAACTTTTTTTCGTAGTAAGCCATCCTGATGATCTACGGAAGAAAAACACCTCAAAAATGGTTGATGGCGTCTTAAATTGTTAATAACTTTTCTGCTGTCACTACGATTTAGTACGCAACTACATATATTTCTCTATCCACTATTCTGAATAGATTTGTGCAATAGAATAGCTGTTAACACGAAATAACCAAAAAACATATACTTTTGGTTCCCTGCCGACTGAACTATTATTGTTTTTGTTGGATTTGAGGTTTTATGTTTGATGTTAATGCTTATTATTCTATACATTCCTAAGCGCTGATGATGTCGAAACACGAGGTAAGCGCCATAAATTCTCAGCCTGGCAGGCTTCTACAGGTGCCAACATGTTCAAACTCGGTTGCGTCATAGTTGAACATGTAAGAGGCCTACACTATATATATTACTGCTAGAAGCATAATAGATCTTAGTAGCCACTTAAGCATCGTGACGAGTGCATGAAAATTGACAAGGGGTGTTCGATTATTACACGACAATGCACCCGTCCAAACTGCCGCAATTTCACAAGCTGCCATTTGCAAATGCGGCTTTGAAGCATTGGATCATCCACTGTACCGTCCGGATATGGCTCCTAGTGACTATTATTTATTTTCCAATTTAAAGAAAGACCTTAGGGGACAACGTTTTAGGGACGAGAACGAGTTGCAAGCAGCTATAATTCAATATTTTGAAGGAAAAACTTCAGATTATTTTTACAAGGGCATTGAATTATTAATTCCATGTTGTAATAAGTGTATTGACATTAGGGGAGATTATATTGAAAAATAAAAATTATTATATTTTACCAAGTTTATTTTTTCTATATCAGGCCGAGAATTTATGGTGCTTACCTCGTATATCTATGAAATATTGGCCATTGGAATAAAAAATAATTGAATAAAATAAAGCTTCTTGTTGACCTATTCCAATTAAAAAACTGTTAATAATGTAATTAAAGGTCATTAAACCTTTACCATGGTACAATAAATAAATTTATGGTACCTTGAATGGAATGACCCCCAAAATAAACCTTCTAATCTGCTCATGTAAAACTTCTGTAACATCTTGCTATCAACTGATACAAGAATGTTTATATTAGTTTTTCAGGAAGCTTTCCATCGCATAATGATTGGCTTCTGATATATTTAATTGCTATAAATTGGTTAGGATTGTTTTATCTTCAATAGAGTAAATCAGTAATAGCCAGATACAGCCACAATTACACTACGATTACCATCAAGCCCTATGAACAAATTCATTCCTTTACTCATGCTATACAACAATGAACTTTTAACCTTCCTTTCTGTCAACACAGTTTCACTTAATTATTTGAATTGAATTTGAATTAATTATTAAACTACGGATACTTAATTTTAAATGCTGTTTTTCTCATTGTTTTATGTAAAATAATTAATGAATAAATAATATATCAATCAATTTGTTGCAGCCTGATCTAGTATCGTCACATCGTAGTTTTGTAACACGTTCTGAAGTGGTTCAGCTGTCATCGTCAGAAGGCCTTTCTGGAAAAGGAAATCTTCTTGTCTTATTCCTTTTTACTGATCAATTGGAAGTATGTAAAAAGCGATCTAAGGCATTCAACACACTTAAGAGTCCGAATACAATTAACGGTTTTCATCAGAAATCTACAACAAAACCATACAAACATGTCAAATTAATGCCACTAAGTAGTATTAAAAGAGTAATTGATATTAAAGAGACAGAAGACTGTCAGAAAGTATTCAGTCTTGTATTTAGGAACAATGATGAAATTAAAGAAAGACTGTTTTCTTTTGCCATGATTGAAGAAGATGCTGATAAAACTACATTTTTAAGAACACTTAGCAAACAAATGGCCACTAATGCTTGTACAGCTGATGCGGTAAGTAATATTGTAAAATAATATGCTTTATTCATTTAGTTAATAGTGTTTTCTTAATCAGTGTTGGGTAGTAACTGAGTAGAAGTAACTAATTACTTTTTAAGTAACTTGTGAGTAACTTAATTACTTTTCAATTTTCAGTAACTAGCGATAACTCGTTACTTTATGTCAGTAACGTACTAAAGTTACTTTATTTTCCTCTAAATAATTACTAAATTTTTAGTTTTATAAGTAAAATTAGATTCATGCTTCACAAGATAGTAATGATCTGCTAAGGTGTAAATAGCCCTTTCAGATGAATGAGGGTTTTTAAAATGACTAACATATAGTTACAGTTAAACTTTCAGTCACACACTCTTTAATGTTTAAATCGAAACTAGGTATTAGAGCTATGTGTATAAACTATAAACACTTATAAATCAATAAATGACAACCAAAACCAGGTAATTTTTATATATGACTCAATGAATGCCATATTTATTTATGAATATATATTTACTGCAACATGTGCAACCGTTACAACTTTTAGTTATTAAAAATCCCAATTTCTAAGAATATTTTTTGATATCTTTGAGGATTTTCTGAAAAATATGATTCAAATAAGATTTTGATGCAGATAAAAGCATTAGGTATTTATTTGGACTGTTAAAGGATAAAAAGAATAAGGCAATGTAATTGTAAATAATATTAATGAATGAAAGAAAGCAATATTGATGACAAGAAGATTCTTTTACAGCTTTTATACTTGGAGGTTTTCAACATGTTTAGGTAGGCTAAAGAGCCTTATTAATGCCGTTTATTAACAAAGGTGAGAACCTAACAATGATTATTTATTGAATACCAACTCATTTGAGTCATTCAATACATTTTTATTGTTTGTTAGAATTTATAAATTGCTATAGGTACAAAGAAACCCATAACACAGGGTGGCCAGCGAACCTGGAAACCTTGAAAACCGGGAATTTGCACAACCGGGAAAAAACCTTGAATTAGTGATCAAAGTCGGGAATTTCTTTTCGCGTTAACTAAAGCTTGACTTAAACTTACGGCGATTAACTACGCGTTCATCGCAGTTACCAACAACACTCGACCATACACTTGTAAGCTCTTAACGCGGCATCACCAGTTATCAGTGATGGGAACTTGGGTGTCGAGTGTCGTGATACTATTCGTCGTCGTGATACTTGAAGTGTCGAACAGTATCGCTCTTATTAGAGTGTAATTCGAAGTTGCTGGATCATTCTTACAAAGAAATTAAAGGCAGATTTGTTGAACTGGCCAACAATCATTGAATGAGATGTACATATCAAAATATTTTGTTGTGAATTTTTTTCTTTTGTATTAGTATAATATTGACGGTGATAATTTTATCTTGGGTTTTCAGCAAAATCAATAATTGAAGTTGAATAAGTTCCTCATGTACCTAATTATTATTTCAGCTTCTTATATTTATACCTTATAATGTATTTTGAAGAAAGACTACTGTCGAAACACGTGTAAATAAATACAATGATCATTAATTTTAATTAATTCAATTTATTTTGCTGAAAACCCAAAATAAAAGTATCATCTTCAATCTTAACAAAAACACATTCTCGACTAAAGACTGACAACGTCGTCAGCGAAATTACATTTTTAAATAGTTTTTATAATAAATCCAATGAATAGATTTGAATTATAAGTTATTTATAGAATTTGTTTCTTTTCTTTTAAATTTCTGTTTCATAATATGTATTTGCTTTTATAAATAATTTAATGTCTTTTAATGTACTTAATGCATAAATATATATCCATAACAGAATTTACTCATATAATTGTTTTTTAATCCATAGTTTGCTTATGATTTATGTAGCTATGAATTTTGACTGCTTCTCGTTTCAATTGGATTACATTTACACTAGCGCATGCATGATGTAAAGGCGAAGTGTCATTAAAGTATCATGAAGAGTCGACACTTCTCACGCCATATTGTTTCGACTCTCAAGTGTCGCGACACTCGGGTAGTATCGAGACCCCATCACTACCAGTTATTGTTAGGTAACGCGCTATTACTAACGTGCGTTAGTGATTACATATCATTGCATAAGACGTGTACACATTCAAACACGCGATTTCAGTGAAGGAGACTATGACTGGTGACGCCGCATTAAGCGCCTGCATTTATATGGTCGAGTATTTTTGGTTATGCGCGATTAACGCTACGTTAATCTCCTCATGTGTACTGGACCGGGATCGTAGACCAGTACACATGAACTGTTAGCTAACGCTCGATTACTAACGCGCGTTAGTGACTACATAGCATTGCTTAAGACCCGTACACATTCAAGTGGACGATTTTGGTGAAGCTCATTACAACGTGAGATTCGAGATTCCCCATACTAATGACTGGTGATGCCGTGTTAAGTGCTTGCATGTGTATGGTCCAGTGTCTTTGGTAACGCCCGGTTACCGCGGCGTGTTAATCGCCTTATATGTACTGCTATCAATGCTATGTAATCACTTAACATGCGTTATTAATCACGTGTTAGCTAACACTTCATGTGTACTGAATCAATTACATATTTTATACTGATACGTATTTTTCTCTTTTTCTACTTATCTATTCTTTATTAATTAAAACGTTTCAAAACAAAGGAATATTAGGCTTTACCTTACTGGCTCAGATTTACTTCAGCGGGGGCTTCTTACAGAACGCAGCTTTAACGCACCCTACTCTTATCGGTGCAGCTTGGCGAGCTGAGTCGTATGACACGTCTCAAGGTGTGGAAATGCCACTTAAAAGTTGCGTCTCTTTCTGCTACCTATGGGACAGACCTTTTTTTATTGAAAATCAATAGTACTTTTATTTTCGAAATTAACGTGTTTTTTGCTAGTTTAAGTTGATGCTCAACGCCTAAACCGCCCTTTTATGGGCGTGTCCCTAATTTATTTTAATAAATATTTTGATTTGCGAAAAATTCCTTGATTGATTGATTTCCGAAACCGGGAAAAATAATATTTTACGACCTGGAAAACCGGGAAAAACCTTGAATTTAAAAGTAGCACTGTTGCTGGCCACCCTGTAACAACACTCACTTTAAATTTATCGTTCGACCTGTCCGTTTAGCTTTGCTTTTCTGTTTAATGCAAATATTATTAATAAAACTGAATTAGAGGAAATGTATAATATTTAAAGTTACAATGCGGTCTTTTTACATTTAATAATTTTTAAATTTAGCACAAAATCTTTTTATGTATGCCGAAAAAATTCGTATTTCGTAAAAGAAGTATCAATTCTTTTTTAACTTAAACCATTGTAACTTATATGAATTGTGAAGTTGCAATGTAACCACTTTTAAAAAATACTTTATAATAAGAATTTGTCAGACATAAATATAACGTAAATATAAATAAAATAAAATCTTATTTATCTTATCTATAACGGTAGTTTTGTATCAAATTACACATCTGAATATACATTGCATTAGTTACTATAAACAAAACTTGCTGAATAAAAACAATTAATTCTAAAGTTCGGACTATCAAAACCTTAAATCTGGATTACAATGAAACCAATGTAAATAAATTGCTGATCCGGATTATCATGATATTCGGATTAACGTAGATTCAGATCAACGAGACTTCGCTGTATTTACTATGTAGTACACCGTTTAACGTGTATATATGCATCACACTTTAAGAGAAGACAGAAAAGGGAAAAAACAAGGGTAGGGGTGTGGTTGCGCACCCGGCCTCCACGACCCACTTCGGACTGATGCCATTAATTTAGAGATGTAATTATTGTCGCTTTAGAGTAAAAATGGAGAGGGGGACTTTATACTTCAAGGCGATGCCACACAATCTAGATCGAACTTCACAAGTTTGTTCAATCATACAATTATATGCGGCATCACCTCTCGTATAATATTTACTATGTAGTTATTTAGAGCAGCAACAATAATGTTAGGTTTGATGATTTCAAATCATCCAATTATTAATTATTATGATAATTTACGATCAACATTGTATAAGCAAAAAAACAGAAGAGGAATAAAATAAAAAATATATATTCATTATTTTCTTTAATAAACTGAAAGCTTTGTTACTTAAAAAAATAATAAGTATAACATAGGCGCCCGGAAGGGGGGCAAAGAGGGGGCACTTGCCCCCCCCTGGAAGTTGGACAATTTGAATTTTATTGAAAATTTTGTATAATATGCCGTTATTTTTTAGGCTTGCCCCCCCCTAGCATATCGTTTATTCTAGGCTTGCCACCCCCTAGCAAGCCGTTTATTCTAGGCTTGCCCCCCCTGGACAAATTTCTGCGGGCGCCTATGAGTATAAACTCCATTTTACATCATAAATACTACAAAAAAGAAGAAAAAACTCAGAAGGCTATACTAAGACACTCTTAGCAAAGATGTATTTTTTGTTCTTTAAGGGTCTGTTATAGAAAGTTGCAAATGCATGCGACATCTCTGACCAGCTGGCAGTTTTCCTTATAATGTTTATATTGCCATTATTTCGATAGGCCTTTGAAGTTGCAGCATGATGTGTACTATGGACTGTGAACATTTTTGTATGTATGCCTGCAGCATGTAAAATATCTTTAATCCATCATCCTAAAGTGTCTTTGGTAATTGGCTTAAAAGGTCTCCTAATGGAGATAAACAAGGAATTATTCAGGCCTCTCAATTCCTCTGTTTGTTATAAATATTTCTTTAAATTTGTTGCTGCACATAAACTAGTGTTTTCAGTATACCTTGATAAAAATAATAAGGGTTGATGTTTATTGGGTCTCGATGATTTAATTAATGCAGGAATTTTTATCTTGGCTTCTTCATCAGTAAAAGCAATATTTTCTAATTTTATTGATACAAGAGTTTGAATTCTATGTGCAGTTGTTAAGACTAGCTTTTTTGAAATAAACTCCAACGAATTATCATTGGTATTGTCAAAATATTCTAAGACAATCCTCGGATTCCAAACTACAGAATATTTTGGGGTAGTTGGTTTCAATTTGAAGACTCCCCGGAAAAATCTTTTTATTATTGGATTTTGTCCCAATTCGGGACCCATAAACAAAGCTAATACTGATCTAGCATTATTCAGAGAATTATAAGAAAAGCCCTCCTCGTATTTCTTTGTTAAGAAACATAGAACCATTTGGGAATTCTGCAAACAAGCATCTTCATCATTTTCTTTACAAAAATTACACCATTCCTTTATTGTTTCCATGTGGATTGTGTTATTGAAGCCAGTATTATGTCCATGGACTCTTCTGGAATGTTCTTTATTAGAGTCTTCCTGACAAAACTTCTACAATCAATGGAACTTTTTCCAGGAATTGATGTTCTCTAGGAGGAGAAGCAAGAGCATTACTATTTGTACCAAAAAACAGTGAAGCATATTTCAATATCTTGATGAACAATGGGTACCAGTATAGGCCAGTTAGGAACTACCACAATACCCTTGGCTTTGTCAACACGACGCCATTTCATACGTTTAGGCAAGTCACAGCGGTCCCCGCTATGATTGCACCGTTTCATCATGGTCATCATTCAAATTCGGCAAATGCGGATGTGAAGTGGAATTTCCCTCGCTGAAACAAGAAACAGAGCGCCCCGCTCTGTAAGAACGATCGCGTCCCGTTTTCGTTCTTATTTTGTCGTTATGAAACGATATTTGCGAGATTTCTTTGATTTCTTCTTAGTTTTTTTCGGTCTTAACATCAGATTTTCTTTATCGGAAGGGGAACAGTCGCTATTCGTCCCGTCCATTATTGAGATTTCTTAAGCACGCTACGAACAATGTGATGCTTTCAACACAAAAACCAGTAGTGGCGTCAGTCCGAAATGGGTCGTGGAGGCCGGGTGCGCAGTCGCACCCCTACCCTTGTTTTTTCCCTTTTCTGTCTTCTCGCATTACCCGGTTACTGGCCTAGTAATACACCGTTTAACGTGTATATATGCTTCACACTTTAAGAGAAGACAGAAAAGGGAAAAAGAAAACAGGGGTAGGGGTGCGACTGCACACCCGGCCTCCACGACCCATTCTGGACTGACGCCATTACTGTTTTTGTGTCGAAAGCATCACATTGTTCGTAGCGTGCTTAAGAAATTTAAATAATGGAAGGGACGAATAGCGACTGTGACCTTTTTACATAAAGAAAATCTGATGTTAAGGTCGAAAAGATCTAAGAAGAAATCAAAGAAATCTAGCAAATATCGTTATGACAAAATAAGAAGGAAAGCGGGACGTGATCGTTCTTACAGAGCGGGGTGCTCTGTTTCTTGTTTTAGTGAGGGAAGTTCCACTTCACATCCGCCGAATTTGAATGATGACCGACGTCATACACGAAAAAGGAAACGGGGCAATCATAGCGGGGACCGCTGTGACTTGCCAACGTATGAAATGGCGTCGAAATCCAATAATAAAAAGATTTTTCCGGGAAGTCTTTAAATTGAAACCAACTACCCCAAAATATTCTGTAGTTTGGAATCCGAGGATTGTCTTAGAATATTTTGAAAATACGAATAATAATTCGTTGGAGTTTATTTCAAAAAAGCTAGCTTTAACAACTGCACATAGGATTCAAACTCTTGTATCAATAAAATTAGAAGAAGCCCAGATAAAAATTCCTGCGTTAATTAAAACATCGAGACCCAATAAATATCAACCCTTATTATTTTTATCAAGGTATACTGAAAACACTAGTTATGTGCAGCAACAAATTTAAAGAAATATTTATAACAAACACAGGAATTGAGAGGCCTGAATAATTCCTTGTTTATCTCCATTAGGAGACCTTTTAAGCCAATTACCAAAGATACTTTAGGACGATGGATTAAAGATATTTTACATGCTGCAGGCATAGATACAAAAATGTTCACAGCCTATAGTACGCGTCATGCAGCAACTTCAAAAGCCTATGGAAATAATGGCAATATAGACATTATAAGGAAAACTGCCGGCTTGTCAGAGAAGTCGTACTCATTTGCAACTTTCTATAACAGACCCTTAATGAACAAAAAAGACATCTTTGCTAAGAGTGTCTTAGTATAGTCTTCTTAGTTCTTTCTTCTTTTTTGTAGTATTTATGATGTAAAATGAAGTTTATACTTATTATTTTTGTTAAATAACAAAGCTTTCAGTTTATTAAAGAAAATAATGAACAAATATTTTTTATTTTATGCCTCTTCTGTTTTTTTGCTTATACAATGTTGATTGTAAATTATCATAATACCCGAGTCAAGTCCCGCCAACTTGACGTTACATTCAGGGGACACCCCCGAACATTTTCCAACAAGAAAATCAATTCTGTAGAAGATTGCATTATGAACCTACTTTGTTTGCTCTGGTTCTTGGACTATACATAGTAAATATTATACGAAAGGCGATGCCACATATAGGGTGAGGAGAAAGTCCCGGAACGGTTAAATATCTCGAGACATGCACGTAAGATTAAAAAAAAACAAAAAATACGTCTTAAATATTTTTCAAAAAGCTATCCAATGATATAGTTTGGTCTGCAGAAATTGGTTTTTATGGCCGGTATTTGACAACAATAGTAGTTATTCCAACAAAGCACTGTTATAGGCTTACTGCTGAAAGCCATAAATAAAACGATACTGAGTTGTACAGTTTATGCTGTCAAATGTTACCAGGTAAAGTATTAAGGAATTTTTTTAAAGTATAACATAAATTTTTAAAAACTCTACTTATTACGACATAAAAGGAAAGTTTTGCAAAAATTTATAATCAGAGTAGATTTTGGCAGCAGCGAGTCAGATGGTGATATAAATAGTGAAGATGACCTATAAAGACAATCCTTTTTGCTTTGTACCATTTAGTATCTGTTTTTATATGCATAATAATAAAATTGTAATATAAATTCTAAAAATATATCAATTGTTTCTATTTTGTGATACTTAAATTAGATTATCTCAAAAAAGAAAACAAAAACGAAAAGACGGCCCTGAATGCAAGTCCATTTCATGAATTACAACAGTTATTGAATGCTCTTTCTAAAGATATTTTTACAATAGGTGTTACTTTCGGTACTTGAGTTTAAGATGTTTTAACAGTAGGTATTACTGCCGCTATTTGAATCTCAGAGTCATAAAAACCAATTTCTAAAAACCAAAGTATACCACACTCGACCCCCCACCCCCAGGGGGTGGTGGTGGTCGAAACTTTGAAATCTTAAATAGGAACTCCCATTTATTTATTGCAGATTTGGATTCTCCGTTAAAAAATAAGTTAGTTTTATCTGATAAATGTTTATCGATTTTCGATAGATGGTGCTTCTCAAAAAATGGCAATATAGCCCCTTTATTTTCATATAGTAGTGACAACGATTGATCTCGTCGTTAGAGCAAAAGTATATTGGTAACATTGGAAGTTACCAGATATGACATTTCGTTTTGCACTAAATCTTAGGTTTAATAATCATCATGCACAAAAATATTCACAATTTAACATGAATTTGATAACGGACAGTCATGTTATGTAAAAACGATTATATTAATGTAATATACAACTATGAAATTGTAATTTTTAATCAAATTTTTGTTAAAATGACGAAACAATGTGGTGATTTTTTCTTTATTAAAGTTTGTGCCTGTTTTGCTCCACGATGTCGCTACTATTTGAAATAGAGGGGCTATAAATGGCACATAGAGGTGGAAAATAAAAAATAACGTGTTCATTTATCTTGGTTCTCAGAGTTTACTTTCATTAAATTTTTTAGGTCTTTTTTGGTTTATTTTTATCACCCGAAACAAGCCAAATAATGAAAAAAAATGTTTTGGACATTATGTATTTTTTTTATTAAAGTGCTATCTGTTGAAAATCAAAAACAAATTTTTAATTGAAAACTAACTTACTTTTTAATGGAGAATCCGAATCTGCAATAAAAAATGGGGGTTCCTATTTAAGATTTCAAAGTTGCCCGCCCTCCTCCCTGGGGGTGGTGGTGGGGGGTCGAGTGTATCATTGGATAGCTTTTTGAAAAATATTTGAGATGTTTTTTGTTTTTTTTAATCTACGTGCATGTCTCGAGATATTTGACCGTTCCGGGACTTTCTCCGCATCCTGTATAATTCGCAAACATATACAAAGCACGGCCAAAATAACATGATCAAATGATAATTATTTGTAACCAAATTTTTTTAGACAAAAAAGTTAAAAACCAAGTATTTAAAGTAGATAAAATTGTAATTTGCCAAAACACTAACTGCATTAGGAATATAGATTTTTTGGTGATTTCGCATTGTTATTCATAGTGAAACACTGGGCAAAAGCATACTTAATGCAATTGAATAGTTAGTATGCGGAATCAAAAATGCTATAATATTAGTAGCACCTTTTTGCACTTATTGTTGATAGTGTTGTAGCAAAAAGCTTAAAGAACATTTCTGTGATTAATTAATACCTATATTTTATTTTCAGGATAAATTTCTAGCTTACCTAGAACCACAGCAGTTGGACATAGACACAAGTGATATAAACAATGGAACCCTTCAGAAGGCATTCAAATTTGCTAACAGGACAAGACTTAAAGTGGGTCGGGCTTTTTCCTTTAACAAAACACCTTCCAAACTTAAACGTGCTGTCTCCTCTATGATGTCGCCATTTGGTAGTTCTACGAATCTCACACCTGCTTCACAGCTTGCACAAATGAGACTTGCTAGTTATAGTAATATTAACGTACGTTTTCTTAACATTGAAATTTGTGAAGAAGTATTTTAATAGAAAAATTAACAGTAGTCGAGATATTAACTGTAAATTGCTTTTGCTTGTGGTTGCAGGAATTGGGTGATGCAAATAACGCAGAATCTCCACCAGTAGCACCAATGTCAGTTCAGCCCACACGTAAGCTTAAAGCATCGTCGCTTGGGACTGCAACTGGAGCTGCTGCTCTTAAGCGACTGTAATTTTATTTAAATAACTTCTATTTCTTCATAATATTTTATTGATGCTCGAAATATCTTTGTACATATATAAGTTTAATATAAGATCTTATGCACTTTTGCTTTTTATTTTCATTGTTGTAAATTTTCTGTATAAAATGTTAGTTTGTATTCATATTTTTTTGAAGTTGTTTAAAACAAGGTCAGTTTTAGCATATGCTTAGATTATTCTTATGATATAAGAATTAGAAACAAAGAAAATGCCCTTTACATTTTTTTTAAATAGCAGTTCATTAAAGTAATGAGGCCATGGTAATTTAATATTTAATTATAAGTAATTAACTTATTCAAGTAAAGTATATTATTTTTATTATTGTAAATAAATTGCACTAGAAAACATGTGTTCTTGAAATATTAGCAGAAATTGAATGAACGAAATAAAAACATTTTTAAATGTATCTATTTTTTTTTTCTTGGAAAACAAAAGCAGTTACCATATTGGGGACAAAATTATCTAAAACCAATAAGCTCCTGTAAATTATACTTTCGAAAATGTACCCTGGATCAAAAGGAGATTTAAGTTATGAACTGTTCTGACATTTTGATTGCATTGAATGAAATTCAGGTTTTAAAATTTTGTTATGGTGATAAAACTTTGATTTTCCAAACATGAACATCCAGTCCATACACTGAAAGTCCCCGAATTCTTCCAGAATAAAAACAGTTGAGGATGGGCAAGTTGCATTCCCAGAACGAACCTAAGAGCATCTTTTTTCACATTGACTGCCATCTTAAGGGTGTCCCTTAAGAGATTGGAAGTTGACATTGAAAAACTTTTTCTATATTTTCTGTGCTCTCTAAATCTGAAATCAAAATTTTGAAATAATTCAAAAAACCAGATAGATTTATAGATTTTAGTAACAAACTTTGAAAAAGTTGAAAAAGCATCCACAAGTAAATTCAATTTTAAAATGTTTATCATTTTTTTGACGTTACAGAATTTATTTTGTACTAGAATAATGCAACTGTTCGAGTTAAATGTATTATCTGTAAAGTACTTTTTGGTAGAATATTACCTGATCTTGTGCAGCATCTTCATTTTATTTCCCAAAATAGATAGTAAACTGATTTTACAAGATGTGATAACTTAGAAAGCAGTGGAGCTTTCGAAACATTTATGGAAGATGAACTGTAATGTCCAGAATCCCCCAAGATTATTACTCTATTCAACACCTTTCCTAGAGTCTGCAGAAATCAATTTTATCCCTCTGCAAGAAAATTAAACAACTTCGTGATAAATTACTAGGGACTATCAGTTTTGTATCAATCTCAACAAGTCTTTATTTCACTAACAAACACTTGCTATTGTAAATCTGCAACCATAAAATGAGTTCGTCCTATTTGTACTTTTAAAAGTTAAAAATAATTCTAAGGTGTCTAAGAAATAAAGTAACTGGAGATCACATGATTACCGTAGAAATGAACAACTATGGTAGGGAAGAGAACTGACATATTTAACAAAGTTAATAGAAGAAATGTAAATGGAAGAACTATGTCAAAGGACTAGGATGTAACTATAGTATATCAACTAAGGTTTCTAATTTTGCTATTTCCAGTACTTGAGACTTTTTTCCGGGAATCCCGGTTAGTACCGGGGTACCTAACACAAAAATCCAAAGATTTGTTTTTAAAATTGCTTTAATTAATTATCTATAAAAACTAATTATTAATAAGGAAATAACTAATTATTTAATGAACAGCACAGCAGTTCATAAATAAATTTTATCATAAAATGCTTTTTTTCGATTTACCTGTAAGGAATATCGATCAGAATTATCCGAGCTTCTCCACCGTCCCTCATTACAACATGTAGTATACAATCTCTTACCTAATCGGTACTTTTTTAAGATGTGCCGAACAATGTGTCATCCTAACTGGCACCTGTAACTTATTCAAGACTATGATTAATTACAATTTCGATGCCTTACATCGCGGTTTGGGTGGGAATAGGGTGAGTAGGTAATGAGGGACAGCGGAGAAGCTCGGATAATTCGGATCGATCTTCCTTACAGGTAAGTCGATTGATCTTGCAATTATCCTTCGCTTTTCTTCCGTCCCTCATTACAACATGTAGATGTTTAAAGGGGGATGTGGGAAGTATGATGTGGGTATTTGGTAAAAGCGTTAAATAAATTTTAGTAGCATTTTATTTTATTTCCCCTTTTTTAATAGTATATTATAAAATAAGTTTATAATGTAAGGGATTATAAACGAATTTTATACGATATTTTATCGGCGACTAGCGTTTTGAGTTTTAACTTAAAAATCAGGGTTATTAAAAATTATTCAAATTCATTTCATTAAATATTAAAATTGTTCAAAAGCAATCCTTGAACGATTGTGTAGTTACTTTGACAACGACATCAAACAGTTTGACAGAAAATGAATTGTGAAGAAAACGCTAATTTATCCGAGGAAATTCTTAACAAAGCTGAATTAAGTCTTATTCCTAAGAAATCTGAATTTGCTTATAAGAAAACTGGACACACTTTTCGAATGGATGAGAAACAATAATGCGGAAATTGTTAATGAACAAGTTTTGTTGGCGTATTTTCTCAACCAGGTACGTTACTTAATGTTTTATTGTTATTAAGATATGTTAATTGTATCTTTCTTTATTAGTCGAAAAATTACAAATCTTCATTATGGTGCATGTATTCGAAGTTGAAGTATATGTTGCGAATTAAAAAAGATGTTGACGTCGGTAAGTTTTCTAAACTTACTGCTTTCTTGAAAAACCGTAGTGGTGGTTATTCACCACAAAAATCACCAGTATTTTCAAAGGAACAGTTAATAGATTTTATTGGCAATGCACCAGACGATAAATACCTACTTAAGAAGGTACGTTTTTATTCATTTAACTATAGTTATTTACTAGCAGACTAATGTAGAAATTTCTGTTTCTACAAGCGAAAGCTATTTTCCTCCCAATTCGGGGCTTTCAATTTCGGGAAACTATGACTGTACAATTACAATTAATATTAATAAATAAGTTATTGTTTTCTGTTTAGTTAATAAATAATGTTTGGAAAAATTTGTGTTCTTTTCTTGATAAAATCACTAATAATTCAGTACCTACTTTAGTGGTTACTATGGTAAGCACTAACACTTCTGTGCCATAAAGTGCACTTTCTGGCACAACATTATGGAACGGATGCTTCAAAGTGAAGGATTATAAACGATTTTGACATTCATAATCATAGCATTCTAATACTAGTCGCCCATAAAATATTATTATACTATCACCTAATATTTCCGAAAAACCATTTTTCATATAGTATGTTACACAACTTAATAATATTTTTAACAATTAGTGTTACTTACTAATTCCTACTAATAAACTACTAATTCCAGTAAAAATTAAATACCAATAACTTTTATATTTATAAATAATTAGTACTCCTAGCTAATAAGATAAATTAAGTATTATAGACTGTACATGTACATTTCTTTTTTATATTTATATGTATGTATATACAGTGTGTACATAAAGTATGGAATAAATTCGATAAAAGGGAAAGTATTGATTGTTGGAAAAATTCCAAAAACACGTCAATTTTGCTTTTAAAGTCCGCAAGTGTGGTGACGTCAACGGCATTTTTTTAAATAGCAACTTTTACTTTTTATTTCATATTCTGGCACTTCATCCATGGTAATGTAATAAGTTTGTTACCTTACATGAAAAAATTTTTGAAAAAAATTATTATGAAGACGGGAAAGTGCTATAGTCACAACACTTAAACGCATCACCCTGCATATCCGATATGTCAAAAAGTGCGGACTTTAAAAACAAAATTGACATGTTTTTGGAATTCTTCCAAAAATCAATATTTTGCGTATCGCTATGCATTTAAGTGTGGTGACTATACCACTTTCCCGACTTCATAATTATTGTTTTCAAGAATTTCCTTTTGTAAGGTAACAAACTTATTACATTACCATGTTGGTAATTGGATGAAGTGCCAGAATATGGAATAAAAAATAAAAGTTGCTATTTAAAAAAAATGCTGATGACGTCACCACACTTAAACGCATCACCCTGTATATTCGAATATTATGTCAAAAAATGCGGACTTTGAAAACAAAATTGACGTGTTTTTGGAATTTTTCCAACAATCAATACTTTCCCTTTTATCCAATTTATTCCATACTTTATCTACACACTGTATACAAATATGACGTGTATATGGCCTATTTATTTCTAAGGATGCTGAGAGCAAATGCATTCGGATTTGAACACAACTGTTTATAAAGTTTTGCAAATACTTTTGATTTGTCTGTCCATCCTGCAGTTTTTTGTATTATGTCCAAACTTAAACCTGATCGTTTCGCATGCGATGTAGCTGCATGTCGGGTACTCTGTGCGTTGAAGATTTCTGTATCTATTCCGCTAGCTTTCAATACCGATTTTATCCAGTGTCTGATGGTTTGACTACTAGCTGGATGGTGTGGCTTTTTCTGAGTGAGAAGTAATTGTTTCTCATTGTTAGGACGTTTGTCTTTTGTGATTTCTAAATAAAGATTTAATACTGATGCAATGCATACTTCAGGACGGTTTTTAAAATAAGACAACATTAAATTAGGCTGATTGCTGGTTAGTCCGGAGGTTTTTATCTGTTCTGGTATCTGTATTTCTATTCTATCTTCGTGTTTTATGATGCAGTCAATTGTTTGTGACCTATGAGCAGTTGCTAAAGCGATAAGAGTTACTAATTTCAATGTTAATTGATTCCGGTTTAAATGTTCACGAGGATACAGTTTTGCTAAGTGTTCTATTACTAGGTGAGGATCCCAGGTAATAGAATATTTAGATTTTGAGGGCTTGATATTAAAAGCTCCTTTTAAAACCGTTTTATAATTTTTCCACCATTAGGATTAAGTTCTTAAATGAGTGCTAGTGCTGCCTTATGAGAATTTACGGTTGAATAAGATGCCCCTTCCTGAAGCTGTAAATTTAAAAATTGTAAGAACTCTTTAAGTTCATAATTGTACATATCTCTTTCATTTTCTTTACAGTATTTCCACCATTTAATATTCGTACGTGCTGTTGTACTGTTTTAGAGTGTTGTCTGACAATGAGGACAAGTGCATTCACCGAGCTGTCTTATAATTGTTTGTGGAGGAACGCTGTCCTGACAATTTCCCTGCTACCAGGGAAAGGCACTTCCACAGTGGGTGTGTCTGTCTGAAAGGAGACGTAAGTAAGTTACAATCAGGAGAGAAAATTAATGGCTTCTCAGTCAGAAGTTGTATTATAATGTGAACCTACCTTTAAGTAATGGTGAACAGGACACAGCAAGGATATATAATAAGGAGGTCATGAATATAGCGATTCAGTTGTTAATATTAAGTTATTTAAAAAAAGATATTTTCATATTTAAAATATTAATTAGTATTTATTACTGTTTACAATTAATTTAATAAAAACTTGGTGTTTAGGAATTTTGTCTTTCACTTTAGAATGTAGGTCACTAATATTCAGAATGTTCTTTTTCACTAATTTAATGTTAGTTGCTTTTATAATTTTTATGATTTTATTGGTCAAGTTCGGAATGTAAGGTATTGGTTTAAAGTGTGACGTGTCTGTGTCTTGTTTTCTCGTGGAATTTGGAATATTTTGTTTAAATAATAAGTCATTTATAAGTCTTTCTGGGTAATTGTTCTCCATTAGAATTTGTTTAAATTTTTCTAAAGCACTGCGTTTGTAATCAACATCAATTACTTTTTCTATTCTATATTTCATGGCTTGGATCATGTTTATTTTTTTGATTTTTTGAATGAAACGAAAATTTTTTGTTATACTGTGTTGTTATTTAAGAATGTGATGTTCTCTGGGAAGTAGTGATTGTATTGACACTTTAAAATTGACATTTTATTGACAATCATAGAACAAAAAGTTTCTTACAGATGTCAAATCCTGTTTGACCTTTCGAGTTCATTTAACACATATGTGTACTTTAATTAGTTATACCCTGACGAAGATTATACTAAAAAGGTATATACTAAAAAACTAACAAGTTTTTAATTGGCTGACAGTACCCAAAAATATTAATAATTAAACAATACAGTCATAAACTAATTTTATAGTTTCTAATATAGTTACAGTTAATAAGAAACGTAAAAGATTAAATGAAGAGATAAATGTAGTTGCAATTAGTAAAAAAACTAAAACTTTTAAAGGCAATAAGGGAAACATGCCATCGAATTAGCAAACACAATCATCAAATAATACTGGATATGTTGAAGAAAAGCCTAAAATAATTGAAGAGTGTGGAAGGATTTAAAGAGAGAGCCTCGATATACTTTAAAAGATAAGACTACAGCACATTCTCATGCAGATACTAAAAGGAACAGAGACCACTATTACCACAATACCGATGTGGCCGCTGGAAATTTTGAAAATGACAGTACAAATACGATTTCCAGGATAATTTTCAATTACCTACTTAATATATTCTTAATTTTTAGCTGGTTGGAAAGGTTACAAAAGCTTAAAAAATAGTTGTAGCATCCACTTGCATCATACTCAATTCTGTACAGACATTTACAGAAGTTAGATTTCCGTCCACGGCTTTTATATGGCTTTTTGCCATATTTAGATAACAAAAAAGAGAAACTCAAATACTGTTTGAGGGGGATACCATTAATAAATTAGTTGTATCATAGTTAAAATATTCGGTTTAGTTGTTATTGTTGTTTTGTTCATATAACTAATAAATCTTCGCCATTTTAGACCATCATTTTTTAATGTGTTAATGTTTTCGTGGTTTTATTCAGTAGTAGTAGTTAATATTACTCAATAACAGAAGATAATTCGAATGCCCAAAAATATTATTGTTAATAAGTAAAACCATATAAAACAAGGGTTCACAAAAATCAAGATAATTTGAGATCCAGAATAGGGATCACTTTTTAATTGATATATGTTGAATAAAATTGTTCCTTCTATATCTGTTCAAACTTTGAGAGCGCTACGACTTTGTGCACCTGAGATACCGCGTGGCCAAATAATCGCAGTAATAGGGTACCCTTCTTTGGGTCATTCACCCAATAACGATTTACATGTTTACAATCAACATTTTTAGGGCCAAACTGCTCTAAGCTTCCAAAATTGGTTGCTACCAGCCTAACCTCCACAAAAACGCCACTACCTAACCAAAACGTTATGCAAAAGCAAATTCCAATTTTTCCCAACCTAACCTAACCTAACTAAATTGTGTAATTGTAAATGGCAATCATAAAAACTTAATATAATATAAGCCGGTTTGGTGTGCCCCTGAATGGTCTCGGTGCTTGTACGGGGCTTGCTTACGAAGTGGCGCTTGTATGCTTTTCGGTTATCTCGGTACTCTCGGGCGCCAGTTATTTTTACGTGGTATGCTCCACGGAACCGGGTAACTGCTAGTGGAGAAAGGATAATCCAGGGAACTGCTGGGGTTGCTGAGGTCGGCCCAGTCTGGATCACTTTACCTATTCCTAAAGCTTTCATAAAACAAGGTGTTAAGACAAATAAATAAACCACAATTGTTAAACCAAAACAATATTTATTTTCTACTAGAACTCTACCTTCCAATAAGCTCCCTTTTCTAAATCTAAAAGCAAGCATACGGTTATCTACGGTTATCTACAATAGCCACAGCAAGCGGGGTGCAATCCGGCGTGCAATAATAAGCGAGCATGTGAATACGGGGTCGTGGAGCGAGGATGTCGGGTAGCGGGGCGGACTGGAATAGGCGGAGTGGGAGGAGATCCCAAGGCTACGCACAGCGAGATCTCGGAACGGGTGAGGAAAAAAAGAGGGAGAGACCCCCAGGCTACGCACAGCGAGGTCTCGGAAGACAGGGAGGAGAAAGGGAAAAGACCCCCAGGCTACGCACAGCGAGGTCTTGGAAAGCGGGGAGGAGAAAGGGAAAAGACCCCCAGGCTACGCACAGCGAGGTCTTGGAGAAGGTAAGGATTAGAGGATGAGACCCCCAGGCTACGCACAGCGAGGTCTCGGAAAACAGTAAGGAATAGAGGATGAGACCCCCAGGCTACGCACAGCGAGGTCTCGGAAGGTACGGTCAAGCGGGCGGAAGCAGGTATCAGAAGACGGCAAAAGGACTTACTCCTGTATTCCCCGGGTCGGTCTGGATAGCTGGTCTGGCTAGGCTGGTCGGCTCGGTTGGCTGGTCTGGCTGGGCTGGTCGGTTCGGCTGGCTGGTCCTGATGGGAGTCCCGGAAGTGGACTGAATAATACATCGCTCGGTGCCTGTTTATATAGGCGCTCCCGGAGCGTGGGAGAAATGGTAGGAGTAAATAAGAGCGGCGCACGCCAAATATCGGTTAGGGAAGGGACGCGTGCACTCGCTCGAGTCGGTCTCTTATCCGGACGGCATAAGATTGCACGCGAAGATTAACTATTCACTCGTATACCCAACATAATTAATTAAAATATAGTAACTTCGTTACAATAATTAGGATTCGTTTCCATAGAGATTAAGCATTTTTTAAAATTTTTGATCTCCTTTGGGACCTTTCGGCGTTTGCCCCAAAAATGATTTGTGGGAACCAGTTTGGTGGGGAATTCTTTAGTTATTTCTAAAATTTAATTTAAGTTGTTGTCCTTTAGAAAATTAGTCTAGAAAATTTATTTAGGCAGAAAATTTGTCTTGTCAACATATCTAGACTCCTTCGTGTTATAAATTGTTCGCGTATCAATACTCTGTGTGATTAAAAAAGAAAGGAAAAATATTACATCACAAACAATAATTCAACTGTTAAGAAATTTCTGTTAAAGCACTTTTTAAATAAATTTTGTAGCTTTACGTAACTTATTCTCTGACTTTATTATTTTTATGTTTACTACTATAACAACAACAAATATTAATTCAATGACCAGAGACATTCATTCATAACAAAATTTACAATCTTATGAATGGAAGATTATGGTTAGGGTATATGCCACCCACATATTCTTTTTATTTATTTATTTGGACTACACCTATGTACATGTATTGTCTCTACATACATATATAAAAAGTACAATAAGAATTTTGACGACTTACAAAGGCAATTTAATAGTTTTACAAGTGTATTATTAAAGAAATGAAAGCTGTTCAAACAAAGAATTGCATAGGAATAATAATTAGGTAATACGGTATTGCTGTAACTCGCAGCAGTATACAATTTATTTAAAATAAATCGTTTTGAAAAAATGAATATTTTTTAACTGTATAGGCAGCAAATTGATGATCACCCCACATACTGTTGTATCTCAAGAAAAAAAAAACAAATTTGAGACTTTATTGGCTATGGCCACAACTGGATCTGCCTTAATCATTAGGCATCCAAGGAATAGTGCCTAGGACATACGAAAACATGATTAACTAAAGAATTAGGAATAGGAAGACAAATACAATTTCAAAATTAAGATATTTTATATTTTCATCTATAAAAAGTATAAATAAAATTTTTTTAAAATATAACTACAAATAAAACAGCAATTTTTGAAAACATTGAAAACATACATTTTCTGAAATAAAGAAAAAGGAATCACATTTCTTACATAAAAATCACATTCAACATAGTATCACATTGGTCACATTAAGGTATATTTACTTTATGGCATTGTTTAGATGCAAATTCTCCTATAATTCGTCAATGGATAGTTGATAAGTATTTCACTTTCTCTAGCAAGTTATAGATGATGATGGTAATTATTGTCTGAGATAAACCAGATCGCAAATGATTTTTTAAATGATTGTTATTGAATATTTAAATTCAGTATTAAACTAAAAATGTCTGACTTTCACGTTTTGAGGACCATAGAGGTTGATAGCACCGTATTTGGAATCATGATCAGAAATCTCATCGTTTCTGAGATACTCCATTTAAAATCCCCAGTTTAACTCCACAAACCTACACTTACGTGTAAGTGTAATTAATTCATAGATGTACGAGCATTTATTGTATTCTGTTTGAGTGGTCAAAAGACCAAACATGCCCTGGAGGTAATTACTACTCTATATGATCTGACTATTATATATCTTCTATAGTTCTATGATATAAAGGTTACAAAGAGTATGTGCCATTTAAAATAACACACCCTGTAGAATAAGTGAAGATTCAAAAGAGTTTAATATACAGTGTATTATTTTCTACTTGATGATTGATTTTAAATAGGCAGATTCAATTTTAAGCCGTGTTCCATACACTATTGGTTTGGAACACAATTGACTTATGACTTTGAGATCAATATACAGGGTTTGGTAACCATATCCTAATAAAGTGAAGTATGTTTGTATCAGACGTGTTATGAAATAGGAAATAGCAACCTATTGCAGAGAGTGGGATAGGTATATTGAAATCTTAAGGCACCTGGGATGCACAATAGATGACGTCATAATATATTAAACATTGTGGAAATACTACTACACTATTTGTCTTTCTTTCTAATGTCTCGAATTCAAGTACCATCAAAATTCAATACACCTATAGTTAATACTATTTGGCTCTTACAATGGAACATTTATAAAATGTGAATAAAACTTTTTTTGGAATAGGAGTCAAACCAATACTGTATGGAACAGCGACTAGGAGGCAATCTACCAGTTTAAAAATGAAGGACTAAGAAGAATATAATAAAAACACTGCTATTTTAAGCCACAACATACTTTTAAATAAATTTTTTAAAATACCCTGTCTATTTTTGCATATTTGGATTTGAAGTCAAAAGTAGTATAGCCACGTTGACAAATTAAAACAATAATTTTATCTTAGAAAGTTGAATAAGGTCTTTCTGAATATCATCTCATATCACATGAGTACCACAGGACAGCGTGTTCGGTCCGACCTTGTATCTAATTTATACAGCCGACATTCCTTGTAACGCAAACATACTTATAGCCACTTTTTATCGATGATACGGCATTGCTTCCCTCTTACCAAAATCCAAGCGAAGCGTCAGTTCAGTTGCAAAACTCTCTGATTCTTCTTGAAATCTAGTTATATAAGAGGTGAATAAAAGTGAACGAAGAAAATATTGCGCATATCACATTTACAACAAGACATACAACACGTCCGAATGTTACTTTAAATCAACGAAAAATGCTATTAAAAACCTTGGGATGCACCTAGACAAGCGGCTCCCCTGGAGATATCATATCGATAAAAAAATAAAAGGAATTTGACATCAAAGTCGACCCAATGTACTGGGCTGGGTGCTTCGGTATAAATCATTAAATCTAACCTTTTACTCAACAGTAAACTACAGGGTGCTAAATCCATTCATGTTGTATTTCATATAACACTTTTGCTTTGAGAAGGGTTTGAAATGTTAAGAAATACTCCAAAGTCATCTAAAAAATGTTATTTCACCAATACCCCAAACTACGGCTAATTTATGAAAGCTGGAAGATCTATAGAACAGTTTTTTTACTCATAACTTGATTTTCCTAAATGGGAAATGCCATTAAATTGGAAATTATATTACGAATTCAACGATGTAAATTAAGGCGTACTTTGCTTCAATCGTTATCGATAGCCATTAAATAAAATCAAGAGAAGACCCATTCATCAAATTGTATTTTAAAAGGTTTATATGTAAATGTAAATTTAGTAACGTGACTATACTCATTTTGATCCGTAAAATCCAAATATACAAAAATATACAGGGTATTCCATTTAAAAATCGAAATTTTGGTTCATCTCCAGTAAAACTGTAAGTCGGCCATCTTGGATCTGTATGTCAGAAAAGTTTCATTTACGTCTAATATCCCCGTATTAAATTTCATCAAAATCAATATAGGTTTCAACCATACACGATAAAGAACCTTTTTCCGCAGGGCATCTGTTTGAGTGTTTTTTAGAATAATTCTACTAAAGTACATTTTAGAAAATTATTGTACCTAACTTTTCGAATTAGAATTCTTCTAGAACTTCTATGATATAAAATTTACAGGGAGATACACAATTTAAAACATACTGTATATAATACTACTCCAAAACTAGCTCCTTTCTATTTTTATTTTATTTATTATTAATACAGTTGTAACAGCTACAGAATCGAAGAAATCTAGAGAGGGGAGCAACCTATACTTTTATTGCTAAACATTAGAAATTAAATTCTTTCATCTTCAAATTCCAAATTCATGACTTTAACCGGATGACGCAGCCAAAAGAGCCAATGTTGAAGATATCTTTCTAGCTATTCCACATGTATGGTGTTACGTGAAATAACCGCTAAAACACAGGAAACCTACATCAACTGCACGTGCACAGAAACAAGCTTGTGACATTCTTATTGCTAAATACTGTTTAAATCACACAGATTTATTAGTTTTTACCCTTCAACATATTCTGTGGAATCCAGCACTCTCAGAGGACAAAACCATTTCGTATTCTGTAAGAACCTTCTAAGTTACTGTCTAAGAACCACTAATACTAATATAATATGCACTTACTTGCTAATTGGTAAACTCAGGACCGTGAATGGACAAATTTAGCGTTGAAGATAATTGGAAGAGAAAACAATCAATATTTTTGTTTTTAATTTATTTTATGCAGATATTTTATGCGGATAACACCTAACGAAAAAAAACAGTACGCAGAAATTGTCAGAAGGACCTGACTGTCATGGGTACTGTGGAGGACTGAAGTACATACTACAAACAAGAAACTGCCACAATATTTAAAAGCAAAAGTCTTCAATCACTGTATTTTGTTAGTAATGATCTACGGTTAACAAACGAGGACCCTTACAAAACAAAACATGGACAAGATAGTTCAAATCCAGATGGTTATAGGGAGAAATACGGAGGACGTAAAATTAAAAGACACCAAACCAAATAACTGGGTAAGTGTCAAAACGAAAGTAATAGACGTAGCAGAACAAATAGCACATTTGAAGTGAAGCTACGCCGGAATTGCTGGTAGATAGAAAGACGGACGCTGGAATACTGCCCTACTGCAATGGAGATCTTGGTTGGGAGAGAGAACGCGTGCAAGATCACAAATGCGCTGGGAAGACGACCCAAAATACGGAGGGACTATGCTGGATGAGAAATGCCCAAGACAAAAATCACTGTCGTCAAATGGGAGATGCTTATGTTCCGAGATGGAAGACACAGGGCTAACGAAAAAGAAGAATGCAGATGTATTTTACCAGAATAAAAAGTAAAATAAGGTAATAAATAAGTCAAAACCGAAAGACCCAACTGCACTGAATAATAGATTTTCGAGCTAAATAACTAGTCGTACCCAGACAAAATAAGAAAATCCCCAACGGAAAGTTTTAGAAATTCCTGCAGGTATCGAGGTATGGGACATTGATCTCAGAAACGTTCTCTATTAGTTTGAAGTAGGAACGTGTTTTAGGAAAAAAATGATAATCTTGTGAGATGTGAAGAATTGGTAATTCGAGATTTGAAAAATTCGAAAATTTGGAAAATGCACCGATTCCGGTGCTGTAGAACTCCCCATTTTTGGGAGTCTTGACAATCAATTCAACCATATCGTTGAAGCAGATTAGTGATTCCTTAACCACTGAGCTATGGGAGACCGTGTCGCCAGATAGTTCCCTGGTGTAGCCAAATCAGTGGCTTAGCATCTCTGGACTCGGACCCTTAAGTGGGTAGGGTATCCAAACGTGGAAAGTCGATTTCGCTAAGCGAGTCAGGCTATCCTGGAGGATTGATGGACTCGACCGGGCAGTTGATTAGTCTACATGCTGGACTTTGAGTGAAGAGACTAGAGGAGATAGCCCCGATGGTAAGCACGTTAACAGCTCCGGTACTATGGTACTGGGGAGGTAATATATGATGGATAGCAACCCTGCTCACACCAAAAGAGAGAAGTAAGAACTAACAGCACTCATATAAGAAAAAAGAAAGTGATGCGTTAATTGTGCTCTACCTCAATTGCTCTCCCAAATGGGACAGTGCAGTAGTTGAACTGAAAGGCAGGTATGTCAGATATTAACATACACATACATCAACATCAATCAACATACATTGATCCTCTACATACATTTCTGGACAGACAATGTTAAATTGATTGTCGGGACATTCTCAAATTTTGAAAATCCTGCATCGTATACTTTACAGCATTAAGAGCAAAACAAAGCATTATTTTCAATCCAATTGATTCACAAAAAAAAGTTTATCGCTGGCTACTCAACATCAAACATAAAACAACATAAAATATATGTGAATTTTGAAAATTACGAAATAATTTCGGGCAAGATTTAGATTTTGATTAATTTTCTTTCCATGAAAAACATTCTCGAGGTATAAATACATTAATATACAAAAAGGAATAGATCATACTTTGCAAGTAGAAGTACTATTAATTTTAAGTCAATTATTTATCCCATTACTATTCTTTCGAATACCTAAGATAAGCATTTGATACATTATGACGCCAAAAACGTGTCAAAATAGAAACAAAATCACAGATTGTTAATACTGGATGAGTTTGTACTCCAGAATATAAAGAATGTCTAGTGTCATGTCTTTATAGATATGCATTCTATGCGGAATGTTGATTCTCTATTTCTAGGTTTCTCTAATAATTAAGTCTAGTGTTGTCTAGTCCAGGGGCGCGCTGGACAGTTCTCAAAATTGGGACTACCAAAGTAGGAGTGACCACTCAAGCAGCATCTAAGTAGCAGTAACTGAGATCGGAACGTTGATTGAGTAGTTGTTACGTAACTACAACTAAATTTATGACTTTATAGGTTTAATTACTTCAGTTCAGAATATTTTGGTAATTATGTAAATATGTATTAATTGTTTCTACTATTTACTGGAACTATGTAGTTCTGAGTATTTATTTAAGTAGTACTTCTGAGTAACTTTTAAAGTATGCGGAGAGGTATTGCCACTTAGTATAATTCTTTTATAGTCTTAGTAACTTCAAAGTGGTATTATAATTGTAACAGTCACTTGCCCGAAGCTACTTTAAAGTTTTTAAAACTTTAAAGTAGTACTTTGAAGTATGGTGTGTAACTCGTGTAAAAATGCCAATTTCACACTCGTGTGATTGCGGCATTCCACTTCGTCTCATGCCGCAACATCTTCACACTTGTGAAATTGGACTTTTCTGCACTTGTAACACAATATACTATTATAGCATAAAATTCACCAAAGATCGCTGCATAGTCCGAAAATAACAGTTTGGTGTGCCATTTCGTCATCGCTAACGCCAAGATTCCCCATAGGTTTGTTCCGAATTCATTTCTACCCCATAGAAATAAATTTAATAATCCCTTATTAAATAAGATTATAAAATAAGGTTAAAAAATAAGAAATAAGGTGTATGCAAATAAACCTAGAAATTTCAAGGAACCGGAAAGAATCATCACTAACGAAATTAGGGCTATTTCGTTGACGTAGAGGAAGAACTACGTCAACTTCTTCAATGTGTAATGTATAATTTCGTCATGCGTTTAGAAGAGTGCATTGCTGATGACGGTGGCCATTTACGGCACGCTATTTCCAAGTCATAAATTCCCATCTTACATTCTTCTTAGTATTCTTAAGTATGTATTTACTTGTTCTGTAATTTATGTCAATAGATTATTATAAGATGTTTAAAATGATCAATACATTTTGTCGGACCCTGTATATTTAATTAAATTACTAGTAATTGCTACTACCAAGCTACTACCGACAAGTTTTTATATTATGTAATTTTATTTTAAAAAAATACATAAAGTTTGAGTGCCCCAGACACAACGATCCAAGTTAAACGAGGTAAGGTAATTAGAAGGAGATCAGTGCTTGGAAATACAAAAGCAGGATTCATTTATGTTTTACAGGTACCTATTGCCATCGAAAGAGTGTTAGTCTGAAATAAGGCACGTCGCTTTCCATAAAGTACCATGCTGAACTTCATGTATGAAACAAGATATAGTTGTTTACTTCTATTCAAAGCCAACTAAAGCTTACGAGCCTACGGCTAGAATTTGTGACTTCACGAAAGTCGCCGCTAGACTTAATAGAGAACCCATGGATTTAAAGATAGTCTACGATTCTTACGCCATGAATATTCTAGTGTTCGAGGTTTTTGTAAAAGTACTAACTAATGGTAATATATAAAACAATAATGCCAAATTTGTACAAAATAAAGATTTTATTTGCCAGTTCGCAAGGTATTGATAAAAACATAAATATTATATCGTCTGCAAATTATTGTAGTATAAAACAAATGAAATAAATAAGAAAGAAATTCCTATTAGTTGCTAAATTTCTCCAACTTTCTTTTCTTGCATTTTTTAAAACTACGTCTGTCTTTTTCTATTTTGCTGTAATAATTTAATAAAATATTGGACATACCAGTAACAATTTTATATACAGGGTGTAACTGATAGAACTAGAAGTCTCGTAATGGGGAGTAGTTGTTTTGATTTAGAACAGAATTTATTAACATGTCGCATTTTAAATTTTAAATATGCCCATTGCACTCACATTACATTAAAATACGAAACAACAAAAAAAATTGTTTTTTAAATTACAGGTTACCTTATGAGGTTTCTAGTTATATTCGTTACACTCTGTATAGTTCGCTATTAATCGACATAAAAAACCCAAAACCTCGGAAAAAGTGCTAAGAAGCTGATTTTTGGTAGAGAGAGACGTTTATTTTATTATTCTAAACATATTCTGAAAAGTCCTGATGATTTCGTCCGGTGCTACCTCTGTTAGACTCTGAAAGGTGTGGATTAATGCATTTTGGCGGATATCTCCGTACATATTGATCCTACGACAACGAGACAAAATATGCAAAAGACCAAGAAAATTATTCTTTATCGAAAAGGTCTGATTAAGATTTTTGTACTAGCGATATTTATCGAGAAATCGGTCACTAAGTAACTGTAAAAAAGCGTATTTTCCGGTATTATGGGTATTCTATTCCACACCACTTGAGTATCCTTTGTGGGCCTAATCCACTATTCTAGAACTCGAGAAAAATGTTTGTTATAATTTTATATTTAAAAGAATTGACAATTTTTATTTAATTTGTTTTTCTTATTCATTTAAAATTATGTTTCGTCGTCGTTTATAGCGCGGCTGTATATAATTATACAGGGTGTAACTAGAAACCTCGTAATGGTGGGTAGCTGTAATGATTTAGTACATATTTTCTATAATCAACATGTGGCCGCTTCCTGCTAGTTTTCGAGAAAATTGTACTCAAATTACATTAAAAATACTAAACAAACAAGAGAAGAGTTATCTTAAGTTTTTAGAATTAAAAAATTTACGTACTTAAAATTTAAAATGCTACGGAACCAATAATCCATTCCTTTTCAACGTAGCAGGCATAGCACCGGACGAAATAATCAGAACTTATCAGAATATGTTTATAATCATAACATAAAGGTCTATACCAAAAATCAACATCTTCGCACTTATTCCGAGATGAAAAATGCTTTCTTACTAGACTAATAAGCTAAATAAGTTGTTACCATAATTATTATAGCAATGTTCAAATAGAAGCTCACTATTGTTTCAAAATTTTTAAATATTTAGCGACAACCAAAGTTATTAAAATATTTTTTTGGCAAGTCGGCTTTAGAAAATATTGCTCGTATCTGCTGTGTATCGTATCTTCTAGACGTATTTAATATAATATTTTCTATGGATGAAGATAATTGATTTTGGAATAAACTGATTATTATTTTAAAGCGCAATTGAAATTTAATTAAAAGAATATGAATTTGAAAAGATCTTCGACAAATAATGAACTCATTGGTTTATAAAATAAGTAATAAATGCACCTATAAATGACAAAAATTAACCCCTTTTCCAATAAAAGCATTAAAAAAGCTGTGGTTAACTATCGGCGCCCAGTGTGACGTCACAGCCGCACTCCACACGCTAGATGTAGGCTCGTATGCTTTAGTTGGTTCATTTATTTTTATGTATACAAATATTTGCCAACTTATTTAATCTTTGTTGGTCTACAGTATTGGCAACCGATATTCATTAATAGAGTATAAGGTACGAATGTAAGAAATACCAAAGATTTACAAGTTTTAGTAATATGTAACTCAGGGACGGCGTAAGCTTTTGCGGGGCCGGGTTCAAAAATGTCCTTGGCCTAAAAAACTTCTAAATAAATAATAATTAATTATAAACACATTCTTACATTGTAATTTTGCTGCTAAATAATGTTTTATATACACAGCCCACTATTTCGTGATTTTTAATTGAGCCAAATACCGTTTACATGAGGCCGTGCAACTATTTCCATACTTTTCAAATTTAGCGCCACATGTTGTGATATAAAATGGCTGTCTTGGCCAGACTCTAATTGAAGGGTCTCTGTGTCAGTGTATAGCCTCTCTATTTCAAATAGTAGCGACATAGTGGATCAAATTCCATAAAAAGTTGTTCGGAAATTACAATTACGGAAGTATATAAAATGTTAATATGGTCGTTTTTACAGAACATGAATGTCCATTATGAAATTAATGTTAAATTGTGAAAATCTTTGTGTATGATTATTATTAAACTTAAGATTTATTGTAAGATGGAATGTCAAATCTAGTAATATTCAATGTCGCCAACATCGTTCTGGTGCTTTAGCTCCAGCGGCGAGATCAATCGTTGCCGATACTACTTGAAAATAAAGGGGTTATATGTCAGTGGAATTATTAGCGATTAATAATCTTTCTTTTGTGATTCCTAATATCTAAATGGAAAAATGGCATTTTCTAAATTAAATTTTAGTTATAATTAAAGAATTTCCTTAACATTTTTTGGTCAAACTGGTGTCATTTTAACGGAAATCTTAAGCCGATTCTAAATATGTAAATCTGGGAACCAAAAGTGAAAAATGCTTAATCTCAATGGCAATGATTAATAATTATGTTAAGTTTCTATGATTGCGAAATTGTGTAATTTACTATTACGCAATTTAGTTAGGTTAGGTTAGGTTTAGATTAGGTTAGGTTTAAGTTAAGGTTTAGGTTGAAAAAAATTCGAATTTGCTTTTGCATAGCATTTTGGTAAGGTAGTGGCGTTTTTGTGGAGGTTAGGTTGGTAGCAACCAATTTTGGAGGCTTAGGGACGTTGTCCGAAAAATGATTTACATATTCGGAATCAGCATAACATTGCCGTTAAAATTACACCAATTTGTTAAAAAAATATTTGGTTGGGAAATTCTTTGCCGGTTCCAAATTTTATTGTTATCAAGTCAAATTATTGTTAGAAATTCTAGAAGGGCCAGTGCAAAATGTCATTTTGAAAGTGGTGAGCTGAAAAAATTATTTCCCTGTCCTTTTTCGTTGCAATGTTTTTAATTACGTCATCAAAATGTACGTAGATTGAATGGTGAGAGTTTGCTTTGCCAGTCGTTAAGTGACATGGAACCGTCGCCGTCGGTGTGATTACAACAGCAGAGATATACGCGCGTATATGTAAATTGTAACGTGGTGCCTTTTAAAGCGCGGGGCTGGGTTCGGGAGAACGCGCTGAACTCACCCCCGCGGGCCGGCCCTGAATTGTAATTGTACAAAACATTGAGATATATTTACTAAAATCCTTGTTAAATTTTAATATAACAATTTATATCAATGATTATCCCTTGTATACATGCAAGATAGGCCGGCGCTGTCGGTTTTTGGAAAGGAAATATTGAAAAAAACTACGTTAAAGAGTCATGATTTTAGTCAAAGGAAAAGGAAGAGTCCTAAAGCAATGGTATCAAACACGGTCTATAGTTGGCAAAACCAGGCTCAATAATATCACTCGAATACAAGAAAAATGAAACAAGGCTTGTCTTTAGAGAATTAATAGATGGTCTAGCAATTTCTATTGTTTCTAAATAGGGTCAAAAAGTTCAAAATGCCAATCGCACTGGAAGTCGAACAAGAAGCAATGAGCAAAACGGAACACTGTCCATGGATCATTAGAAAGAATCTTTTGATCACCCGAAGAACGTGGTTCTATGACCAGATGACGGAGGTCCTTACGGAAGAAGGCTCACATATAGGCGTATGAACAATATTATAAGTAGTTCTAAAACAATTTGAATTATGAATATAACTGTAATATAAATAGAATAAAAAAACAAACAAAAGTTGGATGTAATTAGTTCAGTAGACTCAATAAAATTAATTGAAACTTCAAGAGAATTATAAAACTGTTACAACTTGGCCGCCAAATCCTAAAGAATATTAATCATCTAAATAATCGATTAATTATTCGTTGGAATTAATATTTATAAATATTATTATTGTTCATTAGTAATCGATTAATCCATTATCATCAATGTAAGATTCCGTCGCAAATTCTTTGTAATGTGACCCTTGGTCAGATTAGGTTCTTCCTTGGTCAGGTTAGGTTGTCCCTTGCCATAGGCATCCTCGGAAATGAAATCCTAGGGACACTTAATACTTGATGGGATTAATTCAACTTACAAACACAGCAGATGAAAATTTTCGGTTTATTTTTCACCATATCAGTAAACAAACAATCTACGCATATCATGTTCTGTAAAAATCTTACTAATTAAAACATTTATTGTCCATTTAACATAAAAATAAAATACACAAACTAAAACGTTATTAAACATTGATGTATCTCATAAAAAAATAAGTACTTATAGTATAACGTTTATTAAGGTGGCTTACGACAGATCTCGTCGCAAAATTTCATAACGTGCATATATATTTTTTTATGTTCCATTTAAATACCAACCTTTGCAATAGTTAACCTCTTTTGACATGCTATGCCTATGTCATTGTTACACCCACCTTCAAGTACTCCTTCCTCGTAAATAAAATTCTAAAATAACTCTAATAAAAATTTTATTACAGAAAAGCTTATTTATTTACTCTATGCTTAATTACATACTTTAATATTATTAACTATTTACAAACACCTCATGTTTATTCATCTTAGAAATGGTTATGTTTAATTTTGTTTGTTTACCAAATAAGAAATTATTTTAAAAATAGAAATTGAAGTTTATTTACAAATACTTAGTAAGCTTCAGTTAAGGTTTGAAAATTTATGACTTTCTTTATAATATGAATGGTTGAATTGTAAATATTAAAGTGTTTACAGAAGTCAAAAACAGGCGGAGCAGTTGCAGTTATTTCAAAAGCATTTGCTAGGTATTGTCTCCTAGACAATTTTTGCATTATTCAAATGTCTATTCAGTCAGATGCCTTTCCTTTTGAATATTAATCACTCATATTTTAAGTATTTGCAGGAAAGATAACAATCTGTAAACAAATCTTTGGGATGCTTTTCAATGACAAATGGTAGAAACGTTCGGGTGGTTCATTGAAAGTGGAAGCCACCTGTTCTGCACTTACTAAATTAAACAGACTTGTAACTTTAGTACACAATTAAATTTAGGGGTCCTCATTGAATAGTTAAATATGGCATGTTTAAAAATTAAATTAAATCTCATATTTTATTAAAACAAATTTTGATTATAAGTCGTCTTTAACGACTTCTTAGTTACCGAAAATGTGGATAGCGTTTTATAAGATTTATAATTAATCTGCAAATCTCCATTAAAAAAAAAATTAAAATAGTTCCAAAAGTAGGTATATACGATATTTCGAATGAAGAATTTAAAGCTACCAGGGCTAAATAGCATTCATCTCTATGTGTATATTACAATCAAGTAGACTTAGGCAAAACAATTGGATTTACTAAATAAATATACAACTAAACATAAGCTCAATTATTGCAGCAATCAAGAAACAGAGGGATATTTGTTGGTCAGTAATCTTTACGCACTATTTATATTGCGTTTTCTTTCTCAATAGTATACAATTATATGCATGTAGGAAGACATACAAAAAATGGCCTATTAAAAGTATTGTTGAAAAATATTCTAACGTAACTTTAAAACAAAAAATACATTATTGTGAAATAATTCTTAAAGATTGTTTTAAGTATTAGCGTTTTATTCTTTGTTTACCCACTAATAAAAGCAATGGGGGTGTAGGGAAAGATTATTTCGTTTGAGCTCATAAAACTGTATTTATTTAATAAAAGGACCGCTAACTTTAATAATAGACACGGTATAGAAGGAATAGTATTAAAGATCACGTATTACGGAGGTGCCAATTAGCAACATTATAACATTATAGATAATTATTTTGAATAAACTGAATATTTTATATTTAGAACAATGGGCCATGCGAATAAAATGTAGCAAATGCTTTTACTACTATTAATAAAAGATAACAGATATGATTTTTAATTAATTAGAGTAACATAGATATATAGTAGAAGCTTAGAACTACATTTTATGGGGTCCATTATCAAAGGTGTGAACTATTTTTTTCAGTTCAAGATTAAAATATTTAGTTTTCTTAGTAATTATTAAATTAGAAACAGATAAATGCTATCAATTACAATTTTATATTTTATACTACCTTCACGCACTTTCAGTTTTTAGTTGACTTGTTCTTACGTCAGCATCCTGAAGTGTTATTGACGGAAATAAACTGAATTTTCCAGCACTTTAGATATGTACTTAGATGTTTAGATAAAATGTGTGCTTTAGTGTTAAAGACTTTTACCACCTTGATATCTTTATTCGTTACATCAATTGTATAATGGGCTGTCTTGGTTACCACTCTTTTAAAGTATCTATTATTTGTATCTAGACACAAACGAGTATTATTTAGTCTACGGTATCCTTATTAGATATTCTTCAGATACTTCAGATTCTTATGTAGATTATTTAACCATCTGTCATATTTTACAAAGCAACCTTTATCCCAACCATTCTGGTTCGGGTGTGGGAATTATAGATCAAAATCTTAATAAAAGTTTAGAAAATCAGAAAATGTAATTATCCTCTAATTAAATCGATTTTTTAAATATAATACGACACTACCTAGATCAACTACTGTGAAAAGGCTCTTTAGTTCTGGAGGACATAAAAATTAAACTTAGTGGACATATCATTTGAAAGGTTATTACTCCTCAATGCTAAGAGCTACAATCTAATTGTAGCAATTTCTAAAATATTAATTTAACAAATATTGAATGTACTGAAGCATCAAATAAAGTTTTGATGACCCGGTATAATGATAGTTTTTGTGTTTTATAATGTATCTATTACTGTAAAAACCCGAATATTGGTAAATTCTGGGTTTTACCGGTAAATCTTAGCATTTACTATAGGGATATGGTAAAAGTCCGATAGACAGCTATAAACGCTTCCATTTTGGTAAATGTTAGTATTTAGGGCTTTTATCAGCTGGTGTTGGTAAATCAACACCAGTTAGCTTTAACAAGTTATTCACCAAAAGGATCTGGTAAAGGCGCGAAGTAGAAACGTTTATAGCTGTCTTTCGGACTTTTACTATCACCCTATAGTAAATCATAGGATCTACCGGTAAAACCTAGGATTTAGCAATATTCGGACTTTTACAGTAACTGTATCTATTACTGTAAAAGCCCGAATATTGATAAATACTAAGTTTTACCAGTAAATCTTAACATTTACTATAGGGAGATGGTAAAAGTTCGAAAGACAGCTATAAACGGTTCCATTTTGGTAAATGTTAGTATTTAGGGCTTTTACCAACGGGTGTTGGTAAATCAACATCAGTTGGTTTTAACAAATTATTCACCAAAATGATCTGGTAAAGGAGCGCAATAGAAGCGTTTATAGCTGTCTTTCGGACTTTTCCATTTCTCTATAGTAAATCCTAGGATCTACCGGTAAAACCTAGGATTTACCATTATTCGGACTTTTACAGTAACAGTATCTATTACTGTAAAAACCCGAATATTGGTAAATCCTAAGTTTTAGCGGTAAATCTTAACATTTACTATAGGGATATGGTAAAAGTCCGATAGACAGCTATAAACGCTTCCATTTTGGTAAATGTGAGTATTTAGGGCTTTTATCAGCTGGTGTTGGTAAATCAACACCAGTTAGCTTTAACAAATTATTCACCAAAAGGATCTGGTAAAGGCGCTAAGTAGAAGCGTTTATAGCTGTCCTTCGGTCTTTTACTATCACCCTATAGTAAATCCTAGGATCTACCGGTAAAACCTAGGATTTACCAATATTCGGACTTTTACAGTAACAGTATCTATTACTGTAAAAGCACGAATATTGGTAAATCCTAAGTTTTACCGGTAAATCTTAACATTTACTATAGGGATATGGTAAAAGTCCGATAGACAGCTATAAACGCTTCCATTTTGGTAAATGTGAGTATTTAGGGCTTTTATCAGCTGGTGTTGGTAAATCAACACCAGTTAGCTTTAACAAATTATTCGCAAAAGAATCTGGTAAAGGCGCTAAGTAGAAGCGTTTATAGCTGTCCTTCGGACTTTTACTATCGCCCTATAGTAAATCCTAGGATCTACTGGTAAAACCTAGGATTTGCCAATATTCGGACTTTTACAGTAGCAGTATCTATTACTGTAAAAGCACGAATATTGGTAAAAACTAAGTTTTACTGGTAAATCATAACATTTACTATAGGGTGACGGTAAAAGTCCGAAAAACAGCTATAGACGCTTCCATTTTGGTAAATGTTGGTATTTAGGGCTTTTATCAACTGGTGTTGGTAAATCAACACCAGTTAGCTTTAACAAATTATTCACCAAAAGGATCTGGGAAAGGCAGGAAGTAGAAGCGTTTATAGCTGTCGTTCGGACTTTTACTATCTCCCTATAGTAAATCCTAGGATCTACCGGTAAAACATAGGATTTACCAATATTCGGACTTTTACAGTAACAGTATCTATAACTGTAAATCCCGAATATTGGTAAATCCTAAGTTTTACCGGTAAATCTTAGCATTTACTATAGGGAGACGGTAAAAGTCCGAAAAACAGCTATAAACGCATCCATTTTGGTAAATGTTAGTATTTAGGGCTTTTATCAACTGGTGTTGGTAAATCAACACCAGTTAGCTTTAACGAATTATTCACCAAAAGGATCTGGTAAAGGCGCGAAGTAGAAGCGTTTATAGCTGTCTTTCGGACTTTTACTATCGCCCTATAGTAAATCCTAGGATCTACCGGTAAAACATAGGATTTACCAATATTCGGACTTTTACAGTAACAGTATCTATAACTGTAAATCCCGAATATTGGTAAGTCCTAAGTTTTACCGGTAAATCTTAGCATTTACTATAGGGAGACAGTAAAAGTCCGAAAAACAGCTACAAACGCATCCATTTTGGTAAATGTTAGTATTTAGGGCTTTTATCAACTGGTGTTGGTAAATCAACACCAGTTAGCTTTAACGAATTATTCACCAAAAGGATCTGGTAAAGGCGCGAAGTAGAAGCGTTTATAGCTGTCTTTCGGACTTTTACTATCGCCCTATAGTAAATCCTAGGATCTACCGGTAAAACATAGGATTTACCAATATTGCGGACTTTTACAGTAACAGTATCTATAACTGTAAATCCCGAATATTGGTAAGTCCTAAGTTTTACCGGTAAATCTTAGCATTTACTATAGGGAGACAGTAAAAGTCCGAAAAACAGCTACAAACGCATCCATTTTGGTAAATGTTAGTATTTAGGGCTTTTATCAACTGGTGTTGGTAAATCAACACCACTTAGCTTTAACAAATTATTCACCAAAAAGACGGTGAAGGACCTGGTAAAGGCGCGAAGTAGAAGCGTTTTGCTGTCTTTCGGACTTTTACTATCACCCTATAGTAAATCATAGGATCTACCGGTGAAACCTAGGATTTACCAATATTCGGACTTTTACAGTAACAGTATCTATTACTGTAAAAGCTAGAATGTTGCTAAATCCTAAGTTTTACCGGTAAATCTTAGCATTTACTATAGGGAGATGGTAAAAGTCCAAAAGACAGCTATAAACGCTTCCATTTTGGTAAATGTTAGTATTTAGGGTTTTTAACAAATTATTCACCAAAATAATCTGGTAAAGGGGCGAAATAGAAGCGTTTATTGCTGTCTTTCGGACTTTTCCATTTCCCTATAGTAAATCCTAGGACTTACCGGAGAAACTTAGGATTTACCAATATTCGGACTTTTACAGTAACATATCAATTTTATTTCTGGAAAAGGTATCGGTATCTAGTAAAATTATATATCTATGCACAACACTGGTTTCGGAAATAAAAATGATTACAACTAAAACAATTACAAGTGTAAAGTAACAATTCGTTTTTTGAAGAGTAACAAACAAAATGAATGATAATGAGTGACTAACTTAATTTTATGCTTATTTAATTTTCAAAATATCCTTCTCCCACTGCTGTCTACAAGATAGTGGTCGCATGCCGAGATATGGAGTGACGGGTCTTATTCCCCGCTTCTTTTTGCATATTTGGGCAGCATACGCTCCAATAATTGTTCTCGGGTGTTTGTCTTTCATGTAACTCCAGAAATCAACGGGATTATGATCCGGAGATTTAGCTGGCCATGCCACCATCTACCACGACCACGATCCACCATCCAAATTCTGGACGGCATTTCTGTAATGTTGTGGCGCACCATCCATTTGAAGTCACATGTCCCTTCGTGTTACTAACGTTACATCTTCCATATATATGCCAATGAGCTTGATCGTTTGATTGGGCAAGATCCATGTTGCGGTCCCAGGTAAGTTTTTTTTTTGAATTATTGCTGCCCTTCAAAAATTAATAGCCTTATATACAAAACAAGTAAAAATAGATCTACCACTTTTGTGCTTTTTACACTTAGTATTGAACCTAGTTTACACCTAGAGAACTTAACGTGCAGCAAACAACAGTGTGGCACGTGTTACACAAACATCTGCAGTTCAAGCCTTAACCGACAAACCAAAACGGAGAGAGTTCTGCATGAATTTTCAAGTACATCTAAAAGTGGATGGTTTCGCGGACAGACACTGTGATCACTGACGAAGCTACGTTTCACTTATGTGGAATAGTAAACAGGCATAATTTGAGATTTTGGGGCACGGGAACATGAACGTTATTCTCTGAAGATAAACGTTTTCTGTGCTATGACCAACCGCAGTGTAGTTAGGGCCCTTTTTACGTGTAGTATACCGTTACAGGGTTAACCTACCTCGACATGCCGTTCAGATGGTTGTTGTCGCAGTTGGAAAAAGAGGCACCCTACTATATTTTGCAGCAAGACTACATTGGCATAACCTCATACGCAATTCACCTCAACCAACATCTTCCAGAACGATTAATTGGCCGTGCTAGGTTGAATGATGTGACATTGACGTTGTGGGCCTTTTGGTCCCCCGACCTAACGCCTTGTGATTTTTGTGGGAGGCATGTGAAAGACAAGGAGTTAGTACTCTCATTTCCACAGGACTTACAGCAGTTAAGACAACGGATAGACGACGCGGTTGACTCAATTGATCAGGTTATGCTGGCACAATAAGAAATGGACTATCGCGTAAAAATCTGCCGTGTTACAAATGACGGCCATATCGAATATTTGTGAAAATCAATGGGAACTTGGAGAGTTAACCTTTCATGTTATATTTGTATTTGTGAAGTAAATGCGTTACATCAGTCACAGGAATCTTTTCTTTTCGTACCAATCATTTAGAATTTCCCTCTAAGGTTCGTCCCATAAGGCTTCATACCAGAAGGAGATAGAATTTGCTAGGATTTGTCTATCGTCTCCCGGCAGTAGTGTAAATAGTAAGAGGCTATTTTCAGAAGCAGGTATAGTTTATGAGGAAAAGCGCAATCGTTTGCTATTAACAAATGTTGCAAAAATTGTTTTCATTCATCACAACTCACCACTGATAGATTTTAAGTATTAAATGTATTTAATACTTAAATGTATTGTAATTTGTGATTAAAATAAATACATTTTTGAGTAATATGTGCATTTTTTTCATGATTTTGTATTCGGTATTCGGCCGAATAGTACGCAACATTCGGCTGAATACCGAATATTAAGAAGAGTAGCCGAATAGGCGGAATACCGAATAGTAGCCGAATATACGTGGCATCTCTAATATAAACCATATATTATTAAATGACATAAAATTGAGTGATGATGTCATCGAATTTTCTTTCAATTAGATGATAGGTGTTTTTTTTATTGAATTCAATAAAAAACAGCCTTGGTAGTGTAATCTCTAGCGTCCTGGACTTTCACTCAAGCGGGCCAGGCTCGACTCCTGTTATCGGCAGATCTGGTTAAGGTTTTCTGCAGTTCTCCTTATCTGTGACATAAATGTAGGATTTGCGCTGTTCCATCTGTAAGTCGGCTGCAGCTGCACGTAGGGCCTACATAATAATAATAATCGCCCCTTCCCTCCCGCACAAGCTTATAACTTCTGGGGCCTGGTTTCCACTGTGGATACTGTGTTTTTTCAACCATAATAAATTATTCATACTCTTACATACGAAATTTTTCAAGAAAAACGTGAAAAATATTTACGACTAGTAGGTTTTAAATTCTGGCTAGTTCAATTAATAAAACAAAATTATCTAGCAAGCTTGGATAAAATAACAAAACTTTAGTTATTCTGATTAGTCTGTCAAATTTAGTAGTAGCAAATACTTTAATATTATTAATACCGGAAACTCCATATAATCTACCATATGAAAATAGGGGACATTTTTGTACGCCATCTTCGCAGATGGGTGTGCAACCAACAAATGGTTTACAACGACGATTTTTTAATTACTTAAAAATAGTTTAGAAATGTCACGTTTATTTGCACACCACACCGCAGGAGGCACTATTAAATTTTGTCCCCCATTTTTCAAAATAAGTTTCCGGTATTAATAATATTAAAGTATTTGGTAGTAGTTTAGTCGGTAAAACTCTCATCTAGTCGTAGCTTCTTCACCAGTCTTCTAAATGTTCTTCTTCTGGGAATAACTTTTTGAGGACACCGTCGTCTGTAAAGTTGCAAAGCAGCTGCACAATTTTTCTGCACTCAACATAAACGTCATACATATCTATTATCTATCTTCTAGTTAAAATTATCCATTTTTACCAAGATAAACCAAAATTACTAAATTTGACAGATGTGAAATATCAGAACAATTGAAGTTTCATTATTTTATCTAAGCTTGCTAGATAATTTTGTTTTATTAATCGGGGTAACCACAATACAAAGGGTACTAGCCGTAAATTGTTTTTCGCGTTTTCTTAAAATTTCTAATTTCGAATATTCTATCGATATCAATAAAAAAATACCTATAATGCAATTTAAAAAAATTCGATAAGTCATCACTCTCACACCGATTTAGTAACACAAAATTTTCTAAACCAGAACATAGAGGATTGTATGCCATGTAATAATACTGAAAGAAGTCTGAAACTACCCAGAACATACAGAAATTAAAATAAGAACAATTTCTTATTTTAATCTCCTTAACTTGAAATGTTGTAAATGTTATTCTCAAAAACAACAATTCTCACTGCTCCCATAAATTGATTTATAAATGTTAATTATCTTTTCATATTGTACCAATAAATTCAACAATATCGAATTATGAAAAGATAAACTAATACGTGTCGCCATAATCAACTTTTTAATTTTAATGTAATTGTTAAATTACTTGGTCACCGTAAACAATTATTGTACCTAATAATAAAATTTTGACTGTATAGTAGTATTAGTCTAAAATTCTTTTGTTTGTAATAAATGTCACTTTGTTTAAAAACAACCTGTATATATGGTTTATGCCATATATTGGCAGCCTTGGTAGTGTAATGTCTTTCGTTCTGGACTTTCACCCAAGCGGCCCGAGGTCGATTCCCGGTGCCGGCAGATCTGGTTGTTTTCTGCAGTTTTCCTTAGCTGTGACACAAATGTGGGATTTGCGCTGTTTCATCTGTAAGTCGGCTGCAGACGCACTTAGGGCCTACGTAATAATAATAATCGCCCCCTCCCTCCCGCACAAGCTTATAGCGTCTGGGGCCTGGTTTCCAGGTTATGGGTTGTAGCAATTATTATTATTATTATTATTATTTATCTTCTCTTTTCATTTTCTGCTTTTCTTGGTAAGTTGCGTAAGATTTATCCGGTTTTCTTACTTCTAAATTTATCAATTCTTAATGAATAAGCAAAAAAGATTCTAAATAATTGAATTTTAGAACAGCGGATAAGGCCAACAAAGCATACCATCTAAAAAAATGCGCCTTCTACTCACCCTCAAGGACGGTATGGAATAGAGGACCCATAATACCCGAAAATATGCCTTTTACAGTTTACATAGTCGACTTCTCAAAAACTATCACTCATACAAAAAACCTTAAGTGGGTTTTCCACACTATGTTTTGCTAGGTGGGACGATGTTCAGTTTCCCCAGCTGGGAAGAAGCCGGGGAAGATTTTTAATAAATTTGCTATTCCACATGAATTGTTTTAGTTGCAATTTCTCTCCCATTTTCCAATAGCTCTTATTATTATTTTTATAATATTTTGTTTAGTAGGAGTAGCCGCCTTAGTGAGTAGTAACAGCATGGACGATCATTTAATGTTTCTATTGTTATAATCACTGGTCTTGACTCTCCCTAAGCACAAAAAACCTTTATACATTTCAATAACTTCAGTTATAAAATTTTTAGAATAATAACGTGAATCAGACATCTTAATTATTAATTTATTTATCAATTCGATTAAAAAGATCTGTAAATGTATTTAAAAACCAATAACCTCTTTATAAACTAATATAAACTGTAATGTAACCAACAATTCGTTAGGTATCTTTGCCGGCTTCAAATGCGCATGCGCATAAGCATAAAACTCGCGCGGAAGATTTTTATTGCTATTCCACATCAAAGTTTTTGGAAGTTGAGCGGTGAGCTGCGCGTTATTATCGGTCATGACCGATTTGCACGGGGATCCCTATCCTGGCCTGATGCTGGGGAAAACCATCAGTCTTTTTCTATTCCACATGACAATTTCCCCGCCTTTTTGTCCTAAACTGGGTAGCTGCGCGGCAAAACATCGTGTGGAATACCCACTTAAGAGCTTTTCAATAGAGAATAATTTTATTGACTTTGTGCTTTGTCGTTGTAGTAGAATTAATAGGAACGGAGCTGTTCGCCAAAAACCAACCATTCACTCCTTTCAAAGGATGTAACAGGAATAGCACTGGACGAAATCATCGGGACTTTTCAGAATATGTACAGAATGTTAAAATAAAAAGGTCTACCAAAAATCAGTTTCATTCCAGTCAGTTTCATCGAAACGTTTCCTATATGAAAAATAGCCTTTACTTGATTATAGGCTAATATCCCTATTTATCAAACCTGTCAGGTAGTGTGCCGATTCATATTGATCCTTGACAAAATCAATGCCATTAATGATCTCCACAACTTCACAATCCATATATTACAAATAAAAGCACAAATAAGTTTATTTTGGTTAGAAATATCTACTAAAATGATTGCACAGTTGACTGTAGATTCATAACACAGCCCCACAAAAAAAGTAAATGTTCTCACCTGGGACCGTGACTATGGTATTCATATGTATTTTTCGACGCTAAAACCGAATCCGACCTCAGAAAAGCACATGTACCCTCAAAATCTTGCGCAAGAACCAAAAACCACCCCCGAAGTGGAGTAAAACCACTCCTGGCATATGGTGACAATAAATACATGCAAAAAATGGCTGGAAACCGCAAAAACTTTGTATTTGGAAATAGACCTTTGGTATATGGACAAGAAGAAGTTTAAACCACCTTAAAATGGGTCAAAGCCTCCCTTTACATCAAAATACAATAAATACACGCAAAAAATGATTAAAAACCGCAATATTTTATATTTGGAAATAGACTTCTGGTATATGACCAACCCTACTAGTTTTAGCCCCCTTTGAGGGGGCTGAAACTACCTCAAACTGGGGTATAACCAACCACACCTTACATCAGGGTTACAATAAACACACCCAAAATAAAATACTGCAAATAAATATAGGCAACGAAAATGAATGGAAATAAATATAGGCAAAGAAATAAATTCAATAAAACCCCGTTAATCCACTAGTCTCTCGATTTACGAAATCTCTTCCTTTTATTTTCAAACGATCTGCGTACTGGCAGCCTCTTACTTACTTGATGAAGTACTAATAAGTTGCCTTTTCATAGCCCAGCATTAATCCGCCATCATATGTTCATCCTATATTCCTTGATAACACCGTTCCATTTTCTTCATATCCTGGTGGCACCGTTCCCCTTGTTCTTCGCTGCATTCCCGTAAGTTATCTGGAAAGTAGTCAAGGCAAGAATGGAGGAAGTGTAACTTCACACTCATATTACAATTTAGTTTTTTATAATTTTCCAACAAACTTGTAATGATTTCTTGGTAGTGTTCTGATTTGTGTCTGCCAAGGAACTTTTAACGCACCTTAAAACTCAACCAAGTTTCCTTCTCAAGTGCAGTCATTACATTAGAGACGATAGTCCCCAGTTTGAGGTAGTTCTACCCTTTCAAGGAGTGGGGGTGGGGGGGTGGGGTGTTGATCATATACCTACCAGAGGCGTATTTCCAAAAACAAAACATTTGTGATTTTTAATTTTCTTTTGCATGTAATTTTTGTATTTTGATCTGAGGGGTGGTTTTGATCCATTTTGGGGTGATTTAACTCCCTCAGGGAGGAGGGATTTTGGCCATATACCAGAGGTCGATTTGCAAATACAAGACATGTGCGGTTTTCAACCATTTTTGCATGTATTTATTCTCATCATATGTTAGTAGTGGTTTTACTCCATTTTGGGGGTTGTTTTTGGCTCTAGTGCAAGATTTTGAGGGTATATGTGCTTTCCTGAGGTCGGATTCGGTTTTAGCGTCAAAAAATATAGATGAATACCATAGTCATGGTCCCAGGTCAGAAGTCAGAACATTTATTTTTTTATGGGACTGTGTAAGACATCAAAAATACACAAAATCTCCACTCACCGAAGTGTATGACCTAAAAAATTTCAATAAGTATCAAATAATAAAACATCATTAGGTGGTCTGTAACGTTATCATATCTCAAAGAGCGCATTTCTAAATGATACGTAAGGCATTCGTTGTACATTGTTGTGTTCACATTTTTCCATTAGAGTTTTCGCCTGGAAAATATGTCGTGACTAAACAAAGGCGTAAAGGCATTTTCAAAACAATTAATTGTTTTGCATCAAAAAGAAAGAGATTAGTGGGCAAACAAATGGTATATGTTTCACTAAATAACTAATATTTAAGAAAACGAACTTTATATACATATCTCATTACTCCCTTGAATCCATGAGATTCGCATACATCACAAAAGTGCTGAACATGCCTATCAAATTAAATAGATAGAAAGTTTACGAAAATTCAACAGCGTCAATCAGGTCACTATTTCTGCCTTTTGCTATTATAGTGTCAATAACAATGACAGTAACAGTAATTTGCTTGACCCGGTTTAATTTTCGTAAAAATTTGTTTGAACGCTTTTATTGTATGAGATAATTGTAAAGCAAAGAAAACAATATGCAGTTTTGTGGTTGTGAATCTTTGAGAACATGCAGCAAATGAGCTGTAAAGGAAGATCAAAATTATTTTTGTTAAAAAGCGTCAGAATTGAAATTTAGATAAAATAAGTTTCGTAACTACGTACCTTAATTAAGCAAATGATTGAACAAAGTTGTCAATTTTTACCAGATTCTAAAAAGGAGCTGAAACTATAGGTTTGGCTCAAATCATAACGCTGTTGGAATGTTTGTTGAGCGCCACTTCTGCTAGTGCTGTCTCATTATTTGTTTAGAGTTTAGCATCACTTGGAAAAATTCTTTTTTTTCTTTTGCAACATGGAATAGTTGCTCGTCATTCATTTTTGCTCACTCTCTAATATTCCTGAGCCACGGCGTCTTTTTTCTTCCTAAGCTCCTATTCCCTTTGTACCTTCTATACGACCTTGCATTATTACCTATTTGCAGTAATCTGTATTTATTGTTGAGCAATATAAGTCCGAGGTGTGATGTTTTTCGCTGTTTAAGTAATATTCTAACTAGATTTTTGCTGCTCCCATTCTCTGCAATACATCGGAACTTGTAATTTTAACATCATTCGGTAGATTCACTTTTCTAGTGCTTCCAGTTTCTTTATCATTTGCGACTTGAGTGTCCAAGTCTTTTCCATATAGAAACTGTGACTGCACATAACATTTCTCGTAAATCTTGATCTAATCTTCAGATCCAGATTGGAACTAGAAAGCATGACTTTATATTTCATAAAAGCACTCCAGGCTTGTTAAATTCTTATGCGTATTTCTTTGTTGGGTTCTAGTTCGCTGCTAACCAACTACCAAAGTACTTAAATTCCTCTACTTTTTCGATATGAACTCAGTTTAAAAGTAACTGAGTATTGTCTATTTGATTTTTACGATTTGTTAGCGTTTCGTGCGTCGGGTTTCGTGCGGAACTGTAAAATCTTCTGGTTTCGTGCGTCAACCAGATGGGCAATCAAGTTGGGTACTAATTACTTCTGGTTTCGTGCGTCAACCAGATGGGCAATCAAGTTGGGTACTAATTACTTCTGGTTTCGTGCGCTCACCCAAAATTTACCTGCTGACTTTGGATACTATTTAAAATAAGATTTCTACATACAAATTGTTGATTTTCTTTTCAGTATTTTATCCATGTATATTTTCACACCAAATACAAAAATCTAAAGTATTATAAAAATTATTAGTTTAGACCAGATACGTGTAAATAATTATTCTCATAATTTTTTAAATAGTCATGTGATTTTTTTTTAACCAGTTCGATTGCTTCATCAATTATATTGATTTTCTAAATTCAAGTTATTTATTTTGGCTACTTTTAGATCCTAATTAATAAAAGGGAAATAATAATGGATAAGTACATATAAATAAGAAATTTATTAGATATTAAGAATAATAATGTATCAGCTTTAACAGATGTCAATTTACAAAGCATCCACATCGACACTTAAGGAAAGCAAGGTTTTCTCATATTAGTGTTTCTTTAAATCCTGTATATTATGAATTACTGTTTCACATTGCAAATTTAGTTATGTTATGAATTTCAAGGAAATTGCAGATAATATTAGCGACTCCCGGCGCCAGCAGATCTGGTTAAGGTTTTCTGCAGTTTCCCTTAGCTGTGGCACAAATGTGGGATTTGCGCTGTTCCATCTGTAAGTCGGCTGCAGCCGCACATTGGGCCTACATAATAATAATAATCGCCCCCTCCCTCCCGCACAAGCTTATAGCTTCTGGGGCCTTGGTTTAGGTTATGGGTTGTAGTAGTTATTATTATATTATTATTATTATCCATCAATATTCTAAACTGAGTAAAGTTTCCGTTTGTTTTTTAGCGTTACTAATGGTAAACAAATTATGCTTAAGTAAAAGAAACTACCAAAGAGAGAGGAATTTGCTTACTTTTTAGCTGACTCTGTGAAATGTAGAATATTAAAGTTGATATTATACTTGATATTCAGATAAGATCAGGTAAACATGTGCAGGTAGGTAATAACGCACGAAATAAGAAGTCCTTAACGCCATCATTTTAATTCCGCACGAAACGAGAAAGTTTCAGGTAGATTTTAGTCGGCGCACGAAACCCGACGCACGATTCAAGAATATACCGATTTTTACTTATTACCATAAACTTAATCTTTTTGATGTTTATTGATAGACCTAAGCTTCGCTTTTATCGTTTATTCTATCTAAGAGTTATTATAGGTCTTCAATAGTCTCTGCTAAGATAGCAGTGTCGGCAGCATATCTGATATTATTTATTGTTTCCCCTCCTATTTTTATTCTTTCTGTTTGGTACAACACACTAAAAAAATAATATGCTCTAGCAACAAAATACGAGGGTGGTCCAAGAAGTACCCGACCCAACAAAGAAAACACAAAAATTTTGGAAAAAGATTTATTTATTTTTCAACGTAATCTCCTTTCAGCTCTATACACTTTTCCCAGCGGTGTTCAAAAAGTTCAATACCCTTTTTATAATAAGAACTGTCTTGCTCCTCAAAATAGCCATTAACTGCTGACATCACTTCTTCATCGTTGGAAAATCTTTGACCACTGAGCCATTTTTTCAAGTTTGGGAACAGAAAATAATGCGAGGGGGCTAAATCTGGCGAATATGGTGCATGAGGTAGCAATTCAAAATTTAATTGATTAATTTTGGCCATTGCAATAACGGATTTGTGAGCTGGCGCGTTGTCGTGATGAAACAACACTTTCTTTTTAGCCAAATGCGGCCGTTTTTGCTTGATTTCTTCGCTCAAACGTTGCAATAAGTTTGCATAATACTGGCCGTTGATAGTTTTTCCTTTTTCGAGATAGTCAATAAAAATTATTCCACGCGCATCCCAAAAAACCGACGCTACAACCTTGCCTGCAGATGGAACGGTCTTCGCCTCCTTTGGAGCCGGTTCTCCCTTTTGAGTCCATTGTTTCGATTGTTCTTTTGTCTCGGGTGTGAAATGATGGACCCATGTTTCATCCATTGTTACGAAACGGCGCAAAAATTCTGCTTTGTTGCTGTGAAACTTCGCTAAACACTCAATTGAAACATTTTCACGACACTGTTTTTGCTCGAGTGTGAGCAAACGCGGCACCCATCTTGCACACAGCTTTCTCATGTCCAAATCTTCAGATAATATGCGATGTACCGCACTTTTTGAAATGCCCGTAATGTCTGCTAGCTCGCGCACTTTCAGTCGACAATCATCAAGTACCGCTTTGTGGATTTTCTTCACCATTTCTGGAGTCGTCACCTCATTTGGTCGACCACTGCGATGCTCGTCTTGGCAGCTCGTACGGCCTCGTTTAAACTCAGCCACCCAAAATTTAACTGTTGTAAACGAAGGAGCAGACTCACCCAGAGTAGAATCCAGTTCAGCTTTTATATTGGTTGGGCTGAGGCCTTTCAAATAAAAGTATTGTATCACATGCGATGACCAATTTTCTCCATTTTCACAAATTCACTGACAACGTTCACTATTGATGGCTGCCAAACAAATACTGAACAACGTGGCGCTTTCAAACTTGAAACATATGCTTTATAGACTGCGTACTTTCCAATACAGTGATATTTTCAGACAACTACCGCCACCTCTTGGTCAGGTCGGGTACTTCTGGGACCACCCTCGTATAAGTAACTGTAGCAAATATCTTTTGTGGCAATATAGCCTCGGCAAATTTATCACTTATATAAATTGCTACGGTTTCTTAATGCACATAATATTCATATAAAAGGATATTTTAATTTGTTGAAAATTTTTATTTAATTTGATTTTATTGTACACATAACCATCCAAAACATCCAAATTACACATGCTATAACAGAGAAATCTTTCCAGTCGTTATGTCTTCATGACACAATTTAGATTGTATTACCTGTCTATCGAGAGAGCTGATATGTCATTCTAGAGTTTTTGGTTTAACTCAAACATACAAAGAAGACAGGTGAACTGTTAATTGTGAATTGTGTGCTTATTTCTCGCCATAATACAAATATCCCATATAATAAGTTATAGTCAAGGTGTGGTAAATGGTATATCCCAGTTGCGCCGATATTACCTGTACGAACACGGATGGCCGAAAAGGCCCGTTAATCCGATAGTCTACATGCGCCAATGGGCATAGACGAGTTGCGCTTATTGCTAATTATTTTGATAATCCCATAGTCCACTTGCGCCGGAACCATTGCAGGTAGGTACATAAAATATCAGGGCCGACTTGCGCTTGTTGCTGACCCATGAGAACTCAGCAGGTAGTACCGATAAGTATTTGCACTCCATATATCCCAATAGCGGGATTGCGAGTATAAAAACTTTTATTAAAATTCTAATCAAAAGATTCACAACAATTAATTGTTCTTGTACTACAGCTTCCGCACAACCCACATTTTTGGAGGAAACTTTGAAGAAGCCCCAATATCCTTACATTATTAAGTACAAGCATTGTGTTTTCATTCATGTGTCTCGGTATTCGGCGAGACAGCCAGCGCTACCTAGCGCTGGATGACCCAAACCCTATTGAACTACGCGATGTAAGAGAGGTGAGGATCCGAGCTTGAATTCTTTTTTCGTATTTCAACAAAAGCAACAAGTTACTAAAGCTTACCCATTAGGGTAAGCAGTTGGCACCTAGTACTTAATTATCTACAAGATAAACAAAATATTGCGTTAACCTTGAATCGTCAATTAAAATGCTATTGATAAAATCAAGCGCAAGCGATAAAATACCTGCTTCTGGTTTTAGAAATGTCAGTCCCATTGTCCATCTTAAAATATTTTCAGTGACTGAATCAATGAATGGATCATTTGATGTTTACAGTTGTGTCATGACTGATTATTAGTTTTTACATACATCTATGTAACTTTTTACAAAACTGAATATTAATAGAGGGGTGGTTTTCACCGCCATTTGAAGTGGTTTTTATCATTATTAGTGCTGTTGAAGTAAACGAGATTATAAAGAATTTTTCTGGAATACTAGTATATACCTAAATCGATTCTACAGCCATTGGTGTTGGTATATCCCAGTTGTGCCGATATTACTGCCTGTACTAACCCGGATGGCCGAAAAGGCCCGTTAATCCGATAGTCTACTTGCGCCAATGGCTTCGGGTGTTCGGGAGACCACACGACGTTCACCCTTAAAACTGGCTGTCTTCTACCCTATCTCGCTGACGGGCAACGGATGAAGCTGTCAAATTAAGTGTGTGGTAGAGAAATTCGTGAGAATTCGCGACGGTAACTCATACCGATCAGGGGGAGCCCTGGTATATGAGACCGCTGTGGGCGGATTCGAATCTCGCCTGGGACAAGGTCACTTATGGTCACTAACCGAACCCGCTGCTTGACCGAGGTCATTTATGGTCACCAAGGAACCCGCTGATTGACAGAGGTCAATTATGGTCACCAACGGAACCCGCTGCTTGACCGAAGTCATTTATGGTCACCAAAGGAACCCGCTGTTTGACAGAATCTCAAGTGCGAAGAATCGAAGTGAGGTTTATCCCGCTTTTGGGCATATGGGAAACTACAAGCCGCCAGGTAAATGTGCTTAGGAGCTATCCCGACCACCCTATGATCCGGACTGCAGCCGGGTACAGTGATTGGGAGACGCTCTGAAAGCCATTACACTTAAGGAGAGTTGAAGCGAATACATAGCCTCTCACTATCAAGACAACTTCACCAAATACGGGTACACACCGGAAGTTTATAACGTGTAGACTTAAACGAAGCTCTGTCGAGGGCCCACCAAGCCTATAATTGGTAGATCGGGATGTCAAAACCATTAAAAAACCAAGTCCCGCCACAATTGAGGTTGGATTCGATCGGGCAGTGCTCCCACTTAATAACAGCGTTAAGCTGGGGAATAGTCCTATTGCTGGACGAGGTACTTCGCCCCGTATGAAAGAGGACCGGAGGGTGCCGGCGGGTGAGCAACGTGTTAAGTCAATTGCTCCGGCACTATGCCTGCGATAGCTAGTAGAGGGTGGATAGGCAACCTCGCTCCGACCAGTGAACTGATCTGGTAGCAATTGCTGTACTGCCGGTTATGCAACTTGCGCGCTGATTGGGCGTATCCCAATCACTTCCTTCTGGAAGGGAACGTGGGGGTATGTTCACACGGGTACTCCACGTAAAATAATCATGACAATCAATGGCTGTAGAATTGATTTAGGTATATACTAGTATTCCAGAAAAATTCTTTATAATCTCGTTTACTTCAACAGCACTAATAGTGATAAAAACCACTTCAAATGGCGGTGAAAACCACCCCTCTATTAATATTCAGCTTTGTAAGAAGTTATATAGATGTATGTAAAAACTAATAATCAGTCACGACACAACTGTAAACATCAAATAATCCATTCATTGATTCAGTCACTGGAAATATTTTAAGATGGACAATGGGACTGACATTTCTAAAACCAGAAGCAGGTATTTTATCGCTTGCGCTTGATTTTATCAATATCATTTTAATCGACGATTCAAGGTTAACGCAATATTTTGTTTATCTTGTAGATAATTAAGTATATTGGGGCTTCTTCAAAGTTTCCTCCAAAAATGTGGGTTGTGCGGAAGCTGTAGTACAAGAACAATTAATTGTTGTGAATCTTTTGATTCGGATTTTAATAAAAGTTTTTATACTCGCCATCCCGATATTGGGATATATGGAGTGCAGATACTTATCAGTACCACCTGCTGAGCTCTCATGGGTCAGCAACAAGCGCAAGTCGGCCCTGATATTTTATGTACCTGCAATGGTTCCGGCGCAAGTGGACTATGGGATTATCAAAATAATTAGCAATAAGCGCAACTCGTCTATGCCCGTGGTAAGATAAACCTAAATACAAAATAGTTATTGTAAAGCACATGTAATTTGGCAAATGCAGAATGTCTTTAGTTTTCACTTCTTTAGTTTTAGTTCTTTAGTTTTAGTCTGGCTGCAGATTGAGCACACGTGTGATAAAAAGCTAACAAAATATATTTGCGATGGAAACTCATTAGTTTGTTCCTACAACATAAATTAATCTGTAACTACAACACTTTGTATTCTATCAACAAAAACTAATTCTGCAAATGAGAACTTTTTACTAAAGATAATTTATTTCTTAATGTGTACTCTCTCAGCTAAATATATAATTTGTTGTAGATACAAAGAAAATTGGTTGATGCTACAAATTCACTTAGAATAATATAATTTCTAACAACAAATAACTTTTGTTGTAAACCATTAAACAATGAGTTATGTTTATTAAAAATAGTAACAAAATTTGTTTGTGATGGAATCTCATTAAATTGATTCCTATAACATAAATTTATTTTATTTTCTGTGATTACAACAAAAACTGTGTTCTATCAACAAAAACTTATTCAGCTAAGAAAGATTGGTTACCAAAGGCAATAAATTCATTTCTTAGTGTGCATAGGGCATTTTGAAAGACTAGTTCAGAATAGATATTGAATAGGTAGGCGATAAAGACACCTATGTCGTAGATTTATCTTAATGTTAATTCCTGTCTGTTTCAATGTTGTCCACTTTAACCATTGTTATTTGATTCCAGTATAACTTCTTTATTAAGTTTATGTTTTATCGATCCAATCCAATGTTTTTAAGCAATCTAATAACTAAAATATTGAACTCGATCAAAAGCGTTTTGGAAATTGATAAAACAAACGTATACCGTTTCATTGTATTTGCGACATTTTTTAAGTAAGATCTTAAGAACCCTTTTATGCAGGCGCTTTTTGTCGATCGTCGCCCGACCGCAGAAAACGCCGCGTTTTGTAGGTTCATTTTATGCACGCTACATTTGCCGTCGCTCACAAAAATCTAGCAGTGGAAGTACACAAATCGTATCAGTACTATCAATAATTATTGTCAACAACTATTGTGCTTTTGCATTGGAAAGTGAAAGATGGATCCGTATGTGATATATTATGTTTATCGGTACATTGGAGTGAAAAGACGAGAAAGAAGATGGGCTGGTCATCCCATTAATGCTGCTAGATTATAGATGGGGCATTTCGTAACCTCTATGGAAAATTAAGGGAAGACTGGGACAAGTTTTTCAATTATTTTCGAATGTCAATAGCTTCGTTTGATCATTTGGTGGTCAAATTCCAAGGAACAATTCAAGCTAGGCAGACTTGGTGCAGGGCTCGTCATGCTCTCCGCAAGAAATGTCGGCAATAACTCTGAGTCCATTCCATCTAACTCAGAGCAGAATGTAGTACACACTTCCATCCATTGACTTTTCTTAAGATTTCTGTTTTTGAACTCCTCCAACGATGCATCCCAAATTGCTTTTCTGTTTTTATCTCTTCTGTAAAACGCTCCATATCTAAATCATCCATCTCTAAAATGTGGCAAAATACCACTATAATAAAAGGGCACCGATAACAGTTTTTTTTACATTTTTTATTTCAACTAACAAACCCCAACTGAAATGAAAAAATAAAAAAATGATGCGACAGGTCGGGTGGTTTTACAGATAGTAAATAAAGTTTTCCTAGTACCCAATCCACTTCTAAGGACAAATTGTGAGTCGTCAAGATTTTATTCGCACTAACTTTGTGTATATCTATTTCTTACCATTCTTAGTGGTACTTTCAATGAGTGACTCATTAAACTAATCATTCTGTATTAATCATTACATACTGCTGTGATTTTCAGCACTGATAATTGAATATGCCATTTGGGTTGCCTATAAATTTAGGGGTTTAGGTTGAACTTGCCCAAATATTATTTAAAATAAATTAATTTGTTATTTAATAGGTAAAGAATACACTTTACATCACTTGATAATAATAAGAAGTAAATCTTAAAAAGATTTTTCACTTAAAATTAAAAAATTGACAAATTACGATTTGCATATCGTTGGATCGTTGGACTTGGTTTTTCATATTGAAGCCATTGTAAGGTGTAGTTTCACCTGGTAATTATAAAAGACATAGATGGAAAGGTGTATGCAAGCAATCACCACAATACTTAAAATGTTTGTTGTTATTTCAAGCAAATCCCATGCTGGTTTAACGATTCATCTAAATCCATGATAAATGTATAATTTTCATTAATCTATGCATTTGCAGCCAAAATGTTTTGCTGCAATATTCTTAATTAGGTTCTAGTGCACCTTTAACAATAGAATTTTCAAGTGGGCAGCTCTATATAGAGAAGGTTTAGCCTGTTGAAGTTTATAATTTGTATCGTTTCAACCTTACCTGGTAATATGGTAAAATTTTATTAATACTTAAACCACCAAAATTGTTGTAAATATTGTGTGATGGAATATGTGTATTCATTTAATCCTAAAAAGAGAAAGTAATAATGTGTGAAAAGGTTATTATCTGTAATCTTACGAAACCATGTATTGTCAGGAAATTCAAAATGGTTGCCATTGAATCCTGGAGTTAAATTTGCTTTTTGTTAGACATGCAATATACCAAAATGTAGCAAGCATTATCCTCTTTCTGATTATGTAATTTGTTTAAACATTTAATTTAATTTTTCAACCATATTTTGGTTATGTAAATTTTGTCAGATTAGATGTTCAATTGTTTCTAGTTAGTTACCAAATTTTGTTGGTGGAGGAATGACGTTCGTCATTTGTTTTACAAAAAAACATAAAAGCAGATCGAAAATCTGGTTACTTGCTTGTTGATTTTCATATAAAGCAGAAGTTGGATTGTTAAAATTCTGAGGTTATGTGTGGCAGATTTTACGTCAATGATATGTCAAAAAAGTGAGGTTATGACAAATGTCATACAAATTGAATTTTTTTTTTAAAGTGTTTAATAATGAATATAACATTGAACAATTAAAGTGATTTAAATAAAAAGTAAAGTGAAGAGTTAATTTGGTTTTTGGACTATTTATTTATCAGAAGAAAATTTTTTGGAAAACATATTACAACTTTATTTCTGGATAAAAGCAAAATTAAAACTGGATTTAATAAGAATTTTTGGAAAATAGACAATTGATGTATGTACTCAGGTATTGGAGGTAAATTGTTCAATATTTAATAGTTGTAATAAATTACAAAAGAAGTCCTAAAGAAGAATTATATGAAAATGCGTGTTCATCTACGCTACAAATAAGCAGGTAAACTTAATGACTATTACAGAGAACTGCCAAATAATAATAGTGTGTGCAAAAATGCAAGAATGGCGCAAAATCTTTGAATTTAAAAATTTATCTCTAAAATTTAACTTTGTTTTTATTTCGTTTCTTTCATTTAATCATAATTTAAGATCGTGGGATTGATCAAATAAAAATTGAGCAAGACAATGAAAATTAAAACTGTCTCTTGATTCTTATTTTGGTGAATCGAATTGGCACCAATAATTAAATGAATTCATTTTAGATAATAAGGATTTTTTTTGTTTTCGTTTCTTTCTTTTCATGTGTTTATTAATAAAATATTTTAAGTGTTTAAAAGCAGATTCATTTGTGTATTTTCCTTGTTTTGTGTCCATTAATAGAATTTCGCAGGTATAAGTTGAACAATATTTTATTATTAATTTGTCAAAGAGCGACCCGCCTGAAATTTTCTCATGCAATTTTTTTGAGCTTGTCTTTAGATTTTGAAATCATAGCCGGAGCAAATTTTCTTTTCATCACAAAGGTAAGTGGTGTTTGTTTTTGCACAACTTTTCAGTTTGCCTTGCTACACTAAACATAAGTGATAGTGGTCTTTAAATTTAAATAAATTGATGATTAAGTATTGTAAAGTGTATAATAGGACGGCGATTATCACCATAAAATTGTATTGTAGCACGAATGTGGTGTTTAATAAACAGCAATAATAAATACCAGAGCAATACCTTCGGGTTATTTTTCTTTGGTAAGGGAATGAATTCTGATTTTAACCAACCGGAGAGATTTTCAGTAGCGTACACGTTGTTAAACAATTTTGTCATTTTTTGTAAATTGTCTTCGTCTAATATCTTTTATAATTCAGTAGGAAGTTGTTGCTTTTCCTTCTTTTGTTTGTTCTGTGGCATATTCCATTTCCGACTGTAATATTTTTTGGTTGGTACGATACTATAACGTATGCGTGTGTTTATTTAACAGTTATACATTATCTTAAGATCCCAATATATATTTTAATAGTCCAATAAAAAAACGTGCATACTTCTTGAATTCTTTATTTATATCTGCTGTTATGACAATCCATTATGCATTTTAATGCCTGTCCGATAGAAGTTGAGAATGTAATGATATACGTGATGAGCGTATATACAGTATGATCACTAACAGAACATCCCCATAAGAAAAAAGCTGAAACATATTTAAATGGTAATTTAAAAAGGCATTCAACCCATTCCCCAAGAAAAAGATAGAATCTATTACTGTCCTTGCTTCTGGATGTATAATAAATTCTAGTTACAAAAAACTTCAGGGTGGATTGATGTTTTTCCTCAACGGTTTTGTACAAGACTATTTAAATTACGTTTAATAATATACTTAATAATAATTACAAGTAACTTTAAGATGATACAATTTAATTAATCTTAATTAAAACGGTAGTAGTTGCACGCGTTTTTCTTACTAGAACGAAGAGAGAATACGAATAAAAAAACATTAATTAAACTAAAATAAGCAGGCTTAAGTCTGTCTACTGATATTGGTTGATTTAACCCGTCTAGCATAAAATATTTAGCAGTTTTTGCCAACACTTTACAGCGACCGGCATTGCTATTTTTAATGTATAAATCATGTGTATCGTTTCTCATTAAAACGTGCGTGCAATTGTGTAATTCTTTGGGAACGAAAGAATCCCATTTATAAGTCCTCGTGAAGAAAAACTTCTAATTTTGCATACGATGTTTCAATTGGCGAAGAAATTGAGGTATGTGGAAGTCCCCATTGGGTTTTCTTTCTCAAAGAGATTTCCGGGTAAACGGAGTGCATTTCCATATAACATTTCTGCAGGTAATTGCATCTAATTCGGATTTTATCGTAGCTCGTAGACTAAGTAATACCTATGGCAGGTTCTTTAACCAAGAACTGGTGCATATGGCCTGTTTAAGTGTACGATTGAAGCTCTCAATTATCCCTTGGCTTATGGGATGGATCGCAGTGCATTTAATGTGATTGATGCCTAAAGTGTCCGTGAAATGCTTCCATAGATAGGAATGGAATATTTGAGCATTATCTTTTGTTACATGTTGGGGGATTCTAAAGCGTGCTATCCATGTGTTAACAAGAAAATTTACTATTACAGTTGTTGTAGCAATTTTTAAGGGGTAGCTTCTATCCATCTACTGACAGGATCTATTACAATCAATAAGTACTTGTAACCTTCTGAAGATCGTAAATGTACTAGATGGAGATTTTTTTTTTTTCGAATCGTTGGTCAGATTCTGTAATCGGTTGCAGGGGGGTCTTTGTGTGAATTACTTTGTGGCGTTGACAATCAGTACAAGAAACAATACATTTTTATATCTTGGTTCATAGAAGACCATAGATAACGTTGGGAAACAATTTTTCTAGAAGCTCTGATACCGGGATGCGCTGCCTTATGTAATTATTGTTGATCTATGTTATAGCGAGATTGTTGAGGAACGTAATGTGAGTAGTGATGCCCACGAGGCTCGCGAGACGAGACTTTTGTTAACTCTCGTCTCGAATCTTGTCTCGCATACTTCCCCCAAATAGGTGACTGACCGGGATTTTGAATTTGAACTAATTTGAAATTATTACACTCTCGAAGATGTTGCAATTCTTTATCTGTCAGTTTGGCACAAGAGATTTTTTCATAATTAACTGAAGAATCAGGCATATATGTAAATAAGTTGCACTCTTGTTAGTGCATTCGCTAGGATATTTTGTTGTCTTTGCATATGTCTAACGCCACTAGTAAAAGTCTTGGCATTGTTAAAAGCTTGTATTTGATTATTATTTAATTCAATAGACTATTGAGAGGTCTTTCCTGGTACGACCATTGAGCAGTACTAATATTTCAACACAGTTTGGCATGAATTTGTGATAATTCGAAACAAGGCCAATAAAATTTCTAAGGTTCTTTTGGTTAATAGGCAATAGAAATTCCGCATTTGCTTCGACTTGTGTAGCAATTGTGGTTGAATTTTGTTAGTATTTACGGTGTGTCCCAAAAAGTCAATTTCCGAGGCACCAAATTTACATTTATCCATATTTGCGAGAAGCCCATCATTGTCTCTAAATCGTGAAGAGACTTGTTGTAGATGGTCAAGATATTGTTGAGCATCTGTACTAAATATTAAGATATCGTCTACGTAAAAAAATGAAAAATAGGCCACATAGTATTGTATTCATGAATCGGTTCCAAGAGCTTTGCCACATTTCTTAATCTAAAACACATTATTTTGAACTGGAAGAGACCTAATGGTGTGATGAACGCTGTTTTGAGGACATCTGCAAGGTGATTACATAGTACACCTTCTTCAGATCTATTTTTGGTACAATTGTAGCACCTTGTATTTTCCAAGTGGAGTCGCTCAGGGAGGGTATTGGGTATCGATCAGGAACTGTGATTTGTTGTAGTCTCTATAATAGTTTTCTTTATATCATTCCACATTTGGTTTGTACTGCCTCCTGGAGTAATTTCTTTCATGGTTATGTTTATTTTAGGTTTCTTATATCAAACATAAATTGTTCGCAGAAAATCTAATGAAAGGGTAGAATGCAAGAACTTGCTAAGTAACATTTTATTCAAAATTGCGTTTACGGCTTTCTAAAATTTGTTGTACAATAAGAACTATTACATAAAAATAAATTCATTTATTAACATTAACATATTATCATCAATACTGATATCTAAATATCATTTTGAAAGCTTTATACTCCTACCCTTTCAAACTTTACTCACACATACTAATGGCACTCTTAAGGTAAAAACACTTTAAAATTGATTATGCAATTGGCTCTAAGTCTAAAGCCTGAAGATTTCAAAGCCAAGATTAATTAAACTTGGTTCAACTAAAACGCCAATGTTTTTGTATATTGCGTAATTGCAAGTAAGACCCTTTGTTCGTGTGGAAATCTAAACTCACACGAGTCATTATAAAAATTAGATCCGATAGTTGTATCTACTCTAGGTCGAAATGTATTTTAAGTCGATATCTAAGGTAGTTAGTGAACAATTATCAGATATGTAATCGTAATGAGTTTTTAAAGTTTTGACTGTTTATAAATTCAAATTCACATAGTCAATCAGAAATTTTGCTAGAAAGAAACCCACGCCTTGTCAATATTTGATATTTGTTTAGAAAATATTAATGAAATCATACTCATTTTCAAATAAATAGTAAAGATGATATAATTTGAAAATAAAGACTAACAGCAACAAACAAATGAGTCATCATAATATGTTTTTAATATGCAGGAGGCAGGATATGACACAGTCAGGTATATGCTATTTTAGGATGTAGTTGTTAGGGAGTTAGGGCACAACAACAAACGGTATAGTATTAGAATGTTATGACCAGAGGTTACAAACAAAATTCATTTCACTTTTGTTACCTCTAATATTTATTATTGATGATTATGACTAACAATAATAAACTAGGGGTTGGGTTTACAAGTTACTACCTATTAGAGTCAGCGAAAGTCGTATGGTAACTATGGAGCACGTTACATGTAACAAGGGGATAAGTTAAACAATGCTGTTTTTCTGCACAGACTTTTAGAAGTTACTGCAAGGGAAGAAAGTAAAGCTTTTTTTATCATACTCGTATTTCCCGAGCTGAACAACGGGACAGACAATTACTTTTTCCCTTGGGAGAAAAAAAATAAATTAATTCCCTGAAATGAATGAAGTAAAGCGTAGTCTGATATACGATAGTGGGAAAATTATTTTGCATGCATTAATTTTCAGAATAGAAAAAAAAATCAATTTGCCTATTTGCATTCTTTGTGATGATTTAAATTTAAATTTTGTGTTATATTTTTGTTTATTTTATCTCTCGTATTAAAAATTGTGGACTTTCCTTGTGCTATGTCCTATGTCCTATGTCCTATGTCCTATGTCCTATGTCCTATGTCCTATGTCCTATGTCCTATGTCCTATGTCCTATGTCCTATGTCCTATGTCCTATGTCCTATGTCCTATGTCCTATGTCCTATGTCCTATGTCCTATGTCCTATGTCCTATGTCCTATGTCCTATGTCCTATGTCCTATGTCCTATGTCCTATGTCCTATGTCCTATGTCCTATGTCCTATGTCCTATGTCCTATGTTCTATGTTCTATATTCATTTTTAATACGAGTAACAGTAACTAGTGTTGGAAAATACTGGAGCATTTATTTTTGGATAATATTTCCGGAGCACAAACGAGACAGTTTCAGTGAGCAGGACTGGAGAATATACCTTTAACTTGCAAAGATATACCCAAAATAAGGATAATCGCAAAAGTTCTTGAAATATTCTCAAAATGCTTGAATGTTCTCCAATTTTCCTCTTCACATTTATAATACTAGTTGTAGTTTATTTGACAGTTGGAAGGTAATGTGTTGAAAAGTAATGTAACAATAGAAAATTGGAAAATATTAAACTCGCTACACACTACGTCGACCCTCAAAATAAACTTTGCTACTGGACACTTTGCCGACCATGGACAATATGCTGATTACGGACACGGTAGTGTCCACTGCCGGCGCCCAGTGTCCACAAGTAATATATGTATAATATATTTTACATAAATATAAAAAATTTGAATATATAGCTTAAATATAACTATACTTCAACCGTAAATACAAGAAATGAGTCATTTTCGTAATCACACCTGAATAAACAAATACGACCCGGGGTGAGATAAGATAAGAGTGCAAATTTTACGTTGCTAAGAGTTCAGTGACGTACGCTAGAACCAACAGATTTTCATTGCCGATGTTACATTTATTTTTAATTAAAAAGGGTTTTGCCCCGCTACTGAATTTTTCTAGCTGATTTATTGTTTATTTTATCGTTTAGAATACAACGTAGCCTTCGCGTAATTCTAGATGCATTTTACATTTTCGCTTATGTGGTTGGTGATGACTGTGAATTTGTATTTTTGGTTTTAGTATAGAACAAAAAAAATATGTTACCGGGCGGTAACCTAAATTTCTTGTCAATGCTTCCAAAAGCATAAATTGTGCAAACTATGCTTATAAAAGTATCTATCTTTGGAACACGACACCGACAGCAGCTTCAAGTAACACTTGTACCGTTTGCGTGGGCATGCGGGTTAAGATCGTTTAGTTTCGGTTTTATTCTCGATTTTTAATGTTTTTGTTTAATGTTTATGCTCGTTTGTGACGTTTGTGCTGTATTATTCTGAAAGCTCTTTAGAATTATTATGAGAACGTTCGCGAACGTGCTTGATTATGCTCCCCAAGAGAGTTGTATCCCAACTCCAGCTATAGTGGAAGACGAACTGTCTGCAGCTATACTAAGAGGGTTATTAATTCGCGGATGTACCAATAAAGTAGCGGTAATCAAAGCATTCTTCGCGTGCCTAAAGGCTTCTATTTGCTCATGATTCAACTGGACAGGTTTTAGCGAAGCTTTACCAGGAATAACTATAGAGGTTAACGGTGCCAAAATTTTCGCACAGTTTGGTACAAATTTATGGTAATACGAAATTAAGCCAATAAAATTGCGGAGTGCTTTCTGACTTGAAGGCAATGGGTAATCAATTATAGCCTGAACTTTGGAAGCCATTGGTTTGATACCGCGTGTATTAACGTGATGTCCTAAAAAATCGAGCTCATTGACTCCAAAGAGACACTTTGGTAGGTTTATAATTAGGCCATTGTCTTTTAATCGGGAAGCACTTGGTGTAAATGTTCAACATGTTGCTGCGAATCAGCACTAAAGACTAGGATATCGTCTAGGTATGAAAACAAAATGGGAGCCCTGATAATACAGTGTCCATGAAACGACTCCAGGTGCTGGCTGCATTCCGTAGTCCGAAACACATCCGTTTGAACTCAAAAAGCCCCAGAGGTGTGATAATAGCAGTCTTGTGAATGTCCTCTGCTGGATGCGATTGGTATTGCGAAGTAGGCCTTTCGGAGGTCTAGCTTCGAGAATATAGTTGCGCCAGCAAGTTTTCTTGTAAAGTCCGTTAAAAAAGGGATCGGGTAACGATCTGGTACTGTCACTGAATTGAGTTACCTATAATCGCCAACCAAGCGATAACTGTCTGTTGGGGAGATGGATGTGATGTCCTGGTCGTCTCCAGGAGGTAGCGTCTCTGCTGTGCCCACTGCACGCTTCCCGACGATGTGAATTGGCGTAGCGTAGCTAGAAGATGATCGCTGTACTACGTCAGCGTCCAAGAGCTCATTAAAATGATCTTCTAGAAAAGAAAGATGATTAGGGTTCAGTTTGCGACAGCGTGCTTTAACCGGAGGGCCGGTCGTGTCAATGTGATGGACTACAGTATGTTTTACGGGTTGATGGTAGTCGAACTTATGCAAAAGCTCCGGGAAGTGTGTGTTTAGCATTTTGCTATAAACATCAAGATCGCTAGACATGTTGTTAACAGTACCTGAAGAGGGTACGTTAATGGGTGAAGGTAAGGGAAGAAAAGGGGAAGAAATCGCAGGAATAACAATTGACTCGGAAGGAGGAGTCAAAACTTTAGCCTGAGCAGAAAATAGTTTGCGTTTAATGCCAGTCTCAACTGGTGGGGTTGTGGAACCTCGACTGCGAGTTCGGGCTGGCTGGACATCTGTTGTGCAAATGACCCGCTGAGAAGAGCAGTCAGTCTTAACTGGGGGGGGGGGGATTGTGGAACCACGACTGCAAGTTCGGGCGGGCTGGACATCTGCCGTGCAAATGACCCGCTGAGAAGAGCAGTCAGTGAGAGGATTCACTGTTGGAGCTGGAAATTGACAACCCTGGCTGCGGTTTCGGGCGAGCTTGACATCTGTCTTGCAAATGACTCGTCGAGAAAAGCAGTCAATGGTTAGGTTGTGCTGCTGCAAAAAATCCAGGCCTAGAATGGCTGTAGATATGTCAGCGACATAAAATTTCCAGGGGCATGGCTGTAGGCCAATCGGGAAATGTAACCTCAAAGTTACAATACCTGTCACAGGAATTGACGTGTTGTTCACGGCCATAAATGAAATGTTGGCAGGCGTGATGTTTTGGTTACAGGAAACTGCAACGTGGGTGGGTAAAATGGAATATTCAGCACCAGTGTTAACCACAAAATTAATTTTGTAGGTTAGGTTTTGCAAAAAAATTAAAGAAGAAGTTGGAGGGATTGAATTAACCCTGCATGGTCCTCCCTGGAGGCCAGGAGAGTGCGAAGTTAGTTTTTTGTTTAGTATGAATAATTTCCCGTACAATTACGTGCATTATTTTGAAAGCGTCTGTGAAAATAACACGGTTGCAATTGGGAATTGGCATTGCCCAAAGGCATGGAACGGCGTTTATTAAAATGCTGAGGATTTTGGGGGTACGAAGAGATTTTGGCAGTTATAGGGGATTGTTGCTTTGCATGGTAGAAAGCTCATTGGAAATGGTAGTAAGTTTAGTTGTCAAATTGTCTAGTTTAGCTTCTATTGCAAGAGTAGCTAAAGGTTGTGATGCCTTTTGCATAGAATAAATTAAATCTAATTTTTCTACAAAGGATATTAACGGTAAGTCATTGAAATTTAAGGACTGAATCTTAAGTTCTGATGGTAGTTTAGCTATTAAAAAGTCTTTGGTTAATTCCTCAGTTAAATCGAGATCGATTGCCAATTTTTGAATATTAAAAAGTAGTTCTTTGACACTACCAGAGAATTGAAGAGTCTCCAAAAGATTATTAATTCGAGATTCTCGTGGTCCTAGGACAGATTTTATCACTGCCCGTTTCAAGGTAGTGTATGGTCGTTGCCTAGGGGGGTTAATGGTCAGGTCGCGATGAGTTCCTAAAATGTCGAAAGGTAAGTTTAGTGTTAATAAGTTATATTTGGCGAGCTCATCGTTGATCAGCATACGAGTAAAGTATCTTTCCACTAAAATAAAATACAGGTCGATATCGTTACTCGTAAAAACTGGAAATGGAACTTTGACAGTCGCCATTTGAAATATTAAATAAGTAAGTAAAAATACTTATCGGACGAGAAGGAGCACTAGTTTCGGTTCCAACGGTCACCTCCAACCAGCCACGACAAGTCACGTAAGCGAAGCAGGTAGCAGTATCTCACGATGACAGGAGTCGAGTAGTAGCTGATGACAGATGATGAAAGGAGAACTAGCGGTTGTTCACATGGAGAATTCAGTGCAGCAGGCAAAGACCAGTACTGTTAAATTCTTCTTCAGGAACGTCGGGATCACCAAATGTAGCGATGGTGCAACACTAATGTAGTGTTAGGGCTACATATATCTCTTGTAAGAGTTAATAAAACGCAAGTAGTAACTTTTATGAGATATTTTATTTTTTATATTATATGACTTGTTCATTCTTGTTGCCTAGTACCATTCCGTATCTACTCAATGGATGCAAGTTGTGAGCTATTCACAACAGTACTTACAGGTAATAAAATATACAGTATGATCGATAAAATACAGTATTCGATAAATACAGTATTCGATAAATACAGTATGCTAAGAAAAAAAAAACTATGCCAATATTTGCCAATCACAAAAGCTCGTATGCACTACCAGATTTAAGAAAAATTCATTTTCATAAGGGAATATTTAATTTATAATAAGGATTTAATTTGTTTATTACAAATTCCTTATTGGTTATAAGAATATCATGTTTGATAATCATGTTAATAACTTTTAAAAAATCAATTAAATGACATAGGAAAATTGATATCAACATTGAATATCATACGAGGGAAGATCAATATTTACGGTCCCTGATATAGAAAGAGAAAGAATTTTTAAAACATTATTTATTTATTTCTCAACATAATCTCCCTGGACTTCAATGCACTTGGTCCACCGATGTTCCAATGCTTCAATGCCTTTCAGGAAGAAGTTTTCCGGTTGCTCCTCAAACCAGCCATTTACTGCGGTCATAACTTCATTATCGTCTCCATATTTTTTTCCACGCAGGTTTTCCTTTAATTTTGGAAATAGATGGTAATCACTGGGTGCCAGGTCTGGTGAATATGGAGGGTGTTCTAGGATTTCAAAGCCAGCGTTCTGTATGGCAGCCATGACAATGCAGCTCTTGTGGACTGGAGCGTTGTCCTGATGGAAAAAAATTTTGTGTGCCAACTTTCCTGGTCTTTTTCGGTCGATGCTTTCGCGCAATTTTGGAATTAACCCTGCATAATAAGAACCCGTTATTGTGTGTCCACGCTGCAAATAATCGATCATCAAAATTCCTTCTGCATCCCAGAACACTGTGGCCATAATCTTTCCAGCCGCCCTATGAACTCGAAATTTGCGTGGAGGTGGAGAACCTCTGTGATGCCACTCCATACTTTGTCTTTTCGTCTCAGGATCAAAATGGTGCACCCATGTTTCATCCACAGTCACAAAGCGAGTGAGAAATTGCTTCCGATTGGCCTTCAGGTACTCCAAATTGGCTTCCGAATGCAGCACTCTAGAGCGTTTCTGATCGACGGTCAGCATCTTTGGAACCCAACGCGCCGAAATTTTTCTGAGATCAAGAACATTTCTTAAAATATTTTCAACTGACCCATAAGAGATGTTCGTTATTTCCGCGATATGGCGAATAGTCAGTCTTCTATCTGCCATTACCATATCATGGATCAAATTGATGTTTTTGTCAACGGTGACACAGACTGGACGTCCCGCACCTTTCGCATGTTCGCAAGTTGTTCTGCCTAATCTAAACTCACGAGACATATTTTTCACCACTTGGTAAGAAGGGGCAGAGTCCCCTAAAACGTCTGTCATATCCTTGTGAATTTCAGCAGGTGTTAATCCTTTTTTTGCAAATACTTCACCGATCTGACTTCACTTTTTTCCACTTTTAAAAATTGTCTGTTATCGACCAGCTTAATTATTAATAACTTTCAAAGAACAACACGCACCTACGCAAAACTTGACACAACAAATAATTAGTAATGACAGTTCTCATAGAAAAATGAGTGACGATATCATGCAAAGCCTACTATGTCAGGGACCGTAAATACTGATCTACCCTCGTACCACTGATAAATACGTGCCCCACTTCACCAATATTGTCTCAGTAGGTAACACTTATAAATGGATACTGCTTAGTGGTTGTAGTCCAGTGCTTAAAGACAAAAAGCACTGGACTAACGCAATTTAACCAATCCAACCGAAATTCTGGAATTAAGAAGTTGTATGTGTGTACATAAAAAAAGGTTACTCTAATAATAATAATATTAATAATAATAGGTTAAATAATAATAATAATAGGTTAGCTTGTCCCCCAAAAAAAGACTGATGGTCCAAAAAACGCTTTGTTTAAAGATCTCCGAAAGCTTTACCCTAATTTGTCGCGGAGAAATCTACTTGTACTGAATTGTCTTTTCGTCAAAGTGTGCTTGCGCCTAAGTGTGCCTGCGCTGAAGTGTCCTTGCGCCGAACTATCCGACGCCAAACTGTCCTCGCGCTGAAACGGTCGCGCCGAGATGGCCGCGCCGAAATGTCCTAGACCGATCACGGGATTAGCACCTTAGCTCTTTGATATGGAAAGTGTAGTAAAATATTAAATAATGCTTGTATCGTTTTCTCGTTTGTCCCGATGCATATTGTGACGTTTTTTGTTTGTTCATATCTTCTTTTGTTTTGTTGCTATAGCAACAATTTCAAATGATGTCTGTATGTTTTCTTTGCATTTTTGAAAAAACAAGAAAAAATTAGTCAACAAAAAATGAGAACTGGCTTGTAGCAAAATTATTCTAGTAAGACTTGATTATCAATTTTGGTCAAGTATGCTGAGGGAATTTGACAAAAGTTATAACAAACGCACACCAACAAACAAATGAAAAAACGTATTTTTATTGAAACAACAAGAAATGGAACTTAAGAAAATACCTAAATGCAGAAGGACAAAAAATCTATGCAATATGGGTATTAAATTAAATTTTCAAATTAAAAAAAATATATTTTTAGAAGAAAACCCTGAACATTAATCAATTAATAATGATATTTAATTCTGATTATTATTATTTTTATCTAGTTACCTATTTTTGTATCTACCTTAGCGACGTGTTTGTTTATATTTATATTACCTTTGATAATGAATGCGTAGCTGCCGAAACAATATTGTCAGGTTATATTTTAATAAATACTGTGAAACTTTTTACTAATCTTTATTTATTTCATAATTAATAATGATATTGTAGTTAGGCTCGCAGTAAAATTAATCTAGTAAGACTTGATTATTAGTTTTGGTCAAGTATGCTATGGAAATTTGACTATTAAAACTGTATCAAGCAAACAAACGCAAATAAACAAACAAGTACCTAATTATTAGTCTATTAACTACAAAATATTATAAATTATTTATTACAAATTATAACGAATTATTAAAATTAATTACAAGTTATTGTTACAAACCATTACTTGAAGTTATTGTGAAGACATCGCTCATTTAAGTGAGAAGCAACGCATTGAGACTTTAAAGATGTATGGGTAATGGAGATAAGGATAGGAGGAGGACTCAAAATTATGCAATTTATCATTTATTATGTCAATGAAATCTACCCAGATACTTCCGTTTCTCAAAGTGTGATATCTCAAGCTCCACTAATTAAAAATAATTCGTGAGACTGGTGGTGTTAAAGATGCAAAAAAGTGGCAGATTTAAATCCGCAATAAGTGCTAGCAGAAAATGGAGAATTAGCCGTGTATATATATATATATATATATATATATATATATATATATATATATATATATATATATATATATATATATATATATAATTAAAATTGATTAATAACGGGTTATCGTTCAATTAATTGGCACAATAATTGTATTACTCTTTATTTCATGTCAATATTTCGAAACAATTTGTTTCTTCATCAGGACTCTGTAATAATTTAAAACTATTAGGACCTTAATTAAAAAATTTCTTTGAATAGACTTACAGAAATTTGAGGTTAACATTAAAAAACACGGTTTCATAAGTAATCTAATATAGGAAAACACATTTGGTTGAATAATTGATAACATCAATGATCAATGTTCAATTAAATAAAACATAATAGTAGATGAAAAAATTAGATTTCTATCACATAACAATTTTGTATAATAGTAGTGGTTGACAGTAGTAATTCATTTTTAAACACAGTGTTACCACATCAAATAATTATTGTGTTTAAATTACTAACAAATTTATATACAGTGACTAGATAAATATATGTGAAATAACTTTTAAAAAATTTTTTAAGAAGATAAATTTACAAGATGGTACAATAGATCAATAAAATATTTACACAGTTGTAAGATAGATGTAAAATTTCTAGAGAAAATATATAATTTTTGGTTTACTAATATAACTAATCAAGTAACAACTATGCTACTGGATTCACAATTCAAAAAATTCTTTGGTAAATTGTGATTGTTGTTAGAGTTACTGTTAAAATTTAACAAACCTGTGTAAATGGTACTTAAGTTTTGGATGTCTGAGTTGTTATTCAAAGCATTAGGTTCTTTGTTTATGTGGACCATTTCCAGGAACAATCTTTTCTTATAGTTTGCTTCTATTTGCAGTATTTTAGTTTCTTCATATTTCATGTTATGTTTTTGGTTTCGTACATGTAAAGTAAGAGCACATCTTTTGGTAGACAATTTAGAGTCACTCTTATGTTGAGTTATACGTGATTTAAGATGTTGTTTGGTTTGTCCTATGTACACTTTTTCACATTGGCTGCATTCAATTTTGTATATTACATTAGTTTGAAGCATTGTTGGTACTTTATCCTTTATCTTGGTATGTAAACTTCTGATTGTTTTTATATTACGTTTAGCAATTTTGATGTTTTCTGGTTTTAAAATTTCGTTTATTTTAGGTGTTAAACCTTCTATGTACGGAAGTGATCCATAGATGGGTTGTTGAATTTCATTTCTTTGGTTATCTTGGGTTTGTTCTTGAGTATTCGGAAGTCTTTGGGCATTGATAGTGGTGAATAATAGTTTACGTAGGAGTCCTGCCGGATAGGAGTTTTGTAAAAGGATGTTATACAATTTTGTTAGGTTATTGTTCAATAAAGAATGGTGAGATATGTTTTTTATTCTGTTTTTTAATGCAATTATGAAGTTGATTTTCATTTTTATAGGATGGTAAGAATGATAATTTAAGTAACGGCCTGAACTCGTGGGTTTTTGATACCAATCTAAGATAATTTTGTTATGGTCTGTACGGATTAATTTTGTATCTAGGAAAGGGACACTGTTATTTTTCTCCAGTTCCATTGTAAATTGAATGTGTTCGTTGTAACTGTTAAAAACATCAAGTATTTCCATGGTTTTATCTTTGGGAACTGCTAGTATTAAGTCATCCACATACTTTTTTATGAAGGGTAGATGAAACGATAGCATAGGAATGCATGTATTTAGTAATTCATCCATGACTCTTTGAGCAATTATTGGACTGAAATTTGAACCCATTGGGCAACCAAAGGTTTGTGTGTAATATGTGCCATCATAGATGAAATAATTAGAGTCAAACAACAATTCAATTGAAGTTAAAAATTCTTCTAAGGGAATTTCACAATTCACACTTATATGGAGCCAATTTTTTCTTATATCCTCTTTGACTAAGTTTAAAGGTATGTTGCTAAATAGTGATATGACGTCTAAGCTAATTAGAACATAATTTTTGGGTAGTTGGAATTCATTTATAAAATCTGCGAATTGGAAAGTGTCTTTTACATTATAATTGTTTTCTTGGCATGAATTTTTTAAGATGTTAGTTAAGAATTTTGATAGTTTTTCAATCGGAGATGATAAGCTTGCTACTATAGGTCGAACAGGACAGTTTTCTTTGTGTATTTTTGGTAGAGCATAAAAACGAGGAGCAACTGCGTTGTATGTATTTAACGACTTTGCAGTTTTTTCATCAATATAATTTTTTGTTTTAAGTTGTTTAACTAAATTATTGTTCCTTGTTTGTATTGTACAAGTGGGATCTCTTTTTAGTTTTTTTATAAGCATTCGTATCGCTTAGTAATTCACTGACTTTGTTGTGATAGTCTGTTTTGTTCAAGGCTACTGTGACATTGCCTTTGTCTGAGTGAGTTATTATGATGTTAGGATGTTCTTTTAGGAATTTCTTGCATTTTGCATAATTTCGATTCGATACAGGATTAACATTTTGTTGCTTTATTAAATGATTTGTAATTATATTGGTTAATTTAGCTCTATACACGTTTCTTTTTTCTTCAATAACATGATCTAATAGATATTCTATGTCAGCTAGCACATCTTTTATCGGTAAGTCTGTGATTGTTATAGGTATGCTAAATTTTGGACCTAGTGCTAGGAAGTCTTTTATTTCTGTTGGGATCGTTTCATCACTAAGGTTAGTAAACCATTTATTTTCTACTTTGATCTTATTAGTGTTTGTGTTTAGTAACTCAGTAAATTTTGTTGAATTTTTTCTTTTAATATAATGAAAATTACGATTATAAGCAATTATTTGTTTTTGTTTAAATTTCTCATAAATATCTGCTGGAATTAGTTGTTTTGATTTTAATTTTGTTTGTTCTAGTAGATTTTCCAAAGAGGTTAAATTGTTACAAGTTATATTAATTTCTAGATTAAGAATTTTAATTTTCAACCTTTTTTCAAAGTTGTTGATTTTCTCCATGTTGTGGCCTGGATTTATCTGCACAGGATTGAGTAGACATTTCGTATTATTCGTTATGTGACTTGGAGTGATATCGTGACTCCAAGTCACATAACGAATAATACGAAATGTCTACTCAATCCTGTGCAGATAAATCCAGGCCACAACATGGAGAAAATCAACAACTTTGAAAAAAGGTTGAAAATTAAAATTCTTAATCTAGAAATTAATATAACTTGTAACAATTTAACCTCTTTGGAAAATCTACTAGAACAAACAAAATTAAAATCAAAACAACTAATTCCAGCAGATATTTATGAGAAATTTAAACAAAAACAAATAATTGCTTATAATCGTAATTTTCATTATATTAAAAGAAAAAATTCAACAAAATTTACTGAGTTACTAAACACAAACACTAATAAGATCAAAGTAGAAAATAAATGGTTTACTAACCTTAGTGATGAAACGATCCCAACAGAAATAAAAGACTTCCTAGCACTAGGTCCAAAATTTAGCATACCTATAACAATCACAGACTTACCGATAAAAGATGTGCTAGCTGACATAGAATATCTATTAGATCATGTTATTGAAGAAAAAAGAAACGTGTATAGAGCTAAATTAACCAATATAATTACAAATCATTTAATAAAGCAACAAAATGTTAATCCTGTATCGAATCGAAATTATGCAAAATGCAAGAAATTCCTAAAAGAACATCCTAACATCATAATAACTCACTCAGACAAAGGCAATGTCACAGTAGCCTTGAACAAAACAGACTATCACAACAAAGTCAGTGAATTACTAAGCGATACGAATGCTTATAAAAAACTAAAAAGAGATCCCACTTGTACAATACAAACAAGGAACAATAATTTAGTTAAACAACTTAAAACAAAAAATTATATTGATGAAAAAACTGCAAAGTCGTTAAATACATACAACGCAGTTGCTCCTCGTTTTTATGCTCTACCAAAAATACACAAAGAAAACTGTCCTGTTCGACCTATAGTAGCAAGCTTATCATCTCCGATTGAAAAACTATCAAAATTCTTAACTAACATCTTAAAAAATTCATGCCAAGAAAACAATTATAATGTAAAAGACACTTTCCAATTCGCAGATTTTATAAATGAATTCCAACTACCCAAAAATTATGTTCTAATTAGCTTAGACGTCATATCACTATTTAGCAACATACCTTTAAACTTAGTCAAAGAGGATATAAGAAAAAATTGGCTCCATATAAGTGTGAATTGTGAAATTCCCTTAGAAGAATTTTTAACTTCAATTGAATTGTTGTTTGACTCTAATTATTTCATCTATGATGGCACATATTACACACAAACCTTTGGTTGCCCAATGGGTTCAAATTTCAGTCCAATAATTGCTCAAAGAGTCATGGATGAATTACTAAATACATGCATTCCTATGCTATCGTTTCATCTACCCTTCATAAAAAAGTATGTGGATGACTTAATACTAGCAGTTCCCAAAGATAAAACCATGGAAATACTTGATGTTTTTAACAGTTACAACGAACACATTCAATTTACAATGGAACTGGAGAAAAATAACAGTGTCCCTTTCCTAGATACAAAATTAATCCGTACAGACCATAACAAAATTATCTTAGATTGGTATCAAAAACCCACGAGTTCAGGCCGTTACTTAAATTATCATTCTTACCATCCTATAAAAATGAAAATCAACTTCATAATTGCATTAAAAAACAGAATAAAAAACATATCTCACCATTCTTTATTGAACAATAACCTAACAAAATTGTATAACATCCTTTTACAAAACTCCTATCCGGCAGGACTCCTACGTAAACTATTATTCACCACTATCAATGCCCAAAGACTTCCGAATACTCAAGAACAAACCCAAGATAACCAAAGAAATGAAATTCAACAACCCATCTATGGATCACTTCCGTACATAGAAGGTTTAACACCTAAAATAAACGAAATTTTAAAACCAGAAAACATCAAAATTGCTAAACGTAATATAAAAACAATCAGAAGTTTACATACCAAGATAAAGGATAAAGTACCAACAATGCTTCAAACTAATGTAATATACAAAATTGAATGCAGCCAATGTGAAAAAGTGTACATAGGACAAACCAAACAACATCTTAAATCACGTATAACTCAACATAAGAGTGACTCTAAATTGTCTACCAAAAGATGTGCTCTTACTTTACATGTACGAAACCAAAAACATAACATGAAATATGAAGAAACTAAAATACTGCAAATAGAAGCAAACTATAAGAAAAGATTGTTCCTGGAAATGGTCCACATAAACAAAGAACCTAATGCTTTGAATAACAACTCAGACATCCAAAACTTAAGTACCATTTACACAGGTTTGTTAAATTTTAACAGTAACTCTAACAACAATCACAATTTACCAAAGAATTTTTTGAATTGTGAATCCAGTAGCATAGTTGTTACTTGATTAGTTATATTAGTAAACCAAAAATTATATATTTTCTCTAGAAATTTTACATCTATCTTACAACTGTGTAAATATTTTATTGATCTATTGTACCATCTTGTAAATTTATCTTCTTAAAAAATTTTTTAAAAGTTATTTCACATATATTTATCTAGTCACTGTATATAAATTTGTTAGTAATTTAAACACAATAATTATTTGATGTGGTAACACTGTGTTTAAAAATGAATTACTACTGTCAACCACTACTATTATACAAAATTGTTATGTGATAGAAATCTAATTTTTTCATCTACTATTATGTTTTATTTAATTGAACATTGATCATTGATGTTATCAATTATTCAACCAAATGTGTTTTCCTATATTAGATTACTTATGAAACCGTGTTTTTTAATGTTAACCTCAAATTTCTGTAAGTCTATTCAAAGAAATTTTTTAATTAAGGTCCTAATAGTTTTAAATTATTACAGAGTCCTGATGAAGAAACAAATTGTTTCGAAATATTGACATGAAATAAAGAGTAATACAATTATTGTGCCAATTAATTGAACGATAACCCGTTATTAATCAATTTTAATTATCAATGAGTCGTTCGTGACTACCAAAGGTTTTTATATATATATATATATATATATATATATATATATATATATATTAATTAAATGTTGATATAATATGGAAAAATTATTTATCTCGGACCAGGAATCGAACCTGGGATTCCTGGTCCGAGATAAATAATTTTTCCATATTATATCAACATTTAATTAATTTAAATTTACTCTTGGCGGCTTACATACGCTATTACAAATCAATTACTATATATATATATATATATTTTTTTTTTTTGCCGTGGATGGTAGTTTCAAAATTTTGGAAAATTTTGAAAATTTTGTGAAAATCTAAAATCTTTGTTAAATACTAACACTTTTGAAATATTTTTATAGACTTTTCCAGTTAAAAATAAATTTAAGTTATTTAATGGTGTGTCATTGATTTTGAAATCAATGTGTATACTTTCTAATAAGGTTAAATAATACATGTTTCTTTATTTATTATCAAACAGTTTACTCACCGATTACGTAAGAGTACGTAACATCCAGTTGTTCGCAAGTTATTGTTATGATGCAATTCATTTATGTTTAATTTTCAAATGAGTGATATCGACGGGTTATGTGATTATTTTAAGGTTTTTGTTTATGTAAATAGATCGTTATTATTGCGTAAAAATGTTGTGTAATAATCTGTAATAGATGTGTCACTGTGACAAATTATGTTTTAATCTGCTATTATGTTTGTAAATAGTGTATAATCTCTGTATTATATGGTAAGGTGACGTCAAATTGTGTAATATAATTATGTAAATATGAAATAGTATATAAGCTTAGAAAACCATATTTTTAGGACACTTCACTAAATAAAGCGACGGAGTAAAGTCGTGTAAAGTATTATAGTAAAAAATGTAAATAGACACTTCCTGAAATAAAGCGACGCAGTAAAGTCGTGTAAGAAATATAGTACTAATGTAAATAGACACTTCCTGATATACGACGAACGAGAACGTATGTAAAGTTCACTTCTGAAAGTGAAGCGACAGAGTAAAGTCGTGAATGATAATATTGTAAAAAGTTAAATAGTCTAGTCTTAAATAGACAGTTAATTTGGTTGGTGATTTGCATACGGCGAAAGTGAATATTTGTTATAAATTGTAAAAGTGTATATAAGTTTAAAGAACCAAGTTTAAACTAATTACTAGCTAAAGTTATTGCTAGTCAATAAATCGACGTTAAAACCATAAACTGGTGTTTTATTTAATATTAAACACATAAAAATACCACAAAATATTCTTCGATAAAGGGAAAAAGTACCCGCTATTAATAAAACAAAAGTGAGTTACCAAAACCAAGAGTGTGGATGGTGCTATATGGGAAATCCATGCAAAGGAAAGCCAACCGGAATTGCAAACCAGCACTGGGACAACATAAGGTGACTCTGCAAATGGTTTGGAACGAGGACTAGTAAAAAGCAAAGAAGCAATATTATAAAAAGGTAGGAAGTAATTTCCTTTTGTATTGGCATTTGCTGAAGAAAAGACTATCGTTTGTGAAGTGTAGTAAAGTGATTTGAACAATTTAGTAATAGTTAAAAATTAATTAAGAGTTCAATTTTAAAAGTGATTTCAAATTTCAATTTGTATATTTTTTAATACCACAAGAATCCACATTCACTCTGAGATGAGTCTTTATTAAATTTAATTCTGTTATTTTAAGTTATTTAACTGGCGCCCAACTCTCTTACGTAAACTTGAGTTAGTCAAGAACTAACGTAACACTAATTTTATATAACTATTGTATTATTTAAAACTATTAAAAGGTATTTTGTAATCATATAAGAGTTGATCAAAAGAGGAAAGTTGACAAGCATTTCCAAAGTTTACAGTCATTTTAAAAATCAATTTATTATAAAGTAATTATCTACGATCAAACGGCAATTATTCACAATTTTAAAATATATTATAAAATTTTTTTTAAATAATTTTTATTTTTAATTAGCCAATATTACAGTAATATATATATATATATATATATATATATATATATATATATATATATATATATATTCGTATGTTCATAAAATTTTAAAGCAAGCTAAATTTCGTCCGTACAAACTCCAGTTAATCCGCGAACTAAATGAAGACGATTTTGACAGAAGGATGCAATTGTGTGAGCAGATGATTCGAAGACGTAATATGGAGGAAAATTTTGCGTTTGACATTGTGTTCTCCAATGAAGCGACATTTATGTTGAACGGTACGATAAATCGACATAATTGTCGGTATTGGTCGAACGTAAATCCACACTGGACGAAAATAGGGTACACAATATCCGCAAATGCATGGACGGACAGGCATTATAGGAAGATATATCATAGGACATTGTTTTTGATGAAACTCTTACCGCTAATTGGATACCTTGAGTTACTTCAAAATTATGTCATACACAATATTTTCCGGTGAAAATGGAGATGTTAACAATAGAATCATCTTCCAACAACACGGTCCACCGGTCAATAGAAGGGGAACTATATGGAGTAGCCTATTTGATCTACAGATTTGTCACCACTAGATCCTTTCCTGTACAGTCACATAAAAAATAACCTACACAAAGTAATACCACGTAATCTGGATGACTTGAAGGCTAGAATAACTGCTAAAATGCGAAGAATACTAAAAGACATGTTATAAAGAGTTATAATAAATTTTAAATACCGATTAGGTCATTGCCTGACAGTCAATGCAGCTTAATTTGTCAGTTTGCATTTTTTAGAATAAGTATTTTTTGTGTTTATTATTGTTAAGGTTTCAATAAATATATATTATGTAATGAGGAAATCAAGCGATACTTTAAATCCGAGAAGATGTATTATAACATCTTCGAGGCTTAATAACATCAAGGGTTATAACATCAAGAAGCTTGATCTCCGTATTGCATAAGTTGTTTTATTTTATTTCCTATTTCAATCCTAATTTCTTCCTTTTAAAATTCATCCAAATTTATTGTATAAAGAAGCAAGTTGCATTGTCTGTGTCATCATACGCGTAACCAAGGAGATAAAAAGCAGCATGTCACGTGTGACTGTTACGCAACATCAAATGATTTACGTTGCCAACAACAACGGAGATTAAGAACGTCTTGAACTTCGGTGTTATTGACAACGGAGATAAAAATATACTTTATTTTACTAATTCTGGTATATAAATAATTGTTTGAAATACGAAATGAAATAAAATTTATTTTCTCATTTTTTGTTTGTTGGTGTTTGCTTGTTATAACTTTAGTTGTCAAATTTCCACAACATACTTGATCAAAACTAATAATCAAGCCTTACTACTTAATTTTGCTACACGCCAGTTCTCATTTTTTGTTGGCTAATTTTTTTTCGTTTTTTTTCTAAAATATTTGTTTCTAATTTTAACTCTCTTTAACTCTCTTAGTAGTAGAATTACGAAATAGAGAAGAATAACCACTTTTCAAAAATACAAAGAAAACATACAGACGCCATTTGAAAAAATAAAGTTGGTTGGTTGCTATAGCTACATAACAAAAGAATATACGGGCGACCCAAAAACGTCACAACTTGCGTCGGGTGCTGCGTTCGGTATTTCAACTCTGAACACTCTATAGTTACAATTATTTACAACCATGGATACTATGGAAACCCAGCTCTTCGAGTAGGTAGATCTGAAATACCGAACGCGGCTTGGATAAACGAAAAACTTTTGCGTTTAACAATATTGTTTATAACCCCTCTAAAAAACTACAGCCATTATTTAATACTTTTGTTACACTTTGCATAATTATTATATTATTTTCTCTGATATAGTTTAGCTTAGTTTATTGTAAAACTAACCCTATTTACATAATATTTCTAAATCAATGTACCTAAGTTTTATGTTCTCTTGTCCACCTAAAGCAAATAAGTGATTTAAGTTGTGGTCTAAAGAACAATAGGTTATTAATGTCTGATGGACATTTTATATATTAACTTAAACTAAAATTCTCAAAAATAAACTAGCATAAACTAACCTAATAGTAATAAAAATAAACATAAACATATATGTTAACACGAAGGTTGTCTTTTTAGTGTTGCGTATCGCCATAATAGCAAACAGTACATCAACCTATAGTGCTTTATTGCTTTTCAAAGTATCCTCCATAATGATTGATGCACTTTTGCATTCGTTCAAACCAACTGTTAGTTAAAGCAGTTATTTTCGACTTCAGTTGGCACAGTCAAAATCTCCATTTTGAAGGCATCGGCTGCTTCTTCCAGCGACTGAAATCGTTGAAGACGCAGTTCATTCTTGATTCTTGGAAATGTAAAAAAAATCGTTGGAACTTCGATGTTTTTCTGCTCTAGCTGTGTGTAAACTTATTATTTTGGTGTAGGATGATTCGTCGTTCTGGGTTGGTTTTTCGAAGGCGATTACTTTTGGCAAATAAACCGTTGTATTACCAATCGGCTTTAACCCGTTCTTCAATCTTGTTAAGGAATTGTAGTTACATGACTGATCTTGAGGCAAATTCTCCTCCCCTTGAAACACCCAAACAGCAAATTGATAATTTTCGAATTCATAAGAATAAATCCATGATTCGTCACCATTCACTATGATGTAAACGTTTTTTAAGCTTCCTTGATTGAGCCGGCTTAAAGTTTTCAGGCACCAATTAACATGAGCCGCCTTTTGTTCTTTCTCAAAAGTTGCAGGATTCAACGGGAACCTAACTTTCTCACACCAATTCACCTTGTAGGATCTTTTGGATTGAGGTCTCTGAAGTGCTTAAGGATGTCTCAATCTCGCGATATGTCATATGTCGATCTTCCTTGATTAGCTGGCGCATTGCATATGTTTTTCTGGTCGACTGCTGTCCTTGATAGACCTATCCTGGCATCGTCGCTGAGATAGTGCGTTCACGTTGGAACTCGCAGTACCAGTAGGAAATTATCGATTACTGTGGTGCTCCTTTAACAAAAACAGAAACTCGGCAAGACATTGTTGTTAAGATAATCCTTTCCGAAAGTGGTAAGAAATTATTGCGCGAAAATCTTCTCGACTCAATGAACCTTTAGAGCGTAAGCATAAATTCCATTATGTAATGGCATTAATTAGTAAGTACCGCAATAATTACATACCACAGAAAAATATGTTTTGTTTAAAAATATTATGATAAAAATGGCATTATAATTTTCGTTTTTTTTTAAATAAGCCGGTTAATACGTAATAGATCCCGGACCAATAAGAAAAGAGACGGTAACTTTATTCGTTGCGATCAGTATTATTGGCTTCGGCACACGGAAGCGGCGTGGTTTTAGTTAGGTTAGAATTAACCTGCAAGCGTTATTTACAATGCCAGCATTGACGAGTTTTTGTCGTTTCTCCTCTTAACACAACTTTAAAATTTTGAGGTTAGAAAAGTAGCAGTAACTGAGATCGGACTTTTGATTGACTAATTGTTACGTAACTACAACTAAATTTATGACTTTATAGGTTTAATTACTTCAGTTCGAAATATTTTAGTAATTATGTAGTTGTTTATACTATCTATTGGAACTATGTAGTTCTATTACTTCTGAGTAACTTTTAATGTATATGGAACAGTATTGCCACTTAGTATAATTACTTTAAAGTTGTTGCACCTTCAAAGTGGTATTATGATTGTAGCAATAACTTGCTCGATGCTACTTTAAGATTCTTAAAGCTTTAAAGTAGTACCATAGGAGCCCGCAGAAATTTGTCCAGGGAGGGGCAAACGTAGAATGAACAGCATCAGGGGGGTAAGCCTAGAATAAACACATGCTAGGGGGGAGGCAAGCCTAGAAAAAAACGGCAAATTATACAAAATTTTCAATAAAATTGAAATTGTTCAACTTCCAGGGTGGGGGGCAAGTATTGCTTAACCCTTTAAAGTAACGGAACCTTGCAGTACTATTGAAAGTAAAACTTACGTTTTTGCTACACAATCACTTTAAAGTGATTTTTCGTAAACTACTCCATCTACACATTTACTTGTAAAATGTTGGAAGCCATTAATTAATTTACAATTTGTTATGCTTGTTAATAGATGTGTAACGAATGGGGAAAAACCTCTTTACACGGGTGGCAAACATTTCCAGAAGAACCTACAATGTTCGAACCAGGTCGCGTGTATGACGTAACGTCGCCGATCTTTCTAATGCATTCTACACACTTCCGTGTGGGTATATATCAGCCGCGATGGGTCTGGTAAGGATTAGTGTTTTGGTGATTTAAAATGTGCTTTGTGTAATTTAGTAATCAATTGTATTAGTGAATAAATAAATGTTTAATAAATGTCGTAATAATAAATAAATAGTCCTCAAATAAATTTGTAAATATCTAGCATTTAAGTTCGTTAAACAGCTTATAATTATAGTGTTAAACAATTAGTTAAGATTGACATAGTGTATGTAAATTATATTTCTTTTGTTGATTGAGTTCCTATCATGTGTATCAACTTAAATATTTTTGTCATATTTCATTAAAGACATTTTTTATTAAAAAATATATTTAAAGAAGGCGCGAGTTGTTATTTTTTGGTCTATCATCATATTTAACAGAAAAGTTGCAATGGTTTATAATTTTGGTATACTAGAATGACAAAATAATCAAACATTTCATCGCACTTTGTATTATTAAGTAGGTATAACAAATTCATTTTGTGACACGATCGCAGCATTAATATAGAAAATGATAGAATATTTGTTAAGTTGTAAGAGTAATAAGAGAGAGCAACCACGCGACACGATGTGTCAATGAGATAAGTTCCGCGAAAGTAGCAATTACTGCGCCGCCACGTTCCCGCTACGTAACCTAAAGGTAACCCAAACGTAGCTAGACAAGTTCCAGAGAGGTTACTGCAACGTATCTGCTACCAAGCTTTTTTCCCATTTTGGTTCCAGGCACGTAATAAAGCCGTAGCAATTACGTGCTTGTGACTAGTGGCAAAAACTTAATAGTTTCACCGGTAGTTTTTGGTACGTAGCAATGAGTAAAAATTTCTAAGTAAGTAAATAGTAAATTTCTAAGTCTACGCTAATGCATAACACAATAAGAGAATGTGGCTGTAAAAGCCCCTGCCATTTTTTCAGGCGATTTATCAACTTTAGAAATTCACGGTGGCTAAATCACTTGCCATATTTTGATGAAACCTTGGATTTGCATTAACTAAATTTTGAGGTTAATTTTGACTCGTGACGTTTCATTAGTGGCGCCCTCTATGTAGCTATATGCAAAATTAAAAACATAGCCCCTTATCAAAATGTCTCACTTCTAATCTGAAAGTACGTGTTTTAAGCACTTTAATGCCAAAGTCATGATCTTCTTTAATTCAAATACACGATTCGGTCTGAAATTATTACTCGAATAGATCCTGTAATGTTTCTGATTCTCTTCGAAGTTCAAGATAAATGAACTTTACTAAGAAGCATTTAAAAATCTCATTGAATCGGAGGTTTTTCGGAGTGAACTTTGATCCGGGTTTTTGATACCTCAATCGGGAGTAATGCAAAAAACGTGAGTTCAGTATAACAAAATCGTTTTCGAGATGACTGATCCCCAAAATTGCCAAAAACTAAACTTTGAAGGGTCTCTGCAAATCTTGTAGGACTACACCTTAAAATCTTAATATAATCAATAACATTGAAATGACAAAATTTGGCGAAGATTTTTCGATTTGAGTAAAATATTCATTAGCTGTTTTCTAGCATATTACCGTATATTATTGAAATTTTCCACAGCTGTAGCAGGAGTTCAAGGATCAAAAATATTACAGAATATGTTTGAGTAATATATCTGATTCGCGCGCGGGAAGAGTAACTATTAGGGTCTTTTGATTTGTAATGTTTTTAAGCATTTAAAACTAGTTAATTGAAACTTTATGTAATTTTCTTGAAGTTGGCATTACATGATGTTGTTTGGCGATTACAAAAATGCTAATCAAACGTCAAACATTTGTTAATATTTTATACACATTAAAAACGAAATAAATCATCATTGAATCATCCTAAACATTTGTTGATATTGACGTGCAGAACATAAAAGATTTGAATGAATTTTGTAGGTTTTCATTATTTTAACACTAGAAAAAGTTTGACAGCAATCAACTTACCTAGAAACTATTTTTCAAAACTTGATTGCAAAGTAAGTGATTCACTCCATAACAATTTTGCAATTGTTGCAGGAGTTCCGAGTACTCTACTTACTAGAAACTTACGAGTACCGAATACTCTAGTTACTTACACTAGAAAAGTCACTAAATATGGTTACTTTACTTACTCTTCCCGGGTGCAAATAGATTATAGTTTTAGACCGAATCATGAAGCACCGTGTTTGAATTGATGGATATTATCATGTTCAAAGGCACTTGGATTTACGGATAAGCAGTTTAAAACTTTTATGTCTGATTCTTCTTCCATGGAAATATGCAGGAACACTATTTTAATCGACTTTTACAAAGATTAGTTGTTTCAAGAAAAATATGCATCTTTTAAATGAATCTTTTTACATCCATTAATCAAAATATATCCGTATATAATTCAATTGGAGGTATTGTATTCTTCTTGTATCTTTTTATTTTAGGAACAAATCAAAAAAATTATAAAACGTGTTGATCTAATACTAAATAAAATATGGTTTTTAATAATATTATAACAATAATGTAAAATAAATTATAGTATAGTATAATATATAATAAGCTAAAAAGGTATAGAATTACAAATTTATCACTGTTACATGTACTATAGGTAGGTACTATATTGGAACTAAGCTGGATCCTTTGTGCAATTGTGCATTTCCAGTGAAAGATTCCCTAAATTGTGTTATTTTTAGATTCAATTGGAATTATTGACTGGAATTTATACATTAAAGTTTATTGTTTAACACTTTTATTTATATAATTTATTTTCATAATACATTTATAAATTTTAGTTTATTTTTATACTGATTTTTATTTATTATTATCACACATATTCATAATTATTGTATTTAAAATAATTAAATAAATAATTTGTTGATTTTATACTCCTGAAAAATAATAAATAATAATTGGTATTACGTTATTCATTGTAAACTATGTATTTATTTAGAGCGATGAACATTTTACAAGTATTAAGTCTTTGTTCTGAAAATGCGAAAACCATGCTTCTAACCTTCAGTAGTTAACTTAAAAATACAATAAATACAATTAGCAATGTGTGTAACATTAGTGACATAGGTACATAACAAATTAGTTAGGCTATTGATTTATTTAATTATGATAAATTTGTTTTACATTTAATTTAATAAAAATATTGATAAATTGTTAATTGTTTCTAAAATATATATTATATATTTTTTTAATTATTGTATATGTAGTTAACTTTTATATTTGTAGTTCCTTATAATAAAAATCTGTATACATGCAAACTAAATTTTTAAGGGAGATAGTTATTTTTTCTGAAAGAATTACACTTTGAAGTTATACTGCTTAGGAATTACAAATTTTCAAATAAGATTGTAAATTATCCAATATACGTGTCGCCCTCATAGTAAATTAGTGAAGCTTATACAATTTCAACTTACCTTTAAAAAATTATTAATTTTAATTTTATTGCCAAATGTACAGTTAATTAATTGTATGCATTACTTCTAAAATTCCCTTCCTTTGGACGTTGGGAATGCTTACATTTTTCAAATCCCAACGTAACTTTCAAATTTTAAAATTTTGCCTTGATCACAAGTGCAGCGCTTGAAATGTTGAAATTAACAGAGAGTTTGTCACTAAAACGGCTGCTGTTTTTATATCTTTTTGAAAACAAAATACTGCTATGGTGATTTTTCTAGTTAGAAACAAAAGCCAGTTTGGAACTAAATACCACATAACCACATATTTGTTTATAACTAATAATTATTATTTAAACAATTTCAATAGATAGCCTAAAAACTTTCATTTTAATGATACCTACCCTACACTGTATTGGCAAAATAAATTCACTAGAACTTGTCGACCAAATCATTTTTCAAATGCAATTATTAAATAACTAAATTTACCTCAATTACTTTAATTTGTCTAGCTACATCTTCCTATCTTTACAACATCCGTCCTTACAACTTAACATCATTTAGATATTTTTAAGATATCCAACCATGAAATAACAACTAAATTACATTATTTTAGATTGCTATGGCAAAACCGCAGAAATTTGTATCTTATTTAAAGATATCTGCTATAAAAAATTATCCCCACATTTACATTTATGTCAAAATTGTGCCCAAGGAACTACTTGACAACAACTCAATGAAATATTTTAACCACAAGCCCAATAATAATCTTATTACAGAAGCTTTTAACAAATTCACCAAATCGTTAATTTTTTTCAAATTAAACATGTGGCGTGTGCAGGCACACAATGAAATCGAAATATATTGATCAAGCTAGCAGAATAAAGAAATATAAAATAATAACTAAATCTGTCAATAATAATTTGGTGTAATCTCTTATAAATAAAACTCGTTCACATTTTATTAGTGGTGTTTTCGCGTGGACATGAAGAACATAGAAATCACTTGCGCGCAATTTTTAAAAGACTCGAAGAGTATGGAATCATCATCAATGTTTCTAAAAGCGTACTTGGAGCAGAATCTGTCTCGTTTCTTGGTTACAAAGTGTCTTCTGCAGGTACAGAACCTTTGTGTGACAAAATTGAAGCTTTAAAGAATTACATTCGTCCTAAAACTGCTCGGGAACTTCGTCGATTTCTGGGTGTCATTAATTTTTATCGACGATTTCTTTTAGCAGCACAGTACCAGGCTCCACTACATACTGCACTTGGTCGACTTCGGGGTAATGAACCTGTAACCTGGACGATTGAATTAGAAGAAGCCTTTGAAGCATGTAAAGTTCATCTTTCAGATGCAGTACTTCTTGCTCATCCTGTTCTTGGGGCACTGCTTGGTTTATTTACAGATGTATCTAAAACAGCAATTATCACACCTTTTGGTTTATTTGAATTTCCATTCATGACGTTTGGACTTCGCAACGCAGGACAAACCTTCCAAAGATTCATTGACGATTAAATATTCGAACTATTCCGGATTGTTATCCAGTTAGACATATTCACGATTTTGCAAATCGACTTAATGGTTGTAACATTTTCTCTGTGATCGATTTGGTGAAGGCATACACTCAAATCCCAGTAAACCCAGAAGATGCAACTAAAAGCAGCTATCATGTGTCATCACGAGATAACATGGCTTGAAGCATTACCTTTAGTCTTACTTGGCATTCGAAGTGTTTACAAGAACGACATTCAATCTTCATCTGCAGAATTTACTTATGGGGAACCATTACGTCTACCAGGTGAAATGATTACTGAAGCAAATAATGCAAATAATTTGAAAATTTCATCAGATTTTGTAAATCGCTTACGTCGGCAAATGGAGCACTTACGTCCGGTACCAGCTTCAAATCATGCAAAATCATCTACATTTATTTTTAAAGAGCTCATCGATTGCAGTCAAGTATTTCTACCAGATGATACAGTACGAGCAGCTTTACAGCCACCGTATTCTGGACCTCGTAAAGTAACCAAACTTGATGAAAAAACGATTACCCTTCGTATTCGTGGAAAAGACGTTAGAGTTAGTCTCGACCGTGTAAAACCTGCCTACATTCTTCAAGATAAAGTATCAATCAGAATGTCATCTCCTGGAGATACGTCACAAGTCAAACCTGTTCAAGAGTACATAACACGTTCCGGTAGGAAAGTACAATATATATACAACCTAATTCTTTTACTTCCTGTGGGGCTGGTGTGGCGTATGCAGACACACAATGAAATTCGAATATATTTATCAAGCTAGCAGAATAAAGAAATATAAAATAATAACTAAATCTGTCAATAATAATTTGGTGTTTATAATTATTTACCAATCCAACCCACAAACATGCAGGTAAGGTTCGTCTGTTTTAGGTCATATACGAGGTGCATAAATTAAGTAATGAGACTGGCAACATAGCGTTCGAACTGGCGACACTTGGGACTTGGAGGAGCGGCAAGTGAACATGTGATACGCCTTCAGTACGAGGTTGAACTCGTTAAAGTCATTTGGTTGTCCGTAGCGATTTTTTTCGTGAAACAGTTTTTTCTAATGCGTTCTAAAAATGGGTGACATCAATTTCGAGCAACGGTGTGCTATCAGGTTCTGCTTCAGACTTCAGACAGAGCACAGTGCAACGGAAATTTTTTAAAAATATTTAAGGCATTTTCAGAAGGAAGAGAGTCGATTGAAGATAAACCACAAAGCGGAAGGCATTCATCTTCAAGAACCGATGAAAATGTCAACAGAATCCGGGATCTTGTGCGTTCAGATCGTCGGTTGACAGTCAGAATGATCGGGGAAGAGTTGAATTTGACTCACACTACCGTTCATCAGATTTTGATCAATGAATTGGGGATGAGGAAAATCTGTGCAAAAAAAGGTCACAAAAACCTTTCGCAAGACCAAAAGGACTCCAGGAGGGAAAGGTGCCTTGGCTTTTTGGAATCGATTGAAAATGATCCCCATTTTCTGGAACGTGTCTTACTGGTGATGAGTCTTGGGTGTTTGAGTACGACCTGGAAACCAAGCGCCAGAGCATGGAATGGCACACTTCAACCACTCCAAGGCCCAAAAAAGCAAGAATGAGCAAGTCGAAGATCAAATGCATGCTCATTTGTTTTTTCGATAGCCAGAGAATCGCCCACAAAGAGCTTGTGCCTCAAGGCCAAACGGTCAATCAACACTTTTACCGAAAGGCTCTTGAAAACTTCGAAAAAGGGTCATTCGTGTGAGACCAAACATCAAGAACAACTGGGTGTTGCATCACGATAATGCGCCTTGTCACACAGCAACTTGAATAAACGAGTTTTTGGCCAGTAAGAACATTCCTGTGGCTCCTCAGCCTCCATATTCGCCTGACTTGAGTCCTTGTGACTTTTTCCTCTTCCCGAGATTGAAAAATCACCTCAAGGGAACTCATTTTGGGACACTCAAAAACATTCAAACGGCTATAACCAACCAGCTGAAGGCTATTCCAGTATCCGAGTTCCAGCACTGCTATGAGGATTGGAAGAACAGTCTCCAGCGCTGTGTGGCTTCCCAAGGAAGTTATTTTGAGGGAGACAATATTGAATTGTAATACTATTCGAATAAAAAAATTGAAAAAAATCAGTCTCATTACTTAATTTACACACCTCGTATGCCTTGAAATAGCTTAAATTCATTTATGTCCGGTCGGGCGATTATAATAATAATAATAATAATAATCTTTATTTCTACAGACTTACAGACAGATTATGACCTATTTAGCTGCCAGTTTTTAAAGCATAAGTTGCTAAATTAAAGCTCTAGGGCTCTAAAACTATTTAGAGCCCGCTAGAAAAATTGTTACCCTTGTTTACGCCGTCTCTATAGTAACAACAGTAATTATATACCATTGCACCTACCTACTTGAAGTTTTATCACTGCACCTACCTACTTGAAATTTTGCACTTTTTAAATTATTTTTATTAGTAATTTTATTTTAAAATTAAATATTAATTTAAACTTAGGCCGGACATAAACTAACGTATATATTTCGAGCTTAATTAGTGTTTTAGAGCCCTTTCGGCTTTCGCCTCAGGCGCTAACTGGCTCTGCGGGCTCAGTTAAGCCCTTAATGCATAATATACTATTTTATGTACAAAAATTAGTAACGATACTTCATCGTTAGCTGAACAATGACAATTTCTCAAGATAATAAGAAAAACCAACTCTAAACTTTATCCTTTTACTGCCTGGTGTGTTCCAAAGTGCATATTTATTAAGTTAAAACATTTTCCTGTGCTTTATATATATATATATATATATATATATATATATATATATATATATATATATATATACATATATAGTATATATATATTGCTGTGGATTTTAGTGTCAAAATTTTGGAAATTTTGGAAAATTTTGGAAAATTCTAAAATCGTTGTTAAATACTAACACTTTTGAAATATTTTTATCAACTTTTCCTGTTAAAAATAAATTTAAGTTATTTAATGGAGTGTCATTGATTTTGAAATCAATGTGTATACTTTTTAATAAGGTTAAATAATACATGTTTCTATTTATTATCAAACAGCTTACTCACCGATTACTTAAGTATACGTAACATCCAGTTGTGCGCAAGTTATTGTTGTGATGTAATTCAATTATGTATAATTTCAAATGAGTATATCGACGGGTTATGTGATTCTTTAAGGTTTTGTTTTTGTAAATAGTTCGTTATTATTGCGTAAAAGTACTGTATAATAACCTGTAATAGATGTGTCATTTTTATAAAGAATATTAATCTGCTATTATGTATTATATGAGTGTACAGTTTGTATTAGTTCGTAAGGTGACGTCAGATTGTGTAATATAATTATGTAAATAAGAAATAGTATATAAGCTTAGAAAATTATAATTTTAAGGGAGTCAGTAATATAAAGCGACGCAGTAAAGTCGTGTTAAAGAGATAATAGTAAAATGTAAATAGACACTTCATGGTAAACAACGACATAGTAAAGTCGATATAAGAAATATAAATAAAAATGTAAAGAGGACTTACTGATAGAAAGCGACGGAGTAAAGTCGTGTAAGAAATATAGTATTAATGTAATTAGACACTTACTGTTAAACCATGAAAGAGTAAAGACAGTCAGTAAGATAAAGCGAAAGAGTAAGGTCATGTAAATAACATAGTACAAATGTAAATAGATAGTTAAGTTGGTTGGTGAATGGAATACAGCGAAAGTATTAAAAAGGTTATAGATTGTAAAAGTGTATACGTTTATAAAGAACCTTTTAAAGTTAATTTACTTGCTAAGTAAGCAAGATAATAAATCTTCAATTAAAACCATCAATCGGTGTTTTATTTAATTAAACACAAAAAGCAAATACAAGTTCTTCGAAAAAGGGATATAGTACCCGTTATTAAAATAAAACAAAAGTGAGTTACCAAAACCAAGAGTGTGGATGGTGTTATGTGGGAAAGCCATGCAAAAGGAAGGAAGTCAACCGGAATTGGAAATCGGCACTGAGACAACATAAGTGACTTGCTCCGCCAATTGGTTTTGGAAAGAGGACATCTATAGAAAAAGGAAGAAGCATCGCTTTATAAAAAGGTAGGAAGTTATTTCCTTTGGTATCTGATGATGAAAAGACAATTTGTGAAGTGCAATTAAGTGGATTGAACAATTTAATAATAGTTAAACTTAATTTAGATTTCAATTTTAAAAAGTGATTTCAATTTCAATTTGTATATTTTTAAAACCTACAGGAATCCACATTCACCCTGAGATGAGTCTTTATTAAATTTAATTCTCTTATTTTAAGTTACTTAACTGGCGCCCAACTTATTATTACGTAAACTTGAGTTAGTCAAGAACTAACGTAACATTAATTTTATATAACCATTGCATTATTAAATCTATTAAAAGGTATTTTTTTGAATCATAATAGAATTTATAAAAGAGGGAAGTTGAGAAGCATTTCCAATGTACACAGTTTTTTTTTAAATTGATTTATTTATAAATCAATTATTTACAAGCTAACAGCAATTATTCATTATTTGAATGTATTTTTGTATATAAAGACAATATTTTATTTTTAATTAGCCAAATTCATTATATATATTTTTATTTTGCTAGCCGAGGTGGCAAAAGAAATCAAAATTATTCTGTTTATGCCAATTCATCGCAATATATATATATATATATATATATATATATATATATATATATATATATATATATATTATATATATATATATATATATATATATATATATATATATATATATATATATATATATATATATATATATATATATATATATATATATATATAAAATATTTAAATATTTTTCCCCTTGAGATTATGCAACCCACCAAACATGTTTTTAAATAGGGTAGTCTAATTTCCAATGCATGTCATAATGTCACTACCACAGTGATAATTAAGGTGACCAAACTACTTATAAATCTTTTGTCTAATTTTTAACTTTCTTCCAAAAACCAGGCAATTTAATAATGCCACACAGCATGAAATAGTCATTTATCCAACACCTCTAAATAAAGAGGTTTAAATCTTGATGTTGTAAGCAATTAAAGTTGAAGTTTACTCACTTGTGGGTAGAAAAACATTGTTACTTTAGAATCACTTTAGAATGGTGATTGATTGCTATTATAGGTAGCAACCAATCAACACCTTACATTGCATATTATTAAAATCCAGTCATCGCCCTAGAATATTAAATTTATTACCGTCAAAAACTACAGACTAACATTAAATTGCAAATTCGATATTTAAACTTAAATAAAGAGGTGTTGGATAAAATTTTGTATAGCACACGTGAGTTAAGGATATTATCAACTCAGAAAAATTAACAAAAAGTAAATTTCTCGTTCGTGGATAATATCTTACTTAACTCACTTGTACCATACATAACTATTATTGCACAAGTGAGTTAAGTAAGATATTATCCACGATTGAAAAATTGATTCATATTTCTGAATGTATAATATCACGATCAGTGTTGCCAGATCTACAGCTAAAACATCTTCTTCTTTAATAAGATGTTTAAGTCACTTGAAACTTGGTGCAGGTTTCTAATTTTTGTGCTGCGCTTTCTTAGCGAATAGATATAATACTTATTAAAGGAGACCTGTATTGAAGTTTTCTTACTAGTTTATATTATAAAGCGAGGATTTTTTGAAATGTTTCTATTGAATATAGGGTTTTCACCCAAGAATTTCTTGTGGATCAACTATAAGAGGAAAACGGGAAGGAATACTTAATCAGTGATGCCATTAGATCGAGGGACGTGGGATATTTTCAATGTGTGTATGTGTATCAATTCAAAAACGGGATACCATACTTTTAATCCTAAAAACGATTAATCGGAAATTAAATATTGAGTGCTTATTTAATGTTTTTACACTTTTCTTTATTTTTAGACCAATTTTAATAATCAAACATTTTTCTTCTAAACATGTTGTAATATTGTCATAAATCGTCAACTTCATCGAAAACAACAAGTTTACAAGAAAAGTAATTCAATGGCGTTATTTATATACCTATAGCATTGGTAGTATACGAAATAGGTGCAACACAAATGTGGGATTTGTGCTATAAAATCTATAAGTCGGCTGCAGCCGCACGATGGGCCTGTATAATAATAATAATAATCGCCCCTATCTGGCGAATGGTTTTCAGGATATGAGTAGTAGTTATTATTATTATTATTTAGGTCTAATTCCTACAGACAGGTCCAGCTCTCTAGCGTCACGCAACCAACGCAATCCAGTTCACAAATATCCTTCATCCAATCAGCGATGGCGCTGTTGGCCTTCAATTTTTAATTTATTCGTGGTCCGCTGCTATAGAATGTACTTCCACGAGATATAAAATGTCTATGTCAAAAATTATACAAAAAAAAAGATCTGCCTGTTATTTCAGTGATCAGGATAATTTTGTTAAAACATTCTTGCCACAAGAAATATCTAAAGTCGGCATTTTTGACAATTAAGCACCGGCGACTGCTTTTATTATCAAAATCTACCTTCTACACGCAAGTTATTTTAACTCTTTGTAGAAGGTTTCCCAGAGAAGTCGTTTCTCGCTACGGTAGAAAAGTATTAGTTTATTTAAGGTTTATTAATCAAATTATTTATGTAGAATTATAAAATTTGGATTGTTGTATGTTGGTGTGGGAAAATAAAGGTATTTATTTATTTAGTTATTTATTCTTGGGCGAGGAATCAGGATGGCGGAGCATCCTCCGTATCACATGGCACCGATTTCTATGATCATTTGGCCGACTCTACTAAAATTTAGCCGAATCTGTGGGAATTCCACCCCCAGTAGGAATTTTTAACGTGCCAAACATCGCATTGACACGGGACCTACAGTCTTACTTCCTATCCGAGAAGAAGGCATGTTTTTTAATTTCTCTCCGCTATGAAAAATTACCAGCTCGGCCGGGGATCGAACCTGCAACCCTTGGATTATGAAGCAAACATGCAAACCACTAATCCACCGAGGCTGGCTAAATAAAGGTATTATTATTATTTTTATTTCATTTCGTATTTCAAACAATTGTTTATATACTACAATTAGTAAAATAAAGTATATCTTGACCTCCGTTGTCAATGACACAGGAGTTCAAGACGTTCTTGATCTCCGTTGTTGTTGGCAACGTAAAAATCATTTAATGTTGCATAACAGCCATACGTGACATGCTGCTTTTTATCACCTTGGCTACGCGTATGATGACACAGACAAGGCAACTTGCTTCATTATACAATAAATTCAGATGAATTTTAAAAGGGAGAAATTAGGATTGAAATACGAAATAAAATAAAACAACTTATGCAATACTGAGATCAAGCTTCTTTAAATCCTAATTACATAATATATATTATTTAATTTCGTATTTCAAACAATTGTTTATATACCACAATTAGTAAAATAAACTATATCTTTATCTCAGTTGTCAGTGACAGCGGAGTTCAAGACGTTCTTGATCTCCGTTGACACGTGACATGCTACTTTTCCTTGGTTACGCGTATGACAACACAGACAAGGCAACTTGCTTCTTTATACAATAAATTCGGATGAATTTAAAAAAGGAAAAATTAGGATTGAAATACGTAATAAAATAAAACAACTTATGCAATACGGAGATCAAGCTTCTTTAAATCCGAGAAGATGTATTATAACATCTTCAAGTATCGCTTGATCTCCTAATTACATAATAAATATTATTTTCAAAAAATTCTTTCCTAAAATGTCATAAAGCTTCATTACTAAGTTTCACCATTTGAAATATTTTTTTTAAACCGTACGTTCTTAATAGCTTTTCTTTTCTGTATAAACTATCTTTTCTAAAGAGGCTTTCCTGAACCCTAAATAAATGCTTTTTAAATAAGTAGATCTTCGTACAAGCTCAATCCTTGTTTTTAAAATGACGTTTAATAAAGATTTAACAGAATGACGCTTTTTTAAAGAAATGTTTGGTTTCTAAACAGATTCATTAAAAAAGATTTTCGTGAAATAATAATCGGTTTTTTATTAGGCAGTTTTTTGACATAAGTATCTTAACAAGCAAGTTAAATTTCTTGAAAGAAAGGTTTCTTAGACTGTCATATTTAAGATGCAGTTTTTCAACACTGGTTTCTACCAACTAATCTTACCATACAAGCTTCAAAGAGGATGTAAGATCAAAGTGAGTTAAATGTCGGAGAGGGCTTTTCTACGTCACTTTCTTCATCTCTTCTAGCTCTTTCCAAACTTAGCCAAATGTGATATTCTCATCAACTTATAATGTTAGTGTTGGAGTACAACGATTTACATTATTTATATTTAAATAACAAATTCCTATTAAACGTGTTCACTCCTAGAACAGTGAAGACTCTATAGTTAAACTTACTTTCATTCTAAGTAATTCGGAAACCAAAGACTAAGGCTCCTAACAATACGTTCAACAATATTGCTACCAAGTCATGTGAAAAAATTAGTACAAGGACCATCAAAAATCTAGGTTTAACAAAATATAGTATGATAAAAAAGTCTTTAGATCAGGGTTGCCCATAAGCGCCCGGAAGGGGGGGGCAAGGAGGGACGCTTGCCCCCCTTGGAAGATGAACAATTTGAATTTTATTAAAAATTTTGTATAATACGAGGGTAGGCTGAAAGGTAATGCACACATGCTTGTAGAACACGAACAAAAACAAATAGCGAGATCGGGCAAAAGTTAAATCAAAGTACAATTCTTAAGGTTCAAAATCATATATTTATTTTTCAACATTGTCACCGTTAAACCTAACACATTTCTCCCATCATGTAACAAGTTTTTTCATCCCGTCACTGAAGAATTCTTCCGACTTCTCTCGAATCCAGGACGCGATAGTTGCCTTCACCTCATCGTCTGAGGTGTAATGATTACCCTTGAGGTCTCTCTTGAGTAGAGGAAAAAAATAAAAATCGCAAGGCGCGAGATCGGGGGAGTAAGGAGGATGTTAAATCGGTTCAAACTTCAGGTTTTGCAGTGCCTCTTCGGTTGCGCGCGAGGTGTGTGGACGAGCGTTGTCATGTTGCAAGATTATTGGCGCCAGGCTGCCTCTAACCCGACAAACTCGACGTCGGAGATGGTTTAGAGTCTCTGTGTACTTAGACAAATTTACCGTTGCCCCTCGTTCCAGATAATCGATCACATAAACTCGGTGAGCATCCCAAAACACAGCCAAAAGAAGTTTTTTGCGGATGGTTGTGTTTTGAACTTTTTCGTCTGAGGAGATCCCCGATGTCGATATTCAGCGCTCTGTCTTTTCTCTTCCGGGTCGTAATGATGGACCCATGACTCGTCCCCCGTTACAATATTCAAAAGAAAGTCGTCTCCTTCGTTACGGTAGCGCTGCAAAAGTTGCTCGCAGCATTCCAATCGACGCTGTTTGTTCTCGTCTGTGAGACGGCGTGGTACCCATCGTGCACAAATTTTACGGTATCCCAATTGTTCAATAATGAAGCCGACACGTTCCTTGGATATTCCAATATGGTTTCCAATACGCTTTTGAGTGATTCGCCGGTCATTTTGAATCAAATCGTCGATGAGTTGGCGATGTTTATCGTCTGTGGCAGTGATCGGACGTCCGCTGCTTGTTTCATCAACAATTATGGCTTTTCCAGGCTCGCAACCACGAAATTTTAATACCCATCGATTTACAGTAGATCTATCAACAGTATCGTCACCATAAACGGCGATAAATCTCAGTAGGAGTCACATTTTCAACAGTTAAAAATTCGATAACAGCGCGCTGTTTAACTGGCGTTAACATAGCACTTGAACACGTCTCCATACTTTCGCTACTCAAAACGAACTGGTGAACTCAACGCCTTCAAAATGGACATGCGTATAGAGGGGGATTGTGACTTCCGAAAGCCACCATGCGCGCTTCTGTAGGTTATGTTGTTCGTGTTCTACAAGCATGTGTGCATTACTTTTCAGCCTACCCTCGTATACCGTTTTTTCCAGGCTTACCCTCCCTAGCATGTCGTTTATTTTAGGTTTGCCCCCTAGCATGCCGTTCATTCTAGGCTTGCCTCCCCCTGGACAAATTTCTGCAGGCGCCTATGGTGGTTGCCATGAAATTAATAAGCTATCTATGAAATTATTTATTTCTATTATTTTTGACATTTGCTTCCGAACTTTCAAGTCAATAGAGATAATAGTTCAAAATGTTTCAAAAGGAACATACAATTTTTATTATTAAATCATACTACAGTAATGGAAATCGTGGTGAAAATGGTAATTGAATTTATTCGCCTCGTTTATGTTTAAATGAGTTCCGTGAGAGATTTCCCAACTTCGCCATAATCGAACAAGACTTTTTTCGGCAAGTTCAACAAACTGTGGACACATTTGAAGAAACTGGTAATATAAGTGATAGACTTCCACTGAACTCTTATTTACTAGAAGAGGCATTATGTATAAAGCAGGTGTACCCAACATAACCTCTAAATTTGACTTATGTTTGTTTACATCTCCCACAACACCAGTGGCATCTCGTCAATCAAGGCTACATTTACTGTTATAATTACACTAGTATTAGTAACTGTGTAAACAGTAATGTAAGTTGTTTTAATAAAACATATGAATTGTATTCTTCTCATTATGCAATGAATTTGTAAAGATATAATTATAGATTTAGGTAAAATCCTCATGTAACGCCTATGGCAATTGTGCCAATCTACACAAAATAACTGAAGATAAAAATTATTTCTACTCAGCTGTTGCTGATTGGTCGTTGAAGGTCGTATTTACGTCACCTCACTGAACAAACCAATCGAAAGCTGTGACCGCAGTAAACAAATAAAGAGGTTATCCGGGCTACAAATATTCCTATCATATGCCGTTTTTAGTAAATACGAGTTCAGTGTAGAATTCGATCTGGAAGAAGAAGGGCTAGAAACCGGTTCATTCTTTTAGAATAAATCACCTTGTTATAATAATTCGTAAACTGTATGTTTATGAAAATATTTGATTAATTCCGATTATTAATTTGATAAACACACTTAAAATTGTAAGTTGTTATGTGTAGAAGATTATAAGTAGAAACCTGCCATTATTAAGTAAAGTAAAGAATTTGTACCGTTATCGCCTATGAAAAATGATGTAAGCATTGGTTTTTTTTCTAGCAAGGTGTTACTATTATGTTTATGTTTTCAGTTTAAACTTCTGTTTTTTATACTTCAGGACAAAATTTTAATCTTTTTTTATTGTTTTCGGTACAAATTTGGGGAGGGGGTTCGTTTCGGTCTAGGGTGAAGCTGCCCCGGTCCTTCTAGTCGGGCGTCACTATTTATACTCACTACATTCATTACAGTCAAATGATTTTGTCAAATGATAAATTTAAGTACTTACTGTTAAATAAAAAATACTGTAAAGTCAAATTATTATCTTTTACAGCTTTACGTTAATTATGTTCCTTATTCTCACTTCTAGTTATAATGTCTAATAAAGTGGTCTATAACATCGCCAGGCATTCGAATCTGTGAATCAGCATTATAAACGAAACATCAACTAATAAAAACGTTTAAAATATGCACAACAATCTGCCTCTATTATTTACACCTGTTATCTTTGCTTCCGTAAATTTATTATGACAGCAAAGATAATATTTTTTTCTAAATAATCATTGATGATACATTTTTTATATTAAAATTTATATGTTGCAAAGGTTATAAGTGAAAAGATTTAATTTGATTGCAGCCAACCTCCAGTGGCGTAGCCAGAGTTGGCCCTTGGGGGGGGGGATATACAATAATAAAAGAAGATTCGCAGGCTTGGTTTTCAACGTATACCTATAGTAACTGTTTATTTACGTTTTTCTTTATAGATTGTATGGAAAAAAGTGCCAAATATTAAAGAATACTGAATAAAAAACAATATTTTTAGAATACTAGTCTTTATTCAACAAAAAACATTACAAAACAAAATCTAGGCGCCGTGGTTTTTTGGTCAGTTCGTCAAATATTTCATCTACTTTTTTAAAGTTTTTGACCCTTGGGGGGGGATATATCCCCCATATTTCCCCCCGTGGCGACGCCACTGCCAACCTCAAAGAAAATGACTGAGGCGAATATGAATCATTGACATCTACATAGAGTACACAGCAGAGGCGTAGTTGGGGTTAGTGGCGCTCTTGCATATGAAAAGAATTGTTGATTAAAAATATAAGCTATATTTTATTAGTAAATTTCATTCCAACTTTGCACTGGTAGCATTTCATTTATATTATGTATGCCGGTACCCCCTGCCTGCGGCGCCACTGTGCCGCGCACAGGCTGCACATGCGCTAACTACACCTTCAGTACACAGTTGATGAAAATAATGTAAATGATCTATGCAATTGATACAGTTATATCAAAAAATAGCGTAATCTAATGATGAAATTTAATTCGATCAAATTAACAGTCGAGTAATAAATAATTTAAAGATTTCTTTATTATAATTTTGATTACTTTTACAAAATAGTATTGTTTATGTATGGTATATAAGTTCTGTTTCTTTCTGGTAAACTATTATTGAAATAAATCAAATTTAATTTTGTGACAGTGCAAAGCATTATTTACTAAGACTCCAAATAATTTAGCCTGCTGGAAAGAGCCACGAAGAGTCCGAAATCAATGCACTTTAATTTACTTTTTATTTGAAACACCCAAACCAACTTCCTAGATTTCGGACTCAGTGGCGTAACTACCGCCCCTCAGACCGGGACCCTGCGACGTGGGAGGGGGACCGGAATCATCCAAAGGGCGCTGCTTGCGCGAAATTTTATGTCGTTGGGAATAGAAATGTTAAAACAAGCATTAGAGACAAAAAACAATAAAAGGTAATTATGGATATACATTTCTCAAAACAATTAGAGGATATTGTGGTTCAATAACATTAGGTGTTTAAATAAAATTAATTAAATTATTTAGTGATTATTTATATGTTTTGACGACAACGCTACCAATAACTAAAATATTTTCGTCGTACGTGCTTCGTGCTGTACTTGTAAATTGTAATGCAATTTTAAACTTGTTTAAAAACTTCAAAATAAGTGTGCTGACTTGTTGGATGCGACGACAGATTGATAATTTTCGGAGAAATGTATGCCTTTTCTCCAGTTTAGGTCCGCCACCCGCACATGCTGTATACCAGCGTTTCCCAACCGACGGTCCGTCAGAAATTTTTGCCGGTCCGCAGAGAAATAATAGTATTTTCAAAATTTTACTGAAAGAGTTATTTTAATCCGTGTTATCCTGGAGTTAACGTAGGGTCAAATAGTTCATCGGAGTTGACCAACAGTAAACTCTGACTTTTATACGGAGCCGGCGCTATATGTATACATAATACGTGATATGTGGTGGAGTAATATCCAGTAATAGATAATAAGGACAATCTCCAATTTTAGAATTTTTAAACGGGTTTGGCGCATATGGGTCTGGACAAAGATTCTTTCGGTTCTGGTATGCCTAGGCATACTAGAACCGAAAGAATCTTTGTCTAGCGTCCTCAATTAACGCGAACGGTCAAAATCCGGGTTTCGCGGTTCAAGGGCCGCAAAACTTGCTTCAATCCGGACCGGTTTTTGTGTGTCGGGCAGTTCCTGTCTCAAATTTGAAGTCTCGACCGTCTCCGGTAAACCGTTTTAGCGGAAGCAGGAAAAGACTGCCCCCGCCTTACGGTTAACATACGCGAAAATCTGACAACGGAATCTTTTCTAGCACAGTACCTCAATCGTTTCTACCGGAAACGTCTTTCTTGCCAACACTCTTTCGGGGGTGGGGGGCTAAGGGTGAGATGGGGTTTTTGGGAGCGATCGAACGATCAATGTCACGTGGCCTGCTTTGACCGGTGCATATATTGCTTTTTCCGTATCTCCGCCCTAGGAAGCTTCGTCCGTTTTCGAGAGCCGGTATCTCGAAAACTATAGAAGGTAAATCGGCGGACAATCTCAAAATGTTTCTCCTTTAAATGCCGTGCAAAACCATAAGAAAAAAGTTACACCCGAAAAACTTGAAAGCTTTTAATTGTTTTTAGCTCCAGAATCGTGCTAAGGTAATATCGCCGCCACCAGCCAAATCGGGTTCCTAAGTGGAAACCACTTCTTATATGATTGCCTTCTGGATCGTTTGAGCCCATTCTCGTTTTTGACCGCCGCTCCCGAAATCGACTCGCCGGCTTTTTCGGTTATATCTCGGCTCCCTGTCAGATACCTTATTCTGGTTTTGAACAATGGGTCGTCCTATTTGTCTAAAACCCGGTTATGATCTTTGGCGTCGCACCCCGATTTGCGATTCGGGCCGGTTCCCGTTTTGGTCTTTCAAGGTTTGGTATGCTGGAACGAAAACCGACTTTCGTTATTATAAAGAATGGATATTTATTTATTTATTTTAGAATGTTCTTGTACAGTATAAAAATAAATTTATTATTATAATATTTATTTTGCGAAATGTTTTCTTTAATTTTTACTTTACCGGTTCGCAAGCAAATGCTAGGTCGTTTGGCGGTCCGCGAACGAAAAAGGTTGGGAACCGCTGCTGTATACCATTCGATAGTCTCATCCCCCCTTCTCAAGCCCAGAGAAATTATTGTTAAATCTCAATAATCATATAAAACAAATTCGTTAAAAAGATATAAGCAAATGAAAAGGTAATGAATTATTATTAGTTACTGCATATTTTATTTTTGTAAAAGTTCCTTACGTATAATTGTATGAGCGCAAACTAAGTTTCGCAGGGGCGCCCAATCTTTCGTAGTTACGTCACTGATAGGACTCTGCACTGCTTTCTCAAGCAAACTAGTTTTTTGTTGCAATCTGTAAAGAAAAGTGTGAAACGATTGTGATTTCCAGTGGTAACGAAAGTCAATTCGTATCCCGCTTTCTTTTTAACTCAGTCTTGTAGGTTGTTCAGGTTTGGTCCAATTTTTTAAACTCTCTTTATCTTGCTAATTTCTAAGAAATAATAGTTGCAATCCTTCCTTGAGTGCAAAAGTGTACTTTCTTGAATAGTCAAGAAATCAGTCCATTGAAGCTTCGTTATTAAATATTTGATTATAAGATGTCGATTCCGATATCGATTGTTTTAATTACCTAGAATGGTAAAAACGTCAATATATGACATTCTATGTTCTTAAATAAAACAGTTTTATGCTCAACGTTAATCTTGGTCTCTTCTTAGCTGTCATTCTTCTTATACAGTACTAACATTTTATACAAGGTATTGTAGTATAACCTCGATTCAACTAACAAAAAAGAAAGATGTGTTTGAAAATCTCTTTTAACCTTGGATTATTTCCATCGTTTTCGTTTGTACTAACGTGACCATCTTTACCAGTGCCGGTCCTTGCTAAATATGTTTGGGTGTGCTGCATGCTGCATACGCCAAAATTCTTGAATATAAAACGTTAGGAAGGAGCATTCTCCTCTTTATAAATGCTAAAAGTGCTACGGAAGTCTAAAATTTAAAATTGTAATGATATTAAAAATGTACTAAATACCTTATTTTATATCAGGAAACTTAAAAAATATTATACTATATACCTAACGTTATATTATACTATATAACGTTATTAGTAAATGAATAATCTTGTAAATTTACTCACTAATATAAGTTCTTTTAGTTTTCCTAAAGATCCACATACAAGAGAAGCATGGATTACTACAAAACGAGAATAGCCACCAAAAGGCATGAAGCTCATACCAGAACATAGCTAGTAGCTACCTATTGCGGTGATATATACAATAAAAAAAAAATAATAGTATAAATATATATATCACTACAATATATATTTTTTTAAATAACAATTTTGCCCCGTCGCTAGCTCAAATTTTACCTTGGTTAAGTAATCGACAATTATCTCTCTTATCTGACATAAATTAACCTTACCTTGCCAAATTTTGATATCAATGGGTCCACCTGTAATGATGACACCTGGGCTGGGAACATTGTAACAAGCTGCTAAACAAATTATTTCCACACAAGAAAGAAAATGAACAACAAACAAAATTCAAAAATATAAATAGAAACACAAATTTATTTCAACACAAATAAACGACACATAAATAAAAAAAATAAACAGAAAACAAGAACTACAATTCAGCCTTTTTTTCAATTGTTGGGGATTTCTACGTATTTTATATATATCTCTAAACTACAAATCAAAATTTAAATAATAATTAAGTTTTTGCATACTAATTATATGAATTTATTAACTTTATTTATTAAATTAGGTTAAGTTTTCTCAAAATGTTTAAATTTTACAATAATATTCTTAAATTGTCCCAATGTAAAATAGTTAGATAATTTTTTTTAATAAAATGTTTGTCCGAAATTATTTCTTTTACTGGCCAGTATAATGAAAATTAAAATCACTTACTATTTTGCGGCACACTCGATACTTCCTTTTACCGATCCCGGGAACAACATACTGCTTTAACAACCACTACCAACCTCTTGACTGGTGGAAGTGATATAAAATGAATGTTTACAGAAAAATAAATCTTCTTAAAATTATTTTATCAAATAAAAAAATTTATTTGTTGTGATGTTATCCAAATCAATTCTATACTTTATAATCTTCTTGAAATTACGACGACAGCGAAAGCGTAAGTTACATAAATTTCTTGCACGAAATCTCATTTGTTAAATTTATAACCTCACATTGTTTTTTCAAATTATGAAAATGCATGTTTTTTATAGGTTAATCAAAATAGAAACGACACAACCTCCTCTCAATGCGTTCTGGTGATTACTAATTGTTTTTCACATTATAATTTACATTAAAACATATAGAAACAAAAACTATACAACACTAATCAAGTAATCCTTGGATTAAATTGACATTTAACATTTTTCAATAAAATATAAATTTCTTTAAATTTTAGGTTTAATCACATAAAAAACCCAACACTTCCTTAAACTAACAATATAACATTTCTATCACGTAGGAATAACCTACAATTTGAGTCGAACAAGCAAATTCTCACGGTCGACTAAAATTGTATTAATTTCCATTTAAATCTGTCCACATACCAATTTTACCCGTTAATCTTTACACAATATGATTATTTAACTTTTCCCAATAGTTTTACATCAAAAACAAATACTTAAAAGACAAAATTAACTCAAAATGAATTTTAATATCGGCACAGGTGTGTGGACATTTTTAAATTGAATTGGCTGAAAAAACACACATAGAACTACAAAAACTTTATACAACTTACACAGCCAAGATGTTATCCAACGAAACTCCAACAATAACATCATGAACCTACATTAATTAAATTAGAACAGTGGCTCGATAAGCCAATACTATGAATCGCAAAAGGAAAAATCACCCATTTTGAAAATTAAGTAAGGTAAGTAACTTTTATATATGCAAATCTACTCATAATAGCCCGTTTTATTTAATTATAGGTGCATTTTATCAAATTTGAGCTATTGACGGAAGATTAAGAAAATAATCCAACGTACCAATCGTTGTATTAAAAATTACAATTATTAAATTATAAACACACTTAAATAGTATCCTTTTGTTGAAATATAAAACTTTTTATGCATGTCAACATAATATGAATAAATTATTCCACTAAAGAAACCCATTTTGAAAATTATTTTCAAAAATTGAGGTTATGTAATGAATAGATCGGAACGTTAAATAACCTTGCATGAAATGTAACTTTAACGAGAAATTATCGCAAATAGGATGTATTTATCTTAACTCCTGTATTTAGCTGGCTTCAACCGTACTTCTGAAACTATAAAATATACCTTTTAACATGGATTCGTTTATGAACGCCTGAAAGATAGGCAACCCAAATTACCTATTTAACATTTCTAACTGCTGATAACACAGCACTATGTTCACACCACATTTTTCTGAAGATTGTTTTGATCGGTCATCTCAGCTAAACGTGAGGCTGCTACAACTGCTCTCCCTACAATTAAAGTGAGCCAATTAAAATATGTAAGTACCATAAGGAAATTTATAGGAGTAATGAATAAACCAGTAACTATGACATGTATTCAATTGTAGGCAGGACTTTTAATCCAGTTCATACAAGAATGGTAAACGTAATTGATGATGGTTCTCGGCTTTCTGTAACAACTGTAGAGAACGTAAATGTGATGTGCTGGTAAATTGTGTGACGTTAAATTAATATCTTTAATGTGAATTCTCAAAATAAAACAGCAGAACAAATAATTAATGAATCTGTATCGAATCGTTTAGATACTGCCATTGTAGAGGAGGACACTATGATTTCAAATTTTGTAAATGACCATGACTATGTATTTAATTTTAATTTTTTATCCGCAAATAGTCGGAGTTATCAGATGTATTGTTGTTATTATCATATGTAGATTAGTTCAGAAAGTACAATGTGAAGACTGTATTTTTCAATTATATGGTAATAAGGAAAGACATTTTGCAGTCTCTAATTTATCATAAATCTAGCGCGGGGGGGGTTGAGTTATTATTAAAGGACGATAAACATTTTTAAATGTGTTGATTATTTATTTAACATCCACCAACCTTTTTATTAACAACTAATTGTAATCAAAAGAATTCGAATTCGAATGAAAGAGTAATGAGGAAAGTAATAAAGTTCGAGTTACCAAACATGTGAATAATTGAGCTTTTTCTCATAATAAAAACAATAGTTGTAAAGTTCTTGAAATTGTATATTTTACAAATTAAAACCATCAGTATGTCCATTTCATCTTTATGTTATTTTTCACTGCCAGAATTTACCAAAGAATCCACCAGGTTATTTTAGATCCACTTTTTTAAGAATAGAATAATTCATATCAACTAGAGAACAACCTAACCAACAATGGTAATAAAAAATTAAAGGACTTGAGAAATTGGCGAAATATTTTTTATGTAAGTATCCTTCCGAAACGGTACGCCACTGTTCAACCTGAAACAACTATCCGCCATATGCAAAGGTCATCCCGGTCGCACACTAATCTTAATACATGCTCCTTTCTAACGTTTGATATTCAAAGCTCAGAAGGTATGCATCGCATGTACATTGCCGATAATTTGAAAGTGCACTAGTCTTTAAATATGTAATATTCCAAAATGACATCGTGTAAGTCAGGATTTCATGGGCTATGTGTTTATAACTTGCAACGGAACGAAAGGTTTTTTATTATTTTTAAATACTTGTTTAAAATAATTTATTTATCAGCTTAGAGCAAGTTATAGAAAATATAACCGAAGTAAATCGGGTCTATCGTGCACTTTCAAATGAGCGGCAGTGAACATACCTCGCCACGGTTGTCAGAAATCCACATACATGGGAAACAAAATACATAAAACATTAATAATAATAATAATAATAATTGCTACAACCCATAACCTGGTAACCAGGCCCCAGAAGCTATGAAGCTTGTGCGGGAGGGAGGGGCGATGATTATTATTACGTAGACCCAACGTGGGGCTCCAGCCTACTTACAGATGGAACAACGCAAATCCCACATTTGTGTCACAGTTAAGGAAAAACTGCAGAAAACCATAATCAGATCTGCCGGTACCAGGAGTCGATCCTGGGCCGCTTGGGTGAAAGTCCAGCACGCTAGACAATACACAACCAAGGCTCAATTACAAATTCAATTATTTTTCAAATATATGACCTTATTTAATTGTCGTCGTAATTTTTACCGGCATTTTCAGTAATTTGGGTTTAGAATGATCTTGCTCTTTTACCACTAATTGTTCTTGATAATTTAATTTGGAAACCTTTTCACTCAAATTAAATATAATGTCCATTTTCGAAATATGTATATTGTTGTGATATAGGCACCCCGCATAACATGTATGCACGGTGTGTTGCCTATCTTCCAGGCGAAAGGATTTCACACATTTTTTTATTTTAAAAACAATAAAAGTTTGCATTAAATATGTTGAAGATACACACTACAACACTGTGGATGATAAGGGATAAATTTTAAACAGATTCTTCACTTGAATTTCACAGACTCAATCTCATGATGGACGATCCTATGTCGGTGGTTGATATTTTGACATTTAGATATTTTGAAACCATTTTATGGTATGTTCTAACCTGGAAATTATTAAAGGCATGGGTGAGAACGTATACACAAGTATTTATTACTTTACTTACAGTTTTTATTATTGAATTTCAAGAAAGTGTTCTATTTCTTTGACGATTCATAATTTTCCATAGTAAATAGATATTTTTCAATGTTATTTTAATTTCTAAGTAAAATATTTTACTGCAATATTGTTAAGCAGGTTCTAGGGAACATTTGACACGAGAATGTTAAAGTGGGGAACTTTGTATAGAGAAGGTTTAAGCCTTTGAAATCCCAAAATTGTAACGTTTCAGCAGGGTCTGCTAGAATGTTAAAATTTAGTTTATATTTATAATTCCGGTGTCAAAATTTATGTAATTTTTGTTTGATAGGATCTTAGGATTAATCTTGTGATAAGAAAAGGATGTAGCAAAATGTTAAAATGTTTTTATTTGAATTTTTGTGAAGTAATGTTTGTGAAAACACTTAAAATGATTGTCAATGACTAACTCTAAAGTTGCATTTTAATAGCCGTGTTAGGTACCAAAATGAAGGAGAAATTCTCCTCTTTCATTTTATAACACTTATTTAAACAATTAATTTAATTTTTTATCAACAATTTGGTTAGAAAGGTTTTTGGTGGGAAAGATGTTGTTTTGTTTCTAGTTAGAAACCAGACTAATCTAGTTCCGAACTAGGAAAATCACTAGCGACTCGCAATTGTTTTCCAATTATTATAAAAACAGCACAAAAATTTGGTTACTCTCTCTTGAATTTTCATACAGAGCAGAAGTCATGTCAGTTTGTACGTTATTTTGATAAAATTTCGAGGTTATGTTGGTGAATTTTATGTCACTTAAATGTCAACAAAGTGAGGTTATGACAAATGTCATCTTGTTTTAAGTTTTTTAATAATTTGATTAATAATAATTATAATGAACAATCAAAGTGAACTTAAAGTGAAATAAACGAAAGTGCAGTGTTTAAAATTTAGTGTTCAGACTGTTATTATTATTTGGAGAAATGTTTGGAATTTTTATTTTGTATGGAACGAATTAAAGGAAGCTAATTTCTTGTTGCAAATAACGGAATTACTTTATGTACTCACGTCATGGAAGATACATGTTGCACCTTTAATAATTATAATTATCTTCAACAATCACAAATAAAATCCATTTGAAGGATGACATGGAGTGAACATCTTATCAACAAATAAGCAGGTAATTTTACCAACTATAACAAGAATCTGCTAACTTTCAAGTTAGGGTGATTTAACTTTTTTGTGTGGCGCCAACTAATTTTAAAATTTAAAATTTTCAATTTTTAATTTTTATTAATAGTAATTTAAGATTGTTGGATTGATCAGATAAAAATTAAAAAGGACAAAGCGAATTAAAATGTCTTTTAATTCTTATTTTGTTAAATCTATTTTAATTGATTAACCGAGATTTAATTTGATTTTCTTTAATTTCAATTTTGAATTTTGATAGTTGTTTTCTTTTTTCTTCATGGAATTTAAAATTTTTATTTCTTTTCTGTGTTAATAAATAAAATTATCCATTTAAATGTTTAAACAGAAATTTATTTGTGTATTTATTTGTGTCTGGTCCATTAACAACGTTTTACAGATATAATTTAAATAGCTTCCTAATTAATTAGCAACCCGCCTGATTTCGTCTCATGCATTTATGGAACTTGTTTCCCAGTTTAGAAATTATAGCCGGAGATTTTCTTTACAAAGGTAAGTGATATTTAGTTGTGTATATTTTCAGACTGTTTTACCATGATTTTGTGTTTGTGAATTTCAACAATAACAAATTTATTTTGCAATTTATAACCTTTCATCCTTCATCATTGAATCATTCATAAATCATTGACAATTGGTTTTATTGTTAAAACCAGTGCTAAAAAATTAATTTCATTTACAGCTTTTTTATTTTTAATTTCGTGTTATGTAATATGTAAAAACTAAAATATCACAAATCTAAATTTGTTTAAAATAAAAACTAAAAAATACATGTTTCAAGAAAATCACCAACACATGAAGAATGTTTGTACGTATTGATTTCAGATTTCCTTTCTCATCTATTAGTATAGTAGGACTAATCTAACTTACTTTAAAAAAAAAAAAAAAAAACTAAAAACTAACTCACTATTTTTCTTTTTCTTATATTTTTTAAATTAATCGCCGTACAAATAAACCTTATACTTGTGGGATATAGTTTGTTATACAGAATCGATATAAAATTACATCTACCTGCAATATTGTCACTATTATGTACTAGGTTTTGCAATAAACTTTATTATTATATTATATAAAATAATATATATTATTATTATTTAAAATAATTCGTGAAACGCGTAGCACAAAATTCAAATGCGACAAACAACTGTGATGATTGTGCTGCACGAATTACAGCTATTTTATACCATACATTCCTGTCTGGTTACTCATCAATAAGGCAATATTTATCAAAATAGCCTAACGCTTAGTTTCAGAACAATGTAAATAGTTACACAGCGATTTCATGGACCCTAGTATCGGGCTAGCAGACCATGACTGACTCACTGACTGGGTACATAATTAAATATATAAAGTCAACATTCAATTCTGCATCTATTTTTGCCCGTATTAGTACATATTACAGTTACAACTGAATACTGAACGCTTATGCAGTAGTGTTTAGTAATCTGCTAGCACTTCCCAACCGGTTCAGCCAGTACGCGTGTCCTATTGTTGATGTGAGAATCGTTCCAACATGGCTACGACAATCAAAGGTTCTGCCAATTGTGAGATTCCCGCTGTTGCAAATCTCGCGCTGTTTTCTTCAAGCTGAAGGCAACAATGCAGCAGAAATTCATCAAAGATCGTCTGTTGTGTATGGAGAAAACAGTATAAGTGAGGCATTGTTCTTCTCTTTGACAAGGCACGCCCTCACACTGCAGCAGCACAGACAATAGAACTGCTCAAGAATTTTGGATAGAGCTGTTCGGCCACCCGCCATACAGCAAGGACTTGGCACCAAGCAACTTCCATTTTCTCGCCAGGATGAAAATTTGGTTGGGAAAGTAGCGGTTCATAATGAGGAGCTGAAAACTAGTTAGTGTGCAAGATTGGCTAAGAACCCAGGCGGCAACATGGTTTGAGGAGGGTATACAAAAACTGGTATCCTGTTACGACAAATGCCTTAATGTCGGTGGCGACTACATTTAAAATATAGCACAGATAACTTCTGTGTATATTAAAATCTTTCTTATTGTCCTTGTTTGTTTTTGGAACCTGAAAAAAATATAGCCCTCGTATTATCTGCTACCGACATCCTAAGTAGGCTATTAGTAGCTTAATTTGAGGGTGGTAAGTTGATTTTATTTATTAGTTCCATATGACAATAGATAAGAAAGTTTACTTTATTTCCCTGGGACATAAGCAACTTATAGATATCCGTTATATAAATTATATAAGTCCTGCCATAAATTCTTAACACACGCAGCTGAAGCGCGGTGGGTGCTTTTCAGGTATGTAACTTAGGATAAAAGCAGAGCAAACAAAAGATAAATTTTAGAAGAATAACTAATAGCAACCGAGTATGGACTAGTTCTTTATTTACTTCAAGCACCCAACTGCAATTGCGAAAAATTTATGGCAGGATCTTAAATTGAAAGACCGCAGTCGATGGGTTATCTATAATCGATCCAATAGTCATTTTTTGAATTTCTAGACAAAATTTAGGAAAAGCGTTATATACACCTCGATCGCAAGTGTCTTTGTGACCTGGGACGTCTTTCTGGATCTCGTCTAGCGACTCTGTCCTACAACACCGCCCTTATCCGCAAATTTACATCTTTGGTAAATAAATAACTATTAATGTAGGCTTTGGGAACAGACACATCATGCAATCATGGTTTTCGATATGTGAGGTTTTGATCGCAGAAGAGTTGATAATTGAGTGGGCATAAGCCACAATGAACCATGAACAGGCTTCCATTTTAATATCGCCGATGCGTATTAACTTACCTTCTTCGTATACGGTGGTATGATCTTCCAATTTCGCCTTGTTTAGAAGTCTTAACCTTATTGACGTTATTTGTCCTTCTTTTGCTGCAAATAAAAAAGGATAAATCAGGAATTATCACTTCATATTTAATAAAGAACTTAGCCACATACTTATTTACTAGGTCAAAATAAGCCTTTTGAATTCTATACTGCCTTGTAGGTCAAAATTCCTCTGGTTGATTAAAACTGAGTTGTGTAAAATTTGAGAAGTATTTTACTAAAGTTAGAAGCTTCGCAAAGTCAAAATCACTCCCTTAAGAGCAATGAAAATAATTTACAGAACATACATTTATTGAATATAAGGAACCACTTTTTTGGGACAAAGAATGGCTAAAATGAGCGAAAAAAGATACCGTATTTCAGATTTTTATTTACTAAATTCTTACTAGAAAATTATATCTCCATGTAAATAAATGTATCGACTAAAGTTGTAGATCACAAAGTTGTCTGACACTTTAATTAATAAACGAACAATTTTACAAAATGTAAAACCTAAATACTGAAATATTGTGTACTTCTAAGCTACTTGACGGTAATACTTGGTAGATCGAATTTCTAAACCTTACATCTAAATTGGTACTTTGAGTACCGTATGAACAGGTTCGCAAAATTAACGCCAGGCGAGGGTTTAAATATATTTAAATTAAATTCTAGATTAAGATGAAGAATAAAGATTCTAAAAATATTCCTCTGGGAAAGGTCACCAATATTCTATCTGCCAACTGCGTAAGATTTTGGATCATACGGCTCTGCATTGAAGTTTTGCACCTATAAAAGTTGTAGACCCTGAAAGTTTGAACTCTGCAAGTAGGAGATTTAGATGGTTTAAAGTATTAGAATTACAGTATCTTAAACGTTAAAGTTGACTAACGTAAAACTACGAGTATAAATTTTGTAGCTTTGTCTTTCTAAATCACAGTCACTTTTATTTTTAATTACCAAGTATTTGAAATTCTGACAGATAAACTTTAAAACTCCAATAATTCAATAGTTTTTGTAGTAGTGCCTATTTCTTGAAATCTGATCAAAGGTAATCTAACAAGTGGAGATCTAATAAAATAACGAACGCAGTTCATCTTTCTGGGTGCTAACTAATGATTCGCCCTTTATGCTCTTCAGAACGAATTATTGGGATTTAAAGATCCACTTTATCTCATAAACGAATTCTACAAACTATGAAGCACCTTGTTGGCGAATTCAACAAGTGATAAACTACGAACAACAATTGCCAAGAGCAGTAGCACTGCAGCAGTACTAATGTACATTAGGTTAGTTATTTAGTAACGCACTTTGGCTAAGCAAACCATTTGGCGTCTGTTGCCTACACAGCAAACCTGATTATGAACCTTCAAAATTCAGTCCATCGTCTCTTAAAGATAACTAAAAAAGATAATAGATTATAAATTATATAAATTACTGAAGATGTGAACCTCTGTAACTGCGGAGCCGGACATTTGGGCGCGTCGTTCAGGCGTGGCCATTTCGGCGCGGCCCTTTCGGCGCGGGACATTTCGGCGCGAGGACACTTCAGCGCAGGGATACTTCGGCGCGGACTACTTAGGTGCAGAGACACTTCGGCGCGAGAAGTTGTCTAGTATTATTGTAATAAATAAAATTTGTATGTGCTTACAGGTAATAAATACAGTATGTTCGATGAAATACAGTATTCGATAAATACGGTATGATGAAAAAAAACTCAATATTTGCCAATCACAGAAGCTCGTATGTATTGCCACGTTTAAGAAAAAATAATTTTTCTAAGCTACTAAAACATAACAACAAAAATTCTTTTGCAAATCTCTGCATATTGTAATATGAATTTAATTTGTTTATTATAACTCCCTTATTGTTTATAAAAATATCATGTTTGATAATCATGTTATTATTCTTTTATCATGTTATTAGTCTTTTCGTCGAAGTGTGCCTGCGCCTAAGTGTCCCGGCGCCGAAGTGTGCCTGCGCTGAAGAGTCCTTGCGCCGAACTGTCAGGCGCCTAACACTGTTCTCGCGCCGAAACGACCGCGCCGAGATGGCCGCGTCTAAACGCCCGCGTCCAAATGTCCTATACCGTCTGTAACTGTAAGTATCAAATCATCAATGTTTGAACATGAAAATATACCCTTCCAATACCCTTTTCAAAAAAAGTTACTTTCTGCAACATAAAATCAGATATTGATATTTAAAATGAGTTTTTCGGTTGATTTTTATATACTCTATGCTTTAGACAAGCTGAAAGAAAAACCTGCAAAGATAAGATAGTTATGCGATTTCACTTTCGCTGCCAACAATAAATCTTCGACATTAATCATTGCGGAACAAATACTAGAAAAATGGTCATGGAAATTCGTGCTCCGTCTTGCTGTTTTATTTCAGTAATTGTTCCAACAAGCAGTTGTCTTAGGCAATGTTCTTCAACAAGTCTAAAATATTGTGTTACAATGATTTTGTAAAAGTGTACCATTTTGTTCGAAAAAAGTTTGAACGGCACACTTAACGTTGGATCAATTTTTCATTGCATTCCCGATAGAGCGGCAGCTGTTGTTGCCTCTACGGTATTGAATGATATAGGTCGGCGCAAGAATGATATCTTTTTGAAGATTATTTAAGGCCATGCAAACGTATCAGCAAACGGATAGCGTAAGCGATTTTGTGATACCGACATTGAACTTCAGTGCTAGGGAATATTTTGATGTAATCTACTGACAGGAGTGCAATATAGCTAGCTTCACCACTAGTTTTGACTGGCATACCAGTTAATGATATGAAGAGTGTATTAATGATGCCATACTTCCAGAATTTGACTTTCTGAAATTTCCTTACCACACTCACTCAGTGGAGAGATGCGTTAAATTAGTCACGAGGTCATCTTCTTTAGTTATAGGTTTTTAAACTAGCAGCTGCGTGCGGTGCATACGAAACAGTGGAAGCAGTCGCGAACCGAAGTATGCGCTATCACGCTTGTACACATTGCGACTTTCACTGTTTCGTATGCACCACACGCTGCTAAAATCCAGAGATGGTTTTTATCCACTCAAAGTCAAAGGGGATTATTCCACACAGTAAAAATGCAGTGGTGGTGAAAAACATATTTGGTGTGGTGAAATATCTGAGTGTAAATTTCTACACTCATGTGAATGAAATTAACACTCAAAATTAACACGCAGCACCAATTTTCTTATAAGTGTTATCTTAATTTTAAAAAATGGGTAAAAATAATGTTTTTGGTGTACAAATCATTTGAATTTGGTAAAGATATTCTCGTTAGTGTAAGAGTCATCTTTCAAAAAATGTATTTCACTATTCTAGCATTTTAGCAACAGAAAAGGGTGTTATTAAGATTGCCAACAAAATCGATTTAACCCTCGCGAGTGTCATCCACCGAACATCCACCTCCAACGCGAATAATCACGATTGGACGTAAGCCCTTTTACTTACTGTTTGTGTTTGAATGTAGTAGTTCTTTGAAAGTGACAACAATGATTTTTAAGATTCAACTAGCCAATAAAAGTAAATATGCTAAAATAGAAGAGAATGCATCTTTCTACGATATTGTGCAATTAGGTAAGTAAGATTTTAAAACTATAATTTCCAGTACTGGTTGTGTGTATTCAGCTTTTTCTTATGTAAAAGTTTTAGCAGCCATGTTGATCCGTTGTAATTTAAATCATCATTATGTATAAATATTAATAATAATGTTTACGTGAAATGTGGATAAATAATAGATAAAATTATTTTCAGATTTTCGCTTTACAAAGAACCATTTAAATGTAAAACTGTTTCTGGTTCCTGCTACGTAGTACCTAAGTATATATGTAATGAAATTATACTTCCATAATTCAATTGTTGCCACGCTCTCAGCAGGAGCGTCGGTATAGTAGGTCGGTATAGTAGGTCGGTATACTTGGACGCCGAATTCAGCTTAAAAAGATGACGCACATGTGTTTATAAAATTCACGTGTGATTATTAAGAACTGACATTGTGATTAGTGACATTAAATGTCGTTTCTATAATTACAGGTAAGGTTTGTAATGTAAATTAAAATGTGTAAATAATAAATTGAATAAAACTTTAATTACAGAAACTCAGTTGTGTTACTGACTGCTGTTGTCATTTACCCTAATCATACAAAGGAGCTTATAGGTAATTGTTCAAAACTAATGTGGATTTCCTAGTAGTAAAGACTCAACTTTTTATTATTTTAATATTATCAGCCGTACTTATAGAAAGATTTATACGCGTGTAACATTAATAAACATTGTGTTACAGGCGTGTAATTTCTCTATAAGTACGGCTATAAATGTTTTATATACTATAATATACAAATTATAACATTTTGTCTATAAGGTATTCTATTGTATTGTACATATTTTTATTTATTAATTCTGTATTTATAATTGAACCATTTATCTTTTTTAGCCCATAGGTTGATCACTTGCAGTTTTACAAATCAAACCTATTAAAAGGTGAGTCTGTATGAAATTTTCTTTTAATTGGATTTACTTTTCTTTCTATGAGAAGCACTAGATATGCTTTATCTACACTTGTTTCTATTTCCACAAACCTTATTCTGTGATTCACTTTATTTTCTTTTGTAGCCGCATGCTGCTTGGTGTTATGCCCTTCAAGATTCTGCTTGCGGCTGTTGTACTCCCAAAACCGTTCTCTGGGCTGGATACCTGTCGGTACTGAAATGGTGAGTCCAATTTTCTTTTTATTTATTTACCTTTCTTAAATAGCATTTCTTGATTACTATTCAAGAAACATTATTGCTAACTTCTTCTTCACTTGTTGCTGGTTTCTTGAAAACAACCATATGTAAGCTACTAATTAATATTTTACGTTCTTCTCATGTAGTTCTTTTCTAATTATTTTGACCAATAAACTGTATAGTTTATCCTGTATAGTTTAGTTATCCTGGGTTAATAGTGTATACTATTAACCCAGGATAACTTCTTAAACTTTTATTTATTATTTTCTTTATAAATTATACATTTATTTACTGGACAAATCCATTTGCAACCATTTTTATTATTTTATTAAATTCATCTCCTCCTTTTATTTACAGCACTACCCCTTGGTAACTTAATATTGTTTTTCTTGCAATTATTTTCCATATATTTTGATAGTTTATAATTTTATTCAAAAAAGAACTTGACCTTGATCATTATTTCGGTAATTTGATTATTGTCTATAAAGCAATTGTATTATGTACCTACTAACTATACTATATGGTCGTCAAGACTATTTTTGTATTGTTGTTAATAATGTTTGTAATGTTTTATAAACCTTTAACTAATGCATTTTATTTTTCAGATTTAACTGGAAGTGAAAATCCTGTAGACCCAAAATTGTTTTCCTGATCAAATTTTTTACTATATACATGTATCTAATAAATAAATTAACTCAAACTTGAATAATTTTAACAATAAATCCTTTTAAAAATTCAATTCATAATCACAAATGATAAAAACACAAACAGTCAACTTTGAATAGTTTTACATTGGGTAACAAAATTAAGAATTCATGATTTTCAAGTCATGAAGGGAAAATCATCAAAATATGTATTTACATTGGATTATTTAGATTTAGAATGTATTTATATTTTGCATTTTGTTTTAAAATAAAACTAATATTTGTGTGCACTATTTTTTTACTTTTCTCTATTTTATCCTAAATTACAAAAAAAATATCTGAACCAAAAAATAGAAGTATATAATTACTAGAACAAAATAGTTATTTACACTCCAATAAAAGATTGTAACGACTATAGTTGGTTCCTTTTCCATTAAAAAAATGTTCCTTACCATTATAATCAATAATTTTTACACTAAAAGAATGGGAAATTAACACTCAGTTCGTGCATACTTTACACTCAACAAATGTTTTCTCAACAATATGGTTTGTCATTTTTACACTCGTTAGTTTTAGATTTTACCACTTTTAAGACCAATGTTATTTACACTCATCAGTGTAGATAAATAGGAACCACTCTGGGTGTTATTTGAGTGTAAGATTTAACACTCCATTTTTTACTGTGCAGCTTTTGACATTAAAGGACAATTTAAACTTACTTTAGTTATTCGTATACAGAAGATATTAACACTGTTTTTTTGTGATTTAGGTTAAAAATTATTTGTTTATGTCTACTTTTTCAGTAAATGCTTTGTTTAGTTTCAATTGTGTTGAAACGCTCATGTATCCAATAACATTTATGATTATTATTACAGAGATACGAAAGTATTATAACGATTGTGGCGTTTTGGAAAGCCGTTGTTATATTTCTTGATAGTGTTTACAGATAAATTTAAGTAATTATCTACAAGCAAATAAAAGGCCGTGTACTACTTTTGATCTGTGTATTAAATCTTCTTTATATGTTGTTATAGCAACTCTTTGTTTCTTTACTAGTTTCTAGATTTATAATATATATGTCAGCACTGCGAGCCTAGTTGGCCCATGGCTTGATTAATTATTGTCTTCCATTGCTTCCTATCCTTTGCCTTCTCTTTCCATCTGACAATTTTCAATGCTCGTATATCTTTATATACATCCGTTCTCCATCTTGCTTTTGGTAGACCCCTCCTCTTTTTCCCACAGATTGTGCTCGTTATTATTAATTTAGGCACTCTTGTTTTCTCCATCCTCTCGATGTGACCCATCCATCGTAGTCTTTGCGTTCTTATTAACGCAATTATAACCCCAATTATATCTGTTTCTTTATAAAGTTGATTCAACTCTTTATTTGTTATTTTCATCCACCTGTCCTCTATTTTCCTTCCTCCGAATATCTTTCTGAGTACTTTTCTTTCCCACACCTCTAGCCTTGTCTGCTCTTCCTTATTTAATGTCCATGTTTTGCACGAATATGTTACAATTGGTCTTATTACTGTCTTGTAAGTATTTATCTTTCCTTTCCTAGAGACATTTTTGTTCCTCAGTATTCTATTGAGTGCTCCTAAGCATCGGTTTCCTGCAATTATTCTCGCTTCTATTTCCGTTTTTATATTTGATTTTCTTCAATACAGAACAAATAATGAACAATTTCGTGCTTCGTTTGCCCCAATATGGCGGCGGTTTGCGTTACTCTAAACGACCAGGCCTAGGTGACTAGATGCAGTGACTCTAGATAAGTTAGGTAGCATGCCCATAAAATAATAAAATGTAATGCAATACCTCGTATCTACAGTGAAATATGAAGGTTGGTATGTGAAAACAGGTAAGTGCTAATTTTGCGGTAAATTTACATTTATTATTGAAGCTATTTCAATTTGAAATTACGTTTATTTTTTATTGTTGTCTTATAATTCTGTACATAACTGCTACATTATGACAGTTTTACGAGTTTTATTCATATTTTGGGTTAATCTGATGCTTATGTAGATACGTGTTATTGAATATGACAAAAATCAAAATTTAATATCGATTTTTAGCAGATACATGGTATTGAATTGGATGACAAGGAGCAGTTTTCTGCTACTAATTAGATTAAATTCAACATAAATACCTATATTTATTATTTTTATAGTACTCTAAAGGATCACTTTGTTTTAGGTTGCTGATAAAACAGTAAAATGTCTTCCAGAACCAAACAAATTTTGGCTATGTGCAATATAAATGTGCAAAGTAATGAAAATATTGAAACAAAAACTTCCAGCTGTGATAATAGAAATGTTATAGTGGAGAAGTTACCAAACTTAGAAGACACCCGTAACTTCCAAAAAATGATAGACAATGCAAAATTTGTCTTTTTAGATGGTAATTACTCGTTGAAAGAAAATAACGATCCAAGATACACTGGACGTACAGGTCCTATACCGGGAGATCAAAACAAAAATAAAATAAAACATCTTTAAGAAAACTTGGAAGAAGTAAACCAGAATGGAAACGAAAAACAGTTTGTATAGCACAATAACGTTGGTTACGTTTATGGAAGCATAGAAGATAATCAACCCGATATAGAATACTATTATGAATACGAATGTAATGGAAATGCAAGCAAAAGCAAGGATTGTCATGAATCTATTAAACAAGGAAATTACAGTGAAAATGGAGAACAGGTTATAAATGAGAATGAAGACGAGAGTTGCGATAAAAGCGAAGAAGGTAATCTGAGTCTCAAATTGAAGAAACAACCAACAAAGAACGGCAGACGGGAGCTGAATTAATTCAAGATAGAGATCAAGGTCAATCCTCAGTTAATCCCTTGTGTGGTCGAGGAACGAAACGTAAATTACATAGAAAATTGCGGGTAGAGGGAAACAGATATCTAGGGTTTCGAAAGTCGAAAAATCAAAAACAGACATTTTATGACACTAAAGAGATGAAAGAAAGATGGGAGCATCTTGTAAATTAGAAACTTGCAAAAAATCAAGATAAAGACTGTGTAATGAGGTAACCGAGTTAGACAGAATAAACATACTCCAATCATTTTGGAAAAACTTACCAAGCTGGAAACAAAAAAATCTACGTTGCAAACTTAGTCATTAAGAAGGAGACTCAAAGACAAACGTTCGACGCTGACACTTATAGAAGATCAAGCTCATTATTCTACCACCTAAACATTGGAGAGAAACGTGTACCTGTGTGTAAAAGTATGTTTCTAAGCATTTTGGGATTAAAAGAATAAACAGTGAAGAGCTGGGTGGACAACTCTGCTAATGGAATGCCTGTACCATCTCGAACAGTTGCTCGTTTACCGCGACTGAAAAATAAAGACAGTATTACATTTCATTCTACATTTTTAGAAAACCTCCCAAACTGCCAAGTCATTACTATCGTAAAGAAACAAAGAAAATGTTCTTAGAACAAACGTTTACGGGTTTTGCAGATTTGTACAAATTATATCAAGAACATTGTACAAATTCCGATCAAGTTGCGCTGTCAAGAAACACCCTAATGAAGTATGTGAATGAGATGAACATTAGAATTTCCAGTCTTCGCAAGGATCAGTGCGATCTCTTTGTGCAATATCAAGCTGGGGATTTATTTAGAACAGGAATAATGGGAGAGACACCGGCGAAACAAGGAAAGAGCTCAACAAAAAAAGAATACTGATAAAGAGAAGACCAATTTTCCTGAATGGCACGTTATATGTATGGATCTTCAAGATGTCAAAATATGCCCGTCGTTACAAGCTAACTCTTTGTACTTTAAAACAAAGCTACGTTGCCATAATTTTACAGTGTTTGATTTAGACTCAAAAGACACAACTTGCTATTGGTTTGACGAAACAAATACTGACCTTCAGGCATTAACATCTGCATCTGTACTCATCGATTTCTTAGTCAGAAGAAATACTTACAAAATCTAAGTAACAGAAATCCCATAGTAATCTTTTCATCTTGTAAATTAGAAACTTGCAAAAAATCAAGAAAAAGACTGTGCAATGAGGTAACCGAGTTAGACGGAATAAACATATTCCAATCATTTTGGAAAAACTTACCAAGCTGGACATACTGTACATACCAAAATCGGAATTCTACATTAGCCAACGCACTGCGTCATCTCTCCTATCAGTATAAGGTCACAATTATTCAAGAATTTTTAGTAAAAGGACATACAAATATGTAGTGTGACAGCGTCCATGCAACAATTGAAAAAAAAAATAAAAAGCAAAACTATTTCTGTTCCTAACGATTATCACCGAATTACTATGGTGTCTCGAATTAATCCCAAACCGTATGAAGTAGTAAGCCCAAATTACGATTTTTTTTCGTAATTATAATATCGATCAAGTGTATGAGTCAATTCGTCCAGGTAGAAAAGCTGACGATCCAACGGTCACTGATATTCAGGCTTTAAGGTATGAACATGGTCATATTACATACAGGGTGACCTAAGGGTGCGTACAAGCTCCATAACTTTGTTTCTATCCAAGCTATCGAGTTGATCTTTTTTTAAACGATAGAGCCGACAATGCGGCGCATTCTAAAAATATTTCTATTTATATACAGCATGTTCCAAAATAAAATACACAAATAGATTCTGTTTTTTTAAATGGCAACCGAATTTTTGTTACATTTTTGGATTCGTCACTAGATTTTGGATATAAAGCATCCAGTTTCTTAGACCTATCGGCAATAGTTTTTGACTTATGTCAATTTAATGTGTCAAAATGGTGTCGTGCATAGACCCATAGAAAAATTCATAACATCAAAACCATTCACAATTACTTAACCAACTTTTTTCTAGTCGATTCCTTAAACTTTAGCGCATCTTTTGAGATCTAGGCAAACTCGTAGGCGACGTTCCAACGCCTACTACGATTTTTTGAAAATGGCAAATTACAAATATCAATAACTCGATTTTTTTCAAATGGAACACACTATATTTTATTGCACCATTGCATAGCATTTTTTAAGAGCTTTTTGCCAATATAGGGTTTGTAGGGTCTACCTTGTAACATTACCGAGATTTGTTGCAAAATAAGAATTATTGATGGTTTTTCAAAAAAAAAATGAATCGAGTAGGCCGCTGTCATAATATTTGACACATCCGTGTAATTTCAATAATTGTACACAATAATTGTAATTGTTGATAATGAATTTCATTCGCGAAGAATTAAAGGTGAAAAGGTTTCGAAACAGCACAATGCGCAGAAACCGAAATACGTATGAGCGTTCGAAATTCCGTCGCACGCGTATATCTTTCTTAATGCAGTAGCGTCGGTATATTTCCATTCTGTCTTGTTGCGTGTGCTTATATCTCACAATTATCTTTTTGCTAATTAGGTGAGTTGATTTAAGCTCTAACCCCTTCAATTGAAAGTGGTTATTTAAAGATTATAAAGTGTACTTTGAGATTTTCATAACATTTTATGTGCACATATTTTTAACCCCTTTTAATGAACAACATACGCGCCGCCACTGTACTCGCAGGTGACGTTCGCGCAGATCTTGATGAGTCATTGTGATGTTTCGAAACTACGTGAACTCTAGTGAATATGGTCTACTGTATTGGCGAAGCTGACAGAAATCCTTTATTAGCAACCAGAATCTACCATCAAAAATATCCAGAAGCAAGAACTCCACAGGCGTCTTCATTCGAAAAGTTAAGAGATCGGTTTGAACTTACTGGTAGTGTGTCTTATACCAAAAAGGAAATTGTTGGTGGTCGAGTCACTGAGGAAAATGAGTTGCAAGTTTTATTGATGATACAGGAAAATCCTCACTTAAGCACTTAGGGAAGTAGCAGCGGAAACGGGTATTTCTCAAAGTAGTGTGAACAGAATAATATTGAAACATAGGTTTCACCCTTATCATCTGAACCTACATCAAGAATTGTATGGCGACGATTTTGTGAATAGAGTTGCGTTTTGTATTCAAATGAATGGCTTAATTGAGGAGGATTTTAATACTTTAAACAAAATTCTGTTTCCTGATGAAGCAACGTTTAAGAGCAACGGGTCGGTCAACCGACATAATATGCATTATTATGAACCGAAAATCCTCATTGGATGAGGACTGTTGATCACCAAAATCGATGGTCGCTTAATGTTTGGGGAGGAATTATTGGAAATCATACTATTGGTCCCTACTTTTTCGACAATGTCCTAAATGGTGAAAGGTATTTACATTTTCTTGGCGCAGATCTTCCCAGAATGTTAGAAGAAGTGGATTTGCACACCAGAAGGACCATGTGGTTTCAGCACGATGGTGCTCCAGTGCATAACCACAGGATCGTGCGAGAATTTTTAGATCAATCCTATCCTAATCGTTGGATAGGCAGAGGAGGTACTATTCCTTGGCCCGCGCGATCCCCAGACCGTACTCCTATAGATTTCTTTCTTTGGGGGTACGTGAAGGAAAGGGTTTTCAGAGATCGCCCAACAACTGCAGATGATATGAAAAATAGGATCACGGAAGCCTTCCGTTCAGTTGATGGAGCAATGCTTGGGATAGTTCAGGGCTCATTTACTAGAAGACTAGCAACTTGTGTGGTACATGATGATGACCTATTTGAGCATTTGTTATAAGTAGCCTTTCTTCAAAATTTTTACATTGTTTCCTATTAATCATCCTTTCCTGTTCTTGTAAAGATTACTAATAAATAATTGTTTCCTTGGTGATGTACTCCTGTTTTTATTACAATTTATTTTTTTTAAACATAGTTCTTTTTAGAATTGTATGGATGTGTCAAATTTTATGACAGCGGCCTACTCGATTCCTTTATTTTTCGAAAAACCATCAATAATTCTTATTTTGCAACAAATCTCGGTAATGTTACAAGGTAGACCCTACAAACCCTATATTGGCAAAAAGCTCTTAAAAAATGCCATGCAATGGTGCAATAAAATATAGTTCGCCTAGATCTCAAAAGATGCTTTAAGTTTAAGGAATCGACTAGAAAAAAGTTGGTTAATTAATTGTGAATGGTTCTGAAGTTATGAATTTTTCTATGGGTCTATGCACGACACCATTTTGACACATTAAATTGGCATAAGTCAAAAACCATTGCAGATAGATCTAAAAAACTGGATGCGTTATATCCAAAATCTAGCGGCGAATCTAAAAATGTAACAAAAATTTGCCATTTAAAAAAACAGAATCTATTTGTGTATTTTATTTTGGAACATGCTGTATATAAATAGAAATATTTTTAGAATGCGCCGCATTGTCGGCTCTATCGTTTAAAAAAAGATCAACTTGATAGCTTGGATAGAAACAAAGTTATGGAGCTTGTACGCACCCCTGGGTCACCCTGTATAAACTGAATTTTAACGATGATTTTGCTCCTTTACCTCATCGGCCTAAACGAACCATCACCAGGAATGTTGAAGACTTTCCAAAGTTACATGACAGTAAACTGTCAATATCAAAAAAGAAATATAACCATCTGCAAGAAATTTTATGATAATTTCTTGTATAAATAGAATTACAAAAAATAGAATTTTCATGTTATTATAATTATTGAATTATGTGTTTCAGTTTTCTATGTTTTAAGAGTTTTAAGTTTTTGTGTTTTACTTAATTTGAGATCTCTTAATTGTGAATTTAAGTTTTGAAATAAAATAAAATAATGCTGGCGTTCTATTTTTGCTACTTGCAATACCACTTATCTGCAAATCTTGAAATTATTATAGGTGCACTGCCTCGTAACTCTGCTATAAAAGAATTCTGCCCTTAAACACTAAAAACCTTGCTTTTGAAAATAACCAAAAAGCCTTTATTACAATATGTGAGAATTAAACATATATAGAAAAGTTACTAATAACTTTTTAATACGATTTTTTCGTTTCCTGAAAAATGAGGTTAGAGGAGTTACGAGGTATTGCATTGACACCGTCGAAATGATACATCGGGATCCCCCCCCCCCCGACTAGATGACTGCCTAATCTGATCTAAAGTACCCCTATCAGTTGGAGATCGTTGGTAATTCTCTGGGGGTTCGTCGGCTCTTCTCGAATTGCGATTGTTAATACTTTTCTGTAATATTTTACTTTTGGTTTACAATAATTTATAAAAATTTTCGCTTCTATAAATTTACTTTAGTTGATGCTTAAGAAACGTTAATCTACTTACTTAAGGCGTAGCGCCTGCCATGTTAGTAAATACAGAATGCAGATAATAGTCGGTTTGATTTACAGCCCAGAGAAATCTTTATCAAGCGTAAAGAGGCAGTTAATATTTTAGAACAAATTAATTATTTATCTTTGATAACTACCGATTTTAATACGGTAAATACCTACGAATTTTCGCGTTCTAAATTTACATTCAGAAGGCCAAAAAATGTTTATATACAAACGATTAATAATCTTTTTATTATTCAGTAATTTTAACTTCTATTGTTATTACGGCCGAATGATTATTTGCTATTTGATACGATGTGTTACCATTTAAAGAAGGCGTTTAGAAAATTAATCTCTTATTATTTAAATTGATAAGAAATGAGAGAAATAAACAAGAAATCGTATATACATGCGGTAGGTATCTCTTATTATTAACATAATGTATAATTAAAGCAAGTACAAAAATAAAAGTGCTCTAATATTAAACTTTTAAAAATTCTAAAAATTTAAAAATTTCTTTTCATTGCCCATTGAAATGCACATTTTCTTAAAGTTTAGGATTGTTCGTTTTATTTAAATTGAGCAAAAATTTTTCACAACTGTTAAAACCTATAGCCCATTAAAAAAACACAATAGTGTATAGAAATAAAAATGTTAATGGTGAAATTGTATGATTTTTTGACTACACGCATATTTACATTGAGTGTGAAATTCGCATGATAGGACAAAATGATGTTCGGTCTTGTTTAGCAATAAATAATTTAAATAAAAATGAATAAAATAAAAGTTAAAAAATACTCAATTGATAGTAGATCGATCGACTTTGATTTAACGATTCTTCAAGGTTTCAATCATTCCCATCCGTTTAAAATATAGCCAGAGACTGTTTAAATTCTCTTTTGGAGTGGTTGTCTTTTTAATATACACAGACGAAACCAAAACGAAAAACACAAATAAAATTAAGGCGTTACTCCCCACTCCAAAAAGCAGAAAGCAAAACTCCCTTTTAAATTTACTTGTCCCCTCTCCTGCTTAAGCAGCTACCGGTTGAAACACAGAGCTCAGCGCTCGCAGGAAAGTCTCCCGCGGTACTGTGCGGCTTTAATACTATATTTGCCAGTGTTACGGGCTTGCAGTAGTTGTTGATAGCAGTTGATAACAGCGATAATGGCAACAAAACCTGATTATCAACGACCGTACGGTGAGTAGATAAAATTTTATATACATAGATTACATTATCGTAAGTTGCCTGCCTGTAATTTTTTCCCGAAACAGTGCTACCACATAATTCGTGTTAATAAAGTGATAACAGCTTACCTGAACAACGCAAGTTTTTAACATATTTGAAAAATGTCGGATTGTAAGGGAATTGAGTAGTTTGTATTGTAAGTGCATATGGAAATTCAAACGTAGATTTTCTTAATGGAAAATCGTAATGGTCACGGAAATTTACAATCTCTAAAAGTAAGCCCGGCAGAAAACTAGCGTCTTTTCAGGTTAAATAGATCCTTAATTAAATAAACATTAAACCTAAAGTGCTTTTTTTCACGAAAATTCCTTCTGGTTGTGTTTCTCACGATTTGGGAAACATCCAAAGGATTCGTTTTTGATTATAAACCGTTAGGCTTACTCAAAAATCTGAAAAATCAAAAAACTCTTGTTTCAAAAACAAAAACAAATTAACAATTTCTCACTTTTATAGTACTATAATTGAAACCTACAACCTTAAAATCCAAAAGATACAATTAATTTTCAATTAATTACCTTATAAAAAAAATTTGTAAACTATTTTGTCAACATTAAACCTACAGAGGAAAGCCGACTCGAATTCTAGCCCACATTATTAAATTGGCTTCTCGTTGCTTCCTTTTTGTGAATATTTTGAATATTTTAAGTTTCCCAAGTTTGCTGAAATCGTAAAAGCCGGATCTATTTAATTAAACGGTTAAGGCTTTTCTAAAATTATAAACAATCGAGATAAGGGGAAGATTAAAGATATAGCTGAAATGCTTCTTTTTTTCTTAGAAATTGGTGTAAACAAAGTTTCTCGGCTGGCTTTATCAGTGCGAGGGGGTCAACTGGCTGTTGGGAAGCAAATTCTAGAGACCATTTCACAAAAAAAAATCTTATAAAATCTTAGTATTGCGTCATATCTTTAAATTTCACTTTTTGAAGTGGCATGTGGAATCAAGAAGATTAAATCTGCTAAAAGATTAATTTGTTGACCTTTATAACAACAATTTTTAAATTTATAAAAGCTTAACCAAGCTGTACAGGGATCTTTGGTTTGATAATTTCAATTCAATGACTTTTGTTGAGTACACTATTAGTTTGGATACACCAATAGTATTGCTTAAAGAATAATATGAGATTTCATTAGGCTCTTCAGAAAGCTCTTCATTAACATATATTAAAGCAATTGCATACATTACATCCTTTGAATTATTCATTGACAATGATAGTGACATGATCAAAATATTATTTGCATGGCAGGCATTCCTAAGATAACGTTGATATTTTCAGATATAGATAGATACTTTTTGAGTTGGACTCAAGTACTCAAAAAGTATCAACAATATAATGCTTGCCATGTAAATACTATTTTGCTCGTTAACACAGAAATGTTTTGACACCTTTGGCCAATTAAAATCTCAAAGGATGCAATGAATCATTTTTGGATAATCTAACCTTACTGATTCAGTATTCGATTTTTAGTCAAAATTTGCCAATACCAGAAATCTATTTGGTTTTGCATAAAAATGAAGGACCTGTATTGGTTTAATGTTTACTGTTTGGCTAAATGACTTACATATGTTTAAATGACTATAAAAATCATTAATTATTACCTGTATAACACTAAAAATGTTATCGGCAGAATTGTACTTGGCTTTTATACTTAAGGTCTTTTTTTTAAGTATTGATGGAAGTTACAATATATTGCCATTGATATATTGGAGGGAAAATCGTAGTAAATTTTTGGCGGATCTTGCTTCGATTGGTGGGAAATTTGAAATTTTATGGCAAATACATATTATTATATTCATTCATCGGCTATTCTATCCAAAACTCTCAAGCTTCGATTGGGCAGTATAGGAATGATTAGGACAATACAAATTGGACAAAATTATAGTGCTTGTTATTGTGCCCTAATCATTAAAACCCCATCACACCCGACTATTATGTGTTTTTGTATACTGACACAAATATGATGACTTATTTGTTTGTCTCAATTTGGAAATTATGGCATTTTTATTTAATTATCCAGAAGATGTGTACATAAATTAATATATCTTGATGACAAAAACAGCTGTAGGTAAGCAAAATCTTCATTTTTCTTTTAACTGTGTTCAAATCTTTAGAAACTAATGTAGTTGCAAAATGCGAAAATCCTCCATGTAGGATTGGCCAATCTTGGAAACTGTGCAATTACTGCAAGGAAAATTAATAGCAACTATTGATCACACGAATAGCGTACACTAACGATAATCTAAGGCACTGAGTGGTAGACTACTACACGTGCGGTCCCGGGTTCAATTCTCGGGCCAGCCATACTAAACGGACAATTTCTAAAAACTAGCTAGGTCTCAGGGTGCATCCAGCGCTTGAAATCGAGTACACAGGTATGTCTGTGGTAATAATAGCAACTACTCCGCCTGATTGGGAAGGTGTGCCCCAGCTAGTTGAAACGGCTTTAAAGGCACACCGGAACTGGAATACTGCATTTTTCGGGAGCCGTAGGCTCCCCAACAACAATTCCATATTGTTTGTTTGTTTGTTTTTGGGCGAGGAATCAGGATGGCGGAGCATCCTTCGTACCTCATGGCACCGATTGCTATGATCATTTGGCCGACCCTACTAGAATTTAGCCGAATCTGGGAGAATTCCACCCCCAGTAGGGATTTTTAACGTGTCAAACATCACATTGACACGGGGCCTACAGTTTTACTTCCTATCCGAGAAGAAGGCATGTTTTTTAATTTTTCTCCGCTATGAAAAATTACCAGCTCGGTCGGGGATTGAACCTGCGATCCTTGGATTATGAAGCAAACATGCAAACCAATAATCCACCGAGGCTGGCAACAATTCCATATGTTATTATTATTATAATTTAAGGCTCTGATCTATCGCTTGACCTTAATACATCCGTGTAGTGCATATGATCTTATTTTTGGCGGATTTTGCTTCGATTGGTGGGGTAATGGTAAATCATACTGCTAAAATTTTATGGCAAATACAGCTCCATCGACTATTCTATCCAAAAATCCCAAGCGTCGATTGGGCAGTATAGGAATGTTTAGACAACAGAAATTGGACAAATTTATAGTGCTTGTTATTGTGCCCTAATCTTTTAAAATCCCATCACATCCGACTATGTTGTGATGACTCATTTGTTTGCTTAATTTCGAAATTATAGCATTTTTATTTAATTATTCAGAAGATGTGTACATAAATTAATATAACCTTTATGACAAAAACAGCTGTATAGGTAGGCACAATTTTCATTTTGGTTTTAATTATGTTCAAATCCTTAGAAACTAATGTAGTTGCAGAATGCGGGAATCCTCCGTTAAGGATTATGGCTTTTGCGCCACGCAGCAATGGCCAAGTTTGAAAACTGTGCAACAAAATTAATAGCAACTATTGGCCACATGAATAGTGTACACTCAGTGGTTCACAAAGTGTGTTCCGTGAAAATAGTTTGGGGTTCCACGGGACGAGTTGTTATAATATTAGGAAGATAAGGTGCAATAATTTCATGAAACGTAGTTTTATGAAATAAATTGTTATATATTAATTTAAGGTTGAAATATGAAAAAGTCCTGTAATATAACAAAAGAGTGCCGCTTGCAATGCTTTAAACTCTCCTACAATAACGGTTTAATTATTATTTTATTTGGTGTTCTCTTTTCCTACCACATATTTATGTGAAATACAAAAACAAAATATCTCAATAAATTGGATGCTAAACCAGATATGCGAATGCACTATCAAATATTAAACCAAGTTTTCAGAGAATATCAAAGTCTAAAATACTAAATTAATAATTAATCATTTGCTTTTACTTCATAAAGTTTTTCTATATTATTTTATTTTGTACAATTTATATTTTTGTATTCTATTTTGTAAAATTATTAATTATTGCATATCTTGTGTATCTTATACGTGCCTGTTTGAATAAATTATTTGTAGGTAATTTTTATTTTTTTTAGTATCCAATTAAGATTTGGATGTTTGTATAGATGTGACTATGGTTAGGGTTCCTCGATATGTAAAATATTGTATAAGAGGTCCGTGGAAAAATAAGTTTGGAAACCGCTGGTGTACGCTAACGATAATTTTAGGCACTGATGCGTGCAGTGCATGTTATTTTATTGCGTTGGCACTAACCAAAAGGGATTAGAATCTGAAGATAGACAATTTTTAAGGAACTTGCGTTTTGTAAAATTTGATTGAATAATTTATAAGTAAAAGGAAGTGAATGGGACAAACACTAGTGTAACACCTTAAAGATCCTTTAAGTGAGTTCCACTGGTTAATACATTTCACACCCACGTGTCTGTCATGTGCTTCTTCTTCTTCTCTCATGCCCACTTATATTCTTCTTCACAAAAAAAATCTAGAATTTGTAAACACGATTTTATCGTTAACTTTTGGGTAAACATAATGAAGCTGGGGGTTATTAAAAACATTGAAGTCAAAATCTACTTAAGGTATTGGATAAGTCTGAGAGATTGTTTTTCTGTGGGTTCAATAATAGCATGGACTTCTCCTCCATAATATAGACTTAGATAAGGTTTACTTTAAAAAATTACACGCTGATAGTTTAGTGAAAACAAAATATAAATCAATTAAATAATATTTAATCAAATTTTGATATAAAGAACCACAACTACTACATGGATTCTTGAATAAAAAGATAATAACTGCCTATCATGACATAGTATAGTACTATTGAATAATGATAATCACACTTTTAATCCTTTATCATTTCTTCACTAATCATTCTTTGAGTTTTATTAAACGTTTTCAATAAATTAACATTAAGTTTTGTTCTACATATATTCTTTTTAAAAAGAATTAATATTGAAGTAAAAAAAAAAAGTATTGAACTACTTATTACTATATTTAGAAAATTTATGAAACTGCTGTAGTATACATACATCCGACGAGCAATGGGGCAAAGTCTGAGTAAAGGTCACAAGTTCAGTTTTCAGTCGACAGTAATAATTATAATAATTTCTCGAACTAGCCAGGAGATGCTCTTGAATATTATAAATTTCAATATTTACAGTACAATAATAATATTAAAGAAAATATTGACCTAATTATTATTCCATTATGAGTTTATGAGAAATTTCGAAATTTCTAAACGACGTTAATGATAATAAAATCCTGAAAGTTTATATTGTGTGAAGATGATCTTATATGTATTCTACTTAATAATAAATAATGAACAGTCTTCGGTTGTTTACAACTACCTACTTGAAAATCTTATAAATTAACATACTTATAGAATAAACAACAACCTATTGTCTAATAATTGTTTATTTTGAAAATTTTCATACCATTTGTCATTATACCCAGGACAAAGTTTATGCAAACAAAATATAATTTGTTAACTAATTTAAGTAAGTCGTAAACAAAAAATGCTTTTAATATTAATTATTAGTTTTAATTCCTATAAATCCAATTTTTCCAATAAAAATAATTTGTTCTTTAAAAACTCCCATGGCACTGGAAATATTAACTACTCTTTTAAAATCTAAAAATGAACTAAGAAATTGTTTATAGTTTGATTGACATTTAACCTCTTTAGCATTACAACAGTTTTATTTTAGTTTATTAAAAACATATCATTTAATGATCTTAAATTTTAAATGCGTTTTAGTACGCTAATTTTCTACTCCCACCTATTATCTAATTACAGAATCGTTTTATTGTTATAACAAAATAAACAAACAACCAAAAGGTAAAATTGAGAAACACCGACTCATTGTGTTTTTGAAAAACCTCTACGGTTGGTTTTACCATAAATCTAAATTATCATCGGTATGAAAACAAACAAGAAAAAATATATGATAAACTACAGACACAATGTTACTTAGGTACTATATACTTGCATAAATCCAGTCGTTAAATCGTTAACGAGATAAAAATCGATCAAATATCAATGGCTTCTTCCTTTTCTCAATTTTATCTTAAGTCTCCGGTTTGATAAGATCAGCTTCTTTAGATACATCTAGTAACTTTTGATATTTTCTTGATATCAGGAGAGGGGGAATGTTCAGATTAATCGGTGATAACATTAAATCTCCTAAGAAGTGCCGAGATCAATAGTATAACAGTCTCCAGAAGAACCTTAGTAAGATTACTTTAAGTATATGTATGTAGATCCAAAAATAGACTTTCTCATCATACCATATACATATCAAATCTCATACAACTATTTATTAGCATAGAAACCAATTGTTTCAAATTATACCATATTACCATGCAACTAGCCTTTTACACGTCTTGGTTGTTGATTAATATCTACCCAATGAACATAATATAGCCAATAATTAGATCTGTATCGATAGATTGTTTATTTGGTTGATTATTGACTTACGAATCCAACAGTATATTTACTACACAGATATGACTATTATCTCCTTTACAGTTGCACCTCGGGTGATGCTAAAATTCCGAAATCACAATTGGACAATGGGTATAATACCTGCTATTTAAGTTCTATAAAGTAGTACAAGAGTTTCATTTTTACAGTTGCCTGTATTTAAATGATCTGTAATCACCCATAGTTACTCCTGTGGTTTAGAGACGTAAGTCATCAATGATGGTATTCAATAAAAAAATTTATTTTAGATTTGATGAAGCTTGTTACATGAATTGAAGGTCTAGATGGAAGTTCTGATAGATATTAGATGCATCTAAAGCATAAAACATTGTAAAGCCTAAAAGTGATGAACTGCCAATTACAGTTGTAGAAAGATAGATGTTAAAACAAAGGCAGCATTGAGTACCTTTAAAACATTGGTTGCTTCTATATTCTTGGTGATGCCTGCCTACATAGAGTATTAACTGCTGCTAACATCATTTCAGTAAAATACTACTACTGCCGAACAAATGGAAACATTTTTATGTAATAATTGGATCTTGATTAGTCTGCTTTTGATGAAAAAGAAAATTAGCTCTATAATAAATTCTTTCTATTCCAATAGATTGTTATTTTTTTGGTTTCTTATACAAAGATCTCGGAAACTAGCTTAACACCGCAACATACTAGTCTTGACTCTAGCTTCTAGCTTATCGATCAGAATCCATGCACCTGTGTTTGTTAACCCCTTCCTAGCTAAAACCGTCAAATTAGAATATTTTACAATAAAAAATAACTTTAAATAACTAAACCAAGAAGAGAAGTTATTCTCACCTTCTTCCTCGTGCAAAATTGGCTTCCGCTTTTGATGAAAAGTTTTTGATTTAACACTGATTATGAAAACTTGTCTTTATTTATTACTTATATTTATTCCTGTTCAATACTTACGAATAAATACATGTTGTTGGTCAACTTAACTAAACCACACCATTGTTAATAATTAACCGTTGTATAATTTTTGGCGCAGATCCATTTGGGGTAAAATTCCATTAGAACTTCTAAAAACACCACATAAAATCGAGTGAAGTATTTGTTTTGAATTGGTTCTAAATATGAAATTGGAGTAAATACTGCACAATGGCGCTCTTCAATGTGCATAAAGTTTTGCACATTCCAAGTTTTTACATGTTTTCTTCATTTTATACAGACACTACAATTAATTAACAATTTCTAAATGTAATCAAACCCATTTCTGAATCCATTGCTAGATACATGAGAACTAGGGCATCCAATCCCGGGATCCCAAATCCCGAAATCCCGGGATTATACACATTAAATCTCGGGATTATAAAAATTCAATTACATTCCCATTTAAACATGGCAACCGTGAGAACTCAGCAAAGTGATTTATTATTATTAGTTGTTTAAAATGCGGGACTTTCCCCTATTTGTGCAGTACTATTTTGATCTATAGAGAGGTTACAAAACACTGAAAATATTACGAAAGATTGCCCACCAAAAAGGCAGAGAAGAAGAAAATGATGAAGATGAACAATGTTTGAAAATGCCCGCGAAGAAAGTCTTGAAAAAAAGTTACATACTAAATGAGAGTATGGTGCAAACTCCATAAACACTAAATTTAAATGAGCCTCTTCCTCGCGAAATGGACTTATTTGAAAAGGGTGGATTTCATGAACAAAACTTTAAAATGATATATGATTTGATCTACCTACCAGTGTAGAACCCGAGAGGGAATTGTCCACAGCTAGAAACGTTTCACAAAAATCCGTTTTAATTTAGCAGACATCGTAGACGAACTGGTGTTTTTATGTTTTTTTTTAAATAATTTGTTTCTATTTTGTTTTTATATTTTTTGACTGATGATGATTTATTCCAAAGTTATAATTAATATGTAAAATCTTAAATAATTTTTCTATTTACGTGTACAAAAGAGATTTATTTGAATACTTTATTTGATATCAGTGTTGAACAACTGTTGTTGTTGAAAATGTCAAACTTATTTACGCAGTAAATTTGAAAAACAAATGCAGAATTAGAATTACCAATGTCGTCAACTGTAAAACTATTTAACAAAGTATCCTTAACAAATTTTATTATAAAATTCCTTCCTTATTCCTTCCTTCCTTCTTTATAAATTTTATTCAAAACTAAGTAAAAAAGTAAACGAATACTTTATACTATTTTTTCTATGTGCGTTATTTTATAATTATTTAAAAAGTAATAACTTAGTTTTTAAATAAGCTTTGTTAGGGAAACGTTTATTGAGAATTGGCAACACTGAAAATTCTAGTTCTGCATTTGTTTTTCAAATTTACAACGTAAATAAGTTTGACGTTTTAAGAACAATTGTTTAACAGTGATATCAACTTTAAAAAATAAAATGCTATTGTTTCCAGTTTTCTTTTGGACACGCAAACTGCGTATCCAAATGGCTTTATTCAGACACCCAAACAGAAAAAAATAGAATAAAGTATTCGTTTCGTAAGACGTCTTAGCGCACTTGTCCTTTAGAAAAATCGTTTTTTAAACTTAGGCGCGTGCGCTAAAAACGTGTCTTATGAATCTAATACTTTAATATACGATTTTTAGTGTTATTTTAAATATTTTGCATATATACAATCCCGGGATTGATCCCGGGATTCTGTGATCCCAAAATTTCAATCCGGAAATACCGGGATTGAAAATACGTTTCGAGATTGGATGCACTAATGAGAACCAAGCACATAGTCCTATATTGGTTTTCATATCGAGCTTGAAAATTGTCTCGGTCCGAATCTTGAAATTGAATTGAACCATGTATTTAATAGGGTAAACGCTCAAAACTATTGGAGTTTTCATCATGTATTGGACTTTTGTCAAAAATATAGGGTTTTGTCCAATCGCGTTATATTTTTTCTACTATCAGTCAAACCGAATCCATCGGATTAGCCGTAAAGGTCAACATGAATCTGTAGCTACTAAGTATCTCTATATTATCACTTTGAAGGGTAAATTATGTGTAATGTAAGAATTTAATTTTTAGATGTCGATGAATTTTAGGCCGTTTACATGTGAATGCATGATCTAGTTGCTCGATCTAACATTTAAAACATAATTTCTGCATTACCACTTTAGGTTGAATTGCAGTAGGAATGGCTTGTTTCATCTATCTAGAGCAGGGGTTCTCAAAATGCGGCCCGCGGGCCAAATCCGGCCCTCAAACCCTAGAAATGCGGCCCGCAATGTGAGATCATCCGAATTGAATTCATAGTAATAATTTACATTTTTACAAAAAAAATAGATAAATTTTATCATATTATAATTAAAAATTGTTCACTTAAAAAATACTAAATTTTATATGTAATAAGTATATTGTTATTATATAGCTTGTATATACAGAGTGATTCAAAATCACTGAAGACACTTTGAATTTACCGCCACGTTAAATTATTGTAGCGTTGGCAACATGAATACATTTTAGGCATTTTTATCTTGCTTTTATTTTTCAGTAGCGTCTCAAAAATAATATACCTTGTAAACTTCATTAGTTTTAAACCATTAACTTACCGGATAATAAAATCGTCTAACAAACCGTAGTTCTGAAAAGAACTGTTTGTAAAATAAAGAAAACAAGCGAAATAAAGCAAAAATTCAATAAAACTCCAGAACAACGTGGCAAAGCACAACAATGTAAACGAGAAAGTGACGTGTTGACGCTGTAATTTGACGCAACACATTTCAATAGTGCTACACTAACAACGTGAAATACACTAAAACCTAAGGCGCGAAATTCAAACCGACTCACTCAATTTGGATCTCACTGTATTTTGTCTTATTGAACTAATCGAATTACAGGAAAATGCTGAAGTCAAGAATTCTTATCGCAACAATTCCTTAATTGGTTTGCATAAAGGATTCTTTGCAGGATTTCCCAAAATTGAGCAAACATACTTTCAAGTTCATGTTCAATTTACACAAATGTTTGCATTATTTGGAAGCACTTATAGTTATATGCGAAAAAACTTTTTCATTCATGAGTATTAATAAATCCAAATTGAGATCAAAATTAACTGATGAACATTTCCAAGCAGTATCAAGAATACATTCAAGCTGACTTAGAACCAAGTCTCAATGATATTATTAAAAGAAAAAAAAAAACAAAAAAACACTTCCGATTGATGAGTTTATTATTTTTTCTTTTTTTATTTTAAACTATTTAGTTATTTTTGTTTAATTATTTTTTAAATGTGTTAATAAACTGTTTGGAATAAATAGTAATTATTGTTATAAGTAAAGAACGATTATGCTATAAAATTAGTATAAATCTTTGCTTTGTGTCTCACTTTTTACTGATTTCAACGTATTTTTCCATAACACTTTTTTTGGCCCGCCAAATATGTTGGAATTCATAACTTGGCCACCTAGGCAAAACTTTGGGAACCCCTGATCTAGAGGGAGATCCAGTTACTTGATCTAAAACACCATCTCTACATTTCCATATTAGATCAATGGTTTAGGTGATAGCCCGCATGCAATGCAAATTTTAAAAATTTATTTGGAATAGCCTCTAGACTCGTTTACAAAAGATAAAATTGCAGTTCCGATGGACCGTAGCGCATAGTAAACTGTAGATAATTTTTTGTTTAGCATAAACGACAACTTATTTAGAAACAGCCATATCAACCCAAACAATATTTACTAAAGTCCTATCTGGACTTTATAGATGTTTTAATATCTTTCTAAGCAGTGAATGTACAGTCTGGCTGTTTAATAATGATTCCGGTCTGAATATAGTTATATACTGTATTGAACTAAATTCAATTTCAAACCTATAAATGTATCTACTATATTATTTTTCAAATTTATTATCAGAACATTTATTCCACATCAGGAGCTTTAAGAAATTTTATTTTATTCATTTTTGTCTTGGACAAAATTGGAAATCTTGCGCGTCGTTTAGGTGTCCTAAACGTGTCTCTGGCAGTGTTGTTCCATTAAAAATCTCTGGGACGTCCCGAAAAACAAACAAACGGTTTGTTCAAAATTTTTTTTCGTATTTCTAAAAACAGTCTCTTATTTTAAATGAGGCTGGGACATTAATGTATCAGATTGTTTAGTAAGACGCAAACCAACAGCAAATGGTTTGCGAAATTTCAAACTAGTGAAAAAGTCTACGTTGAGCAAGAACAGTAATTGAGGTTAGTTTAAAATTCGCGCAAGATCACATACACTGGACTGTATACTGGAAAAAGTAGTGTTTAACGGTGAATCAAAGTTTAATTTGTTTAAAAGTGATTCGGGCAAATATTGGCTTGTTGCAAAGTTGGTCTGGGGTGGATTGTAAATTGAAAGTAAAATCGAACGTTTTGAGTATAGAGAAATTTTAAGAGATGTATTTGAACCTTGTGCTTTTAATAACCTAGTTAATTATATATTTCAACATGATAACAACCAAAACACATGTCAAGGTTGGTGATGGAATGGCTATCTTATGAAAAAGTCCCTGTTCTACCATGGTCAGCATAAAACCCCGATCTCAACCCTATTAAGAACCTCTAGGAGATTTTAGACAAAATAGTCCACGAGAAAAGTATCCCTGATTTGTATGAAAAGCTTGCCGAAGCATGGAATACCTAAGTATGAAAAGGACAGAATTGAAAATTATTAATTGAGTATATGCCAAAGAGGTGCGAATTCGTGTGAAAGACCAAAGGGCACCATATTAAATATTAATTTTATTTTTTTAACACTTTTATTTATTTTTTCTATCAAATATATTTATGTTCCAAACATTTTGTCCTATTCTGTACAAGTTCTACAAGTTCGGACGAAATATAATTTTACTAATAATGGATTGTAAGGACTGTGGTTGATCACAGCACCTATACTTAACGGTGTCTCCTAACCACACAGTGTATTTGACTAACTGCTAATACGTAGTTCGGTAACAATGTTACCTTTTTTTCGGCATAAAACTGAATCTAAATTCTAAAGTAGTAATAATCTCCTGGGTGCATTTTTTAAAGTGCCAATCAAAACCACACAAAAACGATTTTAACACAAACCTGCAACTAAGGACAGATATATCTTTTTATGCATGAAAGAAGGAGAAAAAGAAGAAAAAAAATCTTTCGTCCTATTCTTAAAACATTTAACTTTCAGTGAAAATTACGTTATTTTGGAAACAAAATGTTAAGGATAATTCATTTTCTCATAGATGAAAATGTATCCCACCCAGCAAAATTTATTATGTTTTAAACTGTTTCTGTCAACTTTCCCCGAGCTTTATATCAGCGTTATAGTATAGAATTATCTATATTTCCCGGTTCTTTGTTTAATAAATTCCTGCTCTTTTTAATAAAAAATGTTCCCTGGCTGAATTAACACTTTTAAGTAGTTAGTTTTAATTTATCGATTTTAATCGTGCTGTGTCATGTATACTCGTATGTTTAGCGACACTTGATTTTTCTATGCGATTGTATTTAAAATCCGCTATATGTTCTTTGAATCTAGTCAAAATTGATCCTTTTGTCTTTCCAACGTAACGCTTATTACAATCATTGCATTCGATTTGGTATTTTTGCAATTTCAATTTTTTATCGATTTTAATTTTTGGATTGCCTAACAAGTGTTTAAAGAATTATTCGATGTATAAGGTACTCTCATGCGCTCATTTTTAAATACACATTCCAAACTTTTGGTGATTGGGTGAATATCATGGATAGACGTAAATAATATTAAAAATTTATACAAGAACAGTAATATAAAGTAAATTCGTAAACTGTGTTTTATAATTATGACTAGATTCAAACCCGAATTATTGCTAAAGTCACTATTGTATTTAGAAAGGATATCTATTCTATTCTTCTTAATCTATTCTTAAAGTATTCGGATATTCCTGTTATGTCTTGAGTGTTATAATCTACATCGATAATACACATAGGACCTGTTTATAAGACGATAAACAAAATAATATCAATAAGAATATTATTTTTATTAACAATTAAAATAAACCTTTTCAAAACGAAAAAAAAAACAAACGGAAATCCTACTCGAATTTGAAACCATTTTATTGTTCCAACTTATATAATTAATTAATTGTTTGACATAGAATTAATTCTATTGACCTATTATTTCTGGTTTTTCTGGTCTCATCGATTTGTTTTTGAAAAGTTATAACAACACAATATGACTTACTGTTTATATTTATCCTTCTGCAATTTATATATTTTTTCTTACTCAATGAGACCTTTGTAATTACAAGAAATATTCCGAATGTAAACTAACCACAATAAAATTGTTTGCAGTTACTCAGAAATTTTCAATATTTTTTTTCCTTCTAATAGACATTCATTACGTTGAACCAAAACAGAACGGATTTTAATTAACACTATTAATGTACCGAGGAAATGTGAATATGATTGATAGAACAGTACGTACGACATCCAGGTTTTTGATCCATTAAAACTTGAAAATCTAACCTTGATTGCTTGCTCTATGGTAGTAGATTTCTTTATCAATAATTAGTTTACGAAATAAATCAAGAGAAATATACAGTTGACATAAGAAATAACCAAGAAATTTGTTTTTATAATTACCTATTACTGCATGGTTATATATGTACATGTATTGTTTATTTTTATGCAGTGTGAACCAAACCGCTCTAGTTTTTCAGACGATTATATTATTTACTAGTTGGTGGCGCTAATATAACAATTTATATGTCAAAATAGTTATAATAAGTTAAAATACTTGTTCTGACAACTCATCACTACATCTAAACCAGACATTTTAGTCTTCTCGAAAGACGTGCTCTTTTGATTGGTAAAATTCTATATTTATAAGTCAGTCAGTAGTAGTAACAGAGCTTCGGAGTACATATAATAATGAAAAGGTTGATTGGACGTTTTTAATTGTCTGTTTCTTATTGTACGTATTTTTTAAAATAATTGTGCATATGCTTTAATATATATTTTTTTAATAAAATTATTCCATGTTTTTAAATGTTTGTAAATACAAATGTATTTTTTCGTTTGAATACTAATTGGAAAAACAGCAGTTTTTGAGATGAACAGCTCAACATCGAGTGAACTAATTATCTTAAGTTGTTATCACCTCGTGGGATTTTACTCCACCTTTATATATATTTTTACAACTTATCAGAGTTCCTCGGTTAAATATTATATAGGTGATCTTTTTCCTTTATACTGAAACCTCATCCGTCGAAACTAAGACCTGACCAAAACAATTTTCACTACTTTGTCAGTATTAATATTGCATTAGTTTTTCTAAAGTATACTCAGATAACACAATTTTTTATTTGGTAATAAATTTAATTATTTATGCTTGGAATGGTATGGTTGAAAAGTGCTTGATATGTAAATAACAGGATATTTACATAGTAAAATATCTGGTTATAGGTCAGTCACAAAATTTTTTGATTTTTTAGAAAAAAAAACAATAATTCTTTTATTTCACTAATACATTTTACCAGCAATTACAGTTTCGTCCGTAATAATGCATTCATTCATCCGTAAATTAAAAATGCACTTTCGTCCGGACAGAAAAAATCTATAAAATTTAAGCTACAGACAGTTTCGTCTGAGGGTTGATCAAGTAAAAGTGCTAGAAATGGATTATGTTGAGGAATTCCCACGGATTAAAACCTGCTACGTGCGGTAGTTAGATTGCCAAGATTGGTTTCACGTGGCCTTATCACGTGAACTTATAGCCACGGCCCCCTAAGTGGTTAACAAATTGAGATACTCTCAGTTAGCGCGCCACTTACTTATGTAAGAGCTTCCAGTTTTCACTGGTGGCAGCGCGATTGCCAATCGATCCTGTACTTACTCTCCATGATAGTGGCGGAGCAATTAACGTGCTCATCCGTCTCCGAGGGAGTCTCTTCACCCCTATCCAACATTCGGACTTACACTGTCCTGCCGAGTCCATCTTCAATGTGACTGGGCTTGGTCCTTGGTCTGCCTAGGATATACTAGGAATGCGCTCCACCCCGGGCCTACCATAATAAAGGCTTGGTGAGCCTTAGGCATAACCCCGTCCGACTCTACCTGTAAATAGAGATCCGGCTTATACCAACGTGGAAGTGGAGTTGTCTTGGGTTTGGGAGTCTAGCTTTGTTCTGGACCATCGCCAAACTAAGAGATGGGAGGTAAAATTATATAGTTTAATAGTTGTGTTACAACCCGAAAATGCACTACGGGAGTGATTTATTACACCTATCGAGGAATTCTCACTGATGGAAAAATTACTACTTGCAGTAGGTATCTTAATAAGTATCTACAGTTAAATACAAATTGCAAAGTAAATGTTGGTAGTAGTACAAGATGAAAAACTTAAATTCCCAAAATGTGTGTGCAAACGCGAGAAAGTAGTGTTAATCGTTAACAATTAAGTTCAACTTCTCTGATAAAATGTAGTCAACTATAGTTCAACCAAAAATACAAAAAATTAGTCATCACAAATTACGTGCTGAAAATGGGTAACGCTATCCGGTATCACATGGATATCATTCACTTCGAGCGTGTCATGCAAAGGTAGTGGAACATTCAGTTGCGTCCCCGACTCCCTTTTATGCAATTGTATGAAGAGTAACTATCCTAAACATGAGTACGGATTGCGATGCGCCACTAATCTGTGGTGATAGATGCCAGATGAACGTGTTTTCGTTTCGTATTGTTTATTCTGGTGGATATTAATGGGTTATTACGCGGGTGACTCATTTCTTGTATTCTTGGTTAAACTATAGTCGTGTTGGAGATTTAGAGTTGGGAAACGTAATGCCATGATATATTCAGTTGGAGAAGAACAGTTAATATCAAGCCATAATTTAATACATTGCTGCAAACTAAGTAAGTCAGTGTTAGAAAAACAATTCGTGGCAGTGGTAACGAAACGCAAAGCCTTCCCAGATATTGTACTACATCCTAAAAAGTTGTTTTAAAATAAATTTAATCTGGTCAGCTAACCATGGATGACGTGATGTCTTTAAAAGTTAGTATGTATATGGAGAAGGAAGAAGTTTCTAAACTGCCTTGGAGAGTATGACAGAGAATATAAAAGCAGGCAAAAATATTTTATTTTTTAGATAAAATCTTAAAATGTTCAATTTCCATTTCTAAGAAATACCGGGCTAAATGGCTTATTGGGATCAAATTAGACCAGTTAGTTAGTTAAACGAGTGGTGTGGGTGCACTACTCGTATACTATGGGTCGTGGCTTCAACACGCACTTGGGATGGCAGAATTATTCTAAATTGGAAAGTTTGGCCACCTCGACTATGAGTGTGTATGATTGTGGACATACTACCTGATATTGGTTTCCTCGTAGTGTAGGCGTAAAATTAAAAAAACTATTAATTAAGTAGTTTTATTATTATTAACTGACATAAATATACATTTAAGCATGAAAGTTTCCATTTTGAATGCAGTAACATGACATCGATTGCAATAGAAACAATTTATATAAACACGAGATGTTTATTTACACTAATTCCGTAATGAATTATGTAAAATTATCCCATTTTCTAGTATTAATTATTAAAAAGCAAAAAAATAATAATAATACGCTAGTGAAACTGAAGTCGCGATAGGCTTCTTGTGAAACATTGTGTAAAAAACTGTTGCATTTAAATGCTTCCAAAATGCTCTACACATGTTCCGGCTTCTCAGGTTGCACCAGCCAGAGCTTGCACAAAATATATTATTTACTACAGTCGCTTGTGTGCAGGCTCTCGATAAAGGCCCGAGAAGCCGAAGCATGTGTAGAATTTTTAATTTTCCTACAGTTTTAAGGAAAGCGATAACAAAAACTGGCTAATGGCTTTTAGGATCTTACTAATTTGTTTATCAGTCAAGCCCGTGTGAGAGACCTCTTCTTTCTATTCACGTCTGCCATGTACTACGAAAATGTGTGTCGGTGTTGCACGTGAGTTACTACTTAATTCTTCACATAATACTTCATTTAGAACACTTTTTATATGCTTTTCCGTTTTGTTTAAAATATTAAAAAATAATATTTTCAAAAAGTAACACCTCAAGTCAAAACAAAATATAAAAAACCATAAATGTTTTGATGGCATACCACATACAAAAGGTGAAAATGATGATCTTGTCTGGAATCAACTAAAAATAACTCGTAAATTCAGATTTATTTGGACTAAACGTACTACGCAGGATCATTACAGGTTATTACTGTTTTAATGTTGGAGGAATAAAAAATATTGTTAAGATGTTCAAAAAAACAGATCATCATCGAATGCTTCATTAAAGAGCTTTCTGTAAAACGCCTTCTGTCTATTGCAAGTAATTATTATACGACATCGATAAATTCATTTCAATAAGCGGCACATGTATGCACGTAAACTGTTGTATGACCACCAGAGTTTGAACCAGTGTAGGTTTTTTGTAGCTTACGTGGGCTACGTCATGCTACAACAAATCTGTACAAAGAAGTATAGTACAACCACTGTAGGTGCTTTAAGCCCATAAAAAAAGATTTTAAATGCAACTTAACATTTCGATTTACAAATTTTTATCCTACATAAACAGAAATTAGGAAATCCATTATGTCGTATGTTGTCGATGAAATCTTTTCCTGTGTGGTGAACTATTGACGGTTGGAAAATTGAAAGGACAGTATGCTCGATCTCTGCTATTTTACTAATTTCCATTTTCTAAGAACCATACCTTTGATATAAATAAATATAGGTATTAGTTCAGATATTTCATTCTTGAATTATTTATCTTAATCAATGCCGTTATAAAGTAAACGCTTTGATGTTTCAATAACAAAATAATTGTATAATTATTCATACAAGTAGGTATTACGTCTGCTATTGTTTAACGTATTCAACGAACATCAAAAAAGTTTATTTCTAAAATTGGTGTGTTTTACCGCTTCCTGTTGACATAATGTAATAAGTGGTTTATGTTTCGATGTAGAATTCGAGATCCTTGACTGTAGCTGTAAATGAATCGTCAATATCTCATGAATGGGCGATCTAATTTTGACGGGCGTTTAATTCATAATCGAAAGGCGAGACATGCTCAAAAATAAGTAAGTCTTCTTCAATAGAAATGTGTAACCTTCAATGCTGATTCCGAGCATAACGACGAATTATTTCATATGGACTGCACATGGACCAAAATCTGTAATTAGCTAATTTTGTGTAGACATCTCAAAACCTGTTTAATGAAATTTCATAATAATATTTATAAATTTTAATTTATAAATATTATTTTAAAATTTATATAATAATAATAATAATAATAATTGCTACAACCCATAACCTGGAAATCAGGCCCCAGAAGCTATAAGCTTGTGCGGGAGGGATGGGGCGATTATTATTATTACGTAGGGCCTACGTGCGGCTGCAGCCGACTTACAGTTGGAACAGCGCAAATCCCGCATTTGTGTCACAGCTAAGGAAAACTGCAGAAAACCTTAACCAGATCTGCCAGCACCGGGAGTCGATCTCGGGCCGCTTCGGTGAAAGTCCAGCACGCTAGACATTACACTACCAAGGCTGTATAATTATTGATATTAACGGTTTCTGATACTTTATAGTTTTAGAGTCATTTCAGTAGAAAGTTGGTCATATACTTATCATTAGACAAATTGTAACTGCTGTTAGCATAAACGCTGCGCTCAGAAGATTGTTTACATTTTATGCTTAAAACGATTAGTATTAATTCCAATTGACAATAAACTGGGACCATATGATAGGAATCAGCTACGAGTAAACAACAAAACTATTACCTCAGAGTAACCGGCCATAACTTTATCCAACATATTTCTATGCGGACTCTGTGTGACAATTTGCCACTACTATTGCTATATAAATCGGTCAAGATAATATTTGTACCATCTACAAGAATGCCATACAAAGCCAATGGCTCAATATCGTGAATTATTGATTGTAATCTATTCTCCTGAATATCTCGAACCCTAATTCCGAAACAAGATTCCTATCGACCTATCAGATGTGCCATATTATAATGGGTACGAACCGAACCTATTGCCCTATTTTTAGAGGAACTTGACAATTGACAGTAGTTCTATTTATAAATTATCATGTAATTATTATTAGTAATTATAATTATCTGTTTATTGTTTCCAGCATTACTTTGTGGAACTCCATAATCATGAACTAAATAAAGATTAGTGAAAGTTTCACAGTTTTATTAATATATTATTATTTTATCTAGTTACCTATTTTTGTATCTACCTTAGCGACGTGTTTGTTTATAATTATATTACCTTTGATAATGACAGCATAGCTGTCGAAAACTGTGAAACTTTTACTAATCTTTATTTATTTCATAATTATCTGTAATTAATTTAAACATTTTGAATTCATTTTTTATAAATAGGTTTGTTATTTTAAAATTTATGTTCAATTGTGATACCGATTTTATGAATTTATGACAATTTTGCTTAGCGATGTATGGTTGTCCGAATTCTATCGTACTTTGAACTTCCGCCGACGGAAGTCTACCTGAACCCTTCTCGTGTCTACGTTTCTACGTTCTCTACGTGTCGTACGTAATAAAAATGATGGCCTTTATGACTTCTTATTTGATGCGCTGTGTACCTGCACATATTTACCTGCTCATATCTGAATATCAAGTGCGATAGTAAATTTAATATTCTACACTTCAATTAACACAAAGATAGCCAAAAGTCATGAGGCAATTTTGGACTTTTGGTAGGTTAGGTCAGTAATCTTATCTTATGTTAGGTAAATCTTTGTTAGATCAAGGTCAAGCACTCGAACTGTTTTAAAAAATCACATGTTTACTTAAAAATTATAAAAAAATATTTTTTTGATCGAAATTAATACTTTAGATTTATTGTATTTGGTGAGAAAAAATATATATGATTTTAAGACGAAAAACAAAAATCTGTATGTAGAAATCTTATTTTAAAAAGTATCCAAAGTCAGCAAGGTAAAGACTAGATGAGCGCACAAAACGTCAAAAATCATTATAGTACCGAACCTTATTGCCTATCCGGTTTCCGGCCGAAATGAGAATCGACAGACTAATAAATGGAATAATCATATACCAGGCTATACAACTCTTATGGCGGGTGTAATCTGGGCAACAAGGGTAGTCTTTGGCTGTCTTTACAATATTGTCCATTTTATATTTATTAATAGTAATCTTTTAGTCAAACAATAAATTTTAGATCAATTTGAATCTTTTATCGGGTGCAATGCTTTTGAGATTGGCGGTAAAAGTATATTCCTTGATATGATCCGATATTCAGGATTCATTCTATTCAAGAGAGATTACCCTAAAGAGTAAATATTTTTAACTTCGGTGCTGGAATTACATGATGGATTAACGCAGCAGGTAACTTGGTGTCCAGATTACATAAGACGCTGATGTACTCCTTATGACATATGTGATCTTAGGCGATCTAAATAATTTGACTTCATTGAAATTTCGTACCCCTAAACATGATACAGATGTTTTGAATTCACTGACGTACGTGAGTAATATTTATTCATATAATAGGAAATTTGTTCGTACGTCATCGAACTCCCAAAAGTCCTGGCGAGACGTTTGTGGCGTAACGATAAGAGTTAAAAATCAAAAAATATCGTCAATTAAAATTAGTCATAAATGTATCCGACATGGAAGTACCTGGAAATTCGTCACCAATATTTATTAATAACAACAAGTAAGCACAACAGTTCCATCGAGAAATCTAGTTGTATTGCCCGTCGTGTCAGCTTTTTAAGGTTTTTTTTAGTACTTCGTCAATAGTCTCAAGGATATGTACGGTAATCCTTTCAGAATGTCTCTTTCGAATTTTTTGTCAGGATACTTTACACGTTAAAAGTGTCCATTTAAGGTGTTAGTTGTGAAATTAGTTTCTAGTTAAAATCGAATAGTTAGCATGCAAAATCTTGGATATATCAGTAAAAGCAAGGACTTTCTCAGGAAAAGGTATTCACAATTGTGGAAATTGCCATTGTTAGGTGAGTGTTCTGTCTTTGCTCGGCTTATACCTTTTAAAATTCAAATTCGCTGAGATTCCTAAAAATGGCCTTGTCACCATTCATTTTACAACGTGTTGGAATTATTTCTCTTTATACCTCTGTTTTCTGTGAGATTGCCAACTTATGTTATCGATGTACATCGAAAGTTTCACTACAACAGTGGTGCTCTGAAACTCCGTCGCTATCGTCCTATAAATAACAGAGATACGAAGAGAAGTAATTACGATAACGTACCGGTTGTTAATATTCTATTACATTAATTTATCAAATCTCCCAATTTTTCTAATTCTTCGACCATTTCCGATTTTTGACCTTTGCTTCGTGGATAAGACATTAAAGGAAATTCTTCACTTCTCCATCCATTGCGGCTGTTGTAGTACTAAGCTCTATCTACAGCGTGTTCCATACCGCGAAAATTGTACGGATCTCACATCACATACTTAATCAATCTTAAAAACGTTAAGAATCCCTAAACTCACCTCAAATACAGCCACCCCGTGGTGAATTTTCCCCAACTATCAGTATATAGCTTCATAGCTTCTGGGGCCTGGTTCGCCAGGCATTGGATAGTAGCACTTATTGTTATTATGTCAATTCTGAACCGTTTTGGGACCGTAGAATATCTAGCAATAGAGATTATGCGTAACGCTAGACCTGTAGCACTAACTTACGGGTGTTATCAAAAAAATTGGGCTTTTCTTGACCCTCGCACCATAGATTGAGAGGTTGGCGGCAAATTTTGTTTTTTCGAAATTACATATAGTATGCAGTACACTTTGTGCATATGTGCTTTCCGAAGAATTGTAGCGCAAAAATTATTCTATTCATGATTAAAGACCGTTTCCTGATTTTTTATTATTGAAACTTGAAACTTTATATTTGAGTTAAAGCGAAACAGCCGATTTTAAACAACATTGTCTCATCATGTCGCAGCATGCCGTGAGAGCATAAGTCTCAAGGTTGTGTTTAAAGGTAGTCAACTCTACAAAACTGTAAAACATCAAACAATCCAAACAGGGCCGGATTTACCATTTTCGATTTCGACTTTTTTATTTATTGGCCCAAGCTATTTGTTTCAGCCCCCCACTCGCATTGTCAATAATAACATTTTAATTACGAGTAACGGCTTCAGGGATTAATTACATTTTCTGGTAATGATTTCATAGTTTTATTCCAAAAAATTAACATTTTTAATAGAAAAATAGCTTGAGTAAGAGTAAAATATTTATTATGTTATGTTTTAAAAACGTTAAAAATTGGAATAACACGTTTTGATCATTATGTAAAAATATAACAATTTTTTCTATTGTAATTTAGCAAATCTGGAATGTCGTTTAGTAACTTTTGAGGCCCCCGAAACTCGAGACTCCAAGCTGTAGCTTATGAAATTAAAATCTGTATGTAACTGAAAAGCAAAGACAAACAAAATGCTTATAAGTTATAATGTCTATGTATTGCCTATATATTGTCTGTGGGTCGTATTACTAAAATAATAACATTAATAAGACTTATGAGCGTTTCATACTAAACCGTAGAATCTTCTCGTTTGGTCCGTAAACCCGATGGATAATAAAACTCGGCACTAATGACATATCGTTTTGTGTGCTCATCTAGCATTTATCCGGCGATTATAGATGCTGTTTAAAATATAATTTCTGCATAGAATTTGTTGATTTCCCTCTCAGTATTTTATATATCTTTTTCATATTAAATACAATCAATTTAAAGTATTAAGAAAAAGTTTTAATAAACTAACCTAAGTCCAAAATTGCCCCATGACTTTTAGTGTTTTCTTTAAATACTCAAACTTGATACATAAAGTGCGATTTATAAAAAGAATTTAAAGAACCATCGAATGCTTGATATTTATATATCAGCAGGTAAACAAAGCACCAAATAAGCAGTTATAAACGCCGTCGTTTCTATTCCGCATGAAACGAGAAGGTTTCAGGTAGACTATCGGCGGACGAACCGCGGCGCACAAAACAAGATATCACTCATTAATAAAGCTAGAGTAAAACATATTTGAAATCGAACCAAAAGTAAGTACGCTTGGTACTAGAAACAATTAACAAACTGAATCGTCTTGAGGTTTATTGTTTCAAACATCGCTTCGTGAAATTCTATAATCATGAACTAAAATAGAATAATTAAAAAAGAGTTTCACAAGCTTTATTTAGTTTTATATACCTGACAATTATATCGATATAAGTAATGATATAATGTCATTATCAAAAGCATTGGAATGCTAAAGGCAAAACACAATCTCATAAAATCCGGCATTTACTGAGTTGAATTATTGTTGTTGTAACTCGGTTTATATTGACCAAACACTGCGAAGTTTTGACATAACATACAAAGAACACATACACTGTTAATAAAAATAAACACCTAAAAAGTCTAGTTACACCAAACACGTTTTAGAACAGAACCACACAATGGCATCTCAAAACAACATAAAATTTTTGCAATTTTGCAACAACAAACACAAATTAGACATTTTAGAAGCTTTTGAACGTCCGTGAGCAAAAAATCAATTCTTGACAGTATTTTCAATACATCATTCCGAGGCCAAATAAATCGATCCAAATCAAACGAAAGTTGATAGAGCCCATTAATTTCCAAAGTACCACCTAAATACAATTGGGCATCATAAAAAAGCAGCATAAAAAACGTTTTTTTCAAGATATATCAATAGCTTCGTCGTCTTCATCTAAAGATACGGGCCCTATCTCACTGAAGTTTGCACACTCTATTTTTGTTATTTAAAGAACGCTCCACATTTCTGTTGATATAGTTACGTATGAACTGTTTCTTGTTGTTAGAGTGAAGTCCTGCCTTTTTACTTATTCCATGTTAGGTTTCATGAAATTCTCTCGAATGGTTTCCTCACGCCGCCGCTTCAACCCTGATCAATCTGCGGACGCAAAGAAGCGGTAAGAGGGATCTCAGTGAGACAGGGCTCGTATATCAATTTTGGTGTCCGATTGTCGGAATATCTAAGTTAGAGCTTTGTGAATCTTTTTTGAAGATGTAGTTTTCGGTTTCTTCAATTTTGGTGTGCGTCCAATCCTTCTTGCTTTTGGTTTCTGTGGCATACCCTGGACTCTTTGTAGGCGGCCAGAGGAAAGTTTTCCACTTTTAGTGCTAAAACACCAACACAACGTTTTTGAACGAAAATCTGCTTAAACACGAATCACACAAGCATACTTCTGGGTGGGAACATGTATTTTCTTGGTGGTGTTTCAATTTCAACAGTGGTCTCGCTAGTTTGTACCGCCTTTAACGCCCTCTCGGTGCTGCACACAATCTGCAGTTAGGGTCTCCATTGTATAATCCTATTCTATACAGGTGTACTTTGAGCCAGTCCACAGCCCCCCAGTTATGTTTCTCAACTGATTCCTACTTTCTTTAAAAGATCTTCCGTTCGTTCTTTGCATGATTCGCAATTTATGTTGCCCCTTGTGCATATCTGGAACTAGATTCTTAAGATTTTTTTTGTGATTTTATGTTATACATTTGGGTATACCCAGAGCAGGTTATGGGTCAAGGTAAGGTACGGCTGATCTTTTTCTAAGTTCATCAGCTCTGTCATTCCTGAAGACATTCCTAAATGAGCTGGTACCACCCTTCAACAGAACCTTCAGGGCAGCTTGATTGTATCAATGTGGAACGGCTTGCTCACTTATCCCTGTTCATTATTTATCCGAGCAAATTATAATATTGCACATTTTAATTATAATATTGTAGTTTTTGTTTGGAAAACAGATGCATATCTATACCAAGAGGATAACTAATGTCCTCTCTTGGTTGTGAGCAGTGTAGGCCAGCTTCTAATTCAATCCTATTAGTCGCGTCTGTGTACCGAGTTCTTGATAGTTCTCCCCGTACTGGTCTTGTGCTGCTGCCCTCCTTCTATTCCTTACTATTGGAAGAGTCATGTGATTTGTTCTAATATTGGTCGTTTCGCCTTGGTAGTGTAATGTCTGGCGTGCCGGACTTTCACCCAAGCGGCCCCGGTTCGACTCCCGGAGCTGGCAGATCTGGTTAAGGTTTTCTGCAGTTTTCCTTAGCTGTAACACAAATGTGGAATTTGCGCTGTTCCATCTACAAGTCGGCTGCAGCCGCACATTGGGCCTACATAATAATAATCCCCCCTCCCTCCCGCACAAGCTTATAGCTTCTGGGGCCTTGGTTTAGGTTATGGGTTGTAGTAATTATTATTATTATATTATTATTCGCGAGTCCCTTTATTATATCACTGTGTGTATCGATTGTCCTTAGAAAGATAACGCCAAAAAATAGACTGCAAATCAAATTGTGTCTCGGACCTCCCAACACGGTAACCATTGGCCAATACATGTTATATATTTTTTTGTTTAGAGAATGAGGCGGAAAATTAAAAAATTGTAATTGATTAGTGAAAATCGACCAAATAGTATAATCCCAATAAACATTTTTATTTATATAATAGTAACCGCAAACTTATGGTCCTGAAAATTAGTGATATTAAGTTTGTTGTAACTATTGCATAAATACAATGTTTATTGGGATAAAATCCAGAGTGAAGTACTATATAGATTATAGATATATAGTAACCTTTATAAACGTAGATTCGTACAGAGATTTTCAGATTGGTAAAAAAAATGTTTAGCTCAATAAGTATGTGACTAAAAGTGAATCAGTCACAGGATGGAAATAATGTGGTTCCTTTCAAACGAGTATATTTATTTCATATATCTATATGTATGTATTAAGTTTGAAACAATTGGTATGGAAAAACCTTAATTGGTCTCGATTAAAAACCACATTGTGGAGCATACAAGATTGGTAAACAAAATTAAGAATAGACTCAAAAATTTGTTTGTATAAACCACATTGCTAATAATGAAGTTTGTATATAGTTATGGCGTCTACAAGCAGAAATCTATTTTCTTCTTTATTCAAAGTATAGACAGACTATCGATATCAATATGAAATACCAAACATATATTTCCAATTAATCTTGTAATCAAATAAAATGCTTATTGCTCGTAGGTATTCAAAAAATATACTCACAATAGTTTAAAATATAAATATTTAAAAAATAATACGGCTATAAACAAAAAAGAAATATTTGCATATATGATTTGATGATCCTGTTACGTATAAAATAAGGAAGTGAATTTCATAGGACGTAAAATTAAAATAGCTAACGGATTTTTATGAACTAGTTATGGGAAATAAAAAGCTGTAATAGGAAATGAATCTAGTTGCAGGGGCCTTGATATCGTATAACATCATGTATGATTCGAACGAAGCTAAGAACCTACAGTTTTCACGCTTATTAAAACCTTATTGTTCTTATTAAATGATCTTTACGGTTTCCAATCGAGGTCAAATCGAATTCAAACGTTTAAAGTTATGCTCTGTGTGTATGTATATATTTTTTCTTACTGTTAACTTTTGCATTCTCTTTTTATTACGTTTACTACTACTATTAAATTTTTCTTTTCAAAAAATTAGTTGTAAATTAGAGCGGGGTACAAAAATTTAAATTTAGGGATAAGAAAGGAGGAAAGAGCTAAGTATTGTGTTTTTCTAATATATTATGACGTTTTTTTGCATTCATTTCGTCACTTTAGATTATACGTAAGCTAGTAGATAAACTTGACTTTATCAACGAGTTTAACTTAACCGCATGTTAATTATACCTTATAATAAAGTGCATGGAAGATAATTAGTCTTATCATACGTGAAAAGTATTTCTTTCATAATTTTTATTTATTTATTATTTTAATAAGTTTTAATAAGTTATTAAAACTTGTATTGAAGTAAAATTAAAAACAAAATTTTGATTAATTTCTTGAAAGATTTCCTTATCTTGATATTTAACCCTTATAATCAGTTTTCTTAACACTCGGAATCCTTCAAAATCCCAAGAGGTTATAAAATAGCTAACGAGAGAAATCAATGATTTTATTGATACTTAAAATAAAAATTTGTTGTAACTAGAATTTAAAATAATATAAATTCCAACAAACATTTTACTGTTTGTTCTACTTTCAACAATAAAAAATATGCATAAAAATTACTGGCATTCGTGCATTACACCAGCCGGTTATCGCCTCAAAATGGCGGTCAGTCAGGAATGGTAAAGGAAGTAATTATAGAACGTTATGTTGAATAACAACGTAAAAATTAACTGTAAACACAAAATCAAAACTGCATTCCACATGTATTTATTTATACAACCGACTTTCGTCTCTATGAACAATGTTTTCGTGGTTTTGTTCCATGTTGAAGTTATTTACGACAGTTTGCACAAGAACGTTTCCGTGGAATTAAGTCAACAATGCACTACATGCATCTAGCTTAATATTATTCAGTATTTTTAATATACAGGTTTTTAAATACAAAAATCACGGTTAATTATGTACTCTTTATTGTAATTGTTATATATTTTTTACTTATTATAAACTTAATATTAAAATACAAATTAACAAATAAACGGGGGGAATCCCTGATCTAATTTTCTAAACAATGTATCCTGTTGTCGAATTAGAACAGAGAAAGATAAAATGAATAATCTTCTAATAAAATGAATTCTTTTTAATAAAATGCGATTCTTATAACTGTTAAGAATTTGGAAGGCCGGATTCTTATACCAACAATTAAATTTTAATAAAATTTGCCTCCCACAGGGCACTGCCGTTTTTCAATTTGTAGTACAGAACTGAAATTTGTTATTTAATGGTTTTTTTTCGGAAACCCTGAAACAGATTAATTTTATTTTTTAAAAAGACACTTTTTTTATCAGCATTTACTTTTGCGCTACGGCGCCATCCTTGTTTTTTTACTGACAGCCCCAATTTTTTCCCAGATTTTGATAGATCTGCTTGACTGCAGTGGCGTGTCGTGATTCTAAGGGCGAGCATGTTTTGGAGCGCAATTCTCAATATTTCTCGTTTACGTTAAGTATTTTTAATAGTATCTATATTGAAAGAATTTTGCTGGCTATTAAAATAAAAGAAAAAAGAGGTTTAAAAAAAGAAATATCATTGAAAAGTGGGGCGACGCAGATACGTATCTGAAAATCACTTTATTAACTTCAAGAATAAAACATGTTTGATTGAAAAATATATATAATAGTTTTAATTAGTTTAAATAATACATAAATAGTATATTTGAATCTTTAACTTACAGTGCCAACCGTCTTGTTTTTACGGATTTTAAAGAATCTAAAACACGGTCATATTCAATAGTTTGTACTGTTTCAGCTTCAATACTTAACATGGCCAAGTTATTTGTTCTTATAAAAAAAACTACATCTACATACATTGATGAATTTTTTTAGAAAAATTAGAAAAACGCTTAACAAAAGAAACTAATTAGTAATTAGTATTCAACACGAATTTATTTATTAAACACAATAATGAAGTTACAAGTTCATACACTCACAAACTATTTTGAACTTGTCACGTTGCACTCTCAAGCAACCGAGAATTCTTTGACCCATAAACAAAATAATATACCCTAACCAGGCGCGTGCTGGGTCAATTTTAGGGCCCGGGAAAATATTCTCTTAGAGGGCCCCATCACCCCACGGTTAATTTTTTAAGGATAATTTAGATTAATTATTAGACATTTTAAACTAACCAAGGGTTTTAATAAACCTTGTTAGGTACTAAATATTAGATGGCGCAAAAGTCATCATCCTATTGAAACATGCTCTCATTTCTGGGAATACCGAACGTCTTATGTCATTGCGACTTTGACATTTGTAAAGTAAACAGAAGCAGAATACACGTAGACAAACCGCGAATCGCTATACTCGTCAAAAACCCGAAATAATTGTGTCAATGTTTTTGATAAATAATCGGTCGGTTGTCTTGGCTCAACGTGAATTTCGTCGTCAATTCCCTTATTATCTGGCACCAACTGGGCAAACACTGCGGCGTTTAGTCGCGCGCCTCTAAGAGACTGACTCAACACGGAACCGTAGCAGAGGTGGCCGGCCTCGGAGCAGCCGTTCGGCCGAGGATATCGCTACTGTGGCTACAGATGTTCAAGAGGACCCTCAAACATCAACCAGACGACAGGCGACGCAATTGGGCATCAATAGACGGTCTTTACATCGAATCTTGTGAAATACTTGAAGATGTTCCCGTGCAAAGTGCAAATAGTGCATCAGCTATTGGCTGCAGACCGCCAATCGTGTGTAAATTGCAGCCAAGCCCTCCTAAACTCGTCATGAGCGTCGAGGCGCATTTTCACCTTTGCAGATACGCGAATAGGCAAAATTCTCGCTTCTAGGGCACTGAAAATCCATGTGTAATGCACGAAGAGCCATTAACATCCTATGAAAGTACCGTTTGGTGCTACGTTTACGGAAGAAAGGTGATTGTCCCATATTTTTTCAAGGACGGCGACGGCAACACTGTTACTGTGCGCAACAGAACCATGATCAACAACTTCTGCTGACGAATTGGGTATGAAGAACATGTCGTTCCAGCAGGACGGTGCAACCGCACACACAGCACGAGCGACAGTGGACATTCTGCAGCAAGCGTTTCCTAGCCGTTTTAGCAATTTGAACTGGCCCGCAAGATCGCCCGATTTGACAGTTCCAGACTTTGGGGGTTTTAAAGTCACAGATCTAGACGAATAAGTCACAGACCGAGCTTTATAGAGGATGGGCCCCAGGACAAAGGGCACCAGGACCATAGTGGCGGGGGGGGGGGGCAGTCGCCCCCCCCCCTGGTACCCCTATACGACACGCCACTGCTTGACTGTTAAATGCGGATGTAAGAATAAGAAATTAGTACCTCCCAATCATATACTACCCATTTTTTGATAAAAATACAAAATTTATTTTTAATGAAAACAATCTTGAAATTCAAGAAAAATGACATAATTAAAGTAGGTAATAGTTGAAAGCTTTACAGTCTTATCTTTTTAAAATTCTTTTTTTCCTGATAGATAAAAATCATTTTTTGTTTTAAAACAGTTGAAGAAACGGGGTAAAAACATAAAATAGTATTTAGTGTATTGTTTTATATGAATAAGTATACAGTCTATTTGATTTAAAGCGTCTCGCTTTGTAGCAACTTTATTTTCTCTCAGGATTTATCTCCGGTGGGGTGGAGGGTACTCTATAAAAATTCCGAATCAGAATACATACTTAGATTTAAACTATTAAAAAAAATCGGGAGTGACACCATCCCGTTAGCCCCTCCCCAAATACGCCACTGAGATTTTCCGATGGTCTTTATTCTTCAATTAGGGAAAATGTAGAACAAAACAGTACAAAATAAATAATCAATAGAATAATCTGAAAAACATTTTAGAATTCCGCTAATAGATAGAGAGCCGCAATAGGAAATTCTTGATATGTATTGATGCATTGCATTAGTGAAATGGTCACGCGACAATAATTTTTACCACTTGATTCTTTTTTTTCTAATAACTTATTGCATCATAAGGGATTCCAAACCATTTCCAGAAACATTGGAAAGTCTGAATTAGTGGAATTCTAAAATAAGTTTTTAAATTTATTTTATTGATTATTTATTTTTGTAGTGTTTGGTTCTACATACAGTCCTTCAGAATAACCCAATGGCATATTTAGGGGGGAGGGCTAACGGGATAGAGTCACCCCCGGTCTTTTTTATTAGTCCAGGTAATTTATGTGAAAATTTAAGTACATATTCTAATTCGGAGTGTTTATAGAGTACCCCCCTCCCCCGAGAAAAATTTGTAAATACGCCACTGCAACAACTAAAGTTTTGTTATTTACCTAAGCTTGCTATATAATTCTGTTTTATTAATTGGAGAACCAGAAATCAAAGCCTACTATCCACGTTTTTCTTGAAAATTTCCTCATGTAAGAGTATGAATATTTATTATGGTTGAAAAGTGAATACAATAATCTATCAATTTCAGCCAAAAAATACCTATCATCTAATTTAAAAAGTTTGATGGCGTCATCACGCTCATACCGATTTGGTAAATACAAGATTTTCTGAACAAAAACATAGAGAATTTTATGCCATTTAATAATATATAAGGTTCATACCATTTCTGATCAAGAATAAAGTTTGCTACAAAGCAGGGCGCTTTAAATCAAACAGACTGTATAGATATTACCTTGAAGTGTAGGACATTCGTTGTGTGGTACTACATTTGTAATATTATTACAAATCTTTTAAACTTGAAGTAAATGCGGGAAATGGGAAAGAATATTGAATGAATGATGATTCGGTAATTCAATAGGAAAAAATCACGAGAAAGTTTGCGAGTTATCCGATCAAGAATATAACATCATAAGCATAACATACATATACCTCGACAATAATAATAATAATAATTTTTATGTACGACATCATCATAAAGTACCGTTTAACACAGTTTTGAGACTATAAAGTAGCTCTTTATAGTACTAGTACAATGAAGTATAGCAATAACAAAAGCACACTATAACATATCCAGATTTTCCCAATGGCCAAAAATGATGAGCCAATCTTAGAAGTCGAACATAAAGCTTTGTATGCAACTCGTACATAATCGGATTTTATAGATTGGCCTTTTTTATAAGCCTTGCTTGCTTCGCTTGCTCGGCTATAATCTGGGCTCGTCTGTAAAGTCCTACATTATGTGGGACTGTTGGTTCATAAATAGCTATTATTACTCATTTAACCGAAAAATCTAACATTAGGGTTGAGATCGTCAGAAATATATATGTGAATGTATACTATTATAAAAAACACAGGCAATTCATATTGAATATGTAGATTAAAAATTAACATTTCATGTAAAATGATTATCAGATTATCTTCTACGCTGTAAAAATTCGCCTTCTTTGATAAAATAATTGTAAGAGTCTTTTTGAAGAGTTTAAGCGATTGAATTTTTTAACATTTTCTGGAAGATTGTTAGACGATGATATTACCGAGTACTCTCTAAAAAGGGAATTAGTAAATTTACCCTAAAAAATGGAGGCAACTATGCAATTTTCATAGGAAGTTGGAAATGTCAATATTAGGTTAAATTTGCATTGTAAATAAATTTAAAATAATTTCAAAATTTTACAAATCTAAACTTAATGTAGGTACTATTATTTATGTACAGATACCTGTTTTTGATCTAGTCAATATAATTGTGATCTCTAAATCTTGCTTAGTTGTTCATTACGTTTTAAATTGTACAGCTACTTTAAGTTATTTAAAGATTTCTAAAGTTTTGAAATTGCCACCAATTTTAGTAACATTTATTATGTATTTATTTAGTAAATTTTATTTTTGAAATTGCAAAGTTTCAACATTTATAACTAGCCAAAGTCGAATACGGCAGCAGCTGATTGTGGCCATTTTTTGTTAGTGGCGTTATTGCGCACACGCTTCTCTTGTAAAATACACTGTCAAATGTATATTGATGCCAATTTGTTTGATTTACTCTAACTACAGTAACATTAACACTAACAAAAAATAGTTACTTTACAACGGCTTTTCTTTTCTTAAAAAAATTTAAATTATATAGTGGACTATTTTATACTTCTAAAGTAAAATACTATTAGATTGAATATTTGATCTATATAGAGTTAATTAATAATATAAAAAGAAAATAGATTTCAGTAGTGAAGAATTATTTTTGTTGTAAGAATAGAGTGAAACAAAACGTTTTTCACTCTAAAATCATTACCCAGTGCTCTAAAAATTGTTCACGGGGCTGATTCTTTTACTGTGTATTACAGTGTTTACACACGTGCCGTTCAATACCAACTTGGTTAATGGAACATAATTATTTGAAAATTTGCCTTAGTTATTGCGTTTAACTGTTAAGGTTGTTCCAACTACTGCTTTTATGATCTTTATTTTTGAATTTTAACATTATTTTCATTAAAAATAAATTGCTTCGAATGAAAAAAAAAATGTTAGAAGAGGTACTAACTTTTTATATTAAAATATGAAAAAAGAAATTCCGGATGCCATTTTAAACAAATTATTGTTAAAAAAATAAATGAAAAATTAATAATGTAATAAAAACAATACTATTATTATTTTTAATTAAATATAAAAATAATAGAGTATTTTTAAGAATGATTGTGATTCGGTTAATTGCGTGCAGGACTACCGAATAAGGGACCCGCGTTTGAACCTCGGCCAATAAAAATAATAAAAAATTCCAAGCACTATGTGTACTTGGGATGGTTCGGAGTTCACCTTAAGCTGCAGGTCCCCTGTACTTGCTATCACTGAATACGCACGACACAAGTAACCATTTATAACCACTTTCATGCGTTTAAGGGTAAATTTTCAAAAAAAAAGAATTCACATTAAGCAGTCTTTAATTCTACTGCTAAAAAAAAATTCGTTCTCATTTCAAGCTTTGAAACTATTTTCCTTTTGTAATGTTTTGTAAATGTTTGCTGAGTAGCAATATTATTTTCAGCATCTTTCATTTTTGGGAATTTTTCCAATTTTGAATGTGTTTTTAGTTGATATCACGTTTAGTATCAACACATTGAAAGATAACATCATTGAAGCGTTACTATCAAACCTGCCGATTCTGATGCTTGTATATTATACCTATGTGCTTCGAGATAAGTCTTTGTAAAAATTAGTTGTTATAAATACAACTTCTAAAGTTGGCCCTTCAATTCGAATAATTAAATCATTTCCAATTAGGTCAACTGTATATTGCGATTGCTTATTGTTAGATTTTACTCACAAGCAACTTTCAGAAACGAATTCTCATAATAATAATAATTCTCATAATCATGAATTGACTGATAGCTAATTCAGATTATTTTATTTCAACTTTGCGGGTCGGATCCGCAGATTTTTAGAGTTTCTACTATAATCATCGTTATCATTTATATTACAATTGAATAAAATTGGTTTTTTAAACCGCGAACACCAGTGCCTTCATCATTCTTTGGAGGTAGATCGGGGCCGATTACTATTCAAAGGTAATCGATTACCGATTACTATGGCTAACATAGGAGTAATCTGATTATTTTATCCAATTGTAATTGGATTACTTCGCAGTTGTATAAAAGTGATAATTATTCGAATACTTACTATTGATTTTGTGTATTGTTATTAAATAGTATATTACATGGTTGAGTTGGTAAAGGACATCTTTACAAGCCAAGCGATATCACGAGGCTTGGAAACTTTACCAACAGAACATGTGTACTATTTTATTCACAATCATTAGACTTAGATAATATAATCAAAATAAAAAATAATTTTAAATTTTAAAATAAATTTTTAGTGAACTATCAATAAATTCCAATCATCCATCTATCGACCAAAAGAAATTTTAAGTAAGGTTTCATTGTTCGCCGCTAGATGGCACTGTATGCTTTCAGTATTTTAAAAACGGAAATTAATTAATTCCATCTTATTTATTAAATATAAAATACGGAAAAATAAAAATAAAACTAATATTAAATAAAGATGGTATTTTTACAGTTAAATACATTTATACCTAAATTTAAATCGTCTTGTTTTAAATTATTTACAAATAAAAGTTGGCCAAGATACTGATCAGTTTTACAGACATGTAATAGTTATTTACGTGCCAAGCTTTGTAAATTAATCTTTATGGGTGAGCTGGAAAGTTTGTGTCCATAATCCAGTGAGTCCAGTAAAGATTAATTGCGTGTCGCGTACAAAGTTTTATTTCCACCTTTTTTTATCAATAGCATATTTTTTGTAAAAAGACATTTTGTAATCAAAGGTCGTAGCACAATTTATAGCTAGGCGTTGTCCTGGTGTTGTGGTTAAACAACAAAGTAGTTTCCATAGCTTTTTGTTGACGATCATTGTAATATTTTACAGGTGTCTTTTAGGATCCCGTAAAGTTTTACAGGGCTGTAGTTGTAAGTACTCATTTACTTAGTTACCATAAATGCCTGTAATATGTCATTTACATAGAAAGTGGAAATAAAGGAAATTGTTAACCACTTTGCTGTTGCTATAGCAACAGCTTACTTTCCAAGATTTCTGCAATGATAGAAATCTACATATTTCAATATGATTATGAATAATAGTAGATTACATACCGAGGCGGGAAGTGTTTCATTCCTGTCGAGAGCTAAGATAGCTCACCGAGGGCCCAGGCCCGAGGTGAGCTAATGCTCGAGACAGGAGGAAACGTCCCGCCGAGGTTTGTATACTATTTTATTCGGAATCATCATATTTTTTAACAAATAATAATTATTTACAACTGACAACTGAAGTGACAAACTTGACCTAATAATGCACCCGCCCTCTACCGAGCAAACTACGAACTTACAACAGGTCGGGAATGATCACATTCCTGACCAAGAGAGGGACAACAGGTAGGGAATGATTACATTCCTGACCAAGAGAGGGAATTAAAAGTAAGTTAGGAATGGTTAATTTCCCACCCTCTGAGGCGGTTAGGAATGCACATATTACCATATGATTCCGAATAAAATTTATTTCTGTATATATTAAACGCATATTATTTTAATTCAGTAGATTTTGCATCACAATATTTATAATGTCATTTATTTATTGATAATAAGATACATATACAGGGTGTCCATTTAGGGTGTTTCATCAGCATAGTGAAAAAACAGTTTTCTCGTGGTTCTAGTAAACTTTTTTTTTCGCGGTTTTCGGTCAAGTCTTTTTATTTTCAATTTTTCTAAACATTTTATCATATATAATATAACAAGTGGTCTAATTTTTTCCGACAAAATTTGTCATTGCAGATATGAGTAGCTTTCGCAACGAAAACTACACGAGTCGACGCAGGAGACGAGTGTAATTTTCCAAAAGCAAAAGCTACGAATGTCTTAAATGATAAATTTTGCAAGAAAAAATTAGACCACGAGTTGTATTCGGCTTGACAATCCATCGAGCAAATTTTTATTTAGCGTGTGTAGTTAATATTAATTTAATTAAATTTGACATTTCATTTTGACATAAATTTTTTCACTAAGAAAAAACCACTAGTGGTTTTTTCACTATAAAACTAATTTCATTGGTCCCAATTTGAAAAATTCTGTAATTTGATTGGTTAAAAATTTTTGAGTTTGATTGTCATTGAAAAATGACTACAGCTCCAATTTTTCAACAAATGTCTCATTTCTATGGTTACCAAAACTGATTTTATCTTAGTTCAAATAAATTTTCCTCACTATTTTGCGATTTTCCTCTCCAGAAAGGGAAAATGAATTTTCCTTACTATTTTGCAAGAGGAAAACCGAAGTTTCTGGGCATGGAGTGGAAAAAAACTGTTCTTTAACTACACGTCTTGTTTACGTTTCTGCCTTTCTATAGCCCCTATATTTTCAAATAGTAGTGACAATGATTGATTTCACGGTGGCAATCTTAAGCAAAATTACCCGAACGATGTTGGTGACATTACCAGATTTGATATTCTGTTTTGCAATAAATCTTAGGTTCAATAATAATCATACACAAACATATTGACCATTTAACATTAATTTGATGAAGAACGTACATGTTTTGTAAAAACGATCACATTAATATAATATACACCTACGAAAACGTAATTTTGAAACAAGTTTTTTACGAAATTGTAACAAAATTTATATAGTAATTTTTTCTTTATTGAAGTTTGTGTCAAGCTTGCTTCAGGATGTTGCTACTATTTGAAACAGAGGGGCTACATGTTTTTCGTTACGGTAACGCCTCCTCTGCCGTAAATAGTAGGTAAGGTGGAACTAGAAAATGTCATCGCTCTGTGCTACCGAATTTGGTTGTAAGATATCACCAGAAGTTAAATTGATTTTGGAACTTGTTTTTGCGTTACAGTGTTTACAGTTCAGAAAATCGCATCACAAAAAAGTGACTCATTTCAAAACTTTTTAAACTCCACCAGTTTGTCGCACGGTCAGCGTGACAGGGGGCGCTATATTGCTGTAAACATGTTAAAATATCGATTTTTAAAATTAAACCACAGCGATTTTATAAATGCACGTTCAGCCTCTGCTGTGTGCGCATTCTTATTTCAACGGAAAAGTGACAGACTAATGTTTTCTTAAAATCCAAGTAATAAACTTCAATTTGCCGCTGACCTGCCAAGTGTTCAAATCGGTCATTTCGCCCCTATTTTTATCCTCCCCATCGCCGGAGCCGGCAGAATCGCGTTGTTCCTTTCTTGTTGTCGTTTTTTTTGAACATTTTATCACAACTAATTAGTACAAAAAGCTTCAAATGTTTTCAAATCAGGCAAACTGACAAATTGGCAAATTTTTTACATGTTTACAGCCCCCCTCCCCCACTGCCGCTGACGGGGCAGCAGACTGACGGAGATCGTTTTTTTTAAATAGAGATATGCCTATTTAACCATGCTTAAAATGTTTTCAAATGAGTCACTCTTTGTGACGCTATCTCTTGAACTATTCATAATGTCATCTATATTCTTATCACTTACCGTTTTTTGGAGAACTTATTAAAGTTTATTTAATTTAGAATGGAATGTCGCATCCATCTTCATTTCGTCCAATGTTTTTATAAAACTTTGACGCATCCTTCTGCAAAATTTTATAATTGCTACTTAGAACCCAAAGGTTCCACGTCACAAGAGGCCGACGAGTATACCTATACAGCATGCACACTGCACTTTCCATAAAAGATAATTTGATAAATTGCTTTATAATTCAAATCAGTACACTTGGAAATCTTCTACAGACATAATATTTTATTCCTTTATTGGACACTGCACCTAAATTATTTCATTTTATTCGTGATTCGTTTACGATTTTCATTCTTTATTTATCAAGTCATTCCTGGAATAGACTAACCTCAACAGAACGACAGTTTGACAGCTTTCCTATGATTATGTGGGTAACTTTTTGCCGAGATTACTATTTGAGTAAAAGATTGAGATTAGGAGGATTCAGCTTCTAAAAAGCCATGAGCCATGATTTAAAGAAATTAATTTCCTTCGAACCAAAAGAGACTTTATTATTGAGATCACAGAATAAATATGGATTCAAAAAACTAAATTCCAGTAATCTGCTCAAATCTTTCTAAAATGTTTCATAAAATGAAGAAACTTTTTACTAATCTTCACTATAATACAGTTTTGGTAAGTGTAAGATAATAAATTGCAATGATTTTTGAAACTTAGACAATATAAAAAAACAAAATGTTTCTTTTCTTTTAAATTATGCATTAAACCATACGTTGAGAAAATTCTGAGATGTGATTATTTAAAGTCTTGTGCAAAAAATAAATTCCCAAAAATCATCTTTGATACATTAAATTCTTAGAGATGTAAGTGATATTATCACTAAAAATGTCTTCATCTACTGAAAAGAGTTTTAATCGAAGAATTAGTATCACGTTTTTCTAAATTGGAAAAGTAGTAACTGGATGCTTTGATCAAAAAAGGTACACGTTGTAAGATAACATCTCTGAACAAACATTCCTCTTTGGTTACGTCTAGTAGTGTTGCGAGTTCTGCGAAGATTGATATATCTTTCTTCAACTTCAATTCTAGGTTTGTTAAGTTGGAGCTTAGGTAGAAATCAGGATATTCGCCATAGTTATTTGTTTGTAATGAAAGATTCGAGACATTACTACTAGACATTTTACCATATTATCCGTTATTTCTTGCGTTTGTCGCGCTGCCTGTATATACAGTGAAACCTCTCTAATATGGACACCTACGCGACAAGTACAAACACGCATTGTGGAGTGTTGGGGATTTTGTGAAATTATAGTTTATGAAAAGTAAAATTGTATATTAATGCTTATGGGAACGAATAGGGACTTTCAGAAGTGTTCACATTAGGGAGGTGTCCACAATGAGAGGTGTCACTGTAGTTAACAATCATGTCAGTAAGTACGCGGCACGCATGGGGGACTATTGAAGTTTACACTTTTCTCTTGGCGCCTCCATTGGTTTTTACGGCAACTGTCGCTTAGCAGTTTACTATTTCTATCGATCTATTTTAACGATTTTTTTACAACGATTCTCAAGTAAATTCAAAATAATGCAGCGTTCAACTAGTGTTGAAGTAAAATTAACTTTTCTCAACAATTTGTCAAAACCGAGATTCCTACATGTTCTAAATAAAAACCACCCTAATACACATTTATATTATCTAAACGCAGGGGTGTCCAACCTTTAACTTGATCCGAGCTAATTTAGAATTTAAAAATTTTAAGCGAGCCACAACCAAAACTTTATTAAATTAAAATCGCGACAGAATAATAGTTGGATTAAACATTTAGCACCTATAAGTGGGCAATCGTTGATAAAACGAGCCACATAAGACGGTGGCGCAAGCCTCACGTGGCTTGCGAGCAGTGCCGGCCTTAGGGGGGGTGCGAGGTCGGGCACCGCCCGAGGGCGCTAGACTGTTTGGGACGCCGAAATTGGTAAATTCATTAAAATCATTCGAAAATAGTAACTTTTTAAAGTTATTAAGGGCGCTCTGGAGGACTCTGCCCGAGGGAGCCAAGAGGGCTAAGACCGACCCTACTTGCGAGCTACGGGTTGGACACCCCTGAACTAAAGGTTTTATAATCAACTTATTCTTTAGATCTTTATGTTTATAACCATAAACAGATGAATGCCGATATATAAAAAATGTATCAAATATGTAGCTACACTCGCATGGGTTGGTGTTAAATGCCAGATGTATATGAGTGAATTTAGTTTTGAGAAGCGCGATGCTGCTAAGGAACTCGGTTTTGATTGATTTCACAAAATTAATCAGTGACATCATTGCCAAACTAGCATTATAAGTATTAGTTTCTAATAGATGTGAGATCGTCTATAGTTCAATGCTAAATTGGCAAATGTATGGATGTACATAGCTTTTTAAAGATGATAGATTGATCTCAAGAGATTTGAGTAAAGTTTGCAAATGGGTTCGTGATAACGACGAATATAGTGTATTTGTTTTTTATTACTGTTATTAGTCACTATCTAAAGCGCAGTAATCTTGATTCTTCTGCATACTTTAAATATTACTTTTGTAATTGTGATCATTCCATTTTACATATCACTCCAGCTTCATTAAATATATCAAGTTACTTGATTGTTGTTATTATTTTCTTTGTTTATAGAAAAGAAACACCTACTGATGAATCCTCAAGCTCGCGCACTTTACCGACTTATCATCCGTATCGTATTAATCGTTTGTAAATTGTAGAATTTAAACAACGGCGGTGAAAATACTTTAGAAATTTCAATCTTCTTTTAATAATTAAAATTATTGATTTATGTTTTGGTGACGGAGAACTACGACGCGATTAAAAGATCTATTGTTGAATTTCTGTGGAGATTGGGCTCTTCCAGACCGGTCAGTTCTTAGATCAGCGCACATCGTTCCGAAACGATCGGGTTGGAAGCACTTAGGCCAACAAAACATTTGATTGAGATTGAACATGAAGCAATTTCTGCACGTTTTGTAATAACTGTAATACAAAAGTAAACAAATAAACTGAATCTAATATTGCGTTTAGGTCTTCAGAGCTGATGAGTTTTAGTGGAGTTAAAGTTCTCGAATCGAATGGGCAATTAAATGCAGAAAGTTTACGTAAATATTTGAATCTCAATAATAAGATTTTGATAATGATCCGAGAGTAAACTTTGCAACCGATCGATGTTCCGTTAACTACGTATGAATTATTAATTATTTCCTTTTATGAAGGCTTAAGTCCCTGCTCTAAATTTGTAACTGATTAAATTCAATAAGCACCTCAGCTAAATGAATATAAGAATTTAGAACAGATGCGTGGTATGACGCCTTTAATATTAAATTAGTATTAAAATTGACAATGAATCGAAATCAATTAACACCAAAAGTTAATTAAAATAACGGTTGTTGTCATTCATAACAATTCTAGTATACTAACCACCACACAACAAAACGTGTCCAAAAGGATTACAGAAAAGTTTGATCCTTTTCCTTGTTGATCCTAAAGTAAATATTAATAATAATAACCATTAGGAATTTAGCAAGTGGGAAAAATGATTAACCTGATGTAGCAGTAGGCACTACTCGAAATCATCTCAATTTTTTGGCTTTTTTTCCAATAGCTTACAAGACGGTAAATAAATTAAATGATCAAAAGAATTGTTTTGGATAAATATTTTTTTTGCGATTGGTTCGATTTGTTCTAAACTAATAATATTTAAATTTAAAACTATGCGTGTACGGTACATCAACACATTAATAAGAATTAAATAATGAACAGTTTGCGCTTGGTATAATTAAGAATGGTTCCATCGCATAAATAAAACAATTATATTCACAAACAACAAAGGCCTATATTTATTTCTTTGAAGAACTCCTACCTACTTATTATTTGCGAAATAGTTTTTAGCTGTTTCATTGTTATTAATTAAAACATTAGTTACTCTTATTGTATTAAAAGCGAAAATGAAGGTCTTCTCTTTATTTATCGAAAAAAAATTAATAAACAAAATAAACATTTTCTTTTGTAAAATAAATCGATCTCGTGTAAACTTAAAATGAATAAATAATATAAAAGCGAGTGCCTACTAATTATAAGCAGCAGAAATTGACAAAGAGTTTAGAATAAAATTTATTTTTTCCAATTTGTCAATTTTTCCATGATTTTATTATTATTGAGTGTTTTCGATCATGCAACAAGTAGGAAACGAATTTGCCAGTACTAAAACTGCCGTTCATACAAGAACAGAGCAATTAAATAAAACAATGGACCGTTACAAGTTTTATTTGTTTGTTTAATTCGCGATTATGCGAAACGTCATCTACGGTAGAGCGCGGTAGACCTTTTGTTCTTTGCTACAGCACCTACATAAGCTTAATTTACCGTATTGATTTTATCGATTTACTTCAAAATATTCTTTCATTATGGTATAACAACAATGGTACTAGTTGCGGTCGTATTTATTCCAACTTCATTCGTCACTTCCTGTTGCTATTTTGCAAAACAGCCATCAAGGCATTTTACTTCCATTAAGTGCGTAGGCGTATGTACAGTACGAATCGAAATAATTAGAACGATTTAAAGATTCCATTGTCTTTCGAAATAAATCCAACCAAGCCAAAGGAAATATTTTCAAATTTCAAACTTTTCTCATGGTACCCAAAAGGGACTTTTACTCAAATTAATTTTTAGTATGACCACTATTTGGATATCCAAAATGCTGCACACTAAACTGAAGCACTGAAAATTAAGCACATTTTTGAAATAATCAACGCGAATATCATAATAGTCATATATACAGGGTGTGTTTATAGGCTTCTTGGTGACGGTGTGCTGCGAACACCTACAAAAACAACGGTGCACTGGCTTTCAAGATACCCCAGCGTAGATTACACTATCGGCCCCTTCCCTAACCGATAGCGAAATTCATAGCCCGATTATCAAACTTGTGATAAAATTGTATACACTTCGTCATAATAATAATATCTTTAGCGGTGGCGATAATAATGTTGATATGTTATCACCTTAGCTATTTTGGTGCAGTCAGAGTATGGAGTTTATCAAGGAGTATGCGGTTAGAATTACCTGATAAGACCATTCATAAGATGATTTTAATGCGGGGGTGTGATGCCTTGGACTGCTTATCTGTTCAACACGTGGTTCAAGTACACGTGGTTCAAGTACACGTGGTTTTTAATAATTACTTATTGCGCTTAGTTAGTTATACAGTCTTATCAATTGTGCATTTTTTATTATTACTACTATTATTACGAAACGCAACAGTGCATGTTACGAATTTTTGTACACCTGGAAATAAACAGCTATAATTACTTTTACAAGGCGCTTATATACGTAATTGTAAGTAAACTTTATACCCCTTTTATTTAAATTAGACACAATAAGGCAAAAGTCCAGAAAACTTGTTGAATAATTTCGTTTTTTTTTGTTCATCGAAGAACAAAACATTCATTTTCAGTTTTATTTATTCAAAGAAGTTCGCGGTTTTCATGCATTCCGTATCGTTTAAGATATTTTGCAGGTTTATGCAAATCGTTCACGCGAATTCTTTTAGTAATTTCCGTTTTCATTCTTTACCAGTTCTAGGGAAAAATATTCATGCATTATTCTTTAAGAATGTTACATCATAAGCTATAGAGAATAATAGGTAAGATCCATAAAACTTATTTTTGTTTAAATAAAACAAGAGTTCATTACAAAGTACTTATTTATGCGAATTTATTAATTTAGTTTAGATCAACCACGGGTGGCATACATCACGAAAGGTAACAACGTTTCGAAAATACACAAATTCAGTTCTAAAATTCTGAATGATATATAGACTAGACATGTATTGCTCTTGCTACACTATTTTTTCTAATTGCCATATTTTGTGATCATTTAAGAAAAATACCTTACGTTAGTTTTAAATAAGATTTGCTGGGGATACTTTGTTTAGATGGTTTGACAGTTGGCAACATTGAAAATTCTAATTCTGCATTTGTTTTTCAAATTAACAGCGTCAATAAGTTTGACGCCCCAAGAACAGCTGTTCAACAGTGACATTAACTTTGAAAAATAGAATTTTACTTAAAATAAATCATTTGGACACGCAAATAAAAAAAACTATATTTTATAGTTTTAAACACTACTCTATATTCGGCGCACACTCCAAAATTAAATACTAATAGATATTTAAGATACAAGTATAAAAAAGTCATGCTTTATTGCACGAACGGTTTAAGACACGAGCGAGTGTTTTAAAAGACGTGTGCGCAACGAAGAGACCTGCTACTAGCGATACCCACGAGACTCGTGAGACGAGACTTTTGTTAACTCTCGTCTCGCACCAAAAAATCGCATCTCGTCTCGAATCTCGCGCGAGAAATCTCACGAGTCTCGCAAGTCTCGCACTTCTTTTTTGGAAAATATAGTATATCAGAATTTAAACGAAAAATCAAAAAGGAATGTAATGCCTAATTAAAAATTAAATGAAGTCTAAATTATTCTGTTTATTTATAAAAGTTAAATTTTTTAAACCTTTTATAATATTACATTCTTCGCAGTTTGTTATTGAAAAGTACTCTTCTTTACTCTTTCTCTTTGATAAATTTGTCTTGATAGTTGTTGCAGAACTGCCAGTTGAAACTGACTCTCATTTTCAATTCAGGAGTAAATAATTGGTCACTACCATTAAAATACTCACCACTAGATGTTAATATTTTCTCTTGTTCTTCAGTGTTTTTTCGTTTTCGATTTGAAAAATTATGACTCATTTTAAACAAGCGTAATTTTAATAATCACCTATTACCTACATTAAACTCAAAATTTATAAACTGTTATCTAAGAAACTAGTACTAACCTTAATATTTCCAAATCAGAGTAAAACCAGTTTTAAATTTATTAGATTAAAAAACTGCCAGTATTGAATTGTGCGTCTTTTAAAAATCAAATGTTTACCGTGAGCGAATAACAAAATGGGAATGTAAAAAGCCAAAACTTTATATTACACTAAAACCACCGAGTCCAGAAAACTTTAAATCATAATTTATTTTTTTTATTTAGCTCATTTAATCTAGGTATTTAGTTTCCTTTCTTAACGTCTCAGAACTCTTCTTTTAGTATCAAACATTTTTCTAAACGGGCTTCAGAAAAAACAATTCGGTGTCAGTTTTTGGTTGCTTATACATGTAAACATTCATTAATCCTTTATTTTATTACACGATACAGAATCGGTTAACAAAACAAAATCCATAAACGAAATATAAGTGATTATTGTGAATTAATTATGATATTTTATACTTGATTATTTTGTCTTTGATTCAGACCGCAACAAAGTAAATTATAAAATTTATGGCCAAACGGTAAATTATTGTATTGTATAGGTATTCGGACTTTTAATAAAACAAAATGATTTTTAGCTTGTTAAATTTAAAATAATTTCCATAACGCGAGACTTTTGCGAGATTTCTCGCGCGAGAGACGAGACAATATTTTAAAAAATCTCGTATCGTCTCGCAAGCAAAACGTACACTCTCGTCTAGTATCTCGTCTCGCAAACTAGGCCATATTTCCGAGACTCTTGTAAACGAGACTTATCGTGGTCATCACTACTTTTACATTTGTATCTTATAACGATTTATCTACAATCATAGCGTTTTACTTTTTTTTATTACTCCAATTTGCATACAATCTGCCCTTGGCAGGCAACAAGTAATATATAATGTTTACAGGAAACATAACAGTGTAAAAACTGCCTTACAACAGTCTTGCGGAGGAATGTTCCATTTTTTAATACCTTAACGTTTTACTAGAGTATTCATTTTACTTAATATTTTTTAAAATTTGAATCTTATTTCATGTCATCAGCGTGCATTTTGCAGCAGTTTGTAAAATATCCATAAATCATTTATCATACATCTCTTGTTGACATTAGCGTGCAATAACAATTTTATAACACTATCTCAATAAACGTTAACCTTTTACACCAAAATCAGTGTAAAAAGTAGCCACTTTTTGTATGATCGTAGATAAAATAATAAAATTCCGATAGAGTAAAAACTGTTTTTAGCTGGTAAAAAATCAATTTTTCCCTAATTTGAATTTGATATCGTTTTTAATAAATTTTTCTTTCCTAACCTCATTTTTAATTATAACATGTTTTGCGCTACCGTTCTATATAGTATTTTTCTTGTTTTATGATTCAGAGTAGCGCTATATAACAGTATACATATATTTTTGGTTATATAAAAAAATATTACTTCTAGTTTTTGAAACAGTTGTTAATGTTTTTGAAGTTTACGCTTGACGGTTTTTTAATTCAAGGTTAATGTTAAATCGTAACAAAAATAATGAAAATTGTATGGTATAATTGCCAAGAATTACCAAATATGAAAATATAGATATAGTTCTTTATATTTAAAATGTTATTCGCATAAAACAAGAGTAATTTCCGTTAATTTAACTTTACATTTCTACATTAACCTAGAATTCAGAATTGGCAAGCTTCAAGAAAAATTAAATAATTGCTTCAACAACTACTGCCAATCTTACAAATAAATGATTTTACAATTCATAGCTGCCTACGATTGAAATAATCGTTGAACACATGATATTTTGTAACTAAAATTAAAACTAAAATACAAGATCAAAGCCTACTCTGAATAATAAAAAAAAGTAAGCAACTAGATTTCTACTTATTTTGCACTCTTTATGGCTAAGCTTACAGAATCGTTTTTGATTGCTATGACAACAACAAAATAACATAATTGTTATGATTCATAACGTGTCTAACTGCTGTTATAAAAAGAAATAAGTAATAAGTAAAAAATAAAAAAATGTATTTATAATGATTTTATTTTTCAATTTGACGTCGACGATGGCTGCGAAACGTTCATTGCGGACATACCGCAACGTGTACTAACCTTACTTTTGTAATTTTGTAATGTCAAACTCTAAGCGTTAGCCGTTACCAAATTACAAAAGTAAAGTTAGGTATGTCTTGCGATATGCTCACAATGAATGTTATTTTAATCATTTTATACTCATTTATTTTCATAACAGCACCCAGGCACGTTATGAATTATAACAGTTCTGTTATAATTTATAATGTCGTTGCGGCAACGAATCGGTAACCTAAACTTACTGTGGCAAATAACAAATCGGGAAACACATAAAAACAGTTCGGTAGCACAAAAATAATAATTAATGATTTAGGTAGGTATTCTTCAATGTTCTTGTTAATTCACGGCCGATATTCTCACCTACTTGTAACTTTATTTGGCGGTTAATTGTCATAGTTACATTAGTTGTAGAAACAATTAACTTTATATAAATTTAAGATAAAATGAAAAGACAAGACCCTAAGGCGAATTCATTATCAAACAGATGATTTTCGAAAATATTTACTTACGTAACTAGCCAGCAAAGTGTTAAATGCCATGATGAGTAGGCAGTAACGAATACGTAAAACACTTTACTGATGTGTATAACATTTTTTCTGAAACTCAACAAATTCATAATTAATTTAATTATTCAATTAAAATATTCAAGTCACCATTCAGTTTTATTCCAGATCAGAAGATTGGCTATTCAGATCACGTTGGGGTCACCACATTTAATATCTTCATCGTTTTGGTTGAATGAAAAACTGTTTGTGGTTTATAAGCGTTATTATTTTACTTTTTATGGTGAGAGAATGAATGCTTTGCTCTTTGGTTTGAGACTTGATTTTTGACTCGGCCTGGAAACTTGGTCTGCAGTAACACCATTGTTTCACGTGCAGTGTGGCAGGTCGCACCGTCTTGTTGGAAAAACATGTCCTCCACATCAATTAAATCCAATTCGGGCCACAAAAACTCCGTTAACATTTCGCGATACCGCACACCATTAACAATTAGCGCATTTCCAGCCGCATTTTCAAAGAAATACGGTCCAATCACTCCGTCAGCCCAAAATGCGCATTGGTTTTTCGAGTATCACACGAGGATTTTCAGCACCCCAAATCCGACAGTTTTGCTTATTTACGTATCCGTCGAGTTGAAAATGTGCCTCATCTGAAAAAATGATTTTCTTTGAAAAATGCGCATTAATTTGATGATGTTCCAACACCCAATCAGCAAATCCACGGCGCTGCTCATGGTCCCTTGGCTTGATTTCTTGCACCAATTGAACCTTGTACGCGTGCAAATGCAGATCTTTTACCAAAATTCGTTGCATAGTGCTTCTGGAAATGTTTAATCCTTGCCTACGATGTCGAATGGAAGCCTTATTGCGACCGAAAACTTGACGTAACTGGCGAACTGTTTTCACAAAACTTTCACCATTTTTGTAATGTGTTTTTACAATAATTAAACGTTGTTCATTTGAATACTTTTCCATATTCTTAAATCGCGTGGTCTGTACGTGACAACTGTCAAAAAAAATCACTGTACAACTCGTATTAACAAAATGGCGGCAAATTTAAATCCGGCGCTCTTGTTGGGACACCCTTTAAAATTATAAATATGCTATTAATAGGATAAATCGTTAAAAAATATACGATCGTGAAGTGCTTACAACAAATTTTGAGAATTGGCAGGCATAGTAACAGCACACTAAGAAATTTTGTATGTTATGTATTTAGAATATTATACTACATTTAGTCAAAGAACCCCAAAGAAGTCAAAGGCAGAGTAAAATCCCATAATAAAGCGTAAAATGCTTCTTATGCTCATCATTTAAATAGAATCCAGTTGTATTTAATTGCAACTTATGAGATTTACTTTAATGGGTTTTTGACTGGCCAGTTAAAAAGATCTTGCGGTTATGAAAGTGGCACTCAAATGGTAAAACATATTTTTATTTGCAAAAATAAATATACTTATTTACATACATACTAAATTATGCCCTTTATGGCTAGGTCCATCACGGAGACTTTTCGTTACTACTACTCTTACGATAAATTCTATCAGAGTCTGCGTTGCATTCGAATGTGTTCTTGGAACTGCTTTGATATTGTTATACATACAACTTATCTGAGAACAACTTTACTGGGGAATACATTACAGGAATGTTGGGTCAAGCAAGTAGGGCCATTATAATGCAATAAATATGACCAAAGTCTTGGAACATATTGACTAAAAAGTATAAGCAGATTGATGCTTATGGTAGCAATACACACAAACTAGATTTACCTTCTAAGAACCTACCAGGAATCAATGCAATTTCTAACATTAGAACACAAGTGAAAAAAATGATCAAGAGCGATTTGAATTGACCATTAATCGCCACGTTAAATTATTGTCACGTTGGCAACACAAATACTTTTCAGATATTTTTATCCTTCTATTATTTCACAGTGGCGTCTCAAGAAGGAGTAGTATATGTATATTAAAAAATTAGTTATCAATTATTACTAATATCGTATTTAGAAAAATGAAAATTGTATTATTAATGATAATAATGATAATGCAGCTAGAACCAAGAAATCATATGTAAAAACTGCCATACAGCAACTAAAATCAAACTGGGTCACAAAAAAAACGCACGGACAGCTTCAGAGGGAAAACTAACAAAGCCACTATAAATAAAGACCTCACCTTCAAAAGGGCTAAAGTGTGGAAAACTGAAAGGCCAAACAGAAGCTCTCATAATAGCCGCGCAAGACCAGTCATTGAAAACAAGGTATTATAAAATGATAAAATGAATATATTAGGCAAGGACGAACATATTGACCACATTATACCTGACTGTCAAGAGTTAGTAGCTTTATGTAAATGTATCCACTGGGTTCTAACTAAACAGTTAGGTGTAGAAGTACCCGAAAGGTAGCAACAACATCCACCACATGCAATAATAAATGCAGGAGATACGACAACATGTACAACATGCAGATATTCACACAGATAGAACCATTCCACCAAAAATCTAGATATTGTGGTTGGAAATAGACAAAAACGAAAATATGCCACATAATAGATGTGGCAATACCAGCAGCGAGCAGACCACAATGTTGATGTAAAAGAATCTGAGAAAATACTCAAATACAGAGACATTGTTATAGAAGTGGCAAGAATGTGGGAAACACAGATTGATATTATATACCAGTTGTAGTAATAGAAAGTTTACGAACTGTACTGAAACACTTCGGGCTACACTAGCTCGAAAAAATAGATGAAAACATAAAAATCGAATTCCTACAAAATATAGTTCTATGCGGCACAGCTCACATCTAGTAGTAATCTGAGGAGCCTGGTTGGCTCTTGATTACCTTCTCACACTAAATTCAAGCCGAGATCTCTAATTAATATAAAACTTGGCAAAGCACAAAGATGTAAACGAGAAAGTGACGAGTTGGGGCTGTAATTTAACGCAACACATTTCAATAGTGCTACACTAACAACGGAGCACACTGTACAACTCCTTACCTTTTTAAAACATGTTGGTTTCTGTGAGTTATTCATCAGATATTTTGATCAAGAATCAAGCTTTTTACGGCGTGCGTCGCGTGAATTATCCGGCAACTGGTTTACCGACGTCAATTTGCCGAAACCTTGTTTGTCGACAGCCAATTTGTCGAATCTGTAATTTACCGACAATTATAAAGGCATTTGCAATCAGCAAGTCAAAACGCCAAAAACAAATTGGTCGACGTCAGGAGGTCGCAAACAAAAATACCGCATGGTCAAAAGGACGAAAGTTTAAAACGCCGAAAACATTTGGCCGGATTGCCAAAAGGTCGAAAGGTGCTTTGGGATTCCGTTGACGTCTGCTTTGGAGGTTTTTAATTGTTGTTTTTATTGTTGCCAAATAAGGATTCGGCAAATTAATGTCGGCGAATGTGTCGTTGGTAAATAAGTTGTCAGCAATGAAAAAATGGAACAAATCAACGGATTTGTATTATTTAATAATCCCTGTCAAAGTGACAATTTAATAATCATTAAAAAAAGTAAGCTATAGAAGCTGATTAAGTCAGTTTAATTTAGTGATTGTGAATTCCGTTTATTTTTTGTTACGTAAGGAAAAACAATACGAATAGGGCCTTTCGTAGCAACGAGTGCGCATGCTCAGTTGTTGAAACTGCATAGTTACCTAAACGGTTCATAGAGCGCGTTTGAGTCAAAAAATGATCTGGCAACATTGTCCAGCAGGACATCGTCAACTGTCATTTGAAACAAACACAACAACAAAAAGATGGCTACTTCCTTGCCTTTTTATAGTGTTACTTTAAATGAAAATGACGTGCCTGGTGCTTCATTGGGAAATAACAGACCATCAGAACTGACAAAATTGCAGCTTCAACGGTTTTTAAAGTGTAGAAATGTTTGTAGAAGGGGAAATAAAAACGAACTGATTGTGAGGTTAGTATAAAATTGTTGCTTCTTATTAAACATTACTAATGCACATTTTTCTTATGTAACTGCCGAGAATCGCGAATTACTAATGCATGTGCAAGAGCAAGTGCAATATTATTTTTATTATTTTCACCGTTTTCACCATTTAACCTAATACGTTTGACAGTTGTCAGTTAATCGCAATCGCCAATGTTGCCACATTTCTGCAAACATTCATAAAATTCACTTTCGCGCGGCGCATGCGCCACTAATATTTCTGTAACGAAAGGCCCTATTGTTTAATTTTATATTTTGCATTTTGAGTTTTTTGTTTATGTTCGCTTATGACAAGTATATTATTTTCAACTATACTTATAATCATGAAAATTATTTATTATTATTCCTAGTACTTTCACGATCCCCTAAAACATTAAATAAAATCACATAGTTATGAAACTGACAAGATAGAAAAATATAACCTCAAAGTTTAAAACAAAAATATTTACATTTTTATTTCATAATACATATTCAAAGTTTATATGAACATGTAGTTATTTTTATAAGACTAATGAAATTGTAATATTTTTTTATCAAAATCAAATGGAATAAATTGGCAAAAAATGCTAAATACGACTGACCTACGAGATGGTTGTTTTTTGTTATTACTAAGGGTGAAATCAGAGAACAGGGACTAACGAGAAGCGTCACATGGGCATTGTGCCAGATCTGAAATAGTGTGCGTTATCGCCATTTTGCTGGTGGTTTTGCCTTCAAACTCTGTCAATGTCAAACATGTGTCAAACCCATCAACTAGTAAGCGTGGACAGATAAGTAGCCCGTCAGCTCATTTCACAGGCTTATTTTCCGTGCGAACAGTAAAGAAAAACATTTGGTAATTATTTATAAGATTTCGTATTTTTAGTTCATTAAAATTTGCCAACCGTGAATTTAAAACTGTAACGCCAAAAAGATGGCGGAACGTATGAAGGTCATTCAAATCGACTACCAAAACATCAAAGGCGGTATGTCAAGTGACGCTTCTCGTTAGTCCCTGTTCTCTGGTGAAATACTGTTTCAAGTATTCTAACCCTTACAGCCTTACACCCTTCACAATATTTGGTTACTTTATCAATTTGCGGATCCAAATAGAACTGTTTTGAAACACCGCACTAGAATTTAATGATATCTCCCAGGGAGTGTAATGATTGATTGGTGTTCGTTTTAAAACAAGGACCTACCGTTTGATGGTAACTGGAAATGAAAGAGTAGTGAATTATAACCAAATTGTGCGGTGTCTTTTTTGTCACAAGGACCTACCGTTTGATAGTCACTGGAATTAACGTGTTAGCAACGTGACGTCATACACTGCACCCCTAATATGCCAGCGGTTCTCAATCGATTTTTTTTCTAAAATTCTCGTCTTAAACATTTCGTCTTAAAACATTTTCGTCTAGTGAACTAAAAGATCTTTATTAAGGCAATATTGGCGCCTGCACAAGCTAAACTATGATATCTTGCCGAATTACTTTTTTTAACTACTTTACTAAAAACTGTAATGCAATTATTTTTTGTTTCAGACAGAAACTATAGAAAATACAAATACTTCCATCAGAAGTGCGAATTATCAAATTTAATCGCAAGAACCTTAAAAATAATCGAATACCATTGCTCTTTTTATTAGGAATACTATTTAATGATTCAATTACATCGCTAATTAATCATTATCAATTGTGTGTGATAGTATGCCGCACAGGTTGTAGGCGTTGTTGATTTACAACATTAGCATTTGAAATCTCTGTGAAAAAAATTGTATTTTGAAAAGGGTCCAACCATATAAGGCAATCATTATAATACATTAATCTTAATTCGATATATTCTGTTGGATTGAAAGATATTTTTGTTTATTCGACAACGGTACTGTTCCAACTCATGGTTGAGTATTTACGTATTGTTGAAAACCTTGAAGGATGTTTAGGTAGACTAGATTTGTTGGTACTAACTCAATACTTGGTATGACATCACCTACAGAACCCTACAGTGATACGATATCTGTAGGATATTTTCTTAATTTGGTCTAACAATTAATCATAAGCATGATACCATTTCAGCAGAAATAGTACAACAGGATAGTACTTATAATTAAACCTATTTGTTTTAACGGACTATAATGACGTCCACATTTTTATGCCAAGAAAAAGAGACATTTACATAACATACATAAACATCATTAGTTTTAAATGGCATATAATTTAAATAATAATTATTATTGCTAGTACCTATTTAATGTATTTTGCAGAAGTATAGCTCTAATTACACGGTGAGCGTTTACGAACATTTTAAAACTTGCTTGGTAGATATTGCTAATAAATGAGAACGAGTTCAGAAATATACCAGAAAGAATTGGGGCATTCGTCTATGTCTTTCATCAGAATAAATCACAATTAAAAATTAAAAGTATAGGAATTAATTAAGAATGTAGTACTTGTTTCAGAAAAACTAATAGAATTTTTTATCTCTACGGGCACACGTTTTGGTCTATAGACTGTGAGCACGACTGAAGATGTTCAAAACAAACTAACAGTGGATGTTCTTTTTTTGCCGTGGAAAGTTATGCAGTACCCAAAGATAATTTTTAACTATAACGGTAGAGGTTTCTGGCACCTCTTTTCTGATTGCCAATTTAGAGCAAAACCTGTTTTAAAAAGAAAAGTTATTCATGTATAGCTGCTTAGTGAATAATGTTATGGCATAACCATAACCATTAAGAATCAACTAGGCATGTAGCCAGGGGGGTCGTGGTGCTAAAGCTCCGCCCCCCGAAGCATATATGCGACTTCGAATTTTTTTCACTTAAAAGTTTATTTTATTGCCCACCCCGAAAGACAATTATGACTACGGCCTGGAATCAGCATTGCTATGGTTCAATTTTGTATCAGTGTTAAGGCTGTACGGTTACAAAAATTAAACTGGATCTGAATTTGTCTACTGCACCTAAATACTTTTTGCTATAATAAAAAACTGTAGTTGTAATTTTTAAAAGAGAAATTATTAGCCATTATATTCATAACCAGTATAATGATCTGTATCGTCTAGTGAATCATCACTGTAACACTTTTCTGGAAAATATCATTAAACTCGCGGAATTTATACATTACTATGCAGACGAAAACGTATTTTAATATCAAGGTTGTTTCAGAGATGCTTAGAATGCTTGGAATATGACTTATTATTATTATTATACTTAAACATTACTATAGATCCATAAAACAGTGAAAACAAATTTAAATGACCTAAAAACTACTAGAATGCAAAGTTTCACACTTGAAACACGATTTTAAACATGGTGTCATCTTAAACTGCCGCTGGCTATATTGAGAATCTCAAACAAGCGCCATTTCTGGTTTTCCAGGGGTGGTACCTTTTTTTAATCCTTTTGTATGTAGTAAAAGTAACTTATTTTGAATAAGGCAGTTTCAAACTTTAGTCATGATAGTGAAGTCAGTTCAGAGAGAAGTCAATCTGTAAAAGATACAAGTCGGTTTGGTTTCTCAACTATGATAAGTAAGTGATATCATTATATCTATGTAATAGTATATAAATACAAGTGCTCTGTTACATAAGTTTTCAGACACGAGGCTGGTATTTGAAGCACAATGTGTTAGCGGAGTTGTGAATAATTTGTTAGATGCATTGACACAAAATTACAAAAAGCATTAATTTACTGTACATTTTTTGGTTAACTTTGTCAAATTAGGCATGTAAGTGTAAAGTTTAACTATATGATAAGTAAGTTAAATATTTATAACTTTTCACGTTATATATTTGACAAAACGAAAGCAAAATAGTTATGTTCGTTACAGTTACAAATCCGCTATCACGCCAAGTTTTATTAGTTCGAGGATGAAATTTAAGTCACGACCCGTTAGCGGAGTGCTTTAAAAGAGCTTGAAAAAATGACAGCACACGCGTATCAAACCATTTTTTTGTATTCCTTTACACAAAATCGTAAAAAATACTAATTTATTGTGTAAATGTTGAGGTTAACTTTGACAGATGTCAAATTAGTTATATAAGCCATAAAGTTTACATATTTAGTTATATACTACCACTTTATTGATTATGTATCTGGGAAAACGAATACAAAATTAGTATATTACGATACGAAACCGGTAAGTGCTTGCTTTACTTGCTTTGAAGGGTCGAGTTTTTTTTTAATTTTGGAGATCTGTTGTAAGTACTTAACTATGAGCATCGTATGATATTTTTAGCGCTAATGACACTATTTAATAAATATAATGAATGTTTCTTAATTTGAAGTCGGCGTTGGCTGCGACGAGTTCATTGTGGACATACCCCAAAATATACTAACCTTACTTTTGTAATTTTGTAATGTCAAATTCTAAGCGTTATCTGTCACCAAAATAAGAAAAGTAAGGTTAGGTGTGTTTTGCGTCTGTTCACTATGAACGGTTCTCTCCTTCAACTTCGATTACAAATTAAAAAATCCTCAATCTTTTTATATTCATTTTTTTCATAATAGCACCCATACGTTATTAATTTTAATAGTTCTGTTATTTTCTTGTTGTCATAGTAACCGGCGACGATTCAGTAACTTCAACTTACTGTGGCAAATAACAAATCGAGAAACAAATAAAAATAGGTCAGTAGCGCACAATAGTTATTTATGTAGCAAGGGCGACAATGTTACAGCCCGAGGGTCTAGGATGGAAGTCGCCCTCCTGGCATTATCATCTAGTAACGCTTTGTGGTGCACACAATAGTTATTTAAGTATTAAGGGCGGTAGGTACGCTTTACCAGTCGAGGCTAATAGTGTGGAGACCTCCGCTACGCGTCGGTCTCCACACTATTAGCCTCGACTGGTAAAGCGTACCTAACGCCCGTAATGCTTACATTATTTTTTGCCCGATCCGATCTATGAGTGAATTTTAAATATATAGAGTAAACATTAAACACATCACACTGAAAATGTAGATTTTCAGTCGGTTAATGTGCCTGGTTGTTATGGAGTTGAATAAACAAAAACAATTTTTGTCTTAATCCGGACAAATCTTAGAATGATAGTGAGTGTTTTTCAACGTAGATGACGAGGTACTTTATTACCGAGCCTTGGGCGGTAAGTTGAACTTACCGCCCTGAGAGCAGAGCTTGTAAATGAACCAAAACGCCCGATCGGGCAAAATAGTTATTTAAGTATTAAGGGCGGTAGGTACGCTTCACCAGTCGAGGCTAATAGTGTGGAGATCGACGCGTAGCGGAGGTCTCCATATTAGCCGAGACGAAGTTTAGACGAAGTTTAGAATGATAGTGAGTGTTTTTCGACTTAAATGACGAGGTACTTTATTACCGAGCCTTGGGCGGTAAGTTGAACTTACCGCCCTGAGAGCAGAGCTTGTAAATGAACCAAAACGCCCGATCGGGCAAAACATTTTATTTTTCATATGAATAAGTAGTTTTAATTTCTAATTGTTGTCATTGCCAAAGATATTGTTTATGTTTATTTTGAAGGTAACACCGGCTCCGATTGTAAAGTAAACACTGAGCAGGCGTTATAAACGATAATGGCCGCTTAAAATATCGTGGTTGTTATGGACTTGTTTATATTGTTGGTATGACAGGTATAAACAACAAACAAATATACTAGTGAAAAATAAATATAGTTTTGTATCTATACGTTTTGTCAGATACATAACCGAAAAAGTGGTATATAATCAGTGGTATAACAACCACCAACGCAACCTCTGCAACGCGCGGGGGGGGGGCAAGGAAAATGGCTACCCCCTACTACACGATCAAATTGTTTTTTGTTTAATTAGATATTTGATTATTTTCTTAGGATTTTATGTTAACACGATGAATATGAAATACATATTATGTAATGTTAATTGTGTTAGGTTCTTCAAAACGCTCTCAAAATATATAATAATTCAATCAGTTTAATATTCTATACAAATTCAGCAATAATTCATTACAAATATTGTTATATTTTGTTTACCTTATAATGTTCTTTAAAATGCTACAAACTTTTTTACTTATGTTAGATATTTACACCAGGTTTCAAACTTGCAGGGGGGTGCTCAATTAGTTGTCACGCCACTGTATATGACTTAATATATAAACTTTTTTGTTTATATACCTAATTTGTCATCTGTCAAAGCTAACCTCAAAATTTACAATAAATTAATGCTTTTTACAATTGTGAGAACGAATACGCGTACACTATCAATTTTCAGGCTCTTGGGTTCGAGCGTAAAAATTGACGCGATAGCGCACTTGTAACGAAAATAACTATTTGAATCTCATTTAATATTATTTCAGTTAGTTGCTCTAATGAAAGATTTGACGTTTAAATGACGCTTTACCGTTACGTAACGTGGCGTTTGACATGATTATGATTTATATTATGTAGAACTGTTGGCAGTACAGTTACTTTAATAGAATTCTAAAACAATAACCTGAAGAATGATATAGTAGGTTTGGTACATTTATACGCTATTTTTCTGCTTAACACAATGATGTGCTGTATTGCTCAAAGCAAATATTATTATTGTTTATCAGATCTTATATAAGTAGTCCCAATTGAACTTTGAGTACAATACCTGATAATGATAATAATCTGTTGTGGTAGTAATAAAATTTAAGTTATGCTACGTAATAAGATTTCTGTTAAATGGGTTTTCTGTGGTAGCCTTTTCTGATCTATGAAGTTTTAAAATATATAAAAATATATATTTTATTTATTTTTTATCATCTCATCTCATATTTTAATATGTGAATTTATCGTTCTTCAATGTTTTACCAAAAGATCGTTCCATGCCTTGGCCATCACAAGCTTATTTAAATTTTTAAATCTACCAAAACAGAAGATTGTTTTTATATTCATCATAGGTATGTTTTGTTTATAATTATTAGCAATTGCTTTTTCTATAGTATTAGCTTTAGATAAGAAGCCCCAAAAATTGTGCGTGGAAATAAAATATATTGGTTTAAGATATAGACTGGTGACTTCGAAAAAGTACTGATATACAGGTACCCCAATGGATCTGTAGCTCATACCTCAAACTAACTATAAAACAGTTACTAATACCTTTTTAATAAATTTTATTTGTTGCATTAACAGCAGTCAAACTTTTCTCCTCATTTATCTTACAGTCTGAATTTCCAGTATCCACGGCAATTTCCTTCCAAATCTTGATAATGGCCCTTGCAGTCGTCGATGCGGTGAATCTTGTTAACGTTACTTTATTGAGCATGTACTCCAAATGCAAAAGTCGAGTCGAATGAGGTCCGGCGACATGTGCCATTCATTCAATTGCGCCAGATTTTCTTCTAGCCAGGTCCCCGTGCGTTTGCGTTTGTGTACCGGTGCAGAATCCTATTGAAAGTGAAAATGGTTCTTTCTGAACACCTTTCCGGCTTTAGATGACCTTCCAGTATCTGAATAATATAGTAGTTCTTGTTCACTTTAACCCCAAGTTGAACCAATAGCAGTGACAATTTACCACAAACGGAGATAGTACCCCAGATCATGATCTGGGACACGCTCTGGAAGCGTGGACTTGCAGCTTATTTCTAGAAACATCTTTTAAGCATAGACAGCATAGACACGGTTGCTATGACTATTCAATTTCTCTTGCAACTGCAACATTTTTTCATCGGAAGAAACAATTGTTATGGTAATAAGCTTCTTAGATTTCTGTTACTCTAACCTCCTTCTGCTTCTCAGTCAGACCATGAACTTTCTGGTTTTTGTAAGCTCGGAACTGCAGGTTATCTTTTGTGATGATTTGCCGAAGCTCAGCATTTGTACTTTTTGTACTCGATTGCGCCGGTTTCACCTCAATTGTTCTCTAACATGTTTAGTCATCTCTGGCGTCTTTAGCGAACTGGATATTCCTGGTTTGAATAGTCCTCTAAATAAACCAACCTCCTGTTCACTCCCAGACACAACTTTTTCAAAATATTTGTAGTCTTCAAGTACTGTTTCGCGTTTTGTTTACATTTCGAAAATATAATTAATGAATATGCAGAAATTACAGTGTTTAAATTTCTGTATTAATAGAGAACCTTACAAAGGTCATTGTAAGTTGCTTTGTTACTTACTCAAAGAGTGTTCAAGTGCAACAGCTTCATTGGGGCACCCTGTAGGGCTTAGAATATCGTTAAATCATTGGTCAAAGCCTTTTTTCATGAGAAATTATGTACTGTGGGGTAATCGCTTCAAACATTTGTACATTTGTAAGAGTACTCACTGGTAGGAGAGAGCTTGTCTATCCACCCTCTACTAGCTCTCCAGGCTAGTGGCAGGTCTATTAACGTGCTCACCTGTGAGGGTAAGTCTTCGAGGGAGTCCAATCAACCCTAGTGCAGCATGTGGACTTTCACTGCCCGGCCGAGTCCAACCTCAAGTGTGGATGGGAAATGGACTTGGAAACCGGGCCTGCCTAGTATATCCCAGAATTTAGCCACCCTGTCCTACCATATTTAGTCTTGGTGAGCCTTTGACAGAACCCCGTCCGACTCTACCTAAGAGTAGAGACCCGGCCAATATCACCTAGGAGGTGTGAGAGGCTCTGTATTAGTATCAGTAGCCCCGTTCTGGGCCCGTCCCCAAACTAAGGTACGGATCAGTTTAATCCACAGAGCAATTAGAAATTAGAAATTTACAAATTTCAAATTGCTTCTTCTATAAGAGTTGCATTTCTTGAGTTACACCAGTATCAATTTCAAACGGAGAACTATGAAGTATTTTACCCTTATAGTTTTGACATTAATTTATATCTAGTGTCTAGTTTTGTATATATAAGAAAACTTCCAACAATAGACAGGTAGCTGTCTGAAGTAATTTCTACTTCAAACATAAACTTTTTAATATCCGATAGCATCCAAGCCAGAATTGGAAGAACAATAATGACAAAGTAGCAGTTTTATTGTTTATTGCGAACCACTTATAAACTAAGTGTGTGCCCTGGATTAATTTTGATGGTATACTTATGTACATAATGTATCATTTGAATCTAGATTAGTATCTGACATAGACACACTATTTCTTGGGATAGAAGGGTTTCAGAAAAATAAACAAGGATTGTGATAGTTTGTAATGGGAAAATTTATAACGCCGTAGTTGGTGGATTTCTGGCACGTTTTACCAGAATGGAATCTCAGGGATTTTTGGGTTCCAAATCATAATGTGCCAGTATCTCGAAAACTTGTGAATATATGTAGCTAGAATAGACCTAACTTGTGTTTCATTTTGGTTTTACTATCCTTTGTTATCTCACAACTCTCGATACCAGAAAGATAATAAAATCAAACAACAATCATTTTGAAAGAATAGAGATTAACATCATGGTTGGCCACTCCTGTTACTCTTAGCAATCATTGGCTCCGACTATGTGGTGACTTGTAGGCTGTGCCCCATTAAAATAATTTAATGAGGGTTAAGCCCTCATTAACATAATTACTTAAAATATCTTAGGTAATAACAATTCTAAATTGAAAATCTAAAAGGGAGTCGCGTTACAACGAGCTTTAACACCAGTTGATATAACAAAGTACCGCCACGAATGCTGAAAACGCAGTATTAACGATCTACTGGCCGTCAGAAAACACTGATGAAAGCCACGTTTTTGTTAAATCTCGAATTTGACAATACATTGAGTTATGACATGTAGAAGTGGGGTTTGTCTTGGCTGAGAGGTTGTGTCTTAAAACTTGTCTTCGCATCAACACATCATAAAGGTTCTCCCCAGGATATCCTTGCTGGATATAGATCTTGACAATCACGGCCAAATGCAGAGAATCAAACTCAATAGATGCCACTCTACGGTCGCAACTACACCAGAGAAGGTACCTGGCGAAACGGTTTTTCCAAAGACAGTGACTTGGGGATAACTACCGGGTTAACCTTACTAGTTGCTCTTTACGTCCTGGAGTCCAGCCGTACTGGGATCATCCCCAAACATAACAGTATAAACAATAGGGTTGCCTAAGATAACATTTAATCGGTCTTCTATTGTGGGGCCCCTTTTGATAGGACTTAGTAAGTCTAAATTTAAATAATAATTGGATTTTTACTTAATGGTCCAGTGAACTTTAAAGTCACAGAAAGAAGCTTTAGATATACTAAAGTTTCTGATTTTGTTTGAAATATGGTTCACAAAAACCGCCATATCGTGTTAAGAGAGAGAGAAAGAGTTAATATTAAGACGGGTGTTTTAATTTGCAAATGTCTTGCTATCATGGCTCAACTGCCTAATAATATACAGTTGAGGATACTCAGTTAAGCATTTAGAAATTATGTTGGGAGAAAAAATAAAAAACTGTTCTTGTTTCAACAATTAAATAAAAATATGTGAATGGCTTCCGATACGGTTTCGGATAGTTAGCGTCTTAAAGGCAGCTTATTATGATGGAGTTAATAGTAATATTTAACATTCCATTTCAACACATATTACATTCAGATTTTTCAAAAAAATACTTTATTCTCTGGGCGAGGAGGGCGCTAGTTACTTATTACTTTAATTAATCGTCTCAATAAAAAGTATTTTTGAAATACCTATATATGTGTTTGATAGCGTTGGCACGGCATCATAATTTACAGCAGGTCCACTTTCACAAATATTTTCAGCCGGCTGAGTGTGACCTTGTTGTATTCTCGGGCTGTTGGCGGGCTACGGAACAACAGTTATGCAGTGATATTCACTGTTCGTTATTGCCAACATACGATGACGATCGACAAGTCTCTGCGAACTGATCATGGTGTGTGCGATATTCGACAATCGAGTGAATCTGCTGTATATTCTTATGCTACGCCGTTGGTACAGAACTCGAAACTGACCAGCTCTCATTGAAATTGTGAAAAGTCGGCGCCTATGTTAGCAAATATGTCATAGTTAATGTATATGATAGATGGAGATCTATACCTTGTACGTAGGTACAAGGTTTCACCAGGTACCTTTTCTGACTATAGAGTGTACGGAGGTACAAGGTGTATACCTTGTACCTGCGGTATCGCAGAAATGAGGGAGTGAGTTATTTCATACGAAATAGAACGAATTTTAGTTAGGGTGCCGTATAGGATAGTTATGTAGGTTCAAAAAGCATTTTTAATAAAATTCATCCTAAGGTGATAGAAAAAATCCTGGGCTCTTTTGTACGCAACTGAACAGCAATCTAAAAACTTCTATCCATCTATAAATGTGATTCATGAAGGAAATTTACATTTTTTTCGTACATGAAAACATACTTCAGTAGTTGACTTATAATTTGATTTGATTAACGAGAACTTTTCTAGTCAGCACTTCTAATGATATTAGTTATTGTTGTTAGATTATAATTGGTGCATTGAAGAATTTAAAACCGTCCTTAAATTAAAAACTATTTACATACTCATAATTTTCGTCACATTAGTACGTTTGTAAATCGCCATGACGCAAGGTGCTTCTTTGAAATGTATTTGCGACATTCTATTGCGCTTGTGATCGTGTCTTTGTGTAATTACATTGAACTTTTGAGTTTCATTTTAATTGTAGTCTATCTATACAAGAAAACTATTTGAAAATTTATTAATTTATGAAATCATTTTTGATCAATAGTAAATCATGCTCTTGTCTAAACCGCATCTTGATTGATGCCACAAGGATTTTGTATGACCATTTTCTGTAATAATACTGTAGGATATGATTTATAGTATATTAATTTGCGAGTATAACATGTTACAGTTTATTAGAATTTATTAGAGTGGATAATTTTGTTTCAAGGTGAATAATTTTCTGTTACTTATAGTCTGAAATTTAAATTTTTAAAGTCAAAACCGTCTTGGTTCCATTAACCTTAACTGTGCCGATTGTTTGCAAAAGATAGGTCTGTTTGATCCTTTGGTAAGAGGGATCGTTTACAATTCATCCCTTGTTTCGTTTGCAAACAACAAATAAACCCGGAATTTAAACACTTATTTTATAAGTTTTTCTATGAACAGAACTGGTTTTTGGTTTGTCCTTTTAATACACTTTAATGCTTTCATTTTAGGGTTGTTGATTATTTGTGGAATTACCAAAATATAAAACCCTTTTTGGTAAAAGTGTTTCATTTTTTGTTAATAAATTAATTACAATTTTGAAGGATTTAATAACTTTAATACACAAAGGAAGATCATTAATGAAGAGCTCATACATACTTTAGAAATGTCTTCAAACCTTCTAAATTTGAAATTGATTTGAAGTTGCAAAATTTCAAAACGGAAATATTAATTTTCAGTATTTCATAATTTTCTTAATTTGTAGAGTTTAACGGTTCCGAGCGCAAAATAAGATCACCTACCGTTTCTCATTTTCAATCAATACTGTTTACATACGGAGTGATTATAGTTTTCATAAACATCTTTTGAGTTTTTGTAAACTGGAATTCAGAGACAAATTTCTTGAGAGTTGCAGATAACTGAGGTTTGAGTTTACTTTAGCGTATAGACGCTGGCATCACCCGCAGACCCTTCGTTCAAAAGATATAGCAATTTCTATATCTCATGTTAAGTCTATAGCAACATGTCAAGCTTATGTGCCATGTTATATATATTGACACATATTAAGTAAATATAGGTGTACATGTTAAGTGTAGCGCTCATGTAAAGTCTATAGAGACATGTTTTAGGTGGCTGCACGGTAATAAAGCAATGGATTTGATTGGCTGAGAAAGGATGCCAATTTGCTATGTCTTTATTAGAGTTAGTGAGGCGTCATTTGCTTTAATTTTGTTTATGATTCCATTGTGTGCGCATCACTTTTCATTTTTTGTTTTATCTCTATTGAATGTGAGTACATGTTTTTGTCGATTGCGATTGAGACTTAAGCTTTAACTACGTTTTGTGCGGCTGAGGAACACGAAACGACTGCTTAGAGACCGGTTATCTAGGGTAGGGTAGGTTAGGTTAGATTAGGTTAGGTTAGGTTAGGTTAGGTTAGGTTAGATTGGGTAAGGTTAGGTAAGGTAAGGTTAGGTTAGATTAGATTAGATTGGGCTTGGTTAGGTTCAGTTGATTGAATCAATCAACAAATCATTCAATCTCCAAAGATTGTTTATTGTTTCTAGCCTTATGTGGTGAAACTCCATAATCATTATTCAAGGTAATAACCTTTGATAATGACAGCTTAGCTGTCGATGCAATTGTCAGGTGGATTATAATAAACTTGTGAAACTGTTACTAACTGTTTTATTTATTCTATTCACCATAGACTTTACATGTAAATTTGAAAATCGATATTTCATAAATGAATGGTTTGCGAGTGTTGACCCTCTAAACTTTTTTGCTTAGCATTGATAGATAAGTCTAAGCATCTATAACAATGCATCCATTGCAGCTATATGCTAAAGTAAAGCACCCCTTCCGGTAAGAATGTTGACAATTTTGACCACTTGAATGCAAAATCTTTTAACTGTATTTCGAGTTCAGTTTTTTTAATTTTTGAGTGATACTGTTTAATTTTTGAACATGCATCTAGGCTGCTTTCTGGATACTCAGGATTGGGAAAAATTCGAGGGGCGAAAAATATCAAGAAATCCAGTATAAAGATCAGCCTGGCTTGGAAATCTAGATTTCATAATATTAACTACCTTGTCCATTGTTACATTAAATACCTCAATGCTAAATGTGTCTATTAATTCCTGTGGAGCTTTATTACTACACAGCTCATCGTGAAAAGTCAATCTCACTCTCTGTGATGCACTCTCGAGCGGCTTCGTGATGCGTGGGTTTTCTGTGTTCGCATTTGGACGGCCAACACGACGTTTGAATTTGGACGGTCCGTTTGGGATTTGTCAGTCCGTTCAGGGACCTGCCCAGGCCTGTTGACGAGTTTATATCATGATAACCTTTCCTAAGCCAAAACTTCAATGCTGTCCCTCTATAGAGTTAATCCTGTAGTGCCTGGTAAATAAGCTGAATAATAGTTCATCCACGACGCAACAGTAACCGCAATGGAGGCTATAATCTACATAATATAAAATTCACTAAACAAGACCCTACACTGTTACTTTTTTGAAATTTCTATTGACTGGCCGTGAATCAGTACTTGAATGGTACCTAAGCGTTCGAAAATAGTTTCGAAATAGAAAATGTTTCAGTTTTCATAGAATAATCAGCGATTTCAGGACTGTGGTCTGGGAAGGTTCGGTTCCATGATAAAATATTTCTCATATTTTTCTGAAATTAGGATTTGTTTCTCGTCATTTGGGTAAATGTGAAATAGTGTCTTGAATTGATTTGACGGATGAATATTCTGAGATCGCCATCACATAATCTAATCCAATGTCTTTCACGAACATCAATTCTATGCGAGAAATTTCAAGCACTGTAGTCATTTCTTCGCAAGTTCTATTTTTTGCATTATTTTGTGACTAAATCGGGTTCACATATGTGTCCTTTACTTACTTTCACAATTGCAGGGAAATTACTGTTTGAAGTGAGACTTCCTGTCTACCTTTATTAGAGCAGTTCCGAAACATATTCGAGATCTTATGAAGTATCCTAGCTTTTTCTGAAATTTGAATCCACTATAAAGAAAAACTCTCGCGAAATTAAATCACTGCAATATCGAGTTTTGTTACTTTGCTTATCACTGGTTCAAAAATCTTTATTTCACCAATTTTACAAACAATACTAATAAATCTTTAAATTATAGGAAAGAAATAAGAGTGTTAACCCTCTCACACTGTTAATGTAAAACATAAGTTCAAGAGGCTAATAATAAATCAATTTAGCAAATCTATAAGCCAAGGTAATACCTTGATGAACACTTGTCCGACCAGGAATAAAGATAGATCTCTCTGAGAAAGGTTTGCAAAAACCCTTTAATCAATAAGAAACCATTAAATAGTTACTTATAGACTTAGATCCTAGGTGTCTGGTTGCATTCCGAAACCCCATAACGTGGCAAACACGATCGATACTATTGTGCAAAATCGCGCCTTGTGTAAGTTTTAGTAAGTCGTGCCATCATTAAAATTAAAATATAATTTATTGCGGAATCCCAAAAAATGGGATATTATTGGTAAATCTCGAGTACCTTTAAGATATCAGACTGGTTGTTAAGTAGTTGGAACAAAATAACCACACGAAATTTTTAACACCTTACCAGCATCATAAGAGTGAAAAACCAGATGAGATTAAAACCAAAAGGTTCAAGGAAAAGAAAGAACCAAATAAATATTCTATCAGAAGCAGTCAGGTTTAGATACATCTAAAAGCATTGCTCTTGTTTCCTCTGAACCACATAATAACTCTATTTATATAATGCTTCTTGCAGTATTGGTAGAATATTTGCGATATCAAAACAGGAATTTTCTATCTTGGCACGTTTGATTGTGAAAAGTTTTTTACTCGTTCCCGAAGGTTTTTACAACAGAGGGAAATATGGTATCAGAAGAAGGATTTTCCCAATTAGTACGCGCGTCATCATTTGGACTCATTCCTGCCACTTGTCAAGGGCATTTTATCGTTCGCCCTAGAAAACTCTACGCGGATTAGCAAGGAATGATTTCAAATTGTCAATGTCACTGTTAAAAAAGAATTATTTTGATTCTTGTTTTGTTGAAAAATTTCAGGTTTTTTAATGTTCATTTTTTTGTACAGATTGATGATGTAATTACGTCATATTAAGATACATAGGTATATATTTACTTATATTTATTTAGTTATCTCCTCGGTTTTCTTTTAATACCGTACCTGACATACTACACAGGGTCGCGCACAACATTAGAAATTGCATGTTATTTAAGTCACATTCAACTATTGGCTTCCTTAGACATCTAACGAAAAATGTTACTAAGGTTTTTTGAAAAATATTCAAAGAGGAACCTGTTGCCTAATTTAACTTCTTTCTATGGCCTCGTTTTAAAACTAGTATTCTTCAAAATGTATTCACTGATATGCTGAAACCTTTGAAAATCATACATTCATATGACATATTTTCCAAAAAACATTAGTAACATTTTTCTTTACAATATTTAAGTAAGTCAACATTTTAATGTGTCCTACATAACATGTGATTTCCCATGTTGCGCGCCACAACGGAGCACCCGGTATATATTTTTTCTACGCTATCATTTAAAAGTAGGCTTTTTCAGTTGTCATTAGAGAAGTGAAAGTTGATGTTTCCTGAGGAGCAAGCAGACTTGTCACTTTTCCGCTTGCTCAAAGCAAATAACAAACAGTTTTAGTATTGATTCCTTTTACTGTACTGTTTTCAGATAGATATAAAATTTAATATTCTTGCTATCGTAGAAAACAAACCTTGTGTGTATTGCTAGCGGAAAGTGTCGCTCTTGATAGATAGTCGCGCTACGCTTTTCCCTCTCGATCGACAATCTATCACTTTCCGCTCTTAATATACAAATAGCTATTTTCGCCACCGTTTTATTTGTTTTTCGCTTTGTTAGGATACTGGTGACCATTCAAAATGGCGGTTCCTGGTGCACAAAAACCGACATACCTCCGGTTCTAATAAACTCATTTTAAAAAAATAGACAGCATTACAAAGGTTCTAGTGTTTTTTTTATTAAAAACCTTCACGTTTTAAATATATTGATCAAAAATCATTTTGCGAGTTATTTTTACTCCTAAATTGCGCTAAATTTTCGACAAAAAATTATTTTCTTCCTTTGAGCTTTCCAAAATGTATTGGAAATAGGACAAATAGTTTTAGAGCTAAATTATAGAACTGCAACACAACGATGGCGGAGGAATGTTAGGTTATCAGCATGGCTCAAATAAGCTCTGCCTGGTACTTAGGCCGCTCGAAGAGCATGTTTGTACAATGCGATAGTTATGGAAGGATGAAGTAGCTTGGTCTTTGTTGCCAAGGGATTTTTCCTAGTTTCATTAACAGTCAGAAGGGACGTGTTTAGATTCAGAAGTGCTGTAAACTTTTTGTGAGTTTTTAAGCTTTTCCTGAAAGCACAATTAACTGCTTTTAGTTAGTCATCCCAAATTGAGATGGGCATCAGAATCACGTGCGTATCATCATTAAGTTGTGTCCTTGTTTCCCTTTTATTCTGTTTTATGAAAAGCACTTATGCTAAAATGAGTACACATCGTTATGATGCGCCGCTGATATTTTTTACTACGTGTCATGTTAGCTTGTTCCCGTTCCGTATTTTTTTTGACAGGTGTAGACCACGCGTCTGATTAATTTCTTTATTTTCTTGCTATATAGATTCCTTGCTCCATAATGAGTCATATTTTTCGCATGCCAAATGATCCGACCGTCGGCTTCTTTGAAATCCTTCAGTTGTTTTCGGTATGAGATGTTGTCGCGTTCTCTTTGTCATCACGTAGACAATGCCTAGATCCTGAACGACATATTTCTTTATGTACCTATACAAATTAAATTTATCTTCACGTTATTTTTCGTTCCAGTTTTGTACCCAGAAAATTAACGTAACAAACTTTGTGCCAGCGTGCTTCTTTCGAAATAATAGTACTGCTAACTGCACTTTCGTTTTCATGTAATCACGTGACTGGAAAATTTGATGGAGAAGTCCAGAGTCCAGAGAGCATATTTTCTAAAGCAGTAGCAAGGGACATATAACCTGCATGAATTATTTTCCTTTTGGTGGGACAGACCAACACAGCTGAATTTTACCAAATCAATATTCCTACTTCTAATAGGATAACTCTTGCTACTTTAAGTTGTTTACAAGCCATTTTGCTTAAAATCAGATTATTAGAACCGGAAATATTTCCATTTTTTTAATTTTTTGTGCACCGAAAACCGCCATTTTGAATGGACGTCATATTGGATCGTAAAGCATGAGGTTTGGATTGGAAGCTTTGATTTGACAAGTTTCCTTACCCCTGGCTTATTTAAACTTTATTATGTCTAGTATTCTGACAAATTTCTTCGTAATTAAAGGGTTCTTCTCCTTCACTGCTTTAAAAGGATCTTGAATTACTGTTTTGAATCTTTTAGGTAATGCAATAGTTATTAGAAGCAGTGGAGAGTTAATTCACCAACGATTTATTTTATATTAGGTATTTCATAATAGAGTCTTCTCTAGTTAAGACTCGTTCGTATGTGTAATGGTCAATTTGGAGCCGGATTATCGAGCGATTTTGATTTCAAATAAATATTTCTGTAATTGTTAAGTGAATTTCTAACATTGTTCTGTTAAAAGGTTAAATCTGAATTTTTATTTTAAGAATAATTACGCGATTTTGTAAAGCCTATGATTGTGTTGAAACAAAATTGAGGTTATATGGTATATTGAGGTTAAGAAAACTGACATGAGTATAAAATTGGTCTCCATTTCTTATTTCTGCACGTTTAAGTCTATTTGATTATCAAAAATGAGCTGAATTTTGTATCAACTTCAAAACCATGCAAAGCTTTATGGGGAGCTTTATCCTAACAGAATATACTTGGCTGCTATTAATCATTAAATAATTAATCATAGAGAGAGAGGAAATATTTATTTAAAGAAAAAATGGCTATATTTACAATTCACAAAACAATTCATAAACAATTATAATCATATGATGCTGTTTATGGCATTAAAGGCGACTTGGAAACAGCAACATAAAGAATGATTTCACCGCTACAACCAGCGCACAGGTACACATTACGTGGGCGTAGAATTATTAACAGGTGTTTGAGTGCACAGAGAAGTAGCAATAAGCAATAAGGAAGTGGCACAATGACGCATTCCGTAATGCCCTTTGCAGGGTAGTGAACTGATTTCTTTTGATATCCGACACGTAGTACATTACTACTCGTACTATAAGCTATTTTACTACTGCTGTTCCTATGCATACTTACCTTTTACTAATACATTCCTTATTTTGCATTTAGACATTAATTAATTCATTTCGAATTCGTGTTTCAAAAATTTGTTTAAATAAGTTTTTTGCTCTCCATTTATGATGTAGGTGGATAAAAGAATTGGTTGAGATTAAAAAACACCCATTAAATGGAGTTATTCAAAGGATTGGTATTTCAAAAAATTTAAACGACTTGAGTTAATGGAGTTTTGATTGGGAGCTTTAATAAATGTGAATGTGTTAACAATGAAGGTTAAGGTTATACTGGAACCTTTATTCGGTTTTATCGCCAAAATATCTTCTTCGCCATAATTTAAAGGTACATATTCATCCTACTACTTTTTATGTACTCCTCCGCCATCCATAACCATCCAATAACATAGACAATTCTGCCAAGAAAGTACTTACAAGTAATTACTGTATAGTTAGTTGCATTTCTATTCAAAGTCGGCCTTGCATTCTCTTTCAAGGTCATCCTCGTGAAAAGTAAAAATGCTTTCAATAGCCCGACCATATATGTATGCAAAAACAACGAATTCTGGACTCATCAGGAGGAGAGGAATTAATCTACCTAAAAAACTAAAATAAAAGCCTTTCAATATCCCTTCCCCATCTTCCCCATGGACCGTCTTCCAATAATTCCATTACGTGACAACAGTTTTGGCAATGCTTTAATGACACTTTTACTAGCCCATTGACGACTGCTCTGACGGTTATGACTTATGGAGAAAATAGATTTTCTGACTTTTTCTTTTCTTAAATGCTTGTGAATACACTGTTATGGCATCATGGTATGTTAAAGAACGCGTTGAAAGATAATGTAAACCTGACTTCTGGTTATTTAAAAATCTTTTTATGCAAATCAAATATTGATACCGGCGCCTTTTAATGGCTCTTTAATAGTGTTTCATAAACTTGTCACTTAGAATTTAGTCAAGAGAACTTAGACGAGAAGACAAATCTATATATGCTAATGAAATTGTTTAGAATTTTTCTAATTTGCTTTATCATATTTTGGATCATTTTATTTAAATTGCCTAAACTGGATTGCTGTTTCAGTTATTCGGTATTTCTGGCCGCTTTCTGTAGAATATTGTGATTCAAAAAACATTTCCGTTTTGTCATACCAAAAAGTCCTTCAACATAGCCATCCATTATCTTATTTAGTTTACCTCTCCGGCTAAAATCATGGGGTGCGCTTAACATTCATGCTGGAGCTCATAAATCTCGATTCGTAAAAATTAATAAAATATTGAAATATGGATATGGGTACTATAGAAGGGAGTTATGTATTTCCTTAGTAGAGGTTGATTTAGTTTCTTATCTATACAATATTAAACATTCTGCTTATTTGGTTTGTTCACGCACCCTCACTGTTCAGAATGTATGGCTTCTGTTATACGTACATAAATATCACGTCATTCTTTAGAAGAATCCGAACGATTAACTCTTGTGTCTGTTTACGCAGGATTCTACACAATAATCTCAAATTTAGTTCAATGATCTTTCACAATTCAAAGGGCTACATTACACGTCTTATTTCCGTGAATTGTTTTATCCCTTCATCATTAAATCACCTAAAATACTAAACGGAAAACTTTTAAACTGAATACTTGAGCACAACCGGGCAATCGCTAGACCAAAATGCGCATGTTCATACTACCAAGAGAAAATCCCCTCGCAATCAAAAATGTTCATCTCCTTTTTAAAATCTGAAGACTGAAGAGAGGAAATTATATTCCAGAAAGTTCCAACCAACCATACGTTGAGCATGACATCACTTCTACCAATAAGAAAATTAGATTAAATTACCTCTCTAATGTTTTTTTCAGAAGGTGCAAACAACTAAAAAGTTCAGAACCAGTAAAGAGATTTGCGCTATAATGTAACTTTATGCGAAGTATAATTATGTCTCATAAAAATAATGTTCCGAAACCAGTATTTTCCTTTTTCCTTGAAGAATTTGGCTAAAGATAAAATAATTTATTTGTCTTAAAAGGGACCATAAAAGGCTATATGTTTTTGATAAAATAAATTTATTAGTACGCTTCGAAAAATTAACTTTTACTTAGTTTGTCTTTTTACAATACGATAAACACCAATGGTTTAAATACATGACCAAAAGGGGAATGTGATAAGTAATTATATTTGCACAAGTGGTAACTTGTAATAGACTTTTGTCGTTTTCTGTGGAGTTATTTTAGTTTTAACTCTTTTATGCATTAGATTATAACAGATTTTCCAACTCCTAGTTGCACACAAGTTTTTACAGCTGAACATAAATCCGTCTAAGCGCAATGACAACTAGCAAGGAACTTGATTTTTAAATTTGTGCTCTCTATGTTGTTGTTAATTTATGTTCAAACTGGGCTGATTATAGATATATACTACCATCCTGACATCCTATGACAACTAAAGCCTATGCTAAGATTTCTAATCTAGTTTGCTCTAGCCAGTGCAATCATTTAATTAGTGGAATAGAAGAATGGACCTCCTTTCTACCATTCTCTCGTCAAGACATTATAGTAATTGTAATAATTGTAAGAAATTTTTTGATGGGAAATAGAAAAAGCGATCAGCGGCCGCATGAAAATTATAAAAGCGAAATAGTTTTTCCAAATCAAAATAAGTCAGAATTAGAACAGCCATTTCCAAATTTATTAATAATTATTAATTATTTTCTAAATAATTATTACCATACATGCGTTCGTTTTTAGCTACCAAGCATAACAAAATGTCAAAAAATCAAATGCACGAGAATTATTTTATTTGAAAGAATTAGAAGACGAAAATTTAAAGAACTATGATGAATGTTTTGTCATAGACTATTACTACCAAAAAATAAAAAACCTAACAATTAGTCATCTGCAACGGTTTTTCTGAAATTTGATTGAGGTTCGATAACGATTGCTTTGTTCTTTGTTTTGGAAGGAGCATCCTGTGGCGGAAGATGTACCTTATCTATTTAACCTCTATTCAGTGGTGTATTTAGGAATTTTTTTCTAGGGGTCTACTCTATAAAAATTCAGAATCAAAATACTTAGATTTTCATATAACATATTTATTTTGATACTATTAAAAATATTTCGGGGGGGGGGCTCTAGCCCGATAGCCCTCCCGCTAAATTTGCCAGTGCGGCTCTATTGATAGCCATTTACGATTATAAATATATTCGTATTTAATATATTTATATTTAATGTATTTAAATATATTTAATATTACTACCTTTGGAGTCGAAGTAGAGAACAGTCTCCACTTGCGCCGCTTGTATCGGGGTACGGTAAGCAAACACGGTCATGATGTTTTTATCTTTTGGTAAAGACGAAAACATGGTTTAACGTTGTCTTCTTTAGCAACGAACTTCATCTTTTATTAATTCCACAGCAGGTGCCGTGCATACGAGACAATGAAAGCAGTCCCGATATGACGCATGCGCTATCACGCTCGTACATATTGCGTACGAGCGTGATAGCGCATACATCATATCGGGACGGCTTCCACTGTTTCGTATGCACTGCACGCTGCTGGAATTCCAACAACTATCCATAAGATTACCGTCTTCGGCAATGAGTGATAATCGTTATGCCGACTATCTGAAGTCGAAGGTAATGTGTAGATCTGTCTTGTAGCAGAGGTAATGCTTTTTGCGGTCAACGCTAAAACCATAGAATGACAGGCGGATGCTCCTGCCTCTACATTAGATTTAAATCTAAATCTACATAGATCTAAATTTAGTATTATTCAAAGAAATGGCGATTGAAACAATAAGTTGTTTACTAGGAGGATCACTTAACATGATGCAGTCGTTTTTTTTGTTCGTTAAGATACAATTAAGCTTAGTTAGGACAAAATTAATAATAATCTCCTAAAAAAACTTCAAATCCGACTACCTTATCTTTTCCAGCTCTGATAAACGTCACAAAAGTTTCAGATCTGCTCTCATACAGAAATCAGTATCGCTCCTCAATATGGACATATATCGCTTAATCACTATTAGCACCATTAATAGACGAGTCTGATTTATTTAAGGCTGATGGTGTTTATTTCTTAAAAAAATTCAGAAGAGTTTCCATCCTGACTCTATGATTTATCTATGAAATAGATTGAATTCATCAGCTTTACGCATACGAAAAAAAAAGTTCTTGGTCACAGAAATTTATTATAAAACGTTATCTCTAACTAAGCATTTTAAGATATCACAATTTTTAACAATTAGAACAATTGTAAATATTCCATTTTAGTCCAGCCAGTAGTGAAATAGAATACGTCAACATTTAGTAAACATTTCTTATTGCAAGTGATTGCTCATTCGCTATGCTGAATCGGTTGCTATATAACCCTTGCTCTTTAGTTTGAATGACAAAATGGTACTTCCTTTGTTTTTTTTTTTATTTATTTCGTTCATCCTGTAGGTTGGACAACCTACCTACCTCCTCTACCACATTGGATCAAACATCAAATTTATATAAATGTTTTTATTAATTATCGGCGCTTCTTGTATTACCTGCACCTCTGCTCCACCCCGGTTGGCCTTTATTTTTCATTTTAATAATAATAATAAATTTATTTTATTTATATGTAGTACAATACTGCATATAACTAAATTAACAATCAGTAGTTAACAATAAAATTAATTCAATGAAACAAATAAATTAAAACAAAGTAGCATAAGAAGGCGAAGTTCAACGTAGTGGAAAACTCTTAATCTCTTAACCATCTATAAGGGAAACATTATATAAATAGTGTTGATATTAATGAAAATTATTAAAGTAATTAGGGTTAGTAAACTCAAAAAGTCAAACAGTTTACCGAGTGAGCCTGGGAAATATTTGACTAACTCAAAATTGATATCTCTTATCTTTCACAAGATTATCTAGAAGATATGTTATATAAATATGAAATACTTATTGAACAAAGAAAATATAATTGGTAGAATTGCGAGAAATAACACAGTAATTATGTAAATATTATTTTAGTGAGAATGAGTGGTAAATTTAGTTTTCAAATATTTGGATAGACAGTTTTATATCAATCATTCAATTTTTGATGAGTTTAAATTTTCTATGAAGTCAAGGTACAAAATTATTTTTTCTTCTTCTGCATCTAAATAGCCCGAATGTTCCACATGTTTTGTTTAGTGTGGTTGACTTGTATAGTTAAGACCTTTCGTATCATAATTTATATGAAGATAAGAAATTTAAAGGGTCCAGTTCCATCTTCAAATTATTGGAAGGTTCAAAGAAGTAAAATTTCAGATATCAAACTTCAGAATGGAAAATTGCATATAATACACAATCGAAAATTTGCAAAGAGTTGCGAAGTTTACTTTTAAGTTTCATATTCTTAGGACTTTTGCTCACGCACGAAAACTGAGTGTTTCAAAACCCTAGGACCTAGAGGTTGTTAGCTTCAACATTTCATCATCGTAGAATTTAGAACATGAAAATTCTAAATGACAATTTATTGTGTATGATAAAACTGGAAAAGAATTTAGCAGATAAAATAAAAATTGAAGAAATCAATTACATAATTGATAGAAAAATTGTTTAATAACACGTGGTGTATGAAACGTAGATCTTATTTTAGAAATTTTGGTTTAAGAAACTTACTGTAACAATAAAAAACCGACATGTATTAACCACATCCTTTTCCTGAATATATTATTATTGCATTTATAAAGGAAATCCATTAAGCTGCTGATTTTATAAATAAATCAGTTGAAGGTAATACCGAAAACAAGAGATAATCATAGTTTGAGCTAAAAGCTAAGAGCTAATTTCAGCATTTGAGTTCACAATTAATTTGTTTTAGCAAACGGCAGAGCTATATTGGCCATGTTAATAATATACTTCATGAAACCGTGCTTCTAAAAAACCGTGCTACTTTTAGGTTAGAATAAAAGCAGAATGCTTACAAACTGCAAAACATAACCTCAAAAATCAAACAAACTTTTAAATACTAAATCTAATGTTTAATTCTGAAGGAAGAGTATTAAGGAAACGTTAAGAAACCCTAACAAAATTTGATCTACCTAAACAAACTCTCGTTATCTTGTTAGCAAAAACATAAAAACTTGGGTAAAATTTCTTCAGTACACAACCCTAAATCGCGTGTTTCCTTTCATACGGCAATAAAACTGTAAACAAGTCGAAAATTAACACCCAATTAGAAAAACATATTTAAATATATAAAACTTTAAAACCCTCTAACCCTAAAAGCAAACCCTCTACAGTTTTTTTCTTTTTATTTAATATATCCTGTTCAAATTTCTTTCCGATATAATAACTTGTGAACGTGATCTTATCTATAAAACTGGGGAATTCTAAATAATTCTTATCTTGAAAAGGGCAAACTGACTTTTAAATTTTATCTCCTATATATATACGAAGACCGTTAATATTAGTCAAATTTCATATAGTTACAATTTTTTTATTTTGTAAACTTTGAACTTCTATATTTTTTTCTAAAAGTTTACTACTCATTTTTATAACCACTAAAATTAAAAAAAAATGATATAATGTATGGTTTTTGTTAGCTTCTACTTAAAGCCCTTTGAATTCTCTAGCACCTAATATTCCAAGTGTATATTAGCTGAAAAATGAGGGTTAAGACAGGTTTATTTTATAAGGTGCTGAAAAATATGTTTAGGCGGCTTGAATAAGGATTTTTAAGTGTTTCTCTAACACTTATGGGCCCATTTAAGTTGTTTTGCGGTGGTGTTTTCTCAAAGAAAACCAAATTTAGCAAAGCAAATATTAAATAGACATATCTCTTTGGATTTGGGTCTTTTAGCGATACAAACCAAACGCTTCGTTAAAATCTACAAGTAAATTTTATTGTTACTAAAGAGGTCAAAAGTTAATATTACTGATATTAGTGTAGTATTGCAAATCTTAATTAATTCAATTAACATTTATAACCGTTTTACATTACCATTAAACTGTTGATAAAGATAATACCAGTCTACGATAAATAGTTAAAAAAAAACAATCTACAAATGCATTATAGTCTTTTAAATGGTATCTTCATTATCTGCAAATATGGTTCCATCCTTTAATCTTATTTATAATAATTAGCTGTACCACTAAATTTATTAGACGGTCTTGAGAGCGAAATCGACCATATTTTAGCAAAAATTCCATACCCTTTCACTTTACTCGTTATTATTAGAGATATCATCAGCTGCCTTGTGAGATACTCTTAATAAACATGAAAAATTATACATATTTGGTGGACTACTTCCAGAATATCTGTATGAATATAAGAGTTTGGATTCTACAAGTGTGAAGTGATTAAATGAAGGTGAAAGACGATGACCAAGTCAAAAACAAGTTTCAAAGTAATGCGTTGGAAAGAATTCATCTTCACATTCGTTGCTTCGAAGATTTTTGATTGCTTCTTTATATCAGCTGATCCCGAAATGTATTACATGGCATAGGATTTGGTAATACATAGAATATATCTACTGCAATATAGAGACTACTAGCCCAAAATCATATTCGTCCGCTTTTATTTTTTAAAGAAGACCACTTGATTTTATTCCAATTTTTTTCGTCTATGACGTGGTTACTTGTGGCTAGAAGCGAAGTATAGTTTCTGCGTAAAGTTCTAATCATACTGCGCCTTTCAATTTTTTGGGTACTCTCAGAGCCGGATTTATCGAGAGGACAGAGCCACTTGCTATCATCGCCAACTTAGATAAACTATAGAAGTTTAGTTTAGAAATTCTAGAAAATAATTAGATAAAGAAGTAAATAATCAGAATTCTACTGACACTACCAATATCAGTCGCTTCTGGAGAACTTTTCTAAATTGATAATTATTAAAAACATTTGAGAAAAAACATCGACGCAGGACAGACATGTAGGCACCCCTTATAATTCTGTCTACGCAGCACCAAAAACGCTAGAACCGGCCCTGGGTACTTTAGTCAATTTGAAAGCACAAAGGACCGGTGTAAGGGAACTTTCCACTAAAATTTTATGACACTTGGAACAGAGTACGTGCAGGGGCAATACTTTATTCTAGCAACAAGAAAAAGTCCCCTAGTAGACCAAAAAAGAATTGCAGAATAAAATATCGGGAAGCCTTTTGAATTAAAATATAAAAGATATCTTACCAATAAAATATATAAATAAATAATTATATTTGTATATTAAAATATGAAACTTTTATATACAGTAACTGGTATAACTAGAAACCTTGTAATGGGAAGTAGCTGTAATGATTTAGAACATATCTTCCTTATCAACATGTGGTTACTTCCTCCTAGTTTTCAAGAAAATCGCATTTAAAATTTTAATTTCGCCCATTGTACTCACATTACAGTAAAAATACGAAACAAGGAAAAAAAGACTTTTTTTTAATTCTTTTTTACAGCTACCCCTCCCCACTTTACTAGGTTCCTAGTTATATTATTAACACCCTGTATAAACCATCCTATTACAAGATATGTTCATTTATTTATCTATTTTGTATATCCTCTATTTATTTTTTATATTTTAAATCAAGGGACACTCCGCAATGTTCCTTGTTAGATATTTAGCTTCAGCCTATCTTTATCGGTGCAGATATTATTTTTCATAATGTCATCTACATTCTCATTATTATAGACTACTGCTCTTTCGCTACTACTGACTGATTTACAGATTCATTAGTTTTTAAATTTCTAAAAATTTGTAAGAAAAAGACTTTCCCAAATAAAGCCAACATGGTTGGTTGAGATTTTTAATCAACCCATCGTATACAGTAATAAAAAAGTGAGCATTTAATTCTCAAAATATTGGCAACTTGTTTTAATTTTTATAATCTACAATTTTTTATTAAAATGTACAGTAGAGGCCATAATTCTGCGTACTTTTGATTTTATTGGTTTCATTTTTTTCAAATTTTAAGTTTTCTAATACTCGTTGGATGGCCGACTTAGAAGTATTCCTTGAAGTTCAGACCATTTCTTCGCATTATGATCATTGCTTTTATTCGCGTTCAGAAAAACTTTTTCCTCTAACCATTGTGTTGATAATAATATACTAAGCACAAAATAATGGCAGATACTTGACAAGGTGTTATTTGACTGATTCATTGTTTTAAAATCAAGGCTTACTAAAGCTACGCAAAATTATGGCCTCTACTGTACATAGGAATAAAAAAGTCTCCAATATGAATTTTGGAATAATTATTATGCCATCTAAATAAATAGACTCGTTCTCTGATTACTCTTAATGCTCATGCAGTATCAAAGCAACGTATTCACTTTTATATTAGCCTATAGTCACATATCCTTGCCTTCGATATTGTTTCAAAGACTTTTGACCCATCGATTCGACACTGTTAATTAAGGACCGCCTGATAGGGTCTAATGTCTAATGCTAGATGAGAAATATGTATTAGAAACATATATGCCAGAAAGAATTACCATATGCACAGATATTGTTATAATCTGCCCACTCTGCTTTGTATGTAATTACAATAGACACATGTTCCCATATTGTATGTGAAATTTGTATATTTTGAGATATTGAAAGTTAATTGCTTTACCTTGAGTTTCGTACCGCGAATCCTTTTCCAGTGCTGTTTTTGAAATCTTCCTATGGCTCAGCTTTTATGCTGCATCTTATCTTCTCTATCAGTTATCTTTGACCGAACGAAATTCGAAACTGACGAAACGATTCCGTACTTGTCAGAGGTGTTGTGTCTAATAATGAATGAGCATTTCATTGCGTATGCTTAATACTTAATATAACGCGATAAGGATGCTATTATTGTAAAGCTTGTAGAACCTATGACTGATCAAATTTAGAAAAATATCACAAAAACCTTAGTATAATTTCGTTTGGGATTTTGTTGGAAATTACCCGTTGCTTCTCGGTTATGTTCGGAATTACTAGTTTCATGGACTGGATAGAATAAGTATCACATGCTATATTTACAAGAACAATTATAATCAATGTCTCATGTCTTCAGAAAAGCCACTGCTCTAAGCCACTACATACGTATTGTCTGCTTAAGATAAGTTCTATTTAAGATGAAAGCCTCATGTGAAAAAATTAAATGAAAGCGGCGTTTAGGGTTCCCATTTAAAATACTATCTGCAATTTAAATTGTAATTTAGAGTATGTACACGAAAAATCGACATTCAAAATCGAACTACAAACAATAACGTTAGCTGAGAAATAAATGGCGGGGATAGTAAATAAAGATATCTACCTTGAGGATTTCGTGTTAAAAGTAAAGAGATTATTTGTAAATATGAATAAAGATCTTGTGGGAATGTGAAAAGACATCCAACCATAAATATGAACCCTATAGTTAAGTTGCCATAAGTATAAAACATGACTCAAATATGCACGCAGACAACTTATGATCATTGTCGTGTCATTTATGGAACATTTTGACAATGTTCTCCAGTATGGAATAAAAGACCTATGTTTTGTATTAGAAGCAATTTTTGTCTCTTTTAAGAGTCCAAAACAAAAATTTTATTAAATGCGTTACATATACAAGATTTTAAAATCAATGCGCCTTTAAGAATCATTATTTTAATCGTTCTCAGGGACATTTGAACATTATTAATTTCGAGATCCCATTTTCATGGAAACTTGGCACTAAATTTCAATACCTAAGTGCTTTCAATTACCAATTGTTAGCATTCTTTTCACACTTTTATTTTTATTTTATTTCGTATTCCTTGGTTGACCAAGTCTGTTGTCCGGTTTCATAATGAGATTCATAGATAGGGATTGAGTTTCATTCACATACATTCATTTGAGAACAATAATATAGAAATTAATTATTCTATTGAAAACCATTTATGATTATTATTTAAAACATCGATAGCTTTTATAAAAAGTACTACCTCATTAAATCTGTTTTATTTACGGTAAATTAGCAGTACACATTCGTTTAGGAACAAGAAACAGTAATTCTTTGCTAGTTTATGAAAATTATGATCTTGGTAATTATGGTAATTTCAGGTTATGGTCAGGTTGTTATAAAATCAAAGATGTCGCTGAAATTAATGTAAGGTAGCGGTTCCCAACCTTTTTTACTTGCGGAGCCCTTTTTAGAATCAATTTCTATGGCGAAGCCCCTTAGGCCAACCTTATGTCTTACAAGTTAATCGTGTCTACGGGTAGTGTTACGAGTGGAGAAAGAGGGGATAGATAGTAAGGGAATGGAAATGAAGAGATATCTAAATAATTGTGCAATGCCTATAATATGAAATTTTATTTTAATAACTTTTAAATTTACCATAATATCTCAGTTTATTTTCAACTACCATCAATTCACACGATATTAGCTATTTAATGCGTTTTAGTGAATGATGCTCAATGAGACACGTGTGTCTCAAGAAATTGTACACAAATGGCACACAAATTGTACATAAATTGCACACAAATTCCACACGAATTGCAAACTAAAGAGGAAGAACGAGGAAGAGGGGATAGATAGTAAGGGAATGGAAATGAAGAGATATCTAAATAATTGTGCAATGTCTATGATATGAAATTTTATTTTAATAACTTTTAAATTTACCATAATATCTCAGTTTATTTTCAACTACCATCAATTCACCCGATATTAGCTATTTAATGCGTTTTAGTGAATGATGCGCAATGAGACACCTGTGTCTCAAGAAATTGTACACAAATGGCACACAAATTGTACATAAATTGCACACAAATTCCACACGAATTGCAAACGAAATGCTCACATATTGCACACAAGTTGCGCACAAATTGCACACAAACTGTACGCAGATTGTTCACAAATTTCACACAAGCAGTACACAAATTATACGCAAATTTTATGCAAATTTTACACAAATTGCACACTAACAGTACACAAATTTCACACAAATTGAAAACTAAATACTCACAAATTGCACACAAGTTGCGCATAAATTGTACACAAATTGCATACAAATTGTGCATAGATATGCACACAAATTGCACTCAAACTGTACACAAGTTTCACACAAACAGTACATAAATTGTATATAAATTGCACATCAATTGCACATAAACTCCACACAAATCACAACTAATTGTTTACATATTGGACGCAAATTACACACAAATTGTACACAAATTTCACACGAATTGCAAAATATGCTCACAAATTGCACACAAGTTGCGCACAAATTGCAAACAAATTGCATACAAACTGTACGCAGATTGTTCACAAATTTCACACAAATTACACACAAATTGTACACAAACTTTACACCGATTGTACATAAATTGCACAGAAACAGTAGAAAAACTGCACAAAAATTGAAAACTAAATGCTTAAAAATTGCACACAAGTTGCGCACAAATCGTACACAAATTGCAAACAAATTGCATACAAATTGTACATAAATTTGCACACAAAAGCACACAGATTTCACTCAAACTGTACGCAGATTGTTCACAAATTGCACACAAATAGTCAGTACACAAATTGTATACAAACTGTACACAAATTGCACACAAATTGTACACAAATTGCCCACAAGTTGTACACAAACTAAACGCAGATTGTTCACAAATTTCACATAAATAGTCTGTACACAAATTGTACACAAATTGTACACAAATTGTACACCAATTTTACACAAATTGTACACAAATTGCACAAGAATTCCTCATAAATTGAAAATTAAATGCTCACAAATCAAGTTGCGCACAAATTGTACACAAATTGCAAACAAATTGCACACAAATTGTACACAAACTATACACAGATTGTTCACAAATTTCACACAGTCAGTACACAAATTGTATACAAGTTGTACACAAATTATACACAAACTGCACAAAAATTGTACACAAACTGCGCACAATTCCTCATGAATTGAAAATTAAATGCTCACAAATTGCACACAAATTGTACTGTACGCAGATTGTTCACAAATTTTACACAAAGAGTATACAAATTATACACAAATTGTACACAAATTTTACACAAATTGTTCACAAATTGCACACAAACAGTACACAAACTGTACACAAATTACACACAAACAGTACACAAATTGCACACAAACTGTACACAAATTCCACACGAATTGCAAACGAAATGCGCACAAATTGTATACAAATTGCACACAAACTATACGCAGATTGTTCATAAATTTGTGCACAAATTGTACACAAATTGTACTGTACGCAGATTGTTCACAAATTTTACACAAAGAGTATACAAATTGTACACAAATTGTACACAAATTTTACACAAATTGTTCACAAATTGCACACAAACAGTACACAAACTGTACACAAATTACACACAAACAGTACACAAATTGCACAAAAACTGTACACAAATTCCACACGAATTGCAAACGAAATGCGCACAAATTGTATACAAATTGCACACAAACTATACGCAGATTGTTCATAAATTTCACACAAACAGTCAGTACACAAATTGTATACAAATTGTACACCAATTTTACACAAATTGTACACAAATTGCACACAAATTCCTCATAAATTGAAAATTAAATGCTCACAGATTGCATGCAAATTGTACTGTACGCAGATTGTTCACAAATTTTATACAAACAGCATACAAATTATACACAAATTGTACACAAATTTTAAACAAATTGCACACAAATTGAAAACTGAATGTTCACAAATTTCACACAAGTTGCGTACAAATTGTACACAAATTGCATACAAATTGTACATAAATTTGCACTCAAAAGTACCTACACAAATTGCACTCAAACTATAGACACATTTTACACAAACAGTACACAAATTGCATAAAAATTGTATACAAATTGCACACAAACTGCACGCAGATTGTTCACAAATTGCACACACAGAGTACACAAATTTCGCATAAACAGTACACAAATTGCACATAAACTCCACACAAAGGACTCGAATTGTTCACATATTGGACACAACTTGCTCACAAATCTCAAGATGCAATAATTTTGGAACTAGTGACAGCAGATTGATCAATTGTTTCTTATTCTTTTATTTCGTTTAATTTTTATTTATTTTATTGTCCTAGAGCGACCGCGCAGCCGCGAGCGAAGCCTTTAGGGCTCCGCGGATCAAAGTTTAGGATCCGCTGATGTACGATATTCAGCCTCATGATTATGCGGCTTTTTAGGTTTAGTTATTTATTCACTGTCAAAACTTATAAAATAATACTTACAATTTGCAACCTCCCTTATGGCGGCCTGCAATCAACAGATCAATATTGGGTCGATTACTTAGTACATTTTGCTTTAGTTATAGTTTCAATGATTGAGATAACTGTAGGGTTTCACTATTACGCAGATTTAATAATAGTGTTATGGAAGGAGCTTTTAGTCTTACAGGATTATTAAAATGTCTTTTCGATTACTTCGTTCAATCATTATCATTTTACTCCAGCTTGTTTTGCTGCAAGAGACAAGTAGGTTTTCTGGTTTTATATTTCCGGTTATGTTACTATTTCAAATTGAATCTGCCAACGATTTATGAGCCGACCTTATGGTATATTTGTTTGTACAAAACAATACAAAAAACTAAAAAGTTTAAGAAAGCTCCAAGATGAAATCTTCAAGGAACAGGTTGCGTCCTATTCTTGGTTGGACTATATAAAGTCTTCGGAGATCTTTGATCTTAAGGTTCTGATTTTTCTTGTTTTTAACATACTTTACAAGTATAAGCTCATTAACCACACGGAAGAAAATGCAGGTCAACAAAATCTTTTGTGGTATCTTAGTAAAAGGTTATAAATCAGGTCGTGTAAATAAGGATATTAGTTACAAAACTTCCCACCCTATGCAAAATAAGTAAGACCAACAAGATAATAAACCGTGTAAAATTTAACGATCGATGTGAAAACTCAACATTATAGTGCTTGATTTTGGCGGCCCACCATTTGGATATCTCTTTTCTAAACAATAATACCATTAAATTGCTTTCGTAAATACGCATCTTTGCCTCAATTCAATCAATTTTGTATTTCCTACTATTGCAAATATTTAGAATGCTGTGCCATAATTGAGTCTTAAGTTTTAGATGAACATTTAAATCTCTTGGGCATTAGATTAACTATTCTTGAAAAGTATACAAAAAAGTTTCAAAATCTATTCAAATGAGGATTCAACAAAGGACACGCGCCTTCGGCAGTAAACATGTATTTTGTTCTTAAGCTATGTTAATGGCTGCTGCTTTTGGTCCCATGCAAAAGCACTGGAAGTGAAAGAAAACATTATAAACCTATTACCTGCAGCTTTATTTGGAAAGATCACAAATTATTATGCCATTGAAGTCTCCTTGAGAGTCAATTTCTTAACTCTTTAAGCTTGTCAAAGTAGTAAACATGATCCTTTATGGGTATTTCCCCGTTGGAGTACCACAATTACTTGCTGACAGGTTATATTGACAGGTTGAGAGAGGATTTTACAGATTCACATTATGACCCTTTAATTTTCTTCTTTTAAGGTTTTGCTATGTTTTTCTTCTCTAAACTTTTTCTCGACTTGCCAGTTTATGTAAAAATATAAGTAGTATACAAGAACGTGGTAGTTCTTGCGAAAAGAAGAATACAGATTCAGAAATAGCATAACAGAACTGAATGTTATGGAATTAGGAAAGTGTTTGTGCTTCCAAATGAAACCACTGATCTAAAGATCTACCGATCTCAATAAGTCGTAAGTTTCTCTTTGATCCTTAGAAACATTTTTTGCGTTGTACATAAAGTTAGCGACATGTGTAATTTGCACCAACGCTGAATTAATTTGAAAGAGTTTTATAGTGTTGCATTAAATACTTCCACTTTTAGACATGCTTAATTCGTATTGAAACCAATTATTGATATATTTACAATTCTCAAAAAATAGTGTTCATAAATTAGTTACAGATCGTTTGGTCATTGTTGAGATTTGTTGAACCTTAACCATAAAGATAACTTTATGATGACATCTGCCTCCACTATACATTTTTATAGATTTACCGTGAAAACAAGACTCAAATCAATACACCACCGCAATTGATCATATATTTATAAAACGTCCCAATTTAACTGATTTTGCATCTCTAACCGTTTTGTTCAGGTTCAATATAAATTTTGCTAATCGATATTTAAACCATTTCTGTTGCTTCCTTTTGTTGATGCCTTTTCCAATAACCGCTCAATATAATTGTAAAAAATTCATAATGCAACATATATTACATGATCTGATACTAGGGAGATCGTATCACTTAATAATAATTTATCAACATTTTTACAACTGTAGCATTGATAAGTTTTTACGGAATTCTAAAAACCCACGTTTAGAAGGAAATGTACTATAATTCTGGGAAATTTGCAACATATCTTTTTCAATGGCTTGCATAAAATCTTCAATGAGTATACCCACCTATATTTTTTATTGTTCTATTTTTCTCTTTACATTATCCACAGTTATTGTTCTTGGTGACTTTTGACATCTTATTGATGAAGACACTTTTCAAACCTAAGAATTGTAAATTTTACGGTAATAATCCAAGAATATTGTTTTTATACCACTTCCCGGATGATCTGTATATAAATTTGTTTGTATCTGTATTGAAATGTATGATCTGTATATAAAGTTTGGCAGTAAATATCTTAAATATCAGCTTTTTGGTGATAAGTCTAGACTGAGGCGAATTAAACAATAAAAATGTATTTATGGACAGCAAGAGACTTGATCAACTTGTTTCATGTGAATATACGTGAAGAACATGAAGAAAATTTTCCTTATAGTGATCCGAATGTATCGTAACCTGAATCTAAAAAAGAACTCAGCATAAATCAATTCTCAATTCTCGAAATTCATTTCATTTCATCATCACAACGCGTCGTTTTGGTGATTTTTGTTGTTTTTGAAATGGCTATTGAAAAGTTTCGACTTCGATCCTAGTTTAATTTAGCCCCTTTCGGCTTAGGAGTGCAGTATGGTGCACGTTTGTTTCGGATACTTCCATTATCAATAAAACAGGCGCACTGAAGTTAAAGATAAGAATAAAATTCTTTCAAAATCAAGAAGTTACATCCATTATCAATTCGATCATACATTATGATATTGTCAGCTAATAATTGTGTACCCTAAATTATTAATATAAAACTCTATAGTGGTATATTTTGACAAATTTGCAGGTACTGTAAAGTATTGCTAAAGTATTGTGCTATTAGGACGACATTGAGGTATTTGGGAATTGAAAACCAAAAAATGCTGCAGCGTAATGTCTTTGCTTTCTTGCTGTTTACTTGTTGTCTTGTTACAGTTTGCGTATTTCGTATGCAAGTGATCCTGAAGAATAAAAAGACAAGATTCACACTCGTCGGTTATGTTAGAAATGGAATCTGCTTCCCGAGTCCACCATCTTAATAGCTTGGACCCATTATAATGTTCTTAAATTTCTTAGACATCCTAAGAGATAAATTGTACACCTTTTTAAAAAATTAACAAAGCTGATATTTTGACTCCTGATGCTGTATTATTTCTTCCGTTTCCGGTTTAATCCAAACCTGTTTAGATAGACGCTAGTTATAAATCAAGCTTGTTACTTAGCGTCCTTCGTCTACATGAAGCGAGAGCATCTGCTTTTACTCTAGATGTAGATGGCCTTTAGTCGTTCACTGCCTTCCTTTCAGAAGGCGAATAATTTTTTGTTTTTAGTCAGACATGCCCCAAGTATACAGTAATTAGTTAATACTCTTTGCGAGTCAAAATAAACGGGCACACTCGCAGGAATTAATTCTAACAAAGTTTATACATATATACAGATTGCTAAGTGTCACCTTCTACGCTAGGAAAAACCCATTTAGGTAAAACAAAAAAGCTATATAATTTTTCTATTACATTAATACTGTGTTTGGTAGATGTTATAGTTAGTCGTACAAATGACTTTTAAGACATAAGTACCACTTATGCTTCCTCTACGTTCTTCATTTATTGTAGATTGTAAAAATCCTGCAGGTGTCGAATTGGAAGGAATGCCAACATCTAGGTATAACGTTGCTTAAATGCGTCAAAAAGCAAGCAACCAAATCCCAGATAATAGATAGATTAATAATAACTCGATTGATAATTAAAAAGAGGGAAAAAAATATCAAAAAAGAAAGAAAAGGCCTGCAACAAACAAACGAATTACCAAATACGCATTCAAATAAGTTTCCTTTAAGAATTGCTAAACCCCTTCGGAATCGAGTGTTGAAAATTCCTGCGATTAATATACAATTCCTGCATAAAATTATACAACTATAAGAAGCGAATCTAATAAATACAGTAACTTTACAAACCTTTACTAAACGGGTTTTTAACCTCAAAATAATTATGGTGCAAAATCACCGAAGGCTTCCAAAACAAACGGAAATACACCACCCGAATTACATTACCTTCGCAAAATGCGTTTCCAACCAATATAACGAAAAGCAAACATTCATTCAGCAGTCATTCATTAAGGTGACGCCGCTAAAACGGATCCAGGTCATCAGCGAGAAAGACAACTACCGAGAAACCAAAACCGAGAAACCACATTCGAGAAAACATAACCGAACAACCACAACCGAGAAACCATAACCGAGAAACCACAACCGAGAAATCATCACCAAGAAACCACAACCGAGAAAACCAAAGCCGAGAATGGAAACTACCGAGAATAACAAATACCGAGAAACTACATCCGATAAAACAACCAAAAAACCACAACCGAAAAACCATAACCAAGAAACCATAACCGAGAAACCACAACCGAGAAATAATCACCAAGAAACCACAATCGAGTAATCATCACCAAGAAACCACAACCGAGAAAAGCAGAGCCGAGAATGGTAACTACCGAGAATAACAAATACCGAGAAACCACATCCCATAAAACATAACCGAAAAACCACAACCGAGAAACCATAACCAAGAAACCATAACCGAGAAACCACAACCGAGAAAACCAAAGCCGAGAATGGAAACTACCGAGAATAACAAATACCGAGAATGCACCCATGCATATGAAGTTATAATAATTATTTAATTAATTTATATTATAATATTAACACTCACTCGGCATAGCATCACGTTAACTATTGGAGTCCCTGTTAACCTCCGCTGCATAGCGTTTCCTTTATGCTGTTGGTCTTTCTCTTTCTTTCCCCGCCATATGTATTCTCCTCGGTCTCTGTTAGATCTATTAAACTTACTAACTTATAACCTAAGTTTCACTGCATAGCGTGTCCTGCTAGAATTAATCTCTCTCTATCTCCGTCGCCACTTTAACTATTGGAGTATGTCCCTGTTAGATCTATTAAACAGACTAACTTATAACCTAACCTCCGCTGCATTGCGTTTCCTTTACACAGTTGATCTTTCTCTGTCCTTCGTCACCCTATGTATTCTCCTCTGTCTCTTTTAGATCTATCAAAGGTACTAACTTTTAATTATTATTTCATGCATTCTCGGTATTTGTTATTCTCGGCTTTGGTTTTCTCGGTTGTGGTTTATCGGTTGTTGGTTGTGGTTTCTCGGTAGTTGTCTTTCTCGGTGTTGTCTTTCTTGGTGACGACCGGATACGCGTTAAAACATTCTTTCGAAGGTAACCAAATGAAAATGTCTAAAGTAGTAATCGAATATTAGAGAGGGTTTAGATAGGAAAGCATAAAAGTACTATGAAAAAAAACGACCAATCTTTTTATGGTCTAATTTCCCCTGAGACGCTAGATGTCGCAACAATCGCTACAATATCATGGCCATTCATATTCGCTGACGTTAAATAGTTGTTTACTCTCTATCTACTATCTCTAATTGTTGGAAGGATGACTGTTGTGGCTAAATTTTGCAAAGCACAACAGGTTTCAAATTTACACCTTCCATTCTCTAGGTTGCTTACTACAATCTTTTAATAAATTGCCACCTATCTCTATTTTTGCATTGAAACAAAAGAAAACTTAACGCTCTGAAATGTATTAAACGAGCGCGAGAGCGTTTGCTCTTAAAATTCTGCTTGTAATAAACGAACTGAAACGGAGTTTAGGAGTGAGAACATTGTTTGGAACTTCCTTACACTCCATGATACAAAGCGGAAAAGTTAAGAAATGTTACAATTAGTGTTACTCTTACACTAAGTGTTACAGTCGTAATAAGGTTTCCTTTTAACAAAATTGTATTGAAAAATTCTTATTTTATTAAATTTATGTCAATGTTACTCATTTGTCACAAATCGGACATTTTTTCCAGTCGCTATGGTGAAGTGAAAAAATACTAGGTCGTGAAATATTCTGTGTATACTTGATGCAAACATATCACAGAGGGAATTGCGGTTTTGTCAAGGTTGTGTTCTTATCAACTTGGAAGACTTAACCGTGATCGAATTTTCAATATTTCCAGCATTGTTCGCAAAGTACCAAGAAGCTTTTAAGTTATGGTTCATAGTATTGCTAAGTACATTCCAATTGAAAATGAAAGTAGTTAATTCGTATGTTTGAAGAAAGTTTTAACAACAGAAACAGTATATATTTTAAAAATTTTGACTAATAAAGTAGGTAGTATATTTTATATTGAATATTACATACATACATACATAATCCATTCCCCTTTTAGCGCATTTGCAGTATCGGGATCCCACACACAAATTCTTATGGGAATGCAATGGAGGTAATACTTTACCCATACTAAATAATACTCCATACTTTATCACTCATACAAGTTTCATACCTTATCCTAAGGAGTTCAAATAAGTTTGCACTAAATTTTTTAAATTCAGTGACAAACGAGAGTTGAACATCTGTCTTTATGAACAGGCGCGTGCTGGGTGAATTCTAGGGCCCGGGAAAGTATTAGCTGTATTACCTTAGAGGGCCCTACCACCCCACTTTGGTTAAGTTTTTAAGGATTATTTATTTAGATTAACTATTAGACCATCTATTATATGGGATTCATTAGTAACTGTCAGTACAATTTTACGTTCTTCTTGTGGAAAAAACTTGCAGAGAATGAAGGTTGTTGTGGCCACCAGTCTGGGAGACGAGAAAGCCATGGAGGTCCCATCCACCAGAAACTATGATTTAGCAATTGCGAGGGCAAAAGTCTGCGTAAGGCATTATCAGCCTGATTATCTGCTAACGGAACGTAGTACCATGACGAATGAAAGCTACTCGGTTAGCCACAAATGTGTTGGAGTCAGGGAATCTTCCAAGCGATCGTATCGCCAAACGTGATCTGCTTCTTCAAAGCATCAATGAGACTTTTTACCATTCTGTTGCTAATACAGAACGCACAATTCCAAACGTGGGATGGAGATAGTTTTAATAGGTACACTGCCGCTCATTTAAAAGTGCACGATTGACTCATTTTTTAATTACCTGGAGTAATCATGACTTTTAGTTACCTTTGATAATAAAAAACAAGTATCAATTATAGCTGTGATTTTTCTGTCAGTTGCATATTACCTTATATATCCTTAGTCTGGCTTACTAAAATATTTCGATAATTCCTTAGATAATAACTTAGGCGTAAGTAAGTTGTATATTTAAATTAAAACAAAAAATTAACCAACACCGCAATCTAACCTATGTTCATGGAAGTGATATGCAATAATGCTATGTTAATAAACTGGTTGGAGAAGAATCTGTTTGCGACTGCCGTAGAAGCAGCTTACCAAATGTTGTTCCCAGGATCGCAGTCAGCGGCAAAACGTCGAATTCAACAATCTGAATTAAAAACTATTTTGCTGCTAAAGAAATTGCACTGCAACAGCACCATAAAGAAGCCAAACTCTGTTAATCGTGTCGTTAATGAAGGTGAAATTTTCTGGGAGCACGTAATCTTTTCGGACAAAAAAGTTTTTCAGTCCTGTCATGACGGATCTAAAAATATATAAACTTAATAATATATAGACTTTACAATATGCGATACAGTGGGAGGTATATAAAACCAATTCACCGAAGTGGTAGGTTTTCAGTACGCGTTTGGCTTGAATCAACTGTCTAGGTCCTGGTGTTTGCTGGATAATCGAAGAAAAGCTGACTGGTGCCTGTTACAAAGACATTTTGGAAAATATTATGCTGTTTTCTGTACACAAGCTTTTTCATAACGATTTTGTTTTTCAACATGATAATTCTCCAATACACACCTCTCATGTTGTGCGTGAACGGTTTAATGTAAATCATGTTAATACTTTTCCGTGGCCTACTAATAGAGAAAAACCGTTGCAACTGTTATAAACGCATAGCCCATGAAATCCTGACTTACACGATGTCATTTTAGAATATTTACGTATAAAGAGTCGTGTACTTTCCAATGAGCGGTACTGTTTTCCCGCACATCAAGAAAACTCTGATAGAGCCGTCAGAATATTGAACCCTTAAATACGCAACAGCAGCGGACGCAACCATAGGGTCGCGACCCAATTTTGGGTCACAAAAGTTTAAAAATGGGTCGCATAAATATTTATTTTTATTATATCATTTAGGTTCATGTTAAGAATATACGCTATAAGGTCCTGTAATTTTAAGTAACCCTCCCTTTCCCCCTCGTATGAGTTGCCTTATCATTTTATTGATATTTCTGAGTCGCTAGATAAAAAAGATTGCGGAACGCTGCGCTTCAGCACTGTAACCAATTTCACACGAATCCGAGAATGCATGAAGTTCTTTTTCGACGGCCGAGTCTATATTAATAGGCCAGGAAAATTAGTATTGGTACTCAATCGACGCAGAATTGAATGCTCTACATTTTTGGCAATATAGGACTTTTCGATTAAACGCTTAGTTTCAGAGGAATTCGAGAAATTCTGAAAAAAATCCAGAAATTCGAGGTTTTTTAACATCACGGTTGAAGCTCCACTCGGAAATCGAGGCAAACCGCAGATTATTCATATCAGAGACCTGCTTGAGTGATTAAAACAGTTTCCAGAACTCCACCTGTTTTTGGAAGGCAGCCCCTTTTTTGACCTAATTTTACTGGTCTGTAATACATCTAAACAATTTTAAATTTGAAAGTTCTAACGTGAACAAATTCCAGTTATAGATCACTGCCTCAGGAACAGGGCAATCCCAATCTATTTTCGCCATCCATAATTGCTGCATCAACCTTTTTCCAAAGAGAACCACTGGGGTTCAAAATCTTAAAGGATCGTAAATTCTCGCTACTTCCGATAAGGTATTTTCTTTTGTGCAAGAGCTATATATTGAGTGACACAAGACACATGAAAAACACGTCGTCATGGGGTCGCAATGAAGACCTAAAACCTTAATCAAGATAGGTTCTTCTTTGCCGAATTGAACTGGCATTTGGACATCATCCGATGGTACAGCCGCAAAAAGTTCCGAACAGTTACTTGCCCACTTTCGCAACTCGAATCCGCCAGATCGCAGAACCTGTATTAACTCCAATTGAAGTTTCTGGACAGAACCTACAAAATCCTATCCCCAAATTACGTTATCAATATAAATACGATTACGCAACGTATCCGCAACATTAGGATATACTTCGATTCTTCTAAATTAGCAAGTTCTTGAATGGTTCGCAAGGCTAAAAACGAAGAAGATTAGATTAAATCGTCGCTATTCGTCAGGTGTGGTCGAATTGTACAACGGCGAGGTATATTATTTCTACTTAAATATAATTTAATTGTTGATAACCTAAATTCAGCCGTGTCGTAGGGCCCTTCGAGGCAACTTTATAAAGGCCCACCGGGAAACTCCAAGTATCCCGTTGGGCCAGCACGCGCCTGCTTATGAACGAGAAGTAGGATCTCCGCCACTCGACCACGGAGGGCCTTTATATTGAATATTATACTTCTTAAAGGCAGTGCAATTGTTAGAATTAAATTACTAGTTAGTCCAGTCAATAGAGATGTGAGGAGTGCATTTTCGTGTTAACAGCTATTTTATACAAAGTTCCAAACAGCTTTTGCAAAATTTCAAAGTTTTAGGAGCAGTAGACGTATAAACCCTTATTAAATAAAAGGTTTTGCATATCTGGCATATGGGTTTTGGGCGCTTATTGTACATAATTTAAACTATATTTAACGTAAGTTTGATCAATACTATTGGTTGATCATTTTTATGGGAAGTCAACCTGATGAGCTACGGAAGAAAAACTGCCTCAAAAACGGTTGTACGCACCTTAAATTGGTAATAACTTTTCTGCTGTCACTACGATTTAGTACGCAACTACATAGGACTACATAGACTAGGTTTGCACAATAACATAGCTGTTAACACGAAATAACCAAACCCAGATACTTTTGGTTCCCTGCAGACTGGACTAAGTGGCATTACTTTAACCTGTATAGACGTTATTGATTTCATTATTCTGAAGAAAAAAGTACAATCAAAACCTAGTTGCCATTTAACCAAATTCATTCAATACCCGGATGAAATCGCAGGTACTTTGGATAAAATTTAACAAAAAGAGAGAAGTTATTGAAGATTAATTTCTGTTAATTTCCGTAATAAAAATACGTTAAATCGTACTCCAATAATAAACCGCAGAAAATTAAAAAATCAGCATCGGTTGGCTGTATAATAATTGTAATTAACATTTTAAGAGTTTTTATGCCATGAATGTTATGAAAACAATTACACGATTCAATTTATAATAAAGAATTCAGATAGAGAATGTTAGTTTTCATTTCTGGTTTCTAAAGGAAAAATAAATAAAATAATTTTTTTAATGTTTTTGAATAAAAATAATTACTTTAAAAAATTTTACGTTTAAGCGTTATTGAACTACTTATTCTAATTTCCCATGTTACCTTCAACATTTAAATATTTATATACAACCCATGAGCTCACATAAAGCGTAAATAATTTTATGGCTCTCATTCGTACATGCATAGAGATGTCAACGGAAAAATATTTATAATATGTATTTACTACCGTCTAACCAAATGGAAAAATGCTATCATAAAATCATGTTTATTCTATTCTCGTGATTGTTTTATTTAATTTACTTCATATTATTATTACTATTAATTTGAAACGTTATTGAAAATATTTGATAAGAACGCCTCTTTCACACGATGCAAAAAATGAATTGCACCGAGGAAAAAATTAATTAGTCTTTTAATTTATTACAGATCTTATCGCTTACTATAGAATTTCCCAAGTACACGTTAGATTTATAAAAATAAAACAAATAAAATGTTAATTTATGAATGACGCAAATGATCTCGGTTGGTCCAGCCTTCTTATCGGTCAGTCCCAGGAAGTCCGGTGCCTGTATAGCAGGATAACATGGTTTTACTTATCTTGATGAACATCGACAGCAGTGCTATATAAAGAGAAAATAAACCGAGGACTTTATCAGTAAAAACCAAATTATTCATTAAATCCTTGAAAGTGTTTGTTTTTACTAAATATGGAAAACATACTTTTGTAAGACTTGCCAAAAACAAACATTCCAGTCTCACATTTTCACATGTACACTCATTGTTAATTTTCAGCAAATAATATTGATGTTAATAAATGAGATCTTTAATCTCTGTGTATAGCAACAATATTATAAGTACATATAAACAATTTTTATAATATTTTAACAGTTGAAGTTTGGGATTTCCAAGATGTAATTCATGTTTCAAAAAGGAAAACAAGAAGATAAAATAACAATGTGGTGTATCATTGCAAAAAGTAAACATTTATCTGAAAGGAAATGACTTTGGAAAATATCCATTATTATTAGATACCAATATTTAATTCTGTATAAGTCTGCAGTATCTGAACCAATTTTATCAAACCCCTCATGGATTCTTCGATCTTCTTCTATTTGAACCATCATTGGATATTTTTTGTGACTTGTAGTTTATCTAAATCTTCCTTAACTGAGTCTAGCCATCTTCTTCATAGCCTATCAAGATTTATTCTTCCTTCTGGTCTTCTTCCCACTACCTTTATTGTTTTTCTTCCATGTAGTAGTCGTTCTACGTGTTCAAGCTATATGTCCTTAACTCTGAATTCTAATCAACCCATCTTTATTTATATTTATATTTCTTTATTTTTTTGCCAATCGTCCTCGATTTTTTCCTTTCATAGATCTTCTGCTCCCACTCTGTAAGTCTCATCTGGTCTTCATACTATTTATAACTGTCATCCCTAAAAACCACCACACTTTTTACTTTTTCAAAAATTAACTTCTGGACAGTTGCTTTTACAGCAGCTTTCAAATTTTCTTCATCTATTTGTGTTTTTGGATTTCCTCGTTTTGCCTTTGTTATACATTTAGCTTATTTTGTGCAATTAGTTCTTAGTCTTATTTTCTCCTTCGATCTCCTCATGCTTATCATGAGCTTTATTAACTATAGCACTTGTAAGTATCGTTACGTCGTTAACTGTTTTACGTTAAGCTCTTCTGATAGTGTTTAATTTGAAATTGATAATAATAATAACGACTACTACCCATAACCTCACAATCTAGGCTCCAGAAGCTATGAAGCATGTACGGGAGCGAAGGGCGATTATTTTTTATTATGCAGGCCCATCGTGCGGCTGCAGCCGACACAGTTGTTATAGCACAATTCCCACGTTTATGTTACAGCTAAGGAAAACTTCAGAAAACTTAAACCAGATTTGCCGGTACCGGGAGTCGATCCCGGTCCGCTTGGGGAGACTATATTGCACGCTAACCGCTTTTTTAATTTTTAAAAATTAGCAAAGCTAATTTAATGCGAGCATTGGAATGTTCAAAGTAATAAAAAAGATAAGGAAAGAACCCATTCAGAAACATAAATGGAGCCACGGACTCTTGGAATTTTAATGTGATAAGTATTATCTTAGCCGCATTTCAAAATACAGCATAAGCTATTTTACAATCAAAAACTTTGAAGTCGGCCTTCTTGATTTTGATTATTATAAGTCTTTACTGCTGTAATATGACCTTATTTCGGGGTGTAATTATAGTTATTTACGTGGCAAGCTTTGTAAATGAATCTTTACAGGCGAGCTGGAAAGTTTGTGGGGCGAGCGAGCCTCCATAATCCAGTGAGCCCAGTAAAGATTAATTGTAATTGCAAAACGTGCAGCATACAAAGTTTTACTTCCATCTTCACCAGCGTTTTTATTAATTTATTGCAGGCATATTTAGCATAAAAAGACATTTTATAATCAAAGGCGGTTGGGCAATTTATAGCTAGACGTTGTCATGGTGTGAGCAACAAATAAGTTTTTATTAGCTTTTTGTTGATGAGCATTGTAGAACTTTACAAGCTTCCTGTAGGAGTCTGTAAAATTTTACAGAGCTGTTAGTAGTTACCATAAATGCCTCTAAAATGTCATTTACGTATAAAGTGGAAATAAATGTAATTTACTTTCAGTAGTTACAACTATAACCTTGTAAAATTTTACGGGCTCCAAAAAGAGACCTGTAAAATTTTACAATGCCCATCAAAAAAAAGCTATGGAAACTACTTTGTTATTTAACCACAACATCATGACAACGCCTAGCTATAAATTGTGCTACCGCCTTTAATTACAATTTTTTTATAAAAAAAATATACAATTTATAAAAAAAAGCTGGTGAAGGTGGAAATAAAACTTTGTACGCGACACGCTTTGCAATTAATCTTTACTGGGCTCGCTGGCTTATGGAGGCTCGCCCCACAAACTTTCCAGCTCAACCGTAAAGGTTAATTTACAAAGCTTGGCACGTAAATAACTATCATAGTGACCTCCAGGGATACCACCAGAAAATCCAGAAGCTAATCTAATATTGAATTATCGAAATTTATTTTTAAAGTTTTTTCTGCAACATCTATAGAAAATGCAATTTTGCTCATTATCTTGAAAGCTTTTGTGAGAAGCAAACCCAAAATATTTATCTTACATTACTATGGATAACGAACACAAAGTATTTTATCGCTTGCTCAAGACAAACAACAAGTGTAATTTTTATTGTTTTGTGTATGCTATCGACTCCTTCTAATGTTCTTAATATCTGCTTAATATTCTTAGCTATGTAAAGCTATTGTGTTAAAGGCCTTCTGTGTATTCCTAGCACAAAGATCTCTTTCGTAACTTTCTCTGTCAACCGGCAATCATTTTTCACTTGTAATGCACAAATAGCTATTTAACTTAATCTAATTTGTACCTGAAGACGATTGCACCTTAATCCTAGTCAATGCAAGATTTTTAAACTGATTAATATGTTGTGAAATCTAGACTGCCGATTGCTAGAACACCTCTTGTTAGAAGTGCTGTGTAATCAGTTTTAGGCTGCTTGTGCCTCTGTCCAAACCTTCAAAAACTTTCCATTTATTGTAATACTTTATGAATATCGCAAAATAAAAGTTGAAAATTTGAATTTAAAAACTGAAGTTGAAACTTCAATTTTGAACCTTCGTTTTTCCTCTTAAGATTTAAGGGGTAAGAGGTTATTTGATTGGTCATAAGACTTTATAAGGCCAAATGTATATACTTATTTTCTGAAAGTAAGCTTGATCAAAATGGAGTAATAAAGTAATAAAGTTGAGTCGATATCTTGATTTTTATATCTTAGCCAGTACCAGCCACTCAATAATAGAATCTGAATAACCTGATATGCAAATTGAATTGTATATTTGTTTAAATATGAATCATGTAATGGTAAAGTTAAAAGTCAATGATTTGTTGCACAAAGATGTAGGCAAAAATTTTAACCCGCCATTTTAATGCCTTGACAAAATTCTCTGTATTGAGCAAGATTTCTGGTCATGATATTGCATCATTACATTAGGTTATGAAAATATAATTTAAGCTGATTACAGTTCAGACTATTCACTCCATTGTAACCGGAAAATCTCTTTATATGTAAATTTCCAAGGCTTAGAATTAACTATCGCAAACCAAGTTGATTTGGTTAAATGTAGAATCCTACCTTTCCATAAACCACTTAAGTAATTTTAATGAAAAGTTATTTTGAGTTCGTCTTACCATAGAGTGCTAGTTTAACAACGCCAATAAGCAACGGTGCAGTTCTTCAAAAAATTTTGAATTCGAGCGTTTGAATATTTTGATTCTGAAACTTAGTATATTTATAGAGGGATTATCACTAAAATGACAACATTTATTTACTGATCTGCTAGACAAATATTTTATAAGCATATTATGAACAGTATCGGACTAGCCAAGGAGACTAGGAGCCCAGAGACTCCAGGGCCAAATTCAGCTCTTTTGAAAGCAGTATTTTGGCTTTAAATGAAACATTGCCTTATACAAGTCCACCTGCTAAAGACCCCCCTCCATTTTCTTCAGCTATTTGAAAACCTTACTTAGAATTATAGAAAACGTTTATAATTAGTATTATAATATGCACACTATAGTATTTAATGCTGTTTGAATAATTGGATTGTATATGATTGAGTTATTAGTCAGATGATCGTTTGCGTCTTTGACCTCTGATCCTTTCGGTGTTTTATACTTTTTCAAGTTTTAAATTCTTACAGTTAAATACATCGATTAATAATGTATTTAGATCCACTTTGCATTATCTTCAATTTTAATGACTATCCCAAAACTTCTGTCTTTATCGCTCAGTACAAACCTCCCTCGCTAACAATTTTCTGTTCGAGAGAAAATCTTTGTGGAGCTTGAAGTGAATAAACTATTGTTCTGATTGTAAAAATATATCGATTATTTTGTATAGGAAAGGTTAGTTTTGTTTAAAGTAAAATTATCAAAGACTAAACAAAACTTAATATATCTAACGTATCAGTATTGAGTTCATGAGTATGTCTAAAAAACGGAAATGAAAGCAGCTACTGAATTATTGATAAAGAAGACAATAGAATAACCAGATATAATTAAATGACTACTTCTATATACTACTAATTTTCCCAAATTCATAAAATTTTTATGTTATTTTCATTTTTCACAATTTTGAAAATTGTTTTGTTTTTACTACCATAGCAGACATAATTAAACATTTTGCAACAATGTAATTTGGGTAATTAACCGTTATTAAAACTGCAATTAAGTTTTAAAAAGTGAATTTTTACGCTAAAGCAAAGTTGTAAAAAATCTTTAATATAATGCTCAGTGATAAACTTTAAATGAAAAAGGTTAGTCATTAAGCTGTCTTATCAATGGACCACCGATTCTTCAAACTCTTTGCGTTTTATCACTAAGGAAAAAGATAAGGATTATTATGTCTTTTTTGTGGTGATTTTAAAATGTAACTTTTAATTGTTTAATCCCAATTAATGGCTTTTTTGTTATGTAAGACATCAGGGGTGTATCTAATATTTTGCAAGGAGTACTTTTGGAAATAATAAATCGCTATGTATGCATCGAATGTCTAAAACTTCTGTGGTCAAATTAAAACTCACATTACCAAATCATCATAGACTTATTTGGCAATCGTCTTTTTAGATCCCCTATACATATACGTGAAACAGTGACAAAAGAATAAGGGGTTTTCCTTAAATTACGTAATGCTTGAAGCGTTACGCAGTGTTACCAGGGTTAGAGGGGTATTACGCTGAGCGGTACGTAACTCTTGAATTTTTTTTCAAGAAAAAGAAATTTATTTTTAATGTGCAGATTGATTCAAAACGATAACAATTTGAATATTATTTTAACAAAAAATTAAGTATTTTTCTACGTTATTATTATTGCTGGTATTTCATCATGTCGTAAAATAATATTTCAAATTTCGCGGTATTCGAGACGTTCATATGTGTCGTCGTCATAAAATCTGGAGTATACATGCTTTTTAAAATTATTGGATTATTAGGGGGGGGGGGGTAGCAGCAATTTGTAATATTATCAAAGGAGGGTTTGGAGTAGCGTCACGAGGCAAAGGGAGAGGAGTACCAAATTTCTTCTAAATATGCGTTTGGGTGTTCGGGAGACCACACGACGTTCACCCATAAAACTGGCTGACTTCTACTCTACCCCTATCAAGGGCAATGGATGAAGCTGTCAGATAAAGTGTGTGGTAGAGAAATTCGTGTTAATTCTCGACGGTAACTCATCCCGATCAGGGGGAGCCCTGGTAGATGAGACCGGTGTGGGCGGATTCGAATCTCGCCTGGGATAAGGTCATTTATGGGCACCAAGGAACCCGCTGCTTGACCGAGGTCATTTATGGTCACCAACGGAACCCGTTACTTGACCGAGGTCATTTATGGTCACCAACGGAACCCGCTGCTTGACCGAGGTCATTCACGGTCACCAAAGGAACCCGCTGTTTGACTGAATCTCAAGTGCGGAGAATCGAAGTGAGGTCTACCCTGCTTTTGGGCTAATGGGAAACTGCAGGCCGCCAGGCAAATGTGCTTAGGAGCTATCCCGACCACCCTATGATCCGGACTGTAGCCGGGTACAGTGATTGGGAGACGCTCTGAAAGCCATTACACTTAAGGAGAGTTGAAGCGAATACTTAGCCTCTCACAATCAAGACAACTTCACCAAATACGGGTACACACCGGGAGGCTATAACGTGTAGACTTAAAAGAAGCTCTGTCGAGGGCCCACCAAGCCTAAAATTGGTAGATCGGTGTGGAAAAACCATTAAAAAACCGAGTCCCGCCACAATTGAGGTTGGATTCGATCGGGTAGTGGTTCCACTTTGCAATAGCGCATAGCTGGGGAATAGTCCTATTGCTGCACGAGGTACTTCGGTACCGGGGGGTGAGCAACGTCAATTGCTCCGGCACTAGTCCTGAGTTAGCTAGTAGAGGGTGGATAGGCAACCTCGCTCCGACCAGTGAGCTGATCTGGTAGCAAGTGTGGTACTGCCGGTTAAGCAACTTGCGCGCTGATTGGGCGTATCCCAATCACTTCCTTCTGGAAGGGAACGTGGGGGTAAGTTCACACAGGTACCCCACGTAAAACAACCATGACATTCAATTCAAATATGCGTTATGTAATTTTAATCTGTAATTTTACGGATGACCCCTATCACAAGTTTTATCCCAAAACAAATGCTTGGCGTATGCATTCATAACATAAAAAATCTGCAAAATTTAAACAATGCTCTTTTGCACTATTGCAAAGGCAAAAACCTTAAACGCGTTTTCTCAGTTTCATCAATTGAGAAGAAAACTGGTCGTGGGTTCAAAATATATTGAACACACAAGTTTTTCTGAATTAATTCGTATTAGTTTGATGTAGTTTATGATCATCACAATGTTCCGTGGTTTCTATTTCATCGATTCTTTTAGCAGTTGCTTCCAGTACCTACGAAAGGATAAATCAATGATCCTATAGCCACTGTATTTATGCAATGTCTTAGAGTCCTATGCCCTAAGGTTTTTGCTTCTGCTTCACTTGGTCTAAAGAAATTTTAACTCTTGAAGTTAACAGTCAACTATTTACCACAGATTCTTCCACACCAGGGCCATAATAGTTTTCGTAATATCTCTTTTCACTTTTTTCGGAATGAATCTTTTGTTCATGTTTGATGTATTACCAGTTCAATTCAATATTTCGAGAAGTACATGGTTTTAGCTATCTCGTTTGCCGAAGCTATCAAATACAAATTCTGATAGTCCTTGAGTGTAAACTGGACTTTTTATACAAACAGTTTTTCTACATAACAATTCAAGTTGGTTTTGGTATTATGTAACGTCACCGATTGAAGAGAAAACGTAGCAACTGAAAGGATATGTACTTGTAGAGAACTTTGGAAATAACTGCGCATGTGCGCACTGTCACCATCTACCGCCAGCTCGTGGTACTGGACATTTGATATGTTTGAACACCAGAGCAGAAATTGATACTTTTTAAAAATAAGTATTAAAGGAATAAAAACTGCTAAAAACTAGTGAAAAACAATTTAATTTGATATTAGATTATATGAGCAATTATAGTAAATTGTTAATTACGGGAAAACTTGCGCCCAACATGTGATAGGAATAAATATTCTTGAGCACTTCTTAATATTATTTATTTTAATCACGAGTAACGGACTAATGAACTATGTTGAAAGTTGGAGAAGGCAGTAAAAACACTTATTTATTTATAAATCATGATACCTTTATTTTTATGTATCAGGTGAAGTTAAACAAAACGGATACAGGCTGGGCCCAGGTGCCGGATAATTAGGCATTCGTAGTATTGAGATTTATTTCCTTGTAAACACGACAAGACGATCAAAATGTGAGGTTAGAGAAGCCAATCTTTAACATAATAATAAACAAACGTTTGTGAAACTGCTTTTCTTGAGGTTTTTTTACAAATAGTACATTGGTTTTCAACCCACATAAAAAGACATTAATTAGAAAAATTAATAATAAGATTAAAAATTAATTTACTAGAATTATTAACGTTCATGTAAAAATAAAACAGCAAAGTTTTGCAGCGAGTACATATCAACTGCTGGATAGCAATTGATGTGGCTCTTCAATTGATTGTTATGACATAGCAATTTAATTGATGCAGAAGGTGCTTTCCAATGGACTGATCTACTAACCCAGTGTTACCTAGGATCATCTGGTTCACTTATTTGTTGTTCCTTGACCCGACCCTAGAGCTTGGTGATCCAATATGATCTGTATTACTTCCCCCTTGGCCTTCAAGCACTTAGTTTTTGAAGTGTGTTTAGGGATCTGAGAGAAAATAATATCAGCTGGTTGTGGATGTTAGGAAAATTATATTTTTCTGTAAGAAATCTTTAAAGTATTTTCCCCTCATTTATTTACGTTAAAATTATTCATCATTGCATCAAAATTTCATTCTCAGCAATGAAAAATTGTTTGTTTTGTTACATCTATAGGTTAAGTTTTGTGATTTGCGATTGTGACCCAAAGTTGCCCAATTGGAAAAGTATTATTTTCTGTTATGAATTGATCTTAAACTGATCTGATCTGTATAACTGGATCAGATCAGTCCATTGGAAAGAACCTAGGAAGTGCTTAGCGAACACTTTTGCAAAATCGCTTGTTGTTGTCCGACGTTGTGGGACGCGGTTGTCCCATAACAATCAATTTGGAGTGTAACAATTGATATGGTCGCTTACGGTACTAGACCTGAATACATATTATAGTATCTACTAATAGCACGGCTTATAGTAGATGCCTACATTCTAAGTTTTCAGTTTATTTGTTAATTGACAAAATGTCAAATATTATTTGAAAATTATTTTGATTTGAGGGTGCTAATTTTGGTTTTGGGGTCGCTTTGCACCTCCCCAGCCCCCCTTAGTTGTGCCTGTGCTATCAAATCAATCTTTCTACAAAAATATAATCATATAAGCCTTGCTGCTTCGTTTCACTCATAAGAAATCTCTAAGTACAATGACACTCCAGGCTATATCAAAATTGATAATAAAAACAAAACAAGGCAACAAAGAAAATTAAATAGTTATAGCATAAGAAGAAACTTGAAACAACTGAAATAGATACATACAAATAAGTTGTCAAAATCAGAACTGCATTTTGACGCCATAACGTACCGGTGATTGACAACCAAAGAAGCATGACTTATTCAACGAACAGAGCTATTTTAAAAAATGTCATATACACGGATTAACGACAACAGAGAACAGTACAGACCCAGTGTAGTAGAATTAATTTGCGACAGGAGAATAAATTCAATTAAATATTTTTCTTGATAATGCCTTCAGAAATCGACTAAATTTTGCATCATATTGTTTGTTCCATTTTTTCATGTCTATAAATTTAGGTACATGCAATTTACTATACTAAGATAGCCCACAGACAGATATTAATTATTTTAGAGGTTACATTCTCGGTTCTAGAATATTACATGGTCTGGAGCTGTTTAGAACTGTATGAGCAGTGATTATTTCTCCGATGGCATAGTTCTGATATAGTGACGTAAAAATATACCGATCCGACGTAAAAATGTGCTTTATCCTAAGTAAAAAATCTTTCTGCATCAAAGCCGGAAAGATTTCTCGGCATTTGCTAATGCAAAGTTTTGTGGCATTGTCAGGTAGCATTTATTTAATTTTTAAATGTTGTTTACATTGTACGAACGATACTGGATGACACTACAGTGCTTTGACCGCAGCCTGGGGTCTATTACTGTTCGACGTTTTGAAGGTTGTAAAGCGCGTAATTTGTATAGTCTTTATATATCTCCGTTTTTGGGTGTTGTTACGGTAACGGGCAGCAGTGGTCTTAAAAACAATATTAATCAGTGAATATCCCAAATGAATAAGAAGGTGGAGGTGAATATGAAGAAGTTGTATCATTAAACTAAGATTCACAGTTCACAATGAGAAATACCAAACTCGTCCTAGCTGTCAATCTGGAATCTAATGCGAAAATCAAGTTGATTGTCTTTTTTGGTGTCAAGAATATTGTGCGGGTGGAGTTCCGATCTTATGAGATTGCAGACAATTCAGTACAAATGTGTATGGTATGTTTATGAAATTATGAAGGATATACGCAGAAGTGGGTAGAAACACAGAAACATTTCCCTACGCTACACATTTGTTTTTATCCTTGCCTAAACATTTAGCACTGTTCTGACCTTTCAAGATTAACATTGACAATGTAAGGTAATGAGAGTCTTGCACTGATGTAAGCGATGTTCCTAAGAATCGAAAGATGATCATCGGAATTATTGACTGAAGTAACCGGGATAGTAAGAGATAACTCTGATAACTATTGATTCTGATTCTTGAAGGGTTCCAAGGTTTCAAAGTGATTAAGAACTACTACCAAATAGCAAAAGAGTAACTTCTAGAACCAGGAAAACTAAAAATGCTTAAGAACAGCGTTAAGAAATTTGTATCACCAGCACTGTGTCTTTGTTAACCTCAACCGAATTAAATCCAAAAAAGGGCTATGACTGAATCTCACATTCCATTACTTAATTTTTATTTTACGTTTTAATTAAATTTCATCCAGAAAATCTCTGCAACGGCTACGTAATTATTTTGAAATAGTTATGGTTTTTATTTTCAAAAACAACCGCGAGTAAAAAACAAAAAAGGCCAATAATTTATAGTACAAATAAATCATTAATTTGAAATATGTTCTTTTCTAACGGTAGCTATGTAACCTTTGACCAGTAAACTCGGTTTATAGTTATAAAGCCGCACTAATTAACCAAAACCAATAAATTAACTTTTTACTGGCAATCTTAAATCGAACAAGTGGTTGTTATTACAGTTATGAATTTAATGTTGTGGAACTAAAAGAAAAAGGGGTGGCCATTCGGTTTAAATGTTTTTTGTCTCTCTCTCTCTTTAATGCATTTATAATACTGAAATATTAAGCATAAAAGATCACAACAAAAATTTATTACTTTTTTTATTCTATTTTTAAACTGCTAGAAACGTCTAAATAATAACACAAGTATGATTTCGCTTTTTAAATAAACAATTTAATTTTCATTAACAAAATTAATTGTGTTTATTAGACAAATAGGTTAATTGGTTATCATACTTGTGTAAATAGTTTATATATAAAATAAAATAACTAAGAGTTTTTGTACCAATTATAGCAACTTTGTTGTTCAATATAATTCAGAATTCCATAAAATAAATTGGTCTTGAAGAAAAGTTATGCAACTGCATCTTTTCTGATTATCTCAAATAATATGAAAGGGCAATAGATAGGATACTTCACCACAAACCACTACTGGAAGAAACTAAGAATTAGTACAATTTCACATTTAGAGAAAAGCATTTAGCACAAGCATTTAAAACAATTAGAGAATATTTTTGACGGATAATAGACCATAAAGTGATAATTAGCTGCTGATGATAGATCTTCAGATTTTATGAAAAATAGAAACCGCATCATTCATGTTGAACTTTTAGTCTTTAATTGCCTTACATCCAATTTCAAGTACCTATTTCGCTATATCTGCGTACTATTCTGAAACCTATGTTTCTAGATGTAGCATTGGGAAGAGTAACAATTAATTATTCTGCATTGCATGAAATTGATTGACAATAATCTTTATTTATTTTACTTTATATGCTTTTAAGAAATCATATGTAAAATCACTCCAAGTACTTAAAATTACTATTTCTTTTTTATCATTATCGTTGTGAGTTTAAAGGGTACTAACATCCTGAAAATTGTTTCTTCGTAGCGTAGTTAGCTGAAGCGGGGTAATAATAAACCAAAGTCGCTGCCGTTTCAGGTTTGGTTCCAGCTGGCAGGTAACTTTTTTTTTCAAAATACAAATTTAAAACAATTTTTTTCGAAAATATTTTCCGCGTAATCTGAAAATTGCAATTCTAATACCAAATACCAGAATGCCATTTGAAATGGCGAAAGATTAAGTAAAGATTATGATCTTGTTGGATTGACTACCTGACTAGGTTGTCACTTTTTTCTTAACCACATTTATCTTAAAAATAGGTTATATTTATTTAAATGATTTAAAAGAAAAGATCTAAATGTAATGTCTTTCTCGCCATTTTAAGGATATAAGTACTGTTTAAACTATGATCAGAATGATAATACTAACTTAATTACTTGGAGAGATTTTGCAGAGGATTTTCGTAACTTATTCAATTACCTACATTTTCATTACATTTCCAAAATTTGGCGATTTTTCAATTTATTTAAAATCTTATTTTTTTAATTGGTAATGTTTCTTTTAAAGTAGATTTCTAGATAACTTTTAAAGGTAAACATAGTTATATAACTCTACATGATAGTTTAATGAACCTTAAATAAGCTGTTCTTGTAGACATTACAGTTAGTTATAAAACCTTAGAAATACGTAATAGTAATTGACTGAACGTTAAAACTTTTGCAAAATAATTCTTTTGAACTTTTGTGAGATAGATCTTTTAATTTTAACAACGATTTGGTGATGTAACGAGAGGTTTTTGTTTTCAAAGATTTTTAATCTTATTACGTATCAATAAAGTTTATATCAGAGTTTACATAACTGAAGTTATTATTCCATACTTCAACGTTCATCAAAAGTATTTCGCAACATTTATTTTTGATAATATCAAATATGAAGTTTACTATTTAAGCTTTTTCTTTAAGATGCCAGGGCAAAATAATTAGAAAAAATTTTGAAAACGCTAATCTCTTATTTTATTAATCTATTACTTATGCACAACATCTTTTCATCTATTGATTTGATTTCTCCCACAGTGGGGATTCCATCGCATATTTATTTTACTTGTCTTGCCGTGGGGCATTCCACTGTAATGCCAACTAAAATCAATGTAGACAAGCTCATACTTACTTATCTATCATTATTAGTTTCTTCATTATCTATCTAATTTTGTTAAATCAAGAGACAAAAACTATTTGCTGATTTTTGATTTATTTTAATTTACCAATTTTCTGGTTATTTATGTCTTTCAAATTTCTGGCTCGAATTCATTTTGGAGTCTTAACCCCCCCTCTCCTAGTTGCGTCTATGGACATCGGACATATCCGCTTTTTTCATGCCGCCCCACCGAGCCGGCAGATTAAAACGTGTTAGCCGATCACCCATCCAAGTAGTGGCCGTGCCCAACGTTGCTTTACCCGAACAAGCTGTCTGGAGACAGTTGATCATTTAAAAGTTTTTAACACTTAAATTGGAATGATCTTCCCTCCCCTTCAGGAACAGAAAATGATCTTACTTCACCTGTCCATACAATTAAGAATGTTTATTTATGAAATGATCTTTTTGTACACCGGCAAACGCATTTTGCATAGGAAAATGATACATTCCAAATTACGAGGGTCGTTTTTTTTTCAACCTCCGATAGGCTATAAATAAAAGACAAATGTATATAAAAATATCAGTTTATTTCTAAAAGTTCTGTATACTTATGGTTACTTTTCGACATAGTCACCATAAATATTGAGGCATTGTCGTATCTGTGGACAAGCTTTCCAATATCGTCTTCATAAAATGTTGCCGCCAACGTATTTAAATGAGTCTTGACGTTGTCTTGAAGATCCTCGGTAGTTTATTGTGAAACTTTACGACGAAACTTTGCGGAGAGACGTTCAAAACAAGAGAAGAGGAATCCTGACTTCTGGAATTTGTTCTGATCCATAACAAGCCCGTCGGAACTGTATGTCGGGTGATCGAAAATGTCCCATTAAAATTGCTCAAGGAACCGTTGTGTTACAACAGCACTGTGTGGACGGGCTTGTTATGGATCAGCACAAATTCCAGAAGTCAGGATTCCTCTTCTCTTGTTTTGAACGTCTCTCCGCAAAGTTTCGTCATAAAGTTTCACAATAAACTACCAAGGATCTTCAAGACAACGTCAAGACTCATTTAAATGCGTTGGCGGCAACATTTTATGAAGTCGGTATTGGAAAGCTTGTCCAGAGATACGACAAATGCCTCAATCTTTATGGTGAATATATTGAAAAGTAACCATAAGTATACAGAACTTTTAGTAATAAAATGATTTTTTTCTATATATTTGTCTTTTATTTATAGCCTATCGGAGGTTGAAAAAAAACGACCCTCGTATATTACTTTCGACAATTCATGAACTGGATATCTATTTTATGAAATTCAGTATTATACTATAAACTTTATCAAATCATCGTTTTGCCAGAATTCTTTGGAAGCTTCCATCCTTGTAAGATCCATCATCCAGCTTTACCTCAGACGGTGTAGTTTAACCTTTGTTTGTTGTATTACATTTAAAAGACTAGCCATTCTTAATCGATAACAATCACTTAATCTGTAGATTTATTTTGTATTATGTATCCAATATTTCTGCTGCCCAAAAGCAGTTTCATCAAATCATGGTTTTCTTGAGGAGTGTCATTTTACATCATTAAGTATTAACTTTGAGCGGTTGGTCACTCATTGGTCTTGAGAAAGGAATAAAGTATTGTACGTATTAAAAACAATCGATCTCGCAATTATCTTTGATATATGTAAATAATCTTTCGATCTATGCAGACATGATTTTGTTAAATTCAGTATTTGGATGCGTTGCTGTAAGTTATTAATTTTGTCACTTAAACTAAAAATTCTAACTGACTATTCTAAATTCTAAACTTTTAATTATTTTTTTGGCGTTATATTCACACATAAATAGTCATAAATATACAGTCTGTAAAGATTTAATTAGTTTATGGGAATTAATTTAACCACTTGACTTACTTCAAATTAGATTAATTTTATTTAATGGCAGTTGGAATTAATATTCTGAATATGACGTGATTCTACCCTATCACACACAAACATAGGAAAGGCATACTGCCCTGCTAAGCGTAAAGGTCGTATCTGCAAAACTGCAATGTAGAAATGTACTATATAGAATGTTAATGTGAGCTAAGAAAAGATATGGTATATTTCTGAGTTGATGTTTTGCAGATAAGGCCTTTTCGCTTAACAGGGCAGTATTGTAAACCTAACCTATTCTAGCATATTTATATATTAGGCATTCTAACAACCAGTCAAATGTTGTTTTTATGACGCCGATTGGAATGTTGACCCACAGCGACTATCTTGGTTTGTATTGCCTTAACAATTGAACGATTTGTCAAATGGTGTTTTTATGGCGTCGACTATAATGTTTGCTTGTAACGGCCATCTTGGTCTGGAAGATGATCGAGATATAACTGAACTATATGTTATGAAGTTAAGTAGCCTTACAGGAAGCAGTTCAAAAAAATGTTTTATTTAAGAGTTGAAAACTTACACTGTCTCGGACTAGTAACTATAGATGTTATACAAAAGAAAGCTATCACCTAAACACCTCCTATTCATTAACCATATAATAGATAATCTTAGCAGCTATATGCAGGTATAACTTCTTTTGACTTTCCTGATTATCAAGCAGGTCTTGACAATTTCTTAGGCAAGAATAATGACTATCTATTTACAAAACGATCATTATCAGAATTATTGCCCACAATTATACAGTACAGATTGTATTTTTTCTGCTATACTAGGCATAGGCAAACAGGTGGTACTAGAAGGTGCAACATAAGCACCATTATGTCCTTCATTTTATGCTACCCAAAGGCCTAGTTTATATATCACAATAGTGCTAATTAGGTAACGTTTATTTCTGTAACTTACTCCTATTCCCGTCCTAGTTGTAGGGAAGATTTTCGGTGATCTTATAGTCGTTGCAGATATAGGATCCGTTATACGTAATATTTACATTAGATTTTTGACTATAAAATGGAGATGGGAAATTTGGGGAAAGGAGATTTGAGTTTCATGGCAAACTGTTATATAGTGCACATCAGCTGACATTGTTAAACAAATGTTTGCATTTTTGATCCTCAATTTTGGTATCAATGGTATCACATTACTAGTATAAAACAGTATAAGAAGGGGTTTTCTCCTGAGAAATCGAATACTTCAACAATGATGTAGCACCCTCAACTCGTTGACAATAGTTTCTGCTATTACCATCATCTCAACTGAAGACCTATGGAAAATCATTTTATTGTATACTAGTTTTGAAAATAATCATCACATTTATCGTTTCCGATTCGAAAATTGACACTTTTACATAAAATCTTAGATATGGGAAAATATACATTTAAAGAGCACATACGTAACAAAAACACACACTCAACATGGTTAACTGTTATAAATAATAATCTGATGATTTTCAACAACTCTCAAAGGATTCATAGCATTCCCAATTGACCTTGAATAGTAATTCAAGACTGGCATACGATAAAACGTTGTACATAACACGCATGATACTTGGTCTTCACGGATCTCGCCCGATGACCCATCTGTAAAGACTTATTCACCATGCTTATTACGGAAATAACTAGTAAAAACTCGTTACAAGACCACCTAGTTACGGTTCATCTTATCGACGTTTCCTTCATTTACGCGATGATCTCACGCCTACAGTCGATATTACCTGTGTAATTATACATTTTCATGCACGGATATCTGACTTTAGCTTACTCAAATTGAGTAGATGTTGAACAAAATGTTGGTTTAGTTGGATTGGGTCGAATAATATCTCTATAGTTATCTCTACTATGAGAAAAGCTTGAAATCTGCAGTTATATCAATTCAGTAGCATCCATATCAACTTGCTAGATATTGTGATCTTATGCAATTAAGTAACATTTATGTATGAAAATGACTGCCAGAGTGTTTTGTTCTTCTTTGATACTTTGAATATTGTTACATTAAACCTTGGGCAAAGCTTGATTTGGTGTACAGAAGTTGTCTTTCTTTAGTGTAGATCGTGATTTGTTCTTTAACTTAAATCTCAGAAACTAGTCAAAAGCAAATTCGAGACTAGGCTCTCAAGACTGAGAACGAATTAAGTAGCTGTAGGATTTGTGGTAAGGATGAAACCTTCAGGGGCATACCAGCATCTTTAATTGTTTACTGATAACATTTTCCGGCTAAGTGTAATGTTTCATTTATTAATCACTTAATAATATTAATCGGATGTTCAAAGATATATTTACCCAATTCAGATTTTAATTGTGCAACATTTTGATTTTGAAAAGACTTTGTATTTTATTGTGTATTAAAAAATAATAAATTGTACTACTTTACCATTTATTAAAAACCACCAGCTTGACACGGTTATTTATATAAATGGTTTTTTATTACTTTAACAATATTAGTAATTTCATGGATGATTGTAAAGAAAATTAAGTCGAACTTTAAAATATTCCGATTTTCCATAAAAAAATATAACAATTTTAATAAAAATTAACCAACGCTTTCTCACATATTAATACTAACAATGTGGATGTTTGAAAGGCAATCCCACACAATATTTTCATCTCAGTAATCAGCGTGTCCTTTTTTTTTAATAAAAAAATATTATTAAACTTGCTTGGTACATTAACATAATACTGATTAATAAATTAAATTGGGATTCTTAAAGGAAACATTACCAACCAAATTACATGTAAATAATTATATCACAATATAAAGTTATTCCTTCTCGAAACAGCGTTGTATACCCTGTGTCCATAAAGTATGGAACAAATTCATTATCTGGAAAACAGTTTGCTCGATTTAAACAAAATTTCACGCTTAGAGATTACATATTACAACAAACTCAAAAATGATGTCAGCAGTGTTGCCACGTTTAACCGAGCACGATAGAGTTTGGCGTTTATTCTTATGTATGAGTCAGTAGCGGATTTCCGCACAGGCGCATGAAGCGCGCGCCCAGGGTCCTCTTAAATCGAAAGGCCTCAAATCTCAGATCCCAAAAATCCTAACTTTTTTTATTTTAATTGCTATATTTTGTCGTTTTAAACAATATATTAAAGATCATACGTGAGATCGCGCCCACGTTAAAAGATATTAAAGATAAATATTTTGGTTGCGAATATCTCACTTCCTATGGCTCGGAGGTCAATTAAGGTTATTATAAAAATGAAAGACAATTAATTTTCCAACAAAAAAAAAGTTCTATTCATTTTTACGTACAGCAAACCGTTTGTGAGATATTCAACAAAGATATTCAAATGTGTATAATGTGTTAAGTGTATCAGTGTATCTCACAAATGGTCTGCTGTACGTAAAAAATGAATATAACCTTTTTGTCATGTTTATAAAAACCATAATTGACCTCCGATCCATAGCAAGCGAGATATTCACAAAGAAACGATTTTTTGTATGAGTCCAACAACCACTGTCGAATTTGTTTTGAAATGTACTTTTTAACCATGTACAATATTGTTCAAATTAATATATGTATGTATCAAGGTATACATACTTATTAGTTTATTTTAGTTTTAATTTAGTGTTTTTTGGTATTACTTTCTTGTGAAGACGCAAGTGTCGTTTGGATACTTTTAGTACGATCATGGATATTCCAATTTCCTTGTGCTGAAAAACAGTGATACTGGCAGAGCATACGCCAAATATCCAATGACAAATTGCAAAAGTCTGTGCTGTAGCTTTAGGAGGTGTAAATAAGATAATCAAGATCTTCAAAAAGTCGGATCCACTATCTTCAAATCGTGGAAGAAAACGTTTGTACCATTTGCAGGATAATCAAGTTTTGTTTCGAATGAGTAAAATTAATTCTAAACCATTCTTTTTGCCGCCAAAGATGGACATATTAACATATTATCTGTATTCTAATAAAAAATTTAAATAACATTTTTCTAAGCAAATAATATTACCTTGTTCACATTAATTTGAACAATATTGTAACACTACATGCAGTGTTCCATTTAAAAGATTAAAGTTGGAATCAATTGGAAAAAACATGATTTTTGAGGCTGTTATTTGTAATCTTTAAGTGGAAGTTTTCCAAATCGAGCAAACTGTTCTTCAAATAATTAACTTGTTAAATACTTAGCACAGTGTATAAAACTTTAACCACAAACATTCCTCAAAATATACACTCTATTACTCCTATGCAATATTATACACTGTATTCCTAAAGTATTGCACCTCCCCCCACCCCTATTTAAAAAACTTAAGTTACAAAAACCAAACTTTAGGATGTGAAACAAGACTAAAATGCTACTTTCTGAGAATACAAACATTTTACGAATGATACAATTTTCTAGTCATGCCATTTAAAGCTATTGCGTTGTTGGGCATCGCCGCATTATACAGGATGGTATATCGTTCAGCTTGTTTCCGAAAAAGTAGCATTTTAAGTATTATTTCATGCCCTCTAGTTTAATTTTCCTAATTTAAATGTTTCAAACCTTAAGCTGTTACTTTTGGAACGCAGTGTACGTACGTATGTAATCCATTAAAATATGTGTAACAATTGCATTTATTGTGGCCTGTGTGCTATAAAAAGTTAAGTGAATCATATCTATTATTAAATTAACTATTATTACCAAGATGCCCCCTTCTCAACTCATTAAAGCGATAATTACACCTTTTTAGAAGTGCTTGATAGCACTTAAATAAATGCCAGAAGAGTAAATTTCCCAGAGAGATGTTCAGGTCATGCAAGGGCTGAAATTCTCAGATTTTTGTAAAATTTTGAAAAGAACAATACCCTAGATATATTCAGCAATATCCCTTTGGGCGGTATGAAATCTGAGCATATCCAAGAAATCTTTGACCCTAGTCACCCATTTTTGTTTGTTTTCTAAGGATTTTGTAACAGTTTGAGTCTTTTCAGATTTGCAAAAATAAGATCAAGCTCATGAAGTAAAGTTCAAACTGCTTTAAAATGACGTGAGAAAACAAGTTATGGATGGATCCAAAATATTTTTGAGTTGTCATGAAGAATCTGATGTCTATTCTCATTCGATGTGATTTTTATATTTCTCAAAAACTTTGTTTTGCTTTGAGCATAGTAAAATATCTGGTTATAGTCGCAATGTTAAATTTTAGTTTGTACTTTTTATAAACAATTATACTAATTTGTTGAGTTGTTAAGTCATTATATTTCATCAAAGCCAGGATACCAAAAACAGCACCGCCCTTTGGATTTTGAGTCCCCGGCCACAAATATGGAGTAGGGCCCCCAGTAAACAAAATATATAAATATGTATATAGGCCAGTAAAATAGAATCCGTTGGTGGAAATAAATGTTGGAAAGCGGGAGATCGTCTCGATCGCTTCGTTTGACGTCAAATATAAGTATCCTAGGCTTGCACGGTCCCTCGACGCGGCCTTACCTGAGGGCATCAAAAGAACCACGAAATCTTCGGACCTTTTTTAGTTTTTCTCTTATAACTCCAAAGCGGTGCTTTCCAACGAAAACTTTACTGTTACAAGAATTAAAGCGCATTAAATTCTGCATCGGATGAGTTTTCAACACTTTAAATTCGGTCCAGTGGTATGGTTGAAATCGATGGTCGAGAAACGACAATTTTACAAATTTTCGATTTTCCGTCAGATCGGACGCCCAGAGACTTTCCGTATAAAAAAACCCGTTGGACTCATTCTGATTGTTAATATAAGTCGAGAAATATCTAAGCTTTGATATTATAGAGGTTGCGGGATTAAATTAATGACTATTTTTTGTCATCCCCCATCAAAGCAATTAGGATCAATCCATATGAAGTAGTGCAGTACTGGTCGCTCGATCATTTCGAAAAAAGATAATTTTTTGTGTGTTATCACCCCTAAGTATTGGTAGATCAAAACCACTGACATTTTACTTTCATTCCATTTGATTGAAATATGGCAGCCATATTTGTTTCGTGGTGCAGGACGTTGCTTGCAGTTTTTTGATGTAAACGTAAATCTTGATATCTCAAGAACGGTTGATCTTAGAGACCTGCGATAAAAATGATTGTATTGCTCACATGTCGGACTACATTTTCTAATCTAAACATAATTTTTGTAGGACGCTTATGGATGTGATTTAATCCCGAAGATTAAAGTTTTTATAAAAATTTCCGCTTTTATGGGGAGCATATTTCATATATCCAGATAAAAATGAAGTCTTAGGATGGATTTTCTATTTAAACGTACACGGTTAGAGGTAGTTTATGTATAAACTATTTTAAATCTGAAATTTTACTATTTTGGTATGTATGGGCTTTGAAGTTCTCGTTATGATACGTCAGGTCAATATTATGTTTAGATTAAAAAATGTAGTCCGACATGTGAGCAATACACTCATTTTTACCGCAGGTGTCTAGGATCAACCGTTCTTGAGATATCAAGATTTACGTTTACATCAAAAAACTGCAAGCAATGTCGTGCACCACGAAACAAATATGGCTGCCATATTTCAATCAAATGGAATAAAAGTAAAATGACAGTGGTTTTGAACTACCAATACTTACGGGTGATAACACACAAAAAATTATCTTTTTTCGAAATGATCGAGCGACCAGTACTGCACTACTTCATATGTATTGATCCTAATTGCTATGATGGGAGATGACAAGAAATAGTCATTAATTTAATCCCGCAACCTCTATAATATCAAAGCTTAGGTATTTCTCGACTTATATTAACAATCAGAATGAGTCCAACGGGTTTTTTTATACGGAAAGCCTCTGGGCGTCTGACGGAATTTCGAAAATTTGTAAAATTGTCGTTTCGCGACCGTCGATTTCGACCATACCACAGGACCGAATTTAAAGTGTTGGATACTCATTCGACGCAGAATTTAATGCGCTTTAATTCTTGTAATATTGAAGTTTTCGTTGGAAAGCACCGCTCTGGAGTTATAAGCGAAAAACTAAAAAAGGTCCAAAGATTTCGTGGTTCTTTTGATGCCCTCAGGTAAGCTCGTGTGATGATCTCCCGCTTTCCAACATTTATTTCCACCAACGGTCATAATCGGGTCTAATTTTACTGGCCTAATAGTAATTATAAATTTAATATAAATATATCCAGGGTGTAACTTGTATAACTAGAAATCTCATAATGGAGGGTAGTTGTAATGACTTAGAACATATCTTCCTCATCAACATGTGATCGCTTCCTGCTAGTTTTCGCGAAAATCGCATTTTAAATTTTAAGTACGGCCCATTGTACTCACATTACAGTAAAAATACGAAACAAGCAATAAAGAATTTTTTTTATTAAAAAAATAATTCTTTTTTACAGCTACATTATTATTATTATATTACAAGGTTCCTAGTTATATTATTTACACCCTGTATAAACCATCCTATTACAAGATATGTTTATTTATTTATCTATTTTGTATATGTGTTTATTTTTTATATTTTAAATAATATTTTAAGTACGTCACTGTCACGTCAATTTAAAAATTCTTAAAGATTTTAACAAAATTAAAAAAATTCTTTCTGATGTTTTGTTTTTTAATGTAATGTATAAATAAAATTAAAAGAATGCGATTTCTCGAAAACTAACTAACAGGAAAATATGTTCCAAATCATTACAGCTACCCCCATTACGAGGTTTCTAGTTATATTAGTTACTCCCTGTATAAAGTATACAGTTAGAAAACTGTGTTATACGAATTAATGATCCCGGACGATTGACTGTGAAACGCGCCCTCATCGTTCAACGCGGTGCCGATGTAAGCACTTAAGCAGTGTTGCTAGATGTGCCGGGCGAGCAGGATTTTCCCACGACCCTCATCACTAGTTATATATTAGGATCCCACAAACCAACGCGGTACAGCGGGAACGGGACCGAACGCTACGCGAAACCAAAGTATGTGGCGGGATATCTTAGCATTCACACTCAAGCGGTATGCCGCGGGCAAAAGTGGAAAATGGTGTTATTTACAGAAAAATTATTAAAACTTGTAAAAACTATTTTTTGTACGATTTAAGTCATGAAGATTATAAAAACGCTATAAAATATGAAAGAAATAGGGTTAGACAGAGCTTCTTCTTTGTTCGATGAAGAAAGCTTTGCTTAAAATGTATCTAATAAAAGAATATTCTTGGTAAGGGTAATTGCAAGTACTCCAGTAGGTAACCGAAAAACAAACAACGTTTAATCCCATAACGCTTTGGTGTACATGAACAAAATATTCCCACTCTCGCATTTGACGCAACGCAACCACTAGATAGGTTTTCACACTTCCAATATAGAATTCCAGTACCTCCAAAATATTCGTCTTTAGGATACTTTACTAAAAGTTTAAAAGTGTACTAAAATCACTCGAAATGACAAGATAAACTATACAAAGTTACATTATTCTCGACATAAAGTCTGGAGTACTACTGTATACAGCCCGTTTTTTCCCATAGGTATGAATAAACTAGATGGTTATTACATATGATAAATACTAAATAAGTTTTATCCTAAACACAAACAACAAGCATTTGGCATTTCCCGGAAGGCTGTAAAAATTTAAAAAACTTCAAAACTTTTGCAAATATTGGGTTTTTAAACGACTGTCGGGACCTATGTATAGACTCTGTCAGCATGTGTATCCCGCTGACTGCTTTTTAACAAGTACTGCAACTATTTATGATTTGTTTTTAAAAATACTAAGTGAACTAAATATATTATAGTGAAGTGTACCGTGAGAAAAAAAACGAACTGCACATGTACTTTCGAAAATACTATTGATAGAGCTTTGTTACTTTGGTGAAAAAACCAAAACATATCAGAAACACAGCTGTGAAATGGTTGTGAAGATTATATGCAAGTCAGGAACAGAAGGATAGTAAATATACATCAAATTATTCCTAATTAAGGAAGTTTTCGCTAATTTCTTGTAAGCCTTATGTTTATGTTATAGCAATAGGTGCAGGCACATAGATAGCTCCTTAATGTGGAGCGGGAGGGTGGGGGTTTGTTTTAAAGCATTCACATCTGAGATATATTCTTTCAATAGGGGCCGACTAGTTATGAGTAATAACGCCACTAATTCCAAGGATTCCACTGGAAATATAATATCTAAAAAATCAATTAGTCTCGTACTTCGTTGAGCAGAAAATAATTGTATTTGTTTACTCAACGATATTAACAATTATTTTGGCGTGGTCATGGCCCTCTCAGGTATCGCTATGGCTACGTGCTTGAAAAGGGGGTTGTAAAAACTACCAATAAAGAAGTATCTACCGCCCTGCAATAATTTCGCGCAGCATTGCTTCTGTTATGAGTTGGAGAGTAATAGATATACAAACACTAGGAGGAAGCAAGATAAATTATAAACAACAACCTGAGTCCCCTAAATACTTGTAGTATTTTTAGATATCAATTGTGTTTTTGAATAACCTTACATTTCGATTAACTGGTGAATAAGGTGATTTACTGAAATGCATACTGTACAAATTGTTAAGTTTGTTGCAAGAACACAAGGTAAATTTAATAAATACATACTACAAAGTTCGCACAAACAGCACTTTAGAAACTAACAGGCATGGACAAAATTAACATAGTAAATAACTGGTTAGTAATCCAAGGGCAACCACATGGTTGCTGAATGGGTAGTTAAGCGCACAATTTCGTGTAGTCGCATGTATACCTAACCGTACCGTAACCTACCGTAATTTTATACCTATACATTCGACTACACGAAATTGTGCAATTAACTACCCATTCAGCACCCAGTTGGTTGGGTGCTGAATGGGTAGTTAATTGCACAATTTCGTGTAGTCGAATGTATAGGTATAAAATTACGGTAGGTTACGGTACGGTTAGGTATACATGCGACTACACGAAATTGTGCGCTTAACTACCCATTCAGCAACCATGTGGTTGCCCTTGGTAATGACTAATAAAGATATGCAGCCAAAACGTGGATAAGATAATTTACCATAAATGTTCAAATACAGATCCTTGCGCCGCTAAACAGTGCCCTAATCTGGCGTAGAAGTTCCTTCTTACGTTACGAAGCATCGTAGGTGTAATGGTTCCAAACAAATTTATAATCCTTTGGCGAAGCTGTTCTAAATTCTCAGCTCTCACATGGTTGTACACTTTCTGTTTTACGTATGACCAAAGGAAAAAGTCAATAACAGCTAGATCGGGCGACCTGGCTACCCACCTGATGTTACCTCTTCTACCAATTACACGAATCGGAAAAGTAGTGCTTAAAAATTGTCGTACATCAACCATGTCGTGCGCAGGACAACCATCCTGCTGATACCATATTTACTGATATACCTCAAGGCTAAAATAATTTGGTCCAGAAGAAGATACAAATACTTCCGTCCATTCAAATTGCCTTCAATGAAGAAAGGTCCAACAATATGATCTCCGACGACACCTTCCCACACATTCAGCTTTTTTGGGTACCGAGTCCGAAAATCCATTCGGTGACGTGGATTCTCCCTACTCCAAAACCTAATAACAGTAGGATTGTGCCTTCCTAATAGTGGAAACGTCGATTGGTCCGTAAAACAAATATTGTTCAAAAATGGGGATTTTCGTTTGCACGCTCCAGCATCGTTTCACAGAACACCATTCTTTCGATCTCATCTTCGGGAAATATCTGGTGACCTGTTGACACCTTGTACGATTTGTACCCATTTCGTCTAAGAACCTGTCACAGAACAGTTTCCCTGTTGGTATCGACTTCATTAGCAATCTGAAGGCTGGATTTCGATGACTCTTCTTCGGCAATAGCGGAAATCATTGTATCGCGTCTTTCCTGGTCTTCTGTGGGCGCCCTTTGTTGTCTTCTGTGGCATTTACTGTTTGCAACATAGTGATGGACTCGAAAAAAAAATTCAAGCTCGACTCGAAACTCGACTCGAAATAATCTGTTTCAACTCGACTCGAAACTCGGCTCGAAATCGAGTCGAGTTTCGAGTCGAGTCGAGCCGGCTCGTTTTAGAATCATAGTTATTTTCCAAATTCATATAGCAGTTGCAAAAACTTTTTTCTCCTCTTAGTCAGAAAACGAGCCGCTTGCGACGAGTAACTGTCGTGACTGTCAAAGTCTGCCATATTGAACATAAAAATCAAAATCTCAGTAAACAAGAAAAAGATTAATGTTTGCACTGATTCACCACTAAGTCTATACGTTAAAACCAATCGTTGTTAACAACTTGAAAGAAATCTGTAGCCTGGCTACAGATATTTACTACATATCTTTTTAAACTTTTGTCTGTTCTTTTTATTACACTTTAAACCAAAAATGTGAATTTTTAGCAAATTTTAGGTAGTTTTCTGGTGATTATGTATTTAAGGTGCCTAAATAAACAATAAATGTGTCAGTAAGTAGCCGGTGATAGTAAACAGGTTTCAAAGAAAGGATTAATGGATGATTCATTGCGGCTCCTTTTCATTACCTATCCGGTTTAAAACCAAATGTTAAAAAAAATTATAGAAAATCCCGAAATAAATAGGTAAACCTTTTTAGATAAAATGTTTAATTGATTTGTTGTTGAAGAAGAATCTGGAATCCGGTTTGTTTTTTTGATCTTGTCCGTGTACTTACACTAAGTTGTCATTCACAATTTTAAACAATTTTACTGTAAACAAATTGTACTGCAAATGATAGAGCAAATGGACAACAACCAACAGCTTAAAGCAATAAATGTTCTCGATGCTGTGCGTTTGATACGTTTGTCATAGAGTCAGATTAAACCAGAAACAATTAAGAATTGTTTTAAGAAATCGGGTTTTTACACAGAATTTAAGGAAAATCATTTGGAAGAATGTTTTTCTGATGAGGAGCTTGCAAAGTGGAATATTTGCATGAATATTGAATATTTGTGGAGATTTCCTTCAATGAATACATAGAAATAGACAATGACGCTGTTATTTGCGGTACACTTGACGAAAATGATATCGTTTCAGAAGTTAAAACAACTAACAAAAACTCATTGTTTGAAGATGAATTAGAAGATGAAGTCAGAATCCCACCATCAAATAATGAAGCAAACAATGCAATCCTTATATTGCAACAATATTTTGAAAATTAAAAGTCCACTGAAAGTGAAGTGTTTGATTATATTAATAAATTAAAAGTCATCATTAATGTTAATAAAAAAACAAAACAAACTAAAATTAGTAATTTATTTAACATAAGTTAATAAATCCACGATGTTATCAACACGTTTTGAACATAAAAGATAAGATCTGATTGCAAGCAGCAACTCTTGTTACTTCAGCTGTTAAAAACTTATACAGTGGCGTGCAGGAATTTTACTTTTTAACATTTTGTTTGTCATTGATGAATACATTACACCCTAATAACGGGATAAAATAATTATATAATAATTAAAAATTTCATTATGTTTTAAGTGCTATAGTGTAATGAAGCCATTTGAAGAAAAGTAATTGCGCAAATTCTTAGTTATAATCCGTTTTAAAGTACAAAATAGGGGAAATACTGTAAACTGTACAATTTTTTCGAGCCGGCTCGAAAAGCTCGAAAAACGACTTCGAAAACGCGACTCGACTCGGGCTCGACATACGTGAAGCTCGACTCGACTCGAATAAAGAATTGTCGAACTCGACTCGAAACTCGGCTCGAAATCGAGTCGAGTTTCGAGTCGAGTCGAGCTTGGCTCGGGCTCGGATCCATCACTATTGCAACACATCTGTCTTTTCAAAGGCATGAACAATTGTTGAACAGTGTGGAAAATTTGCTACAAATAAATGAACAGTATCTCTAATTGAATTACTACCGTACACCCACTTAATTATTTGTATTCGCTCTTCCAGAGTATACAACATCGTGCAAGACGACAATTACTAATTTAAAGCAAAACTTGACAGGTTAAATGTAAATTTCTTTTCGAATACGTAGGCATAGTAGCAACAATTGCTTCGATTCTTCGCTGTATATTTCGTCTTTCTCTTACTACAGGAAATCTTATTGCACTGTTTTAGTTTATGGACTTTACAATGTTGCGTGAAATTATTGTTATACTGTATAAATATACAACAATACTAGCTATTTCCAAGTAAATCTGTTCTCGAAAGGACGGGCTGTATAGGAAAGGGGAATGAAGTATGGATGTCAGTCCTAATTAACAATTCTTGGACGACAATTATTCTTATTTACAATGTGCTAGAAAAGGATACTAAATAGTAATTCTAAAAATACTAAGTTTGAATTTAAACATTAATGAATAATGTTTGTTGAAATTTATGCAATTCGACAATGCTTATATGGATCTTTGATACAAAGTATAAATTATATCTATTTTGATAACATTTATATATCATTTTTAACAATAACTGTTCTTTATTTATTTATTTTTACAATAAATGCTTATTGTTTTTAAACTTTACTTAATTCTTAACCAGATCATCATCGACTTTTTTAGAACCGCGAGTTTATTATTGATTTGTGAAAACTGTTAACAGTTGCGTGTAACGTTTTTATAATTAGATGAAGTCACTGGCAATTGGATTTTTGATTCCTTACATTCACCTAAAATTTTTCAGTGGGCGGTAATTTTAGTCAAACAATGTTAAAATTAACATTATCTTCAATTTTTTAGTGGTCACATGGTAATTTTAGTATTTTCAGAGACTGTACTTTATGAAAAATTCAACCTTATCAAAAGTTCTTTTTCTTTTTTTCAATAACATAAAATAAATTATAATACTACGCCACCAACCTAAATGGTCCATAGCAACATTTTTTTAAAATAAAACACAAAAATCGTCATACTGAACTTGCTGTAGGTTGTTAAACTGATAAAGGTCAAGGCTTGGTCAAGGGTCGTAATGTAAGCAATTTACTAAATAATATATTAATTTTCCATGAGACTAAAAAGTGATCTTATACATATTTGCTTTTTGATAACAGATATTTAATACGTGATGAAAGAAGACAATTTGAGATTGAAATCGAAAATAAAAGAACATGAATAAAAAATATTTTTATTTTGTCTTTGGATGAAATATTAATTTAATTGTAGTGGTATTCCTTCTATTAGAGCAAAGTTTACGTTTTTATGCCCAAGATTAGATAAAACCAATAAAAGAAATAATTTTGAGAAAAAAAATTAATAATACTAAAAAATCAAACATTGATGATTTAGTAATTTTAATTTTTTTTAGGTTTTCTGTTAATATAGTAACATTTTTAGATAGCTTAATACATTCAATAATTGTAAAAAGATAAATTTACAAATTTAATTATATTGATAATTGTTAATAAAATATATCTTTTTAGTATGCCACTAAATATGCTAATAAGTGAGTTAATATAGGCAACCTAATTAACACGTATGCTTATTATAGGAGTTGATGGCTACGGCGAGGAGGCTTCCCAATACAGTCCCGCCTCTCAACAGGAAGGGGCTGTCCCGAGCCCCCATTCAAGAGCCACCACGCCTATGGGATGTCTGCCTTATGCAACAGAACCGCAACAGCAAGACAATTACCCTACGGCGATGCGTGCCGATGGAGATTACGTACTGTTCAATCGGATCGATGAGGTGAGATATCAATTGATCTGTAATCATATCTAATCGAGTGGGCGCTTAATATGATACCCTTTATCAATTATCCCAATTCTTAACTTCTTAGGTTCATCTAGAAGAACAGGGAGCCCAATATTTACAGCTGGATTCTGTACAAGGGGTAGCATCAAATTCTCCCAATGGTAGCGGCACATCCAGTCCGGGTTCCCCAAGACGAGCGGCCTTCACACATTTAAATTCAATACCTCCTAGTGAACAAGGAAATCTGGAAGGACCACAGCTTACCCCTTTATCAAATCATATTAGTTATACAGGAACGATTGATTGTGCTACCTCAGGAAATATTTCAAGGTACGTTCAAAATGATAGCTTTTGAAACACATTTTTGATTGAAAATTGAAAAGGTGCTATTTATATTTTTGTATTGTTGTCTTTACAAAATTTTAAATGAAGCTGGAAAACAGATTTTATTAAACGTGAAGAACAAATTCTTGTTTACGTTCAATATCACGTTTGGTTGTTTTTGTAAGATGAGTGGAGTAAATAATGATTTTTTTTCTTTTATCTATCAAAGTATCATTTTATTCTTATTTTTAATTCAAGATTTTTAACTTTTATATTGACAATTTCTAGATTAAAAATTAAAACACACTCATGAGACATTTTAGTTTTTTCACTGTTTTTTGGAGAAATTTTTGAAAAATTATTTTCGTTTCATTGAAAAATATCAAAAAAATAATTTGGTACATCGCCATCAGTTCGTCACCAAAAACGACCAAGAGACTCTTTCCAATATTACTTTTAGCCAATAAAATACAAGAAATCTTGATAAAAAATTACTTTTATACTACATTTATCATAGTGTCCATAAGTTGTTCTCTGTAGTACGTTAGAATTAAATTCTGGAACGAATTGAATTAAATTGAAGGTGTAAGAAAACAAATGAATTGAATTTAGAAATATATCAACTACATCTTAAAAATACATAATATGCTTGATGCAGATAAATTAAAAATGATAAGCGTTGCTGTTTGTATCCCGATACTTACGTAATAAGGTCTCAGGTGAGCCTTCTTTATAATAAGTTTTATGATTATGGTTGATGAGGTTGAAGAATAAGTTTCGATTAGCAAACATTTTTCAAAGTAGGTATGTTGATTCCAGAGATATTTATTTTCAAGGTTGCTTGTAGAGTACAAGTGCTGCTGCAGCTTTGACACGCTATAACTCAGAAATCATGCCTTATCGAACTTTGCCCCCCCTAGGAGATATTTTAATCAAACGTTTCTGAAGTACAACATAATTATGTGAAGATTACCAAATTCAGTTTTCAGATTGATTTGAGGTATTGATTTGCAAAAATACTCTTAGAGCTCAAGTGCTGCTCCAAATTTGACAAGCAATAACTTAGAAATTATGCCTTATAGAACTTTGAGCTCATAGGAGATATCTTAATCGAACGGTTCTGAACTACAATATATGTAAAGATTAGCAAATTCCATCGAAATCCAAGTACATCTCATGCTCTACGAGCAATTTTGATAAACAATGCCTCTAGAACTAGCATCCGTTAGACAAAAAAAAACTAATCGGGTGATAATTTTTAACTTTATTAAACATCATTACACATATTTATTAGAAATGGAGTTTATATGTTAGAATTGCATAGAACCAAAATGATATGCCTAGTCTTGGTTTGTCGAAAAATAAAAATTGTAAGAAATATTTCTATGTAACATGCATGTATTCTTGAAAGGAGAAATTCTTGAGTTGAACTGTGGTTGAATTTCAATTCTGTTTAGTAAGAACTTTTTAAACCGACACATCCATTTACATTAATGCTTTTCAAAGCAATTACCCACATCTGCAAAGAACGTGACACAAAAACGTTTGCTCATAAATTGACTTCTATGTTTTTTGAATCAGCCAAAAATGTGCAAATTCTTTTCACACAATTACCAAGAATTTCACTGGTCATAGTTTAAAGTGACTCACTGTTAGAAATTTTAGACCTTCAAGATTTATGAGCCAGGGTCCAGAACATTAGAAATTTTGAAATTCCAGATAATCTTAGGTTTTAGTTTTAGATTTTTTTAAGCTTGGTTTCGAACATATACTACTATTTCTAAACCACGGAAATAAATAAATTAATATTCCATACTTTAAGAATGTCAAGATTTTAGATAATCGGAGTTTCAAGGTCTCATGAAGAGAGTCACAATTTCAATGTTTAAAAAGTTTTGGGAGATCTCAGAGTTTGAAGTGGAAGATTTCAAAAATTTTCGTTTTGTTTTTCGTATTTTCTAATTTTTAAGTTTCAGAAGTGCATTAAGGAGATATTTTACCGTCAGGAATACATTCCTAGTAAACATGGAACGATTTAAAGTCATAACTCCGATTTTAGAGAATTAAATCTTAACGCTTAAAGACTTTCTAGAGTTCAAAAATTGAGTATTTCAAATTGTAATTGTTTAAAGATTTCGAATTGTAATTTTCAAATATTAAAATGTGTGTTTCTAGTAAATCAGTTATCTGATAGAGGCTATGCTTGGTCGAGGTAGACGTGCACGTTTACGTTGTACATTGTTGAATAGATTTCCAAGAATAGATGCTAGAAAATATAAAATTTGCCTCAAGGTTTCATTTTGAAAAATATGCATTTTTTGATATAAAACAATGATTTCAAATTTTATCATTTGACGCCTGTAACTTTTTTCGTAGTGTGTAATCTTGACATATTTTATATCTTCTAGCACATACTCTTTGAAATATATCCAATCTTCAAGATCCATTCAAGATCTTCTAAACAATTGAACTTTCTAAGTTTCAGCAAGCACACGCGCTGCAATTTTAGACTTTCAGGGCTTTAGGCATCCAGATTTTAAAGATTCACAGTTTCCATACTTTAAAGCCAACCTAACAATTTCAGAAGCTCAGAACTCAGAACAAATTTGGTAGTCTAAGGTTGGAAATTTGCAGTTTTAATATTCCAGATTGAATCTTTTAGTTTCAAACTCTAACATTTATTACAAGCATTGAAGTTATACAAAAAGCGAACTTTTAAAGATTTAGATAGTTCAAAGGTTTCAAGATTTTAATTTATCACAGTATTTAAGTTTTATTTTTATACAGTTTTCAACTTTATAGTTTCATGCTTAAAATAGGGTATTGCAAAATTCTGAGTTTAAAGCTTTAAATATTTTGGTATATTTAAAATATCTAACTAAACCTTTCAGGGTTAGATTTTAGAATTAGGAACTTCACAGTTAATACTCTAAAGAGATATTCTACATTTGAGACGATTTTAAACTCCAATTGACATTGATGCTTAAAGCTCTTTGGGAGCTGATGGCTGTTCAGATTCGGGCTAACACGGAGAGAAGCCGAATAAGACTATTACTAAAACTGAAAATAATGTCAAATGTATTTCAGTATTTGTAATCTGCTTAGGCATCAGTTATTCAAGAAGGTTTATTTAATACTCCAAAACGCATGATTGGCCTACGAGTCTGAAATCGGTTTGAGTTGTTATATTCAAATAGATTTCCGAAACCTCGTTTCATACATCAAGAATGATGGTTCGAAAATTGCATACTTCACTTTTTGCAATACATTTGAATTTTTTAAGGGTTAAGGTTTATTGTTTTATAATGTAGAATTTCAATTTCAAACTCAAATTTGCAGAATCACCACAGTTAGTGAGTATTTTTAGTAAATATCTCGTAGTTGCATTTTAATTTCACATGAGACTAAATTCATTCAAAACATCACGAGCATGGAGTACGAGTAATATAGTAAAAAATATATTAAAATAAACTGCTAGTTTTAGTCTTGCGAGTATGAGACTTGAAAATTCTCTAATACTAATTTTATACCTATTTTACCTAAATATTCCTTTCGTGTTATACTTTTCTTCTTCCATATATTGTAGATATCTTTGACAACCTCCAAACAAAGACAGACAACAATTATTATTATTAATAAGTTTTAGTAAGATTTATGCATTCGAGTAAATATTTTCCCCAATAAGATATTAGAGTAATTAAAACAAATTTATTTATAAAGATTATGCGATGGTACAATCATCTGTAAAACTTTTAATTTAACGATAAAGGAAAAAAGAAGAAAAAATAATTCCTTTCAAATTGGCATTTTTATTGGTGTATATTGTATAGGTCAAAAGGTTATTTTTAATTATAACGATCTTTGGAATAAGATGTAAATTACGTACAAAACCCCTTATCAGTTTTTAAAATAACCCAGTAAATTTACTTTTATTATTATTCTTAACAAAAAGGATAAAACTTGAACATATTGAAATATTTTGTCAGTTACAAATTGATTTTAAAAATTATTTTATCAGGAAATTTCAATACAAAATCGACCCATCTCAACTCCATAAATATTTGCATAGAATAAAATAAATCTTATCATTGTGTTGTATTTTTCTGATAAGACGATATTTTAATAATGTATCGATGTTAATAAAACAGACAAATGTATATAGATACGGTACAATAGTAAAAGTTTGAGGGCAATTCTATGACATTAGTAATTAATCTCAAAGTCTCAAACAGTTTATTTATAGCAATCTAATAAAATAATAATGACATGTAATAAGATTTCATCACAATTAAATCGTTGTTATCATTTGAAAACATTTAAACTCGAAAAATACCTAGATCTGCATTTAGATATACAATTCACAATGGGACATCTGATATCTTATTCTAAACATTCCTTACCTACTAATGGAAAGTGCTGATGTGCATTCTATAAAGACTTACTGTGCTGCATTATTATTGTTATTACTACTATTATTATTATATAATAACCGTGTGACGGCGTCTTTTACGCCCACGATTTTCACTTCAGCTTTTATGCATCAGCTGACCTTAGAATTAAATTTAGCTATGAAAATAGTTCTTACATATTTACCCTTTTCGAAACATGCCCTAAGATTACAAAGTGCCATGTTTATGTGCCCAGAGCAGGGGCGTCGGAAGGATGGGTCAGAGAGGGCGAATAGCCCCGTCTATCTCAGAACAGCAGACCCCCCCCCCCCCTAGAAACTAGGATGAAAGTATAAAATATATTTATTTTAATTAAATATTATCCGATTAATTTGTTTTTACTAATACAATTATTATTATTATTATTAAGATGAGTTTAATTATTTTTATTTATTTTCTCTTAGTTACTTATTCTTAATGATTTGAAAATTATTTTAATTTCCCGCTGTCACATCACTCATAAAAGCAAGGATGCGATAATTGTTTCAACTTTCTCGAGATTAAATTATTTGTTTGGGTTTGCTAAATGGTAAATCTGTTTGCAGATAGTTAGTTCGGCCATTGTTTAGAGCAATGGTTCTTAACCTGTGGTCCGCGGACCCCCGAAGGACTATAATGGTCTCACAGGTGGTCCGCGAAGAAATAATTATTATAGTGTTATATTATTTAAAAATACAAACATTGTCAAAATGTTCAAAGTCGGCGATTTCACAAATTATAAACAAAAAAATTAAGAAGCATCAAACGCTTGATGATTTGCCTAAATCACCCCGAAAAGAGGCCTGGTAAATGCAAGAGCCGAGATGAATGTTGCGAAGCTGTTAAAGTCAGAAAAATGTTTTCCTGTACGTAAAATAGCTAAAAAGGAATGCTTTAGCAAAAAAGAGCTATAACATACGCTTACAAAAAGCAAAAAAAAGCTTTTTGTAAGAGAATGAGGAGCAACAAGTATGGCCGAAGATACTATATGGAAGGTTGTACAGCGTTTTGATTTAAAACAAAATTCGTTGCGTTCTTATGGATGACGAAACGTATGTCAAAATGGACAGCAGTATGTCTCCAGGCCCTCGATTTTACAATGTAGTTATGGGAGAAGGTGTACACGATAGTGTAAAAATTCTGGTATGGCAGGCCATGCGTTCTTGTGGTCCTAAAAGTTCAACGTTTTTTAGAATTGGTACTATTGGAAGCGAGGTCTATAGAAAAGAATGCATACAACAACTTTTACTACCCCCTACTTTATATCGTATCACGTTTACCTGTTATTTTGGGCAGATTTCCCATCTACTCACTATTCTGGTATAAACAGAATATGCCAATAAGACCAGTTGTATCATACATCAATGCACCTAATCACATTTTATCCAAAAAACTGAACCAGATTATTAACACGATAGGTTACAAATCGAAATAGATAAGCTGCAAAACTTACATCTTCCACCACATTCAAAACTTGTTAGTTTTGATATTTGCAACATGTTCTCCAGAATACCCCCACAAGAATGTATTCCTTTATTAGATAGTTTCTTGATCAATAGTAATATAGAATTAGTTAAAAGGTTAGAGTTAATTCAATTATTTGACTTTTGTATAAGTCAAAATTATTTCACTTTTAATAACATAATTTATTTACAAAAGGATGGTTTACCTATGGGTAATTCTCTAAGTCCTCTATTAGCTAACATATTTATGGACAAGTTTGAAGATCGAATATTTGAATAAACCTCTCTAAACACTTTATCTTCTGGTTTCGTTAGGTTGATGACATTTTAGCTTGTTTTGACAGTTCTTTTGAGTTTATCAATGAATTTTTAATTCTTATTAACAGTATCCACCCTAAAATAAAATTTACACTTGAAACAGAACAAAACAGGGCTATAAACTTTCTAGACTTAAATATCAAGATTAACGCAGACAATCTATTTGAATTTTCCATATACAGAAAACCAACACAAGCAGACATAACAATACCAAATGAATCTTGTCACCATAATACACATAAAATAGCAGCCTACAAATCATTAGTACACAGAGCTTTAACTATTCCACTAACAAAATCAGATTATAGCAAAGAGATATCAACCATTAAACAACTAGCACATGCAAATCATTACAATCCGAACATGATTGACACTTTAATTAAACAAAAAGATTATAGGTTAGCTATCAAAAGAATATATCCCATTGACAATCAAACAGAAGACACAAATTACATATCTATACCATATTTTGGCAAAATATCAGAAAAAATTGCACATATACTAAGAAAAATCAACAATTATAAAATAACATTTAAAACCAACACTAACACTTTTTCATTTTTATTTAATGCTAAAGACAGAACACACGATATCATGAAATCGGGCATTTACCGTTTAAATTGTTCTTTTTGTAGTTCGGTATATATTGGACAAACACTTCGAAATTTTTACATAAGATATAAAGAACACGTACGTCATTACAAAAATTAACATCCTGAAAAATCTAATTACGCCAAACACCTTTTAGAACAAAATCACACAATGACTCCTCAAAATAATTTTAAATTCCTACATTTTTGTAATAACAAACGCAAATTAGACATTTTAGAAGCCTTTGAGATATACAAACACAAACTCAGGGTACCTTTAATGAATGAACAACTTGAGCTCAGTAATTCTCCGTTACTGGAAGTATTAGATATATAATTATGATTATTATTATTATTTTATCTAGTTACCTATTTTGTGTCTACCTTAGCGACGTGTTTGTTTATAATTATATTACCTTTGATAATGACAGCATAGCTGTCGAAACAATATTGTCAGGTTGTATTTTAATAAAACTGTGAAACTTTTACTAATCTTTATTTATTTCATAATTAACAGTTAGACTTTACTTTAGCGTATAGCCGATAAAGGGCAATGTTATTGATGGTTAGATTCAAAGCTGAGCAGAAAAGACTATAGGGTCAACACCCGCAGACCATCCATTCATGAAATATCGATTTTTCAAATATACATGTAAAATCTATGGAGAATAATCAATTCAGATTATAATGGGAAAAAATAAAATTAACTGAACCTAACCTAATCTAACTCAACCCAACTTTACTTAACCTAACCTAGGCGGACATATATTCCATTAAACTCAAACACGTTTTTTCTCAAAGTTACATATTTTTTTTATTAGAACGGAACCCATGTTTCTACAGACTTAACATGGGGTATGGAAATTGCGATATCTTTTAAATGATGGGTATGGGGGTCTATGACCCCATAGACGCTTTTGACTAGCTCGAGTCCAACGAGATATAGCACTGTTCCCGAGCGTTTATACGCTAAAGCCCAATTAACTTTTAGGTTACTAAAAAATTTAAGCAACTACACCTGAATTTGGGTTTTTGACTAAATCTGAGGTACATAAGCTTTAGCAAAAATAGTCATCCCTTCCCTACTGTACCCCCAACTATAACAAACATACGTATACATACTGGGTGTAACGTACAAAAGGGTGTGCAGAAACAATTATATTTTACTTTGGTTTCCATTAAATAAAAAAGTCTTTTTATTACAGATTTCTCTACCTAATTAAGCTGTATGCAGTTAGTACAGAACAATTACGAAAGATTGTAAGGTCAAAAGGAAATGGTTACAAATTAATAAATTAACTATTCATAATATTGCTCGATCGTGTCCAAGCTAAAGGAAAAGTGCTGTTTTTACCGTGTATTGTAAAACACGTGCCATTATGAAAACATATTGTACTAAAGGAAAAACACATTAACAACTGTTGTGGAACAAATGAACGCGTGCGGATCAGGAAATCAAACACCGGTCACTTAAGTAAAACCTCGTGTATTTTCGATTCTATGGTAAAGTACAAGAATTTAAGCACGTGGTATGGAAATAAAATAATGCAGGTAAAATGCACGTGGGGATTCATTGGAGCGAAATTTTACATTTCCTTTTTACATTCCCTCGAGGTTTTTTTTACATTTAAAAATTTTAAAAGTTATATTTGTGAGCATTTTAGTTGAAAAATTTTCAAGGCGATTGTTCGTTCTGTATAAAACAGAAACGTAACAGGAAAGTCACACTGATAAGAAAGCTTCCGGTTAATGCGTTTTACAGGACGAAAATGTTTTGTTTATTAATTATTTATTATTATTATTATTTTATTCAGAATAATTTATATAAGTATGAAGGGTTTCAAAAGTCTTGACTGTATATGAGGCAATGATCAATTTTAGATCAAAATAAAATGTATGCCCCTGTCTATTAATCAGTCAAGCAATTACCACCTGTGCTACTTGGGCAATATCCGGGAACCCATTAGTTACTCAATGGACTATTTTTGTTTTTTATATGTTACCCGCTGGGAGAAAAGGGGCGTAAAGTCGGGTATAGGAGTTATCCATATATCCTGTCATACTTTCGGCCATATAATTCAACTGTTTAACTTCAAAATTTTTAACAAATGATTGATGGTCACACTTTAAACTCGGACGACTTCGTTAACTGTGATGCCATTTTATGTACCATTTCTCTCAGCGGGTCACATATACCGAACGGGTTGCCATCCAACGGGAATTGCGCGGGCATGTCGAATTTTCCTGTCGTCTGCCGGAATATCAATTTGTGTTCGAATTTCTTTACTTTTGTTAGCTGGCCGTACTGTCATTTAGTTTTTGAGTTGAATATTTTAAATTAATAAGTTGGTAGCTCTATATAGTAGACAGTAATACTCAGGATGTTGACAGATAGCTAGTGAATTAATCATTCCAGTCAACTTCAACAAATGCAAAATTGAAATATTGTTATCAGTCATTTGATGAAACATCATACAAATTGTTACTGATATGATCACTCACGAGTGTACATCTTGGCTTAGCTTTCTTTACAGCGATTTTCCTAAATTTTGTTTTAGCAATCGTCGGTCGTGAATTATCATATAAAGTAAATGTAACACAAATCAGCTGCAGACAATCCACCTCGTATTTTGTGTTGGTTGATCATCATCCTTAAACTGATGACAAATGCTAATTCGTGATATTTTGTGTTGTGAAAGGCTAATAACAAAATTGACGAAAAATACGCAACTGATTGTTCATAGCCATTATCTATAAACAGATTTACTATACCATGATTTATTACAACATTGGTTCCCAAAGTGTGGGTCATGACCATCAGAGGAGGGGTTGGTGTTGGTATAAGATTTTTAAAATAAAACAAAAACACTCGGATAACATAGTTATTATTTTTTTTGAGTGCATAATAGTTTGAGAGGTGAGTACAAATTTAGTACTAGTGTGTGACACGGATGAATGATGATTTTTTGGAAAGCTTACACCCTCCTTTACAAATTATTGTTGTAAGTGAAATGCTCCTGATCATCAGGAAGGACGCTGGAGGGCGTCAGAGAATAAAATTCGAAAAACATGTGTCTGAGATGGCAGAAAATGGCAAGACAACATTTGGGGGATCTAAAAGAGACCAAAAACCAATTTTCAGTCTATTTGGTTCTCCAGGCAATTTTTGAGAAATTAAGAAAAATTAAAAATAAATTGTAATTATAAGGCGAAGATTGGCAAGATGGCCATTAGTCGCCCAAAACTAATGAAAATTAATTTTGGGTCTCTCTTGTTATTAAAATTTTTTCAAAATGGAAAGAAAATTTCAAAACAAGTCAACGACTTGGCAGAAAATTGTGTCGCTGTCTCCGTGGAGTCCCACAGGTCATGGAGAGCCAATTTTCTGCCAAATTTACCGACGGCAGCGCTAGATCTGCCAATGTCAAATTCAAGAATTGGCAGAATTCTTTAACAACTTTTTCGATGATGACAGTTTCGTTGTTTCTAAGGGAATATACTTTGACACCGAAATTCTCCCCCTCTCCCAGAACAACACCTTGTACAATTTAATGAATTAATAATAACTTATACCAGCTACTGAAGTATTTTACTGTTTTTAAAGAAGAATGGTAAGAATTGGGTAATTTTTTTCAATAAATCTAAAATAAAATACTGTCACTTCAAATTAAAAATTATGTTGATATGTTTATTTTATAATCAGATTGAAGCGTTAATGAAATATTTCATTTATTCATCAATATAAAAATCGCTTTGATAATCATCATCATCAGTATCATTGTCGTCAAATGTGAGAAGAAATTATTTCTTGTTCTCCACTGTTACAGCGTTACAGCTGCTGTAGTATCTCTCCCTCTCTTTCCCTCACTCCCCGGTGTCTAAATGTCAATCTGGCCTTCCATCTATTCCCTTCACTCCCCGGTCTTTAAATGTCAACGTGGCCCTTCATCTACTCCCCGGTATCTAAATGTCAACGTGGCTCTCCAATGGCGGTCCACGTTGACATTTAAAACTCAGGGATTCTCCATCTACAAACAGCAAATAGCTACTTCATACCTTCACCATCAGGACACATGGTTTTCGGAGCCTTAAGATTTGAGCCACTATTAACAACCATAGCATGACGCGCATGATTTCACCCCTTCCCGTAGACCTACTTTGGCAGAAAACTACTTCTTCCCACATTCTGCACATCGAGACGAATGACTTGAGCCTAAGATTATCCATGATGCTTACTTTATGCGATTTTTTTATTTTTTGAAATCCTGTCAAAAATTATACGGAGGACCAAATTGGCAGAAAATTGGTTTTTGGTCACGTTTAGGCCCCCCAAATGTTAACCTACCACTTTTTGCCATGTCAGACACATTATATTTTATGATAATTATATTTTCTGACGCCTTCCAGCTCCCTTCCTGATGATCAGGGCCCTTTCACTTACAAGAATAATTTGTAGAGGATGTAAGCTTTCCAAAAAGTCATCATTCACCCGTGTCAAACACTGGTACTAAAATTGTACTCATCACTCTAGCTATAAACACAACAGATGACGCCAGGCGATGAACCGCCAACAAAAATCTCCCCTAAAAAGGGTGTGCCTTCAAAAAATTGGGAAATTTATGTATTATAGTAGTTGAATCAATGAGCTATGTTGGTTGTGCTCGTAGTATATCGGTAGTATCTATTAAGTACCATGATGATGTAGCCGTGTCCCGGCTGTGATAGCGGTGAAGGACTACTCATATACCTGAAATCTGTTTCTCAAACTATAAAGAGAAGGCATATAAATATCCACTGTAATACCTTCACTTATCCCCAATAAAATTTTAATATTTCCTAATATAAAATATAAAAATGGTACATTGTTATTCGATTAAATGTCTGTCAAGTTTCCTAGGATAGCATAACGACTTTTGAAGATTTTGCGTCACATTGAATACACTTATGCCTATGTATAAACTAGGTTTTAAATCATTCCAGCTCGCTTTTGAGATAATTATCGCTCATAGTGTAGGCTAAGAACACAAAGTGATGGTGGGAAATTCACGATTGCCTAGAAAGACATCGAGGACAGCGACATACAAAACAAAATCGTTTTGTGCTAGTAAACATGTTACCCCATAACATGGGTTAAAATGGGATCCTCCTAGAACAGCGAATAGACATGCCTAGTGCACTGTTGAAATAAAGGAAGTTAGTGGTTTCTCAAGCATAACTCGGTTTACCAAACGGTTTTACCAACTTCGATTGACTGATATTAATGATCGGTTGGATTTATTTATTGGATTTATTAGTACTATTTCGTACTAGTAGTATTAAGATTATTTCGATGCTTTATTAACACAGGTGTTTGGTTAATATTCAAAGCAAGTGTTGTAGCGTGATTGGTTCTTTTAAACTTGTTGTTAAGTTTTATCCAATGAGGTTGTTTAACCGCGTGATCAGTTTGACAACGTGGTTGATTACGGTTTCTGCAACCGGCCGTGTGATATTAATTACGAAGCTCGAGCTGTTATTGATGAAGCCAGCGGTAAATGATCTAAGTACGGATTAAGACTGTGTTCAATATAAGCTCCGTATTCAGTAATCTATTGTATCAAATGTCAAATGACCGAGTGGTTCACTAAAAGGTTTGAACCTCATTACTTATTGTCAAATGGACACCAACTAGAGAAGGGCAAGACTAATAATAAATTGAACATGTACCTAGAATACCAGAATTTGTGAGTTGTGTTAAGAAATGTTTGAGAAACACCAATACAGGGCCAACGCGCTTGCACCAAGATACTGTGATAATTCATATGTACTGACGTAACAATCTAGAGCTAAGAAACATCTGGACACTTTTACAAGAAGATCCGTAAAGCGATTTTCTTTTTTTTAACTTAACAAAACCTTAAGTCAGTTTTGTTCTAAATATTAGTAACATTAACAATTGAAAGATATCGCGATTCAAGAAGAAAATCTAATACAGTTAAATAATGATTTCCAAGGCAACAAAATATCTATCTGCGTTACGACACATGGTGATGATGAAGTGTGATCGTACATTGCTCTAATAACCTCCATACTTCAGTGTATGCACAGGTTTATTTCGGATTTTGTATGCTTTTGTATGCCTCATAGCCTATATAGTCGAACTATATTATATCAGAAATCCTTGAAGAATTGAAGTCTTTTTTATATGGTAATTTTTCTTCACAAAAGTCTTCTAATTTCTTTAGAAATTATATGCTTAGGCTTTTTCTTTAAATTACTTAATTCTGAGAATGCGGGTGTTTCTGTGCAACTTCAATTGAACAAGAGCCCGCTGAGATCTTGGTACCAGAGGTTTGGTATGGTATTTGGTATTGGTAGTATAGTTATTGGAAGATAAAACGTATAAGAAATAATAATAATAATAATAATTGCTACAACCCATAGCCTGGAATCCAGGTCCCAGAAGCTATAAGCTTGTGCGGGTGGGAGGGGGCGATTATTATTATTACGTAGGCCCTAAGTGCGGCTAATCGGATAATAAATCTATAATAAACTTTGAATATAAAGGAAATACAATACAAATCTCCTCGAACCCTTGTTGTATTCGGTTTATCTTTAACCTAAAGGCTTGTAGTAAACTGGCGGTGATTATATGGTCCAGGGCGGTTTTTACTTTATATTATTACTTTTTCTCCTATCGCACGAATATGACACTATAATATCAAATTATTTTGTATAAAAAGGAGGCTATTTACAGAAACTGCTACTGGTAACCATAGCAACTGTACAAAAAGCAAACATTGTTTTACAAAAGATAATTTGACGTAACGCGACACATATTACTTTTCGCAATAAGTACCCCCAAAGCATTTTTTATATTAATAATACGGAATAAAATGAAATTTTCAATTAAATAATTTTTTTTTCTATGATGATATTAAAATAGCAAATTAATTTCTTAAATCACAAAGAACCAATTTGACGATTCTATTAAAATGTTAGTTGCTGCTCGCAATGATGTCACACAAACAAAAATCAATCCTAACCTCTTCTTATTTTCCGTAAACGCGTATTCTCCGAATTTCCAATAAAAAGAGGGTGAAGATTATATGTTTGTGAGTATTTTACCCGGAAACAAGAAATCGATAACAAATTGTAGCGAATAAAAGATAGTTTAACGTACGTCATGCTGTTTTGTTATAAATAATTATCTTACAGAGTTTGCTATATACCTTAGTTAAAAGCGGTTATAGAAAAATAGTACTTTTAATACTCATAAGATCGCCGGACTCCATTGCAGCGTTGTCCGGCAACCTTCTTATTCGTCTCAAAAGCATGAATTTTTGTAATAATACAATAATATTATTGTATATTAACAATATTATACATATCGGAAGTCTCTGTGTACATTGTACAACCCTCTCTTATGTATCAATTTATCAATGCAATCAAAATGCAATCTCGCGGATTATGCCTCTGGATTTATCTCTCTCTGGTTTGGGTGATTTTTACTTCGATAAATTATTGTTTTAATGTAAACCAAATTCGCACAACTCAATGACACAAAAAGTCACACAAGTGATACTAGTGTTAATGTTTTTTTTTTTTGTGTAAGATTGTTGACGCTTTTTACAATATCAAAATCTATAACAATACGTTAGTCTTCAATTTCTTATCTAACGAAAAATTGACCATGCTTCTCTGTATTAATTAATTTGCAGCCAAACTTGATTCCACAACAAACGTTAATTTTGTCGCTTATTTTAAAACAAACTTTAACAATTAACGTTAAGAGCAATTAACAACAAATTAAATAAACATTTTGAATTCTAATCTAAATTTGTGCAAGATCATTTATTAAACAACTTTTCATTTCGTTTGTTTTCTTCTGTTTAGCAAAATATTCCTTTTCTTTACAAGAAATGAAAACGAAATTCCTTCTTCTCTGTAAAAAATACTCTTATACCAAATTTTTGAGATAAAAGAAATGGACATGCAGCTAGCAGCTACTTCATTCCTAATAGTTTTTAAGATAAAATAGTCTGGTCAAGACGTAGTAGACACGTTTCATTCTCTTCAGACTGCATTATTGAAAAGTGTAGAGCTAAATGTTTATAAATGATGATGACCTTGGCGTGATAAAATGTTATATATACCTTATTTTTCCATGATTTTGTTTATGAAGTTTAAGATTTTATTTTCTTTTTTATAGATATATTCTACTTTCAATTACAATTTTTTTTATTTGTTGCAGTACTATTAAATTTGAATAGTATTTATGTATATGCATTTTGTCATTTTTACCATTTATATTAGATTTCATATCAATGGTATGGAACGGTGATACTTATTATTTTACTTAACTACATACATTTATTTTACTTCGCGCGTGCGCGCATGCTAAGGACAAATTGCGTAAAAATTTTTAAATGGAAATCTAGTGCATTTCCACTGTATGCCCATTGACAAGCTAAACTAGACCAAATTTATTTAAGATCTCGTAATGGGAGTACCAATGCTAAAATTCCAGAAAATTCTAAAACCATTTTGCAATTTGCTGCAGCATTTTAAATTTTTTGGTCGAGAGTATGACTAAAGCTAACCATTGATTGTCTGATCTTCACCATGTAAAAGAGCCCAAATTTATTATAAAGTAATACTTGGTCAACCTAATCACACTAGGATACGAATATTTAGATACCCATAATTCGCCGCGCACTACACTATTGCAAAGTTAGTGGTGATCCCTGATCATGAACAAAAAGAAGAAACAAAACCAATTTACCGTTAACATTCTTCACGGCACATTTGCTGTGAGTCGACATTACACGCAATTTTAATTAATACGCCTTAGTAACGTAGTTCAAGGTTTGATCGGTGTTTCTTCTTTTGTTTAGTCATTAATTATTTGTTTGTGTTTGAATGGGCGAGGCAGCGGGTTGCAAAATAATCGTACCTTTTGACACCGACTATAATAAGATCATATGGCAAACCGTACTAAGTAGAATTTAACGGAACCTGACGCAGTTCCACACCCAATAGGGATTTTAATATGCCAATCATCGACTTTATATTAAAAGTATTATTTTACTTGTTAATTGTTTCCATCAATAGCAAAACTGTTTTCAAGACTGTTTCGACCATCTTCAGCGATTTTCACTAAGATCATAGAAGCTCTTTTACACTCTTCTTGGTATATTATATACTTTTCTCCTTTTACAACTTTCAATTCAAGACATCTAAAATATCACCAAAGATATTTAAGCTGCAATGAGGGTAGTATTTTTGTAGAACTCGATAACAGTTTGCCGATTACTAAATTACAGACATGTTAGAGCAGTCTTATTTCTCTAGAAAAACTCCATGATTTAAGAAGATTATTTTGATGACGTTCCGTCCATTCAGTAGTTAACATTTGAGATATAATAATTACCAGCACACGGAGTTGCTTACTTCTAATTATCGTTATGTCGTTATCAAATTTGCTCTTATTGTATTGGATTAGCAGCAATTTAGAGAACCGTATTCAAAATATTCATTACTTACATTACTTCTCCTCTCCGACATCCACTTGCCGGGTAAAGGGATATTTTAACTATTTAACTCCCCCCCCCCTGAGTTCCCAACTCCAGGAGTAAACAGCTTAGATTTTGTGATTCCTAGACAAAATTGAATCTTTGCTGCTCAAGTGACAGCTTTCCCTTGAAAGATTACAATTATATTTAATTAGGAAACTATTGCACCATGAATCTTCAAAAACAATATCAAAAATATTTTCAGTGACTGCTCTTTCAAATGAGGTAAAGAAATGGGATGGATATCCATAGCTGTTGTACAAAAAAAATCCACAGCTTTTACCTCTTTTCCCTATCCCTACCATATGCAAAAAGATCCTTTAATATTTATCGTGTAGTACATTCGCCGAAAAACATAATCCTACTAGCCTACGTATACATTTTGAGCAGACTTTGGCGCGTTGTGCTTAACTCAATAAAGAACGCCGCCCAAATAATTTTAAGGACTTTATCATATAATTTAGTCATAGTCTGTAGAAAGGATACATATTGTTTTGTCCTTTTTAACTTTTCTTATCAAAACTCTCTCACCCAAAACTGCAATCATCGTTCACTGAGGAAAGCTAATGTCCTTGTATGTCCTCAAATTACTTTATACACAAAGATCAATATCTATATCTTATACTTAAAGCAACCTTGTATAAAATTCATTCTGAAACCTCAATCCATCATCTCACCAATCGATGACCAAGCTCTAACGAGCTCTAAAGAGCTTTAAACACTATTACTGATATAGATTTACAGATAGATAGAGAGTCTAGAATAGAATGATTACTTGATTACTTCAAGACTAGAGCTTAAGAGAAAATACTTATAGCAGCAAAGTATCAAGCAAGCCATGTACCGCTTTTAAATTAAATTTTAACTGACCTCGTAGTCGTTAGTAGTAAAAAATATTCTTTGTACCTCGTGACGTTAGCATACTTTGTGGTCAAGAAAAGTGACGCAAGGTAAGTGAAGTGCACTTACTAATCCTTAATCAATACCTCCTAAAAAGTTCTACAGCGCTTTAGGCTAGTAGAGTCTATTCTAATAATAATAACGCCATTTATTGGACACACAAAGAAGTAAAAAAAAGTAAATTTACAAGAATAAATTAACATATATGTACTACTTTTTTACACATACGTAGTTCTTAAAATACTACTGTGCTCAAAGGGGCGAAATTCGGGTTAGTCAACATAGTAGTTGGAGGACTGTTCTACCACTTAACCACAGCTCAAAAAAAACATTATCATTGACTGTCCATCCTAAACTAAATGAATTTTCCGCAATGCCAAGACAACATTAGTTTCTCAACAAACATTATTTAAAATTGTAAGTTGTAAAAAATACACTAAAAGTATTGAAAACAAAAGCACTACGAGTAGATGCTCAAGTTTTGGTCCTCCAACACAAAATACACACTTGGCTCTCTTTTCCTTTAGGAAGAAACGTTACTAATCTTGTCTTCATTGTGTATAACTAATATTTTGTTAGATTTTATAAACATTTGGTTGATCTAGTTACGAGACATGTGTGATTAGATCCCAAAACAGGGAAGGTAACAAATTTACCGGTTCGAATTGTATTTGTTTTTCAATGTAATCTTTATTTAGTTCCATACATTTAGATCAACAACGTTCAAGGGTGATTATGATATTGTTGTTAAACGATTCTTCGTCTTTAAAATAGCCATTTACAACATCGAAGAGTACACAGTTTGAAAACATTTCAACCAGTTTTTATATTTGGAGACACCTGGAATAATGACGAATGGCTGTTTTTCGTAACTTCGTCTCTCAAACGCTACAATAAGTTCGTGTAATACTCGCCAGTGATTGTTTTTTACTTTTTCAATATAGTGGACAAAATTTGTACCATAGCATATCAAAATACTGTGGCGAAAACCTTTACGATGAATGAAAATGCTTTCTCCTTTTGTTAATGCGGGTTGCTTTTCCCAGTGCGTTGTTTGGATTATTCCTTAGTCTCAAGTGTTTAGTGGTCTCATCAACAATTATAAGTCGGCAGAAAGTCCTTTGAGTTACACTTAAACCGCTCGAAACATTCTTAGACGTTACTTTTTCTCCAGCTTGAGGTAACGCGGCAACCATCTTGCGCACATTTTGTTCATCTCCAAACATTTCTATATATGATGTGTATTCATTCAGTCGAGACGCCTACCATTTTGTTGTCTCCTGCACTTTGAGTCTGCAGTCCTACAATGCGATCTTACGATTTTTTCTAGGGGCATAGTCTCATTTGATCGTCTAATACGGTGTTCTTTCTTACAGTTCATTCGACCACGCTTGAATTCAAGAATGCATTTGTTATCAATCAAATAAGACGAGTTCTTAAGCATCGTTTCCAACTTTAAATGATACTTATTTATGCTAGCGCGCGTTTCTGTATTTTCGTGTTTACAAAAATCACTCACAGAGTCGTCTTTAGTTATACAAAAACTATGCTATGTATCAAGCTGATATTTAATATTTGTGATAGATCCCTTATAGTAAAGATTCGGTTATTCGTATCATTGTGATGACTGCCATTGCAATTTTATATATTTATTTTTGGGCAGGTGCGTAGTGCAGTTTTTGGGCGAGGAATCTGGATCGCGGAGCATCCCTCGTACCTCATGGTACCGATTACTATGAACCGATCTACCGAACCACTATCTATCTACGATTACTATCTACCGATCTAGCCGATCCTACAAAAATTTAGCAGAATCTGGAGGAATTCTACCCCCGTATGGATATCTAAACATCACATTGACACAGGGCCTACAGTTTTGTTTATTTACTGACTAACAGAATTTTAGAAGCAAGTTTAATTTGTGACTTTATATGCAGAAGATTTCAGCTCTAGATGTATAGTTGCTAAGGATTTTTGTATTCAGAGTTTAAGGGACACTTTAAACGCGTTTTTCTTTACTTTACTAAACTTTGTGAAGCTTTTTTAAAAATATGTGCAGCATTTTGAAGGAAGAACGGTGCTTTATCGCTTGGTGTAGAAATCTGAATATCGAATTTTAGCGGTATAGGACGAGTTTTGTTCGCTGCCGTCACATTTATTCACTTGAAGGATGGAACTTGTCAATGATGACAGTCTGTCGATATTACTGTCGCCAGCGTTACGAAATTTCGGGCACTTGTGAAACAATCTTCGCACGTGCGTTTTATACCCTTTTCACAGAGTTTCTTGTCACTCGTCCCCATATTTTGTATTGACTTTTAACAAAAGATATTTGCGACTGTCGCTAGAAGTGAATCGGTCGCAGGGTGGTATTTCGACAAAATTGATAATGATTTGAAAGGGATTCCTTTTTATTTCTGTACCCATGGCGATAGAGCAACGCAAAGGTTATCATAATAATTATTTAAAGCAATCTTTCATTAATTCCTATTTATAATATTGTAAATTATAATAGGAAACGTACATCCTATCACTCGTACAAATCATCTGTTGAGGATGGAGTAGCACTAGAATAGGCGTGTATTATTCTTATTGAGGTTGCGTTTAATGTCTTGGTGAGATTGAAGCCGCGGTAGGCTCCTTGTGAAACATTGTATATAATAGTTTCTAAGAAACTTACTTCCTAGGCAATTCACATAAGAAATTTGTGCCTAAAGCGGTTAAGGAGCATCCGAAGCACTAACTCTCTCATCTTTAATTTTGCTCTGCAAATTTTGCGCAAACATAACTAGATTTTGGTATTAACTTTCTATATTGGATAGTAAACAGTAAAAAGGCTTTTTCTCAGTTTTTTGTTGTTACATAATAATTTTCATTCAATTCCAAATAAACTGTCGAATGAATGTGCTTTATTTTAACATTTGGTGAAGGTGTTTTTGTTGTTTTGTTTTTATTCATTGTAGAAAACTTACAAAAAAAAAAGGTACAGAGCGATTGAAATTGGTATTCATAAAGCAAGCACTAGCATTTTTTCTACAGTTGTTGGAGTTTATTCAACATTCACGCAAAAGGAGTCAATTTCAGTCGACATATTTTTATCTAAAATGGAAATGAAGTGCTTTTAAAATATGAAGTACGATAAATTGTAAAAGTGTTAAAAGTACTTCAAAAACGAACCTGGTTATAAATGATATAATCTAGTACATACAATCTTAAGGAAAAAGTAGGTATTGCGGGCACTTTTAGAACAAAATATTTGCATGCGCAATTTGCTTCATTTGTCTTATTGTATGCATTTTTAAAAATAATTGTACATATGTTTTATTACATATTTAACAGTAAGTATATATCTTTTATTAAAGAAATATAAATATAAAGATTATTATTGTATATTCTTAAATGTTTGTAAATGTAAAGTGTGTTATTGTATAGGTGTTCTTGAACTGACCAGCCCAACATTCAGTGCAGAGTGAAATAAAACTGGATTCATTAGTTAAATTTTGATAGTTGGGTTAGTAGTAAAGATAATGATTTGTGCACATCATTACAAAAAAATCTTTTCCAAACGTCTTCATATGCATAATAACCTTTGAGCTTTTATTAAACGATTAGCTTTCTACATGATTCACTGCTTGGAGGTTATAAATAGGCAAACAAATAAGAAAATGACACTATTGCCTAAATTATGCAGTAATTATACTTCGTTGTTTACAAGAAAAATTGCAGAAGTTATTGGCGTTAAATGATGTAAACAAAATTACGCATCAAAATAAACAAGAATCCAGGTTACAGCGAACAATAATAAATTTGTAATTAGTTAATTAGTTATGTAAGTTAAATTATTGTGACAATAATAATAAACAAAAACAACAATAATATGAATAATATAATTATATGAATAGCAGTATCTGAACTTGGAATATATACCTACGATTTTAATTCGTGGGCAATTTATCGCGGGCTATTCTCTTTATTGTTGTTAAGATACTAGGGTCTATGATTTGATTTTGGAAAAAAAACAATTGAAGAATCCTACTGAATTTAAAGAGATATTAAAAATAATATACATACAAAGAATTGATTAAACCTTCGCATTGTGGAAGTATTTTTTTTTTAGAATTTTTTTCAATTATTGAATTTTTTTGCCAGAATCCTGCAAGTCCTGAATGTGTGGTATGCGCCGTGCCGCGCCGATAGGTTCATTCTAATAATATAAGATTATTTGGTTATCAGTTATAAAAATTTAAAGGATTAATCATCACAGAGATCTAATTTGCATTAATCTAATCAACATTAAAGTATTTATTGTTTCCAGTTATTTCATACTTGACCATGACTTTGATTTCATTATATGTATTATTATTTTCAGTTTATTACCCTTTCAGGTGAATGCACTATTTGTTTTGGTAATCGTGTCTAGTCTTATGAAAATTAATAAACTTATTACAGAAACAAAAATATTTTTAGTGTAGATTTATTACAACAATTAAAAGGAAGGCGTATCCTATAACATTGCGCAGAGAACCGTAAACAAAATTTTTATTTTAATTTCAGACTGGTAAAGTACACAATTTTTGTATTATTATGTATTACTTTGCATGTTAGTTGTTTGTGTTTTCCGCCAGCATTATTATTAGCATGCGGGTTTTCTTATCGAAAATATAGGGTAATGCGCTCGTTAATAATACCTGATAACATTTTCACACCGTGGTAAACTATGGCAGTATGTCTAAATTTTACAAAAAGAATTATATTGCATTACCTAATAATACAAATTATTTGTAGTTTTTACTTATTTTTCATCATTGTAAGAAAATTGCACCAATTAACTGTAAACCATTCAAGAGAACGTGCGTATTACGTGTTTATTAAGGTGTCATGTTCCTTACACGAGTTTTGTATTAGAACGTGAGCAAAATGGAAAACTTAAATTGGATCTCAAAGTAATGTGCATAAGATTTTTCTTTTTCCTCATTGTTAGTGCAGCTCTACTTAATATTAATAATCTTTGAAGAATGCCAACACCTTGAACCTAATGGCTTCTACTAATTGATGGTTTAAATAATTAGATCTTCTTAATTTGATCTGATGATGCTTTCTGTAAATTGGATTGCATCATTATTTTTGGCATCTGTAAAATTTCAAAAATAACATAAAAAATAGATGAAAGCGTAACCACATTGGAAAATTATATTAATAATCATCATTCATCATTGTTTAAAATTTTATCGCGTTTCCTTTTACCTTGATTGATAATTGGTCATGCAGATTATTTTTTGCTTATTCTCAATATCTTCCATACATGTCATCAATGCTTACATTTATTTGTTTCTCTGTGTGCAACCAAAAATTTGGCTAGGTGAATAAGAAGACACAATAAGACATCTAGCAGATACTCTTCACTAAGGCAAGATCAATAAAATGCAACTGCAGTAAGCTTTCCTGTAAAAAATTATCTCTCAAAAGCGGCATTACTATTGTGGTTGGGAAAAAAAAGATTATTTTATTTTACATCTGTTCAAGTACACAAATAAACAATTTTCTCTAAGATTAACAAATTAGCTACTTGTGTTAATGTTTGTGGTCTTGAGCATCGGAATCCGCTCAGGAAATTAAATGCAAGGAAATGACCTTATTCCCGTTGATTTAAAACATTAAATGTAGTTGTGCGTTTCTTTATTGTGAATGTTTAATTAATGAATCAGTAGATCTGGATAGAACAATTTATCTAAGTATGGTCTTCTTGAAAAAAACTTCCTAGAAGCAATGCCATATATGGAATGCCATATAAATAATTCTATAGAATTGAAGAAGCAGATAGGTTCATAGACGCTTATTAAAAATGTTTAACTTTGTTTCAACTGTGTCTAAGGGTACTATGGTCCTTGTCCGTTTTAGTCACTTTCAACAAAAAAAAACCGAATTCACCTTTAATAATTTCCACTGAGTATTTTCATAGAAAAACTTCAAATATTTGCAACTATATTCTGTTTATTGCCTTAAAATTACTGTTTTATTTCATATAAAAGTTTAAATACAATCAGTACTTCTTCTTCCAATATACGAGGGGGTATTGATAAATAGTTGGCCTTGAATAGTTCTAGCAGGCAAAAATAAATCGCGTTGCTATGAAAACAAGTTGAAACTTTGACAAGTGCACGTGCAAAGTGTCAGCCCAAAAGGTGATGTTATTTTGAAATTGTGGTTAAGAAAAGTAAACCATGTCAGATGAAGATTGGAACTTCAGCAAAATCGAGTATCGTTCGGTTATCAACTACCTGTTTTTGAAGGGATTGTCTGGTAAAGAAATTTATGATGACATGTTAACAACGTTAGGAGATCAATGCCCATCCTATTCAACCATTAAAAACTGGGTTGCTGATTTTAAACGTGGAAGAAAAGATGTCACCGATGAGAAGAGGTCTGGGAGACCGATTTCTGTGTCAACGCAAGAAAACATTGATGCTGTCCATGATATGATTCTAGGATAATAGACGAATCGGCCTAAAACGCATATCAGAGACTTCGAATATCTCATACGAACGCATTTTTCATATCGTTCATAATGAATTGGGAATGAAAAAGCTATCCGCAAAATGGACACCCAAATGTCTCAATGCTGATCAAAAACGATTGAGGTGACATCTCAGTGGATATGCAATCAATTTAACGATAGAAAATCAAACTTTTTGCATCGCCTTGTTACAATGGATGAAACTTGGATTCATCATTATGATCCAGAAACTAAAGAAATGTCTAAGGAGTGGAAACATTCTTGGCTCTCCTCGGCCCAAAAAGTTTCGTGTGCAGAAGTCTGCTGGAAAAGTTCTTGCCTCCATTTTCTGGGACAACGATGGTATAATTTTCGTGGATTAGTTGGAACATGGAAAGTCAATCACGGGAGAATATTACGCATCTCTATTAACCAAACTTCGAGCGAAAATTGTGGAATCACGGCGAGGAAAACTTACCAAAGGCGTCTTGTTTTTGCAGGATAATGCGCCCGCCCACAAATCACTTATTGCCCTACAAAAAATCAATGAAATCGGCTTTGAAATTGTCGACCATCCGCCATATTCTCCCGATTTGGCCCCATCGGATTATTATCTCTTTCCGAAACTCAGAAAATCATTGAATGGACGAAAATTTACATCAAACGAGATGGTAATTGATGCTGTGGAGTCGTGGTTTGCAGAACAGGATAAAACATTTTTTTCTAAAGGATTAGAATTACTCTTTGATCGATGCATTAAATGTATAGAGTTGAAAGGTGATTATGTTGAATAAAATACTATTACTTCGAAAACATGTAGTTTTTTTTAGGCTAGGCCAACTATTTACCAATACCTCCTCGTAAATTTTCCATTAATGGCCTCGGTACTTTCCAAAGTGACAGATAGTAAGAAGGTTATTTGACAATGGTGTAGATTCTATAATTTATGACCACTCCACCTTTATTCACCCTCCATAGCGGGTTTATTCTTTGAGAGAACGTTCTTAACCTTCTTAAGGAAATCAGTAGATAAATGTCCAGTCCAGTAAACAGACTTCCAGTTAAAAAGTAAAAGCAGACAAAAGGTGTGCGCTTTTTTCATTATTAAGAATTAACAACATTTTTTTCATCATCACGATATCGCATTAATAAAGTTTAATACAAAGGCTCAATCCTATTCAAATTGCCAAAATTACACATATGTATTTTTATCTACCATTGGCTAGAGATGAACTCCAGAAGTAACAAGAAGGACAATTTTGTACACACTCTATTTAAAATTCTTAGCTTTGAAGTTATTTATTGATCTTTGCCTGACTATACCAAAATATTTTTGATCTTCATAGACAGACCAAAAATTTTAATTTTAGTCTCTGTAATTAAACTCAAAACAACTTTAACATTGCAGACCTCTTCAAATGAAAGCATCCCACAGAATCCTTATGAGAAACGACTCTCGGTCTACATTTTTTCAACTTTGGTAAATGAAAGTCATTCATGTGTTGATCCAAAGTGTCAATCAGCACAAAGTCCAAAAAATTATAGTATTTTGACGTAAATATGATGTGGTAATGACTCCCTAATATCTCAGACCAATGACGTCATATGCTAGACGTTAATTTCACGTCTTACAAACAAGTTAATTTGACGCCCTTTTCAAAGTTATATTTGGTACTCCGCTTCCTTCAGATTTTTAGGAATACATATGAAGCTACTCATACTTTTTAAGATTATATATTGAAAGAAATGTACAAAGATATAACACATATTGAAAGGTTATGTACCAAATAAATATTAAAAAAAACAAACAATCTGCTCATTAAAATTAAAGATAACATGGTTCACAGTCTAATTTCATTTGCCATTCTCCCATTATTTCTAATCAATGACATCTATAGTTACAATGTTTCCTTTGAAGGCTTCAAAGATAAATGAAATACATACTACTATGAATAATAGGCATCGCCACAAAAGTTTCCTTATAAGTCAAAACAACGAATTTGACAAATTTTTCGCCACAAAAATGTTCAGTTCTTAAACTTTTAAATAAAAAATAGCGGAGGAAGCAAATTTTATATAAACGACAAAACAAAGACTGGTATTGACAACCAAGATGGACTGCGTTCGCTTTTCGCGTAAGCGACACCTACACCGATTGGTTAAAAGTTTGAAAGTAGCTCTATCATATTGCAGATCATGAATTACTGTTGGAATGTATCAGTCTAATCTATTACCTAAAAAAGACGATAATATGACGTCATGTGTCACGTCATTTTAATGTCATTTACTGGACGTCATTACGACGTCGACTTTTGGTCCAATGACGTCTTATGACGAGTTATCACTAGATGTTGACGTCATTATGACGTACCTTTGCTACCTGGGTTTGGGCTTTGTACCCTTTGACAATTTTTATCTACACTTTAGGGACTTACTTTAGTTGATTTCGATTGTCAGAAATTTCGTCTCATAGCTTGTATACGTAATACGAAGGTCCTGGATTTGATTTCTGACTAATCTAGGGTGGTGTTTTTCTGTAGCCTGTCTCGGACAGGAAGTAAAATCATAGATCCCGTTTGAATGTGATTAAACTTGGCACATTCAGAATTTCTACTAGGGGTGAAGTTCTCTCCATTCCCCCCTTGACTAAATCCTAATAAAGTTAGCCATACGATAATAGCAATCAATTTCAAGAGGTACCATGAGTGTTTTACTACTCCGATCTTCGCCCATACAATCTATATATTATTAACAATCAAAAATGTTGTTCCTATATTTTTAAACTAAACAATAGAGTGTGTTACACTCTCTAATGTTCTTTATTATTGACGTCATAACGACGTCTTAATGACGTCAGAACTACTAAAAACTGTAACAGAATTATAATGTTACTTATAATTTACATAAAAATAGAAAAAGCATTATTTTGTAAAGAAAAAACAATCCAAGTTCAACATTTTTCCCCAAAAATCTCTCTCACAACTCATCAATAATTCATCTATAAAATGCTGTTTCTGAGGAGAAGATATCAGTAAAATATGTTGTCAGTCAGTCAGAGTAGGCGTTTTGTAATCTGGGCAATGACTTCAAGAAAGATCAATTGTCAAAACAGACTCCATAGGAGTTTTTAAAACCCTCAGAATACCTCTAGCTACTAATTGCAATACGTTCAAAAGTGTTACATTGACCCATAACCTGCTTCTAGGAGGCAGGAGAGTTGCCGGGGGCAAACTTGACTTCGACGGGAAGGTTTTTAGGATCTATTACATATAGTCCCGTTGTCACTTTTTTTTCGAAATTTTTTCTCTAAAAGCGCGACGGACAAAAATGATAGTAACAGTGACAATATTGAGTGTTATATTATATTGTATGTATGGTACAGAATGCCTAAAAAGTGAAATATGTAATTGTTACTTAACATATAAGGTAAGGCTTAATAAATATTTTGTAGAAAGACAACAGATTGAACCTCAGCAACTCCTAAGTCATACTTCCAACTTCATTAATTTTTATTTTATATGTTCCAAAACTGATGTGAAAGGTAAAAAATGCAAACTCTTTCCAAAATGCCCAATATTTAATTAGAATTATACAGCCTGCTAATGATTTTTTATTTTACAAGAATAGGTCGTTAAAATGGAATCTTGGGCACAAAATTATGACATATAGTTGTCTTAAGAAATCAAGATTTTTCTGAAATGAGGTTATAATTGACACCTTTTAGGAAATCATGGTATTAGGACGTTTGTGGGCTTTATTATTTTTGGGTTTGCTACTTTTCCACAAACACTTCAAATAGCTAATAAAAGGATTGCAATGCTTCAAATAATAAGACGGTTAACAGCGGATTATTTCCGTATTTATGTCTTCATATAAAATATACAAAACCCAATACATAGGCGTCAGCAAAAACAAGGGAGACCACCCACAGGGCAGCAGGATGTAATTGATATTGCTATGATAAGTTTTGATGACCTCAGCATTCAAGGATTTGAAAATTGCATCCCAATTGCTGCATTCTGCAAATTACAATTTCCCTACCTTATCTAGTGTTAGAGGTTATGAATTGCTAGTGAAAAAGCAAATAATATTTTCAAATGCTATATTAAACACCAAATGTTAGAAGAATTTAAGAGTTGATAATAAAAAATAGTTAAACCATTACACTGCTATTAGTAAAGCTGACGTTACTCATTAATTCGAAATAATTTCCCAAAATTGTTAAAACGATTATACGGAATAAATTCTTTAGATAACGTCCGTAGTTTTTTTCAGACGAGTGAGTGCTACAGTTTAAAAGAAAGAATAATAATAAAAAATAAATCATGACACCCACTTAAAAGCTGACGACGACGAGGGGTGAATAGGTACAAGATTTGCCCAAAATGTTATGAAAATAAGATTCTTGCAGACGTGAAGGTCATTCTTTGTAACTTCAAAATTGTTTGTATGTCCATCAGATGTTTACGCCAATTATTACAAAATTCTCCCTGCGGGTCCTATTCATCCCATTTTACTGATATACTATTATTATATAGGTTATGTTATGTCTTAACGGCCAAAACTATTGGTTGAAGTTAACCAAAAATGATTTAATCAAAATTAATAATTTATTTAGTAAAAAAATAATTAAAACCCATGTCCAGATAAAAACAACAATATAAGAGTAAAATTATCGTTTTGTCTGTATAAAAATGTATAAAATTATTCAATTTGCGGTTAACTGATTTTAACACCATGTGATAATTACTGCATGCATCCCATGTGGTGAACGTCAGAGTCTGTTGGTCACGTGCCCCTACCAGAAGGCGAAGCGTTTATTAATGTTAAAGAAAGATGGGGCGGTCCAACAATTAACGCTATGATTGTTGAGTTTGTCACTTTTGTTAGTGACGAGCGTAGACGATGGTCGACTATCGTGGTTCTCTGATATTAAAGTTTGTTATTATTTTTTTTCATTTTTATTATTTTAGTACCTTTGATAAAATCATCAGTACGTAACGCGAATTATTTTTATAATCTATTTAACTTTTAATTTAATTTGTTTTTAACTCGAGTGTGCGGTGTTATAAGTTTATTAAAAATTATTTAAGTGACTTTTGGGGAACAATTTTTATAAAACCGGTTTATTTTATTTATTTTGATAATTTAAATTAGGGTGGTGGGGAAGATTGTTTTATCTTCAAAAGACTCGGTAATTTGAAAATCACAACAGATTATTGTTAGTAACTATCGTAACGATTGTTATGGAAAAACAAAGTTTTTGAAGATTCACGTGTGCGATCATTGTTGTAAATTTTAGATAAGACTTGCATTTTAAAAATTAATGGAATCAATTCTTGAAGGTCTTCTAAAATCTTAGTAGGATTTAATATTGATATTTTTAAAAAAATTCACGGTTTTAATTAATTGTTTTAATTTAATTGCAGCCCTCTCTATTCAAGAAGTGTTGGTACATACTCAAGTGGTGCAATGCCGTTTTACACCACGGGATCACCTGAAATGGTCTCAAATCCTTCACCTCAACTATGGACAAATTCTGGTAAGTTATTTTATTTTATTTTAATTTAAGTTTGTAAATGTATTTGTTGTTCAAGTAACTGACCTAGGCAAAAATATAATACATAAACAAATATTATTAATCGGACAAAGTGAATAGGCCTTGATAAAATTGCACAATTTTTATATTAAAAAGGGTACACTTCTTGACATCTTTGCACGACCTTACCTGATAATTTTTGATAAATGGCCTAATAACTTGATAAAATGCTGCATATTTACTGTTACTGTGTTCTTAAAACACAGATTAAAAAAATAATGTCTCGTTTAAACAAAAAAAAAAAAATAAATTTTAATTCCGATTTTAATCAAATTTAGGTATCCCTTGGAAAAATTATAATTTTTAATTTAAATTAAATCGGGTAGATTGAAAATTTTTGGACAATCAAGAATAGAATTGATTAAAATGAAATGTTTATAAATACATGTTTGATAACGCATTTTTAGTACTAGTGGATCATAATTATTGAGTGATATGTTCTTATAATAAGTTTATAATACAGGTTGATACGCTTTTAGTATTTGTAAAAGAAATCACAACAAAAACATTTGATAAATTTTACTATACGAAAAAATGATTTATTGGAAAAATCTAAGTCATTAACCCGGATCTGTATTTATAAAAGAAAAACAATCTGAAGTAACACTTTTTTTCGTATATCACGCATGAAATCTGTGCGATTTTTGTTATTTTTGACCTTTTACTATTAAAAGATTTTGGATCTTCGAATTCGTTAATTCTTCATAATCTTTTGATTGCGCTGGACATCTCGAATAAAACAGAGACAGATCTGTCTTCTGACCACGCTTAACGTTGCTTTTTTCTTAATCATTTTTCTTGGTTTACTGAATTTCGAAAACGTTTATATAATTTGTCTGATAGACTCTGTTTTTACAAAAATAATTCATTTATTTTCTTCCTACAACCTAATATTTTTGTTAGCTATCCGAAATCAGCATTACAGAATTTTTTCTATTTCTTTTTTGATTTACTACTTCCGAATTTACCCAAAAGACCAAAACTTTTCTTGGTCGAAACGTTACTTGAAGAGTTTAAAATTGTATGTCTTATAGAAACAAATAAATAAACGTTACGAACTGGCTAAAGTTTCCCACTCTTAAAGGGGAAGATTGGATTTGAGGTCCACTGTGTATTTACCAACTACTTTAATAAATATATGTATATATTTGATGTTGTTGTAGTTTTTCACATCGATTAAAAAAATAGGTTATGTAAATATGTCTGCTTTCAAAGAATTCATTTTCTTGAATTTAGCCTGTTTTTAAAGTAAACGTTTTTATTGTTTATGGTCATAGAATTCACCCTCTAAATAAAACGACAAATCAGTTCTTGTCTTTTTTTTGCATTTCTTAGTATTGATACATTGATGTTTTAATACAGGCTGAGGTTTAGTGTATCTAGCCCTTGAGTTTGGATATAATAGTTAGAAACATAAATCTAGCTCAAATTCTGCATTGTTGCAGAGGGGGGTGGGTTCAGTTGTTAAGTTGAGATATTAGATAGCAGGCGCCGCAATTGGGTGAACAGTCCTTACGAAGATATGTTATTTGCCAAATCTATCAAGTCTGATGTCTGTTCGATCCGTCCGATTTTCAGGTTTGGGTTTGCGTTAGCCATTTCCGTCCAGGGGCTGTATTGACTTCAAAAAATGGCTATGTTACGTAGAATAATTTATCACAGATTTTTTAAATAAGGTGCCAGCCAGACCAGCGGTCCACTCTAATTTTGTATTATCAGTTTGACCTTAAAAATCAGTTGTTTGGGATAGACGAATTATTCGAACTAACTAGCCTTAAGCATTTTTTAACTAAACTTTCTGAATTGATATTGAAAACGTAAACTTGCTTTTCATTGGAATTCTTAAAGTGTATCTTTAACTTTTTGTTTATAAAAAGAACAATTGAATTGGTTAAACAGTCAACAGTACTACAGTACTTCTGTTACACAGCGTGTCGCAAACTAGGCGGCACCATCTATATCTTTTATTTTTTTATCGAATTTGAACCAATTTCTTCTCAAATATAGAACACAGTGGGCTCTACTTGTAACCAAAAACCATTCGCCGCCCCCTTCAAATGCAAATCCACCTGCGATACCAAAATAAACGGAAAAAATCAAAAAAATCATATTAGGTACCTTTTAGTATAAAATCTTACTAACGAAAGTTGTTCAGAATTGCCCAAAAAGCTTAAATCCAAAATTTCATTCGCCACTTTTGTTAGTAAGATTTACCGACAAAAATATACCTAATATGATTTTTTCCATTTATTTTGGAATCGCAGGTGGCTTTGCATTTAAATGAAGCGAATGTTTTTTTGGTCACAAGTAGAGCATACTGTGTTTTACCTTTGAGGAAAATTTGGTTTACATTCAGTGAAAAATAAAAAAGATATAAGAGTGTGCCGCCTAATTTGCGACACGCTGTATATAATTAACAGTTTTTAAAGACGCCATTCTTCGGACTCATTCTAATCGTCCATTTGGAGTAATAGGACGTTGTCGGGCTTTGCTAAAGCATTCTTCGAAGGCAAGTTAAATAGATCTTAATTAAAACCTAATAGGCCAGCTTTTACAATTTTGCCAATTATATTAGGCCTCTAATCTTGATAGACTTGCACCCAGAGCCAACTTAACGGCATATACAGTTCGTTAATTGGTATACTCACTAGAATCCTGCTGGATAGTGGGCGTAACTTACTAGTGTACCAGTCAGTGGCGTAACTACCGCCCCCGCAGTCTCTGCGACTCGGGGGGCGCAATTCTACGAAGGGCGGTGCCTTCGTGAAATTTTATTTCATTGGGAATAGAAATTTTAAAACGAGGATTAGAGATAAAAAACTTTCTATGGCAATTAATTATTATTAATTACTATTGCGTATTTTATTTTAACAAAAGTTACCTACGTATAATTGTATACAGAGTCACCGAGTTTAAAAAATTTCAAATAATGGCTGTAACTTTTATTTTGAGGAGTTAAACACAAATGTTAAACACAGAAGTTTTTTCGTTTATCCCGATGCATGTTGTAACTGTTTGGTTTGTTCGTATCTTCTTTTGTTTTGTTGCTATAGCAACCACTTTATTTTTTCAAATGACGTCCGTGTGTTTTCTTTGCATTTTTGAAAAGTGTTTGTTCTTCTCTATTTAGTAATACTAGTTTATTATATAATGAAAACAGTTAAAATTATAAATGAATATTTTAGAAAAAAATGAGAGAAAATTTAAAAAACTGAGAACTGGCTTGTAGCAAAATTAAACTAGTAACACTTAATTATGAATTTTGGTCAAGTATGCTGTGGAGATTTGACAACTAAAGTTATAACAAGCAAATACCAACAAACTGGAAAATTAAATTTTCTTGAAACGGTAACAAAAATAAATGGAACACAAAAAATACCTATTCTAAATGCAACAGGACAAAAAATATAATATGGGTATTTAATTGAGCAAATTATGTGGGATCATTTTGTATACATTATTCTTTACGTGACTCCACGGAAAAATCTAGTGGTAACAAATCGGACAGGCCATTCCATAGGTCCCATTTTACAAATTAAAAAGTTTCAGCCATTATTTTACACCTTTGTTATACCTTGTATATAAGGAGCGCAAACGTAAATCCAGCAGAGACGCGCAACTTTATGCAGTTACGCCACTGGTACTAGTGCCTATAGTCAGTGGCGTAACAACGCGTAAGATTGCGCGCCCTTGCGAGACTTACGTTTTCGTTTCTCGTTGTCAAAAATCCATTGTTTTTGCTATTTCCCCTATAAAACCTATTAATAAAATGTTAAAACTTTAGATTTGGTGCGCCACCCGCACGTGATATATACCATTCGATGTGTCTCATCGAGCTGAACAATAGTGTCCTAACGTAACCTAATCGAATCTAACCCAGTCCAATAGTCCAACAAATTAACATAACCTAGGTTTTATTTAGATTTGCGTTTATTCATCAATTTATACGTGTTTTAGTTGAATTTTTGGTTAGGTTAGGTCGCATGCGCATCAAAACATGCATTTTCAGGTAGGGTGGGGGACTTTCAAAGGAGTTTTTGGCGATTATCTCGAAAACTACTGCTTCTCCCCAAATTTCAGTATTGTTCAGCTCGATGAGACGCATTGAATGGTATATAGCATGTGCGGGTGTGGGTGGCGGATCTAAACTGGAGAACCCCTGAGGGTTTTGCTTTCCCGTCCACGTCGCACTGTCTATAGTATGATCCTGGAGCTTCTTTAATAACCGGTTTTTAAAATATCAGATTCTTTATTCGCCATACTAAATCAGATTGACTAAGGCGGTTTAGTACTGCACTTAAAATAATAGCGTTTTTTGTGTTGTCGATGATTTTGAAGTCCCAAGAGGTAATTCGGGCAGCTTCTTCCATGCCGTAGATAAAACAGATGGCAGCAGAGTTGAGTCCAGAAATTTTTGACCAAAACTTCTTACTGCCAGGAAAAATTACTTTTATGTTTTATTATGTCACCTAACGTTTTTAATTAAATTAATTTATTGTCAAATATCTTGAGATATCTTAAGATATTAATCTATCAAAAGCGCTCAAGTTGTTATATCCTTCTAGCACTTAGGTTTGATTCAATATTGGAAAGGATTAATCTATCGTACATATTGTAATAGAATTATCAATTTCTTGAACTGATCGTCTTTCCTCTATATTATTCTTTTGATTTGATATATCTAGTTATACTAGATGGCTTTTAAAGTAAATCGTTAGTATGGCGACCTTTGGTAACCCTTAATGTACAAAAGAGTAAATGAGCCAAATTTAACACTGTTTCTTGGAAGCTTCAGCTACCTATGATTTTAAACTTCTGCATCAACAAATTTTAATACAGACATACATAATCCATTCCCTCTTTTACCGCATTTTGCAGTGTCGGGGTTTCACACAAACTCTTATGGGAGTGCAACGGAGGTAATGGAGCTATTGCAGCAAGGGCATTACGCTCCCCCATACTTTCACTCATACAACTTTCATACCTTATCCTAAGGAGCTCAACCACGATTGTACTAAATTTTTAAAATTCAGTCACAACCGAGGTTTGAACCCCTGTCCCTCTGAACGAGAAGTAGGATCTCTACCACTCGACCACGGAGGGCCCAAATTTTAATAATAATGCACAAAATGCGTTACAGCAATAACCAAACACTTAGTGCATCTTTTATTGCTTCTCTTTTGATCTGATGAATAATATTAAGTTATGATAGATTTCAATATTTCCTTTTGGGAATTTTTCTCCAATTTCGATTTTTAATAGGTGGAGTTTGACGTTCATTGATCTTTTTATAGATTTTACAATTTTCCTGTACCCTTGTGGTTTGCCACTTGGTAAATCCCGATTTATGGGAAATGAATAATAATTTACACGCAAGATTGGTTTACTTTTGTCAAAAATGTAGCACTATTGTTTTTTTGTTAAAGGTGTGACCACGCCAACAGCTTTATCAGATGATTATCCCAAAGTATCATCATCGGATAGCACTGGAAGTACCCTTCCAGCCTTCAACAGATTATCATCATTCCATCCAAATACTCCACGGCATCGTGCAGCACCCTATACGATACCCAGCAGTACAGCATACTCAGACTGGCCTTATCCAACAGACGGCCCCGGAACATTACAATACAGCCTGATGCAATCTCAAAATAACGTCAGGAATCGACCACCTCCCGGTGTGCCAGGGATCTCAGCGGCCGCTTCATTATCAGCAAGTGAGTTTTTTCTTTAATGCCTTTATTCTGTAAAACAATAGAAACACAACAATTTTCAGTTAATTTTTTATGTTCGATTAAACTGTTAAATTAGACCAATTATCTAAAACAATTAAAGCAGGGCCTCTAACAACAAAGTTGTAACTTGTAAAATATAATTATTGTTCTTTTCACTCTTCAAACTTTTTAACTGCTGTAGTACATACACTTACATAAATTGAATGTAGTAGTGGTGTACAACACTTGAAACAGCTATAATCATAGCAAAAACCTAGAAATTCTAAGAGTATAGTCATGTTTTTCTAAAGTTGGTTGTTCGTCAAAAAGATTAGTGAAGAATGCGTTTGTATGTAGGTATGTCTTTTCTTGGTGATAAAATAAAACACGGTTGTGCGTTGTACTAATTTCTCCCTCAGGTTAATAGGGGACAAGAAATGTTCTAAAACAAGATCTTTGGCGTCATCTTTTATTAACTTGTCCCTCCTGACGCACGTGACGAAATAGATCAATTTAGAGTGCACAAAATTAAAACAATATTAAGTTAAAATGCGATAAAATGCGTTCGCGGTGACCTTGTCAAATACGAGAAAAGAAGAAAAATTTAGAAATAAGGTTCATTGTCCAGACGGTTAATAAATTACAGAAGTGGTTTACTAATGGAGTTTACTAGATTTTTAAACGTTTTATAATGAGCTATCGTAGAAGGTGCTATTATTATTAAAAGAGCAAATTAGGTTTTTGTTTAACAACATTGGACTTAAGTAATAATTTTTAATATTGTGACTTTGTTCTTGCGCTGATTTTGCTTTAATAAGCCAAGGATTATATTTCAGTAAGGACTCGTGTAAAGCCGGTATTTTTGACGCTTGGTTGATACTCGATGCAAAACGTCAATAACGCAGAATTTATTACGTAAAAAATGTTTATAAGTGGTTGCCGACAATACTATAGCAGCCCCAAACGTGCTGATAAAGTAAACACCTTTCCAAGCAAGTGGTAGTCTGGTCACATTAATAATTTTTAATGCTATGGTGGTGTCTTTGAAGCTTACATACACCCTAGTTATGACGATGGTCTTTTTTGTTTGGAAGCAATGGGCATTTAATAAAATAAAAAAAAAACTTTAATGTTTCCGCTTTTACTTTTGCAAAACTGCTTACTTGCATGCATACATTTTATTATATCCCTAGAGATAGCGATGCATAATTTTAAAATTAAATAGCTCAGAAGTTACATAATAGGTATGAATTAATCAAGCACCAAATTATTGTCTTTTAAGTCGCTAGATAATTTAATTTGCACCCAGAATAACAAATCTGTCACCAAATTGTGATTACCAAACAACTTCAATACTAAAACCTGATTATTTATTTACAGCGGCCAGTAAATTTTTATTAATTGCTAAATAATCAAAATTGTTTTTAGAATATTCAATTTATTACCAAATTGTGAACATCAAACTGTTTCAAAACGAATCTCGGATTATGTATTTATGTCATCAGAAAAAGTAATCGAACATCAAAAAATTGTTTCGGGCATCCAATTCAGATTATATTTATTAAATTATTGTGAAATCAAAAAACACTAACAATAATTAAAAATTATATTGTAATAGACTACATAGGTACCTACCTAGGTACTATTGTAATAAACATATGGTTCACAAAAGTAATCTATTTAATTTGTGTTTACACAAAAACAATATATGTTTTAAACAATTATGTATTAATAATAACAATATTACTGTATTATCAGAGCTGGCTTGGATTTGGTAGGGCGTCCTCTTTTTCTTTTTTGACCAATGGGTAAATTTTTGGCTTCAAGTGGCGGACTTGCTAACTTGAGGCGAATGGCTAACCCCATAACATGTTTGCAGATATATTGTTTATAAAACATTGGACAGCCGCATTTTCCATATATCCAATCCATATTTAAAGGTAAAGCCACTTCCCACTTGCTGAAGAATCCTCTCTTGTACTCATCGAAATTTGTCCAGTTGTTTTCAACGATTGTGTCAGCTTTGCCTCCAGGTACGTTATAGTATTTAAAAGTATCGTCGCTACGACTCAAGACAACTTTTTTTGGTAATTTAGCCCACTGGTAAGCCTGAGTCCAATCTTTGAGGGTTAAAGTTGGTCTTGTTGAAAAAACTTTATTTTGAGAGGCACTCGAATATTGCTTGGACCAAAGGTTCACCATCTCGGTAGCAACGACCAAAAAACGTGAAAGGGGAAAACGTTCACGAAGCGTGTGTTCGTCTTTTATTACTCTATTGAACGATTCTAACGCATTATTCGTTGCTGGCGATCCTAGATGAGCACCCAAATACCAATTACGGTTTTTAATCAGCCACTGTTCTTGAAAATATTTGATAAAATCTGTCTCACTCTGCCATTTCAGCAAAAATGCATCTGCTGCCAAGCTGAATGTTCTGGGGTCAGTAGCTGCTTGCAAAGAATCTACATCGTCTAATATTTTTTTTTGAACTTCCTTTCTTGTAACTTGTTCCACGCGGGCTTGGATCTTGCGTTTGGCGTGTGCCCAACACATTCTTACCGTGACTTCATCACCAAAAATGTCTATAAAAGCATTCTGGATAGCTTTAGATGCATCACATACCAAAACTTTTGGGTTTGGACAGCATGAGAATATGCTAACAATATTTTTTTTAATTGCGTCAAATACCAATTTAAAGTCGTCTTTTTCTTCGGAAGTTGCCACTCCTAAGCAAAACGGGTGGAATTTTTTGTCCTTATCTGTGCTTCCAATGACAAACACTGGAAATCCTTGCCACACCAACTTGTATGTGGCATCTGCATGAATTACTTCCACATCACGAGCTATTTCCAGCAAGAATTTCGTTGACAGCACAAATCGAAACTTCGGCATATCATTTACTTCAAGTATCTCATATCCAAGGACATAAACTTCATTTACATCGTCAGGAACAGTAGAATGAGACGACAACCAAGCTTCTAGTTCACCGAGACTAATTGTAGGACTTCCATATTTATAACGACGTTGGTCATATAGGTAATTTCTTAACTGTGACATTTTTGGTAGTTTAATGTCTTCAATTTTAGCTAAGTTTCTCATTATGGCTTTTGGTTTGAGGTGCAAATCAAATAATTTGTTTATCTCTTCTTTGACTCTGACGCTTAACCCGTAACTTGTCTGATTTTGTGATTCGTGATCGTGTTCAGCATCTGTACGGTACATTAAAACTGCATCCGAAGCGGCGTCAAAAAGCAATTAAATCTGGGCGGCACATTGAGGCCCTTTACGTTTAACTTTGTTACACCTATAATATTTTTTCACACCTTCTTCTACTTCATGCGTACGTAAAGAAGACCAAGTATTCTCTTCTTTAACTCCTTCTTCAGCATCTTTTCTAGTCTCAAACTTTTTCACAAATACCCAGACTTTGTTTTCTGAGCGCTTTTTCTTTGGTGGAACAACTTCCTCATACTCCACCGAACTGTCTTCGTCTGAACAAAGTAAAGGGACTTCATTCTCTACTGCTGATGGAATTGTAACCCCAACACAATCGCTTCCCCTCGTAGTTTCTAAATATTAAATTTTAATATTTAGCAATTACAAAGAAAATAATAATAATTCGGTCAATTCATACCCATTTTCCAATAAAAACAGTCCAATATAGCAGGAACAACAAAACAAACAACTGTATTAGCAGGAACAACAAAACAAACAACTGTATTGCATCTCACCTTAAAAGAATAAAGCTCTACGCACGCGCCGGTGTTGTCCAGCCGGTTTTCTGGTGCATTTCTCATTGAAATTGGTAATCAAATGTATAAAATAATCACCACTTTCTATTTTCGGAGAGCTAAGTAAATTTTCTGGTGCTATTGTAATGGTGACCGCAACAGAATAAAATATAAACTGAAATCAGGCGCTGAGAATATTTTATTTGGTGACAAATCGACAATTTTGGGGACACATTAGTTATTTTAGTACGAACGGTTATATTTTATGCACAGAATAGAGTTTCGAGCGGTAAAAAAAGGTGCCTAACTATTTATTAAGTGCTTAGATTATTGCTAATTTGGAGATACAAATAAGGAGTTGGTTTAATTAATTAGAGGTTAAAAATAATGTATGGGATTGAGTTAGATATTTGGGGGTTTGGGTTTGGTAACCAATAAATATTTTGGTGATTGTTTAATTTTCTCCCTTACATAATATATCAATTTCAGTCCGAAATTTTTGAACCAGTTTTACCAGTTTCTCTATTTCTTATTTATGAGGCTAAAAATGTTGTGCTTTGTCAAAATTACTATTGAGTGCTTATTTTGTTTTCATTCTGATTCATCATCCAGTTATTTGGATTAGTTTTCTAGATACGATAGATTTCCGCACCAACCCTTATTTTTAAACACTCTTGTCTTCTCGCGAAATTGTGATCTTTCATGTGATACTTCATTTCTTCACATATTATTATTATCTGGCGATTCTAATCGAATCAACTTTTTAGAACAATCAGTTTTAAGTGGGTTGATGAATTTTAATGTTGAATTTTGACGGCCAAAATCTTCACCTCAAATAATAATTAAGGAATTATATATATATATGTGTAGGCTATTCAACCATATCTGGTTTTAGCCTCATCCTATTAGGATGTTACAATCCACAATATGAGATGGATTAGGTCTCTAAGTCTTGATTTTATAACTTTTCATGTGCTTTGGTATTCTCTACTATTTTCTTCGATTTCTTTCTGTTTGTACATGCTTGCTTTCATTTATTCACTTCTATATTCTATATGTCCTTCATAACACTATCCTACCATCCGCACCATCCTCTGTAACGTTTTGCTTCTGGTTTCCATTCTGTAACACACAATGTTTTTACCCCGGACGCTTCAAAATTCATTCGCCCTCTCTACTGATTGTTGCCTACCTTTACAGACCCCAATATTGCTCTTAAAATTCTTCTCTCAAATCTTCTTCCTCAACTTTAGTTAGTGCCCATGTTTCCATTGCATAAGTTACTACAGGTCGGACTAATGTCTTATATATTCTAATTCTTGTTTTTTATGCATGTGTTTGGATTTTAGTACTGATTTGTTAATCAGTTTAGTGTTAATCTCTTTTAACCTCTTCGATTTACTTTCTATTTTTCCCAGTAAGTTACCAAGATAATTATAAGTATCTATTTCTTCAAAGGTATACTCGTCCATCGGCATCATGTCTTTATTTTGTTCACTTTTTTTATTATACCTCAAGTATTTAGTTTTCTTTTCATTAATTTGCAGTCCACATTTTTTGCTTCGTTATCTATAATTCTTAATTTCTGCTCTACTTCGGTCCTGGTTCTCAGGGCCTCGGGTTCCAGGGGGCCTAAAAAATTATTAAACGACATTACAGATTTGCTAAATTACAATGAAAGAAAATGGTTATATATGTTTATGTAATGAGCAAAACATGTTATTCCAATGTTCTGCAAGCTATTGTTAGATCATCAGCGAATGTGATTAGTTGAGTTCCTTTGTGATTGATTATACCATTTATTTTTGTCTACCTTATTATGCTTTCTAATACTAGGTTAAAGACTAAAGAGTAGAGTCGATAAGGGTGTCTCCTTGCTTGAGCCCCGAAATCACTCTGATCTTGTTTGACATAGCATTATTTACTTGCACGACTGCTTCAGTTTTCTTGAGGGTCATTAATCATGCTGATTAATCTTATTAGTTTCTTTGGAATTCCTAGTAGATCTAACTCCTGTATCATTTTATCCCTATCAATGGAGTCAAAGGCACTCTTGAAGTAGATCACATGTAACTCAATATTATATGCATAGGTTTTTTTTAAGATGTGTTGCAAGATGTGTATTGCATCTGTAGTACTTCTACCTGGTCTGAAGCCGTGCTGGTAATCACCTATTATTTCGGGCATAGACGTTGCGCCTATTGCTAATTATTTTGATAATCTTATGAGATTGCAGGTACATAAAATATTAGGGCCGACTTGCGCTTGTTACTAATCCATGAGAGCTCAGTAGGTGGTACCGAGAAGTATTTGCACTACTTATATCACAATATCGAGATGGGGAATATAAAAACTTCTATTAAAATCTTAATGAAAACATTCACAACAATTAGTTGTTCTTGTACTACAGCTTTCGCACAGCTCACATTTTTGGAGGAAACTTTGAAGAAGCCCCAATATACTCAATTATCTACAATTATCTACGATAATCTAAATATTGCATTAATCTCTGTTGATAAAATCGAACGTAAAACTGTCTACGAGTGTTTATGGTTTTAAAAATGTCAGTCCCATTGTCCATCTTAAAATATTTCCGGTGACTGAATCACTGAATGGATCATTTGATGTTAACAATTGTGTCGTGACTGATTATTAGTTTTTACAAATTTACACTATGTAACTTCTTACAAAACTGAATATTAATAAAGGGGTGGGTTTCACCGCCATTAAAGGTGGTTTTTATCACCATTAGTGCTGTTGAAGTAAAAGAGATTATAAAGAATTTTTCTGGAATACAATCTACCCGTATACCTCAATCGATTCTAGAGCCACTTGCGCAAGTAGACTATCGTATTAATGGGCCTTTTCGGCCATCCGGATTAGTACAGGTAATATTGGCACAACTGGTATATACCCATTATTTCTTCTGAAACTGGTTGTAGCCCTTTTTTGTAGCCTCGTAAGGAATTATTAGAGTATAAAGAAGTACGCTAGCGAAGTTACGAATAAAAGCTACTGGATCAATATATTTATATACAAAATGTTCAAGTTCCAAAAAACAGTTTCATTAGTGTTTCTTTATCAATTTATCGAAAACCGTTTATAGCTGATTGTGATATTTGTTAGCATTTTACAACCCTGAAGGACCACGGCTGTTTTTTGACTTCGCCAAGGTGCCTAGTTGCGCAGCAAACGCAAAGTGAATTGCGCGTTGTGTTGGGGGGGGGAAGACTTTGGGGGCTACAAAGTGGCCTTAGATCTCATCACCGAGCATAAGATAAGTAAAAATCAAGAAACAGGAGGATTAATCAGATCAACTACGTTCACGCTGGTCCATGCAAGCGACGATTTGTTGGAGATAGTGGGGGTTGCTGGAGGGTTGCGAGAGCGACGGCAAAGCATGTCAGTATTATTAGTGCGTAAAATTATTTCAGTCTCTTCTTTTCAATTCGTATTTTGAGAGATAGTTGAAAAGGTTGTTAGTGTTGGGGGGGGGGGGATTTGTAGGTACACCACTGTTATAGATTAAACGGTAAACCATCTGAGAAATACGATCAAAATTATTCGAAGGATATCTGTATCCAGATCGAATATCATACGTAGACATTGGATCATGGTCGGATTTCCCATTTGGGCATTCAGATTCGGTTTCAAATACTGGTTTGGTTTTTGCATTGTGCCAAGATCAAGAGGTAAGATCTCCCTCGAGTCTCACAACAACCAAAGTAAAATATACAATTTTGGTATCGTGGCAAATACCAAATCAGAAATGATTTTCTTGAAATAATTTGATAATCGTTCAATCTTTTTAATAACTATACTTTAAAAAATGTTAAGTAAGAATCCATGTATCTTACCTAACTGGAAATCACAGAAATGCATCACATTGCAAACAAGTAGACGAAATTACGAAACGGCCTTGATATTCAAAATTACGAAAATATATGGGTAATATTTATCTAAAAATTCGCCGGGGGCATCTGTATTTTAAAAAAGACTGTCAGAGAAATATTGAGTTTAACAGAACTCTAATAATCGTAAAAGTAGTTTATTCCTTAACAGAAAGAGAACCAAATCGGATTTTGGCGAAAAGTGTTTTGTGCTTTAGACAAATGAAACGTATATTTTAATGTGGTCTCTGAACCATAGGCACTGCAAGCTCATCCTCTGGAACGACTGCAACTGAATCCAAAAACCATCAAGAACCCCGAGAATTATTTGAGCTGAGCTTCGAAATTTCTACGATTCTCAATTTCATAATAGATTTTACAATTTTACAATTTTCAAGTTTTACAAAATGCCTGCATTTGATCTACCGAGGGTTTTAGCACTCGGCCACGAATTTTGATATACGTATGAGTTAATTAAAATATTACGCTAAGTCTGATTCGTGTTTTAAGTTAACTGTAAAAACTCTGATAAATAAAATTTTCTAATATCATTACAACCATTAGATAGAGACCAAAAACAGGTTTAAAATCACTAAACCTAACTTTTCGTGTACCCCAGTATTAGTACGAATTTCTAGGAATTTCCACTAAAAGATGGCAGGAATCAGCCAATTGAGAAATAACCCCACAAATAGCCGACACATCGATTTAGCGAAACTGTCTTTACTTTAAATGTTTCAAGTTTTGTTCAAAACTTATAATGAACCGGTATTCATCCTGACATTTATTAGATTTGATGGGGGCATAGTGGGCAGTACAATTTTCAGGTAGCGTAGCGTTCTTTGTTTTTTTCCTAAACTCTTTTAAACGAATTTTACTTATATTTCCGAGAAAACCTACAATGGAGAAATCAATGTGTGCATAGTGGCAGTACAATTTCTTGGTAACATTTCTTTAGCCTTTTTTCCCTAAACTCTTTAAATAGGTTTTATTTAAATTTCCAAAAGATCTACAACAGAAAATCAAATTTGGTTTATTCGTAGTAACAGCAAGATTCTTGCATTAAGATTCTTAGCATTACTTTCAAGTGATTCAACCTTTATAGAACGTTTCGTCTGTTGGTCTTTTGGACTGGCCTCCACTAGTGGCTCCCCACCTTCTAAATAGGCTAATTATGAGTTTAGAACTATTGTTTTATAAGAAAACAGTGTGTAGTCAAAATTCTTATTGTTTCTCAACAAAAGAAGTTGTTCGAAGCGCCGATCCTCTCCTGAAGGTCATGTGCTAATAGCTTTCAGTGGTATCAAAAAGTAATAAATATTCAGTTACTTTTCGCCAGTGATCTCAGTTACGTCGGGACCTCCGGGCAGGGTATTTCCTGATTTGAAACCTTTAACAAACAAAAACCAATTAAATTTAAGACAATTTAAACGTAAAACAACAGTCTTACAACGCTTACACTAATGCCTCCCCAGGCGCTAGGGATTGTCCTGGTTGTGCTTACGCCACTGGATTTCACGTACTATATAGGACAATAATGATTGGATTCCGAATTTTAGTTTTTAGGCGTATTGGACATTTCTGGACGAGACAGACATGTCGGAATTCTAGGGCCGATCTGTTTTGACAAACGGGTTTTTCGGTCTAAAATGGTTTACCAGCCCTCACTACACTTCCTCCACCAAACTGATGTGTTAAGCTCAATAAACTTTAACCGTAAAGGCCTTTGCTTTAAAAAAATAAAATCTATCTTTGGAAAGTCCAACCAATACAAAAGCTCCCGAGTCGGGATGATAAAAGAAATAATTCTCGTTCTTTCCAAATATTTGAATTTATCGTTTAGTGATGTACTTTATCAGTTTAGATGTTGCACTTTGATTTTGTTTGCTGTTATTAATGACCGAAGTCTATTCTTCGGTAGATTCATACACTTAAAGTAGTTTTATTGATAAACAATTAATTTCACACGTGCACTTGGCACTCATCGCATAAGATCGTCAGTACGCAATAATAATTCAAACGATCTTAATCGAAGAGAGTATTAATACGGTATGGAAACATCCAAGAGCATACAAGCATTTCCAAGTAAATTGTTTATTAATTTTTGCTTATCGGCTGATTCAATGGGCAGCGAATTTAGAAAATCCATTTCTAAAGATATTTTCTGTTACTGAATACTCCCAGATCAATTTCGTAGTTCCCTCGTGCTTTTCTTCTATTCTATTTTTAATAGTACCATGTTAATTCTACGTTCCATGTTTTTTCCTAGAAAAGATAAATAATACAGAGTAGTAGTACTTTAGTGATCTTGCTGTATATATGTGCTTACCATGTATATCACTGTACATTCCCAACTTCCATCGGGAGGGCATTGAAGCATTGGATTGACATAAGAACTTAATAAACTAATAAATAACGGGTGTTCATTTAAATTCGTAATCTAGCAACCTTTGGATTATTGCCTGTCTCTATCTGCGACGTATTATATCTGTCGCTCTGTCTTCTTTCATTAAAATTCCAAAGGTTGCTAGATTACGAATTTAAATGAACACCCATTAAATATTTGTTGAGCTTGAACTATTTTTACAAGAAATCTTACCTCGGGGTCACCAATATAACATATGGGGCTTTAGTTTACATTTTGGTTGGTTACACGTTAACATTTAATACGTTATCTTAAGGTTTCTTGTAAGAATAGCTCAAGCTCAATAAAAAAGTGTGAATATACTTATTAGACAGGGTCATAATCATGGGATATCGCGCAACAGAGAAGAAAGAAAAAATGAGTTGCACCCGTCTACACGTGTTTGACACTTATTAGTGATCATCAGGACGGCATAGCAGATGGAATAAATATAAAAGCAACTAACTCAGAAAGATGTAACGACACAAGGTTTCACTGATAGCAGCCAACCGCACATTTGCAGTATCGGCCTGAAGACACTGAGTTTTCAGTGCAACAACAAACGTCACTACGGAGGCAGCTAAAGCCAATACCGTGAGACAACCAATCCCAAACTATAATATGAATGATAAAATTAATGCGCGTAGAGATATATAAGAAAGGGTCCTAATCATGGGATATTTCGCAAAAGAGAAGAAAGAAAAAATGAGTTGCAGCCGTCTACACGTGTTTCACACTTATTAGTGATCATCAGGACGGCATAGCAGCTTTAGCTGACTCCGTAGTGACGTTTGTTGTTGCACTGAAAACTCAGTGTCTTCAGGCCGATACTGCAAATGTGCGGTTGGCTGCTGTCAGTGAAACCTTGTGTAGTTACATCTTTCTGAGTTAGTTGCTTTTATATTTATTTCATCTGCTATGCCGTCCTGATGATCACTAAAAAGTGTGAAACACGTGTAGACGGCTGCAACTCATTTTTTCTTTCTTCTCTGTTGCGCGATATCCCATGATTATGACCCTTTCTTGTATATGTCTACGCGCATTAATACTTCTAGTCATTGATATACTTATTGTTTATTATATTGTTATGGCAATCCAAATGCTTCAATGTCTTTAAGTTGAGAATGTAGTGATACACATGGTGAGCACATATATACAGCTGATCACTACAGTATCTTTCAGCGCGTCAGACTCACCATGACCTTCAATTCACCACCACTGACCTCAGCAGTTATAGTTTCATCTGAAAATACAATTCTAAGTGAATTAATGGATAATAAAAGTTAATGTTAATATAGTGTAAAGCGAAAAGGATTATTTTAAACCGGAAAAGTTTAGATTAAGTTATGTGAATGTAACCGTAGTTGCAAAAGGAACTGTTTCTCGGATTAAAAAAGTCTTACTCTGGTCCAAGCTAGATCTACTGCACTAAAATAAGATTGGCATGGAATGTATTAATCAAATTATCTAGATTACTTATTTAGATTATAAGTAGACCTTTTGAAACTTGAGAAACATAGACTCCATTAAACAACTTTGTTAAAAATGGTTGTGTTAGTTAAGCTTGATGGTGTGCTTGAAGTCTTAGGTTGATAATTTGACTGGCTATCTCAGTTAGGTACTCCCAAGGCAGCGGAATTGCATAATTGGAATGGCTAAAATGGCTAATACGGTTAGGTTAGAACCAATCAATTAAAACAGCCTTTCGACTTACAAAATGGTGTTAATGATAGATTGAAATATGTAGACCGGGATTCAGAACTGTTATTACTATTAGTCAAATAGAAGATTTGAAGATGTTTCTCTTTTGTATAATTAGTAACGATGGAGTAGGTCAGTAACACTTCGTGTGTTTGAAGCTACTATATCCGAAACCAGTGGAGGGGAGTGAATAGAATTTTAGAAATAGAAATTGAAATTTGATGGTTATTGACTTCTGCAATAAATAGTAATATATGAAGCTATAAATATGTTAAACGGGTAATCCCATAATTAAGGAAAATGCGTCAGTACATATTTAACTTTTTAGTTGATTACAATTATTTGATTTGATGCGTTGTAAGATACCAATGGAAAACTATTGAGGAAGTTTATTTTCTTCTGCTACATATTTTGAGTAAATCAGATTCATTAGTCATAAATATATGGGCCGCACATTAAGTAACTAACCTATCATTATAAATAGAATTATCAATACAAGACAAGGATGTTATTTGTAGTATTTATAAACATTAAGCAGATGATGTTTTAATTAACGAATCTAAACAATATTTACCACCAGGTGAAGATTAGTCATTGTGCAATTAAATGTAAACATTGAAAAGTTTTGATGGGAAGTATTATTTAATTGGAAACTATATCTTTCATCTATTATTATTATTATTAAGTTATTCATTACGAATGTTTTGTTTTAAATGTTTATTTTTTCATATGAGAAAATCATATTTACAAATAACACAATATGGTATAGTTATGCATTTTTTTTAATCAACCCCCTGACATTATTCATTCGAAGTAATCTCTTCGATTATTATCAGTAGTAATAGCATTTGCTTGTTTTCTGTATTTTTTTTAAATATTTAGAAGGTGATATGTTCCTTGTTTGTTCAGTGCAATTGCAAATTAATCCAACTTAATATTTATGATTATTAAGTCTAATAAGAGTTTTCTATTTTTTCTTTATCATTTTAACACTGTTATCAAAAATTTGTGCAAGAAATCATCATTATCATGACTAATGGTAGACTTTATACTTCTACTTCTCTTATGAATCACCTAATGGTAACATGCACATTTGTCAGCAAAAACCAAAAGAAAAAAAGTCGTTGCTGCAATTTTAGTTAACAACACGGGGTACGCAGTGCAGGTCAGGGTTGGTATCAGCAATAGACTCCTTAATCAATTGTTGACGAGAATTTTTTGATAACCGGATTAAACTTGCTATTAAAAGTAAGATTTCATTACGGTTTTTAGATTAAAGTTCACATTTATTATCGAAAAATTCCAATTTGAGACGACGTATCTTTTTGTTGTATATTATGAATAGTATCTCAATTTACTGATTTAAAAAAAGCATTTTATTATTTAAATTTTTAATTAATTGCAAGGCATTCAGTACAACAACAACACATTCAACATTTCTACATATGTTACCACTTAGAAGAACACAAACCTAAAAGGAATGTGACATAATTTGTAGTGTTGAGGGACAAAAAATTGCTACACAACCACACGCATACAGCTATACACGTTCTGCTTGTAAAAGATACCGAATAGATCCCGTGGGTTTACGCCCCTTATCTGTTTTCTATCACTCATCAAGCCACACAAATAGGCAAAAGTGGTTTCCACTATGTAGGTAGGAATATAAATTTATTATAAGTTACGGGAAAGCTACAGTTTCAGACAGACAGAAAAATGGCCAGTATGTCATTTATGGGGACGTTTGAGATTAAAAGGGCATAAAGATGTTTTGAAATGTCTCGGGTGGCAATATTTTGAAATATGTTAGGCGCCCTTTTTGGTATTTATTTAGGATTAACTGGCATAAAAAAGTTTTAAGAGTTATCTATAAGAATTCGGTAAGTATTTATATCCGAATCTGAAGTTGCCAAAAATTGAGTTTTACAAATGGGGCTTTAATCTTCAGTGGCTATAAATTCTGTTCTAAACGCAAATCGCACTAAATTTGTTTACAGATCAAGCTTTTCAATTCTCAAATAATAATTTAAAATAGTGTGCTGTGGCTATTTATTGCAAAACAAAAATTAATTATTCTCTCAAATTTATCGTAGGTAAGTAATAATGCCATTCGCACAAGAAAGGGTAGGAAAGTGCGTAGTATTAAATAGATGTCCCAATCTTTTTGTTCTTTTTTGCCATTATTGTTACCTTGCGACCAGATCACCCACTTTTCTTAACTACAATACCTCCTCATGAACATGATAACATTTAGATTGTTCTCCTTGACAACCCTTCCAACATACGTAAAATGCTTAACAACATAGTTTTTACCTTACTCCCTGTATTTTTATAAAAACAACGGCCTTTCGTATCCATCCTCATTCGAATGCCATTCTCACTTATAACAAAATTTTAGACAGATCACTTATTTTAGTTTGCAGTAATTAGCCACAGCATACTATTTTAAAATATTTGAAAATTGAAAACCATGATCTGTGATTAATTTTAGTACAATCCAACACAATGTTAAAATTTTTAGTTACAACTAGTTCTGAAAGATTTAACAGATTATTCGTATATCGCAATTTTCAATTATTGCTTTTTTCAAAAATAATTCTTTGCAAAATATCTCCTCATCAATGCCCCCAATACCTATGATTCTGATTGTGACCTTAAATGATTGAATTACACAGACATGCATTAAGAAATTAACCTATCGTTTATGATTATGATATCCATAGTAAATAGAGAATTTCTTCCAATTATTGCCCACACATTAACTTCGAAAATGGCGATTTTTAATATTTAAATAATTAAAGCTATGAAATTTCAAAACGACACAAGTTAAGTAAGATCCCAACCGACATTTTGAAAAAAGTTTTTTTTTCTTTTTCTGTGTTTCACCATCTACCATTTATCTTCTTGATTTTTTGAGAATACTGTTTATATGTACAATTTTTATGTTTATTCTTTAGCAATATTAAATAATCGGTTTGTCTTATTGGGCATGTAAAGAACCATGGATTTGTGTTGTTTTGGAGTGCTAGTGCTACAATTTTGAGACGCATTTTTAAATATAGAAGGCGTTGTACATCATTAATTCATAGAGTCCCTCTATAATAATATTAAATAATAAGAATAATAGTTGGGGACATGTACGATGCAGGATTTTAATTGGCTGGATCCAATATCAAGGAGTATGTGATCTTAGGAGCCATTGAAAAAGAACGTTAGCAAAAATAATAATTTTTTGCACCTTCCAACCCCCTTACTTTTTTTTCGTTCGCAAACCTTAAACCTTCCCTACCTCGAACGTTCAATTCATAACCCCCAATGATGAGTAAACGGAAATTCAGAAATTTAACACATCTTTTTGTTTAAAATTTCTAAATGATCCGAGAACAAAACGAACGTTTGCAATATTTTAACTCCCTCCCTCCCTGCCGTTCGTTTTGAACGATCCCCCTTTCCCCTTTTCAGCAAACGTTCTTTTTGAACGGTCCCTTTAATAGTCTGACACTTTTTTTTAATTGTATAACAAAATTTACATTACTTTACATCCTATTGCACTTTTTCTTTATGGAATTAAATTTTCTTAATAATAATATGTATTTTTTATTAATAAATAAATGTTAATAATATTAAATAATAATGTTGAATCAAAGGATTTATTGACATATATGTACATAAGTTGATAGGTAATAGTATATTGTGTTACAAGTGCAGAAAAGTGCCAATTTCTCACGAGTGTGAGGAAGTTGCGGCATGAGACGAAGTCGAATGCCGCAATCACACGAGTGTGAAATTGGCGTTTTTGCACACGTTACACACTATACTTTATCTACGACAACAAAAAAAGTAATAAACCACCAAAAGCTAATTATATTCGCATTCATATTTTTTACGTTGCAATCTCTGACAATAAATTAAGAGATGTAATGTGAGCCGCTTCCGCGATGATTGGAGTTGTACAACGGTACACGCCATTTCCCCATCATCGGATTCACTAAGATACATCGAGAATTTCGAAAACGACAGAAGTAAATATTAAGTTTTTAAAAACAGTAGTAATAACACGTTTACAATCTGTATAATTTCAGTCAATCCACTATTTAGTACTTACAGCTAAATAATCATGCGTATGTACTCCTTTTCAAAAAGTAATTTTTATATAAACAACCACAATTCGATTATCAAGGTTTACATCTTTACTGCGAAATGTCAAAATATTCTCGCATTCCCAGGTATTGTGATGAAAAGCTACGTAGCTTTAAAAGTTATATGGCGCTTGCACTTTGTGAATAATTATGTAGCAAATTACAAAAGCTTTCATGATTTTTATTGTAATTTAGCAATAATAATGAATAATATTATATTAACAATTATATAATAATGTAAAAAATTAATCAGTTTTATGTTAATTGAAATAAATTTTTTTAATAACTTCTTATAATGAGAATAACCAACTCATGTCGAGACGGCTACGTTGCTTAACGGTAGAGGCCTGGCCTAGCAATCAGACGGCCCAGAGTTCGATTCCCCGTGAAAGCGATAATTTTTCTAGATGGATTTGCATTTAAAATATAATTTAATGTAAAACAATAATTAAAATAAATTAACCTTTAACTAAAATTTATAACATTTTTTATTTTAAATAATTAATAATATTATAATATTGCAAGTGCTGACATCTATGGCGTTTTAATAGAACTGCTGATTGTGAGAAATGTTTCCTCACGGTCTTTACAGTTCTGTTTGGAGATTGTTTGCAATTGGTCGTTTTCACGGTTACTAGATTGTGCGGAATATGTAACTTTCTATGGTGGTCGTAGATAAAAATACTTTTTGTACTTTGCGTTTATATCAAGGCTCATTCAGAACCGAAAGTAGTGCTGAACTAGCTCATTTGAGTTTCGAATTAGAACTAGTGTAATTTAGTTTTTCGAGGTTGTCAGTCATGAACCATGACAAATGAAATGTCATTGAAATCATTGTTAAATTAAAATTTGAATTTTTAAATGTCAAAATTTGACATTTATCGATTGTTGGTACCAACCACGATAAAATTCCCCAAATTTTAAAAGTGCGTATTTTTATTTTAAAACGGATAAAATTGGCAAAAAAGAGGTGCAAAGTACAAAAAATAGTATAAAGAACTCGTTTTACAAGACATTTGTTGCACTCATGCTTTAAAAACTCCCGCTACGCGGTCGTTTTTTAATCTAGCATTCGTGCAATAAATCATGTCGTATAAAACTTGTTCTTTAAGATACTATTATGAGAAACCAAGTTGTTCTTGACATTGGATCCACATGTCCTAACTCTTATAACCTATTATTATTATTGTACAGGAACTCTACTAATTAATAGAGTACATCGACGTCAGTTTAATAAATAGTCATTGCATCTCATCACCCAGGCCACACTGTCAAATCAGAGTGTCGCAAACTACGACATAATGGATCCATGAAAGTGTGAAAGTCATCAATTGGCGTTGTTTGCGGTAGTCTGATTCACCAGCGACGCCTGGCTGGTTAGATGTAGTGACTATTAAACTAACGTAGATATACGGTAGGTAATCATATATGCGAGCAACAAAACGTCTTTTTTAATGGTAGCACAACCTCTAAACAGCCAAACACCTAAAATGACAGCTTGACAGTTTTCGTATAGTGACGCCATCTGTTGAGTTCTTTAGTAACTATTCCAAAAATAATAAGTTTAATAAATTTTAAAAAAAATTTGGCACTATTTAATTAAATTTTTATCTAATTAATTAGTTAGAACCAGTTTTCAAGACCTCAATTCTTTATAAAGAATTCCTTTAACAGGTCGACTGACGAGGGTTTGACATATTTTAATCTTTCTTCTATGTCTCATTAAACTTAAATACGGGTTTTGTTACATTTTATTTGCCAGAGCAATTAACTAACTTTTAAAACAAGTATGAAATAAATAAAGATTATTAAAAGTTTCACAGTTTTATTAAAATATACCTGACAATATTGTTTCGACAGCTATGCTGTCATTATCAAAGGTAATATAATTATAAACAAACACGTCGCTAAGGTAGATACAAAATAGGTAACTAGATAAAATAATAATAATAATAAAAATTAATAATAAAAATCATAATTAAACATCTAATACTTCCAGTAACGGAGAATTACTGAGCTCAAGTTGTTCATTCATTAAAGGTACCCTGAGTTTGTGTTTGTATATCTCAAAGGCTTCTAAAATGTCTAATTTGCGTTTGTTATTACAAAAATGTAGGAATTTAATATTATTTTGAGGAGTCATTGTGTGATTTTGTTCTAAAAGGTGTTTGGCGTAATTCGATTTTTCAGGATGTTTATTTTTGTAATGACGTACGTGTTCTTTATATCTTATGTCAAAATTTCGAAGTGTTTGTCCAATATATACCGAACTACAAAAAGAACAATTTAAACGGTAAATGCCCGATTTCATGATATCATGTGTTCTGTCTTTAGCATTAAATAAAAATGAAAAAGTGTTAGTGTTGGTTTTAAATGTTATTTTATAATTGTTGGTTTTTCTTAGTATATGTGCAATTTTTTCTGATATTTTGCCAAAATATGGTATAGATATGTAATTTGTGTCTTCTGTTTGATTGTCAATGGGATATATTCTTTTGATAGCTAACCTATAATCTTTTTGTTTAATTAAAGTGTCAATCATGTTCGGATTATAATGATTTGCATGTGCTAGTTGTTTAATGGTTGATATCTCTTTGCTAAAATCTGATTTTGTTAGTGGAATAGTTAAAGCTCTGTGTACTAATGATCTGTATGCTGCTATTTTATGTGTATTGTGGTGACAAGATTCATTTGGTATTGTTATGTCTGTTTGTGTTGGTTTTCTGTATATGGAAAATTCAAAAAGATTGTCTGCGTTAATCTTGATATTTAAGTCTAGAAAGTTTATAGCCCTGTTTTGTTCTGTTTCTAGTGTAAATTTTATATTAGGATGGATATTGTTTATAAGAATTAAAAATTCATTGATAACCTCAAAAGAACTGTCAAAACAAGCTAAAATGTCATCAACATAACGAAACCAGAAGATAATGTGTTTAGAGAGGTTTAATTCAAATATTTGATCTTCAAACTTGTCCATAAATATGTTAGCTAATAGAGGACTTAGAGAATTACCCATAGGTAAACCATCCTTTTGTAAATAAATTATGTTATTAAAAGTGAAATAATTTTGACTTATACAAAGGTCAAATAATTGAATTAACTCTAACCTTTTAACTAATTCTATATTACTATTGATCAAGAAACTATCTAATAGAGGAATACATTCTTGTGGGGGTATTCTGGAGAACATGTTGCAAATATCAAAACTAACAAGTTTTGAATGTGGTGGAAGATGTATGTTTTGCAGCTTATCTACTAATTCTAATGAATTTCTAACAGAGTATTTCGATTTGTAACCTATCGTGTTAATAATCTGGTTCAGTTTTTTGGATAAAATGTGATTAGGTGCATTGATGTATGATACAACTGGTCTTATTGGCATATTCTGTTTGTGGGTCTTCACTAATCCATACAGTTTAGGAATTTGTGGGTTTTTATTAATGATTTGTTGCTTTTCTAATTCTGAAAAGCAGATATTGCAGTTTTCTAAACCTTGTTTTATTTCTTTTTGGAATTTTGTGGTTGGGTTTTTGTTTAACGTTTCAAAATTTTCTTTATTAATAAATTCATTAACTTTTTGTATGTAAATATCTTTAGAAAGAATTACCAAAGTGCTACCCTTATCTGCTTTAACAGAAATTAGATTGTTCTCTGTGATTTTCTGTTTTATAGATTGAAGAAGTGATATGTTAGATGTGTTGTACATTTTGTCCTGTTTCAAAGACATCTCTTTTAACAAATTCGAAATTTGGAATTTTGCATAGTTATTATGATCTTTCTTAAGTATAGTTTCGCATTCAACGGCCAAAATTTCTTTAATTTTGTTGGTAAATTTTGGAAAAGGACAAAATTTGAAACCTTTGTTAAGAAATTGTGTTTCTCTGTCATTGAATGTTATATTTGACAAGTTTATGAAACGAGGATAAAAGTTTGCAGTGTTCTGACAATTATGGTTATTTTGTAGTGTACGTTTTTGTTGTACAAGTCGATGAAGTTTATTTTTCTGTGTGGTGTATTTTTTGAATTTAATGTGACTGACGGTTTCTCTAATGTCAAAATCTAAGATGTCAAATTGGATATTGTGTAATTTATGAGTAAGTTCTGTATAGAGTACCTTTATATAAACGTGCATATTGTCTCTTATACTAAACCATTTCTTCGATTCTTCTTTGAGCCATCTTCTTTTAGCATTCCTAATCACTTTTTCAGTAATCGAATTCTTGGTTCTGGTAGTGATGTTTATGTAGTTAGGAATAACCTGACGTTTCAGACATTCTTGGTTAAACCAAACATTCTGACTTGCATTTATCCTCGTTTCATAAACTTGTCAAATATAACATTCAATGACAGAGAAACACAATTTCTTAACAAAGGTTTCAAATTTTGTCCTTTTCCAAAATTTACCAACAAAATTAAAGAAATTTTGGCCGTTGAATGCGAAACTATACTTAAGAAAGATCATAATAACTATGCAAAATTCCAAATTTCGAATTTGTTAAAAGAGATGTCTTTGAAACAGGACAAAATGTACAACACATCTAACATATCACTTCTTCAATCTATAAAACAGAAAATCACAGAGAACAATCTAATTTCTGTTAAAGCAGATAAGGGTAGCACTTTGGTAATTCTTTCTAAAGATATTTACATACAAAAAGTTAATGAATTTATTAATAAAGAAAATTTTGAAACGTTAAACAAAAACCCAACCACAAAATTCCAAAAAGAAATAAAACAAGGTTTAGAAAACTGCAATATCTGCTTTTCAGAATTAGAAAAGCAACAAATCATTAATAAAAACCCACAAATTCCTAAACTGTATGGATTAGTGAAGACCCACAAACAGAATATGCCAATAAGACCAGTTGTATCATACATCAATGCACCTAATCACATTTTATCCAAAAAACTGAACCAGATTATTAACACGATAGGTTACAAATCGAAATACTCTGTTAGAAATTCATTAGAATTAGTAGATAAGCTGCAAAACATACATCTTCCACCACATTCAAAACTTGTTAGTTTTGATATTTGCAACATGTTCTCCAGAATACCCCCACAAGAATGTATTCCTCTATTAGATAGTTTCTTGATCAATAGTAATATAGAATTAGTTAAAAGGTTAGAGTTAATTCAATTATTTGACCTTTGTATAAGTCAAAATTATTTCACTTTTAATAACATAATTTATTTACAAAAGGATGGTTTACCTATGGGTAATTCTCTAAGTCCTCTATTAGCTAACATATTTATGGACAAGTTTGAAGATCAAATATTTGAATTAAACCTCTCTAAACACATTATCTTCTGGTTTCGTTATGTTGATGACATTTTAGCTTGTTTTGACAGTTCTTTTGAGGTTATCAATGAATTTTTAATTCTTATAAACAATATCCATCCTAATATAAAATTTACACTAGAAACAGAACAAAACAGGGCTATAAACTTTCTAGACTTAAATATCAAGATTAACGCAGACAATCTTTTTGAATTTTCCATATACAGAAAACCAACACAAACAGACATAACAATACCAAATGAATCTTGTCACCACAATACACATAAAATAGCAGCATACAGATCATTAGTACACAGAGCTTTAACTATTCCACTAACAAAATCAGATTTTAGCAAAGAGATATCAACCATTAAACAACTAGCACATGCAAATCATTATAATCCGAACATGATTGACACTTTAATTAAACAAAAAGATTATAGGTTAGCTATCAAAAGAATATATCCCATTGACAATCAAACAGAAGACACAAATTACATATCTATACCATATTTTGGCAAAATATCAGAAAAAATTGCACATATACTAAGAAAAACCAACAATTATAAAATAACATTTAAAACCAACACTAACACTTTTTCATTTTTATTTAATGCTAAAGACAGAACACATGATATCATGAAATCGGGCATTTACCGTTTAAATTGTTCTTTTTGTAGTTCGGTATATATTGGACAAACACTTCGAAATTTTGACATAAGATATAAAGAACACGTACGTCATTACAAAAATAAACATCCTGAAAAATCGAATTACGCCAAACATCTTTTAGAACAAAATCACACAATGACTCCTCAAAATAATATTAAATTCCTACATTTTTGTAATAACAAACGCAAATTAGACATTTTAGAAGCCTTTGAGATATACAAACACAAACTCAGGGTACCTTTAATGAATGAACAACTTGAGCTCAGTAATTCTCCGTTACTGGAAGTATTAGATGTTTAATTATGATTTTTATTATTAATTTTTATTATTATTATTATTTTATCTAGTTACCTATTTTGTATCTACCTTAGCGACGTGTTTGTTTATAATTATATTACCTTTGATAATGACAGCATAGCTGTCGAAACAATATTGTCAGGTATATTTTAATAAAACTGTGAAACTTTTAATAATCTTTATTTATTTCATGATTATGGAGTTCCACAAAATAAGGCTAGAAACAATAAACAAGTTTAAAACAAGTATCTTGAATTGTTGAATTAACTGAACAGATCTATGTCCTACAGATAGCTTTGATTGTTTCGTTCTATATTGAATTTGCTTTTCTTTTTTTTTAGTTTTTATAACTAGATAAATAAAATATCACATCATTTTATGAGAGGTTATGTTTTCTTAGCAATTTCTCAACTTTATGAATTCGCAATCGGGCAGCAATGTGAAATTTCCAAAGAGAGATCGATAATACGCAGCCTGAATGCTCCGTATTGTATCGACTTTTTCAAAACAGAAGTAATGTCTAGAACTACAAACGCGACCGACCGCATAAGAGATGTTTGTCTCTCAAATCGAGGAGGCCGTGATTTTACAATGCTAGTTTTAATGAGATTTTGCTATAACCATTCGCTGACCAAAGCTAGTTGATAAATAAAGTGACGTACCGGCGTTTATCGGTAGGCATCAATAACGATCTATTCTTCACTAGGTAGTGTCGTGGTTGTTTACCTGTTAGAATTCTGTATTATCTGTCACCTTATGCCAATTTGACACTTGATTTATTTCAAAGTTCAAATATTGTCTACCCATTAACTCATTAAAAGTGATGTAACATCTTTCTGTTACTGTTAAATTCAAAGTTCAACAAAAACATTGGTTTTTATCAATGCGCTCTGACGGGGAGTAGATTGTTGATGTTGTCTTTTCACCTTCGTGGCGGTACTTGGTTATATCAACTGGTTTCTATATTGAATAGTTATTATGGTTATATTTCCTTCAATTTTAATTTGACTTGACTGAAGTGACACCACAAAGTCCGTAAATATCTAAGCAAGCTTAGAGAGATAAATCGTTTCATTAGACGACTTTTTGATTACGCCGATCAGCCGAATTTAAATCTTTAAACTAGTTTCAGTTTTTACTATTATTCTCTGTATATTTAGAGTTAATTTGAAATGTATTTTATATTTTAATTAACATAACAAAACCTGACCATCGTAGTATTTACTGTACGTCAATTTTAAATTTCGCGGAATTTGGCGCCATTTTATGTTCATTCTGCAACGGAAATGTATGAGACGACCTACCTTTCTAAGCTAGCTTAGGCATATACGGACCTTGCTGACACCAGAACAGTAATTCCCTCTGACAGAAACTTTCAAATGTATGGCGGTCACTTCTTCATTCGCAAATGAGCGCATTCGGGAATTGCCCCGCTGAATAGCTGACTCAGCTGACAGACAGTTGAAGTCAGCAGCTGACAAACTTTGGTTAGCGGCAATTGATGGGAATGATTACTGCAAAAACATAATCTAACCTGCCCAGCTTTTACAATATTATCATCCACCATTTGTAGTAAACCGTTTGACGCAAAGTCATCATTAAAGAAATGATAATCAATGGCTGTAATAATCACTGATAGTCACACGGTATCATTGCCACTGGAAACACCTCAATTAGGCATTTTGTATTGATTTGAACATCAACGGATCTGCGTTATACCAATAACTCATATATTTTTGAAACCTCCTTGGATCGTTAAAACATCTTTTCAAGAAATTGGGCAAGGATATGCTTTAAAATGGCGCAATCAATGAATGTCTTCAACTTGGAGTTTTGGAACCTTTAATTATTTTTTTAGCCTTTTTCTTATTTTTCGTATTTGCTAAAGGCTGCTGTTCATAAGGGTAAATATTTAGAATTTCTAATAATATAAACTTCCAATTCGCCATTGTATATCGGGTGATCAAAAACATGACCTGACTCATTCGTTCATCTGCAATGCACGATCATAATTAAAATGTGTGAATAATGGTTGTTTAGAAAACTTGAACAATATTAGGAATGCCATTTTGAGTAAAAAACTATTAAAATAAGGTTGTGCTGCTCATTTGAAGCAAAAAGTTCTGCTTGAAGATATTTTTTATCTTGCTTAGTTATCGAGATACAATAATCTAAAGTATCGGGAGAAACAATGTTAACAATATTTTAAACTCTAGTGTATTATCTTGGTAACTATGCAAAATAAAATATACGTGCATAACTATTCGCTATGTGCGTCGGCTTGGAGGGGATGGGATAATCGCCCGAAGCGCGCTAAGTGGAGCAATAGAGCAATAACGACGGACGCTTTCAGTAAACTTTGCAAATATAATGGGTGGGAATACTTGTTGCGTAGTGAATTGCAAAAATAATGGTACAAATAGCAAGTGCTAGTTTATATCATTTTTTACCATTGATTTAATTTTCAAATGTGCATATATGGATATAACCTCAAAAAGTCAAATATTAACATGAAAATATGTATATTAAATACAATTTACTTACATGCTTATTCTTCTCAATCGCATAAAAATAAATGCTGTACACGCTCATGTAGAAAGTAAACAAAAAAAATAGTCTTTATATTTGCTTTATTTCACACTTTTGATATCCGTCCATAAACGCCAATGTTATGGTTTCCGTCCTTATTTCTCAGTCTACGACCAGAGGTCGCCACGACTCGCCATGCACATAGCGAATAGAATATTTTGCCCAATATTGAACTTCACGACAACCTAGTTAAGTACATGAGTATCTTATGCAACTAGAAGATGCTTCATTTTGAACTTAACGGTAACGTTAATAATTCAAAATCTTATAGCTCCATAACCAGTAAAGTAAAGCATGCTTTTTGAAATAGTCTTTTCCATGTGGGTACAATTCCAATCATTCAGTCCAAAACGGTTTTTGGTTTATTTTCTTGCCTCTTTGAATTATATTACAAAAGTAATATATTTTCTTCACACTGTGGTATAATACGCTTTTGTTACAACAATAGGTTAGTTCCACTTCCAGATGTATTTCTATATTTATACCTGGAAGAGTAGTGGAAAGGTAGGACTTTCAGAGTATGCGTTGAGATTAATCTTTAAGCTATTTAGTACTTGTTATTATTTTCTATTTAACATGTAGAGATGACATCAGCATAACCCTTCCAAAGAAATAACTGTTGAAGGTTAAGGTTCATTCATAATTTGGCCGCAATTCTCAACAAAAATCATAATCGGTGATGCCAAGCCAAAGGGCCAATTTTACGGTTAACGTTATTTTCGTTTTAGGTCAGTCGGTGCAAAAATGGACATTATGCTAAATGGCTATTTAAGTTTAAAGAATCTGAATGACAAAAATGCCTTTGGTCGTAACCGGAAAAAGTAAAGAAAATAAAACTTTCGCTTCTGCAAAAATCAGTTATGCCTTGGAAAGTTGAACCGATGAAGGGAAACCATTTGTAACCTAAATGTAATTTTTAAGGTTATATTGAACTGCTTGACTATATGGATTTATTATAACGGACGAAAGTTATAATCGAATGACACTCCACATACAAGATGTATGTATTTACGTATTTTTGATAGTTTAGGGAAGAAATCGTTTGATGATAAAGGTTCTTAAAGGTTGAGCAAACAATAATTTTATTAGAACAAATACTATAAGCATTTTAAACAAAGTACCTATTTCTTACATCCAACAATACCGTAAAACACAAACGAATTCCATTTTTTCAAAAATGATTTTGATGTTTGAAGCAAATATTGTCATTCTAATGATTTTAAACTATAATTGATTACTGGTCGTTGTAATGTTTAATAATAATAATAATAACATGAATAAAGTCATTTATTGAACACTAAAAAGAATTACACATACAGCTTAATCTACAAGAAAAAGAAAAGTGTCCAAAGGGGGCGAAGTTCAGTGTTGCCAACATAGTTTACGTATTGATCTTCCACTTAACCCCAAGACATAGCTGTTTTTTGCATAAACGGAAGTTTTATATATCTTTTTCCAGTTACAATCAAATACAATTGGTAACCAAAGGCATTATTGAATTCGTGATTTTTTCTTTATAGCATTAAAATAATTAGGAGATATAATATTAGGGTTTGAAACAAAACGCACGTAAAACTGTATTGAGCGTAAAGCGATTCTACACCCTGTACAATTGTACATACATAACATAAATGTACGAAATACAAAAACATAGGTTATGATTTTAGAAAAATTTAAACCAAATAATACTCAGAATTGTAGATACATGAAATAATTATTTATTTTATGCGTTGCAAAACCACAGAACCGCATTAACGTTGCTTTTCCAAGTTCAAGGCTAAATTTTTGCAAAAACAACAATTCTCAATTAAAAAATTTCTAAAACGCCTATTTCACAAAAAGATCAAAATAAAGACACTATTAAATAATCTTTTCAATCTCTGTGACCCCTTTTTAGAACTGCATACATTTTATTTAAATGCTGAGCTCGGATGTGTAGCACTTGTCATGAAATATAGCAACATTAATAAAAGTATGACCAGAACACTGGTCTGCTTTCATTATTTTATGGCCCTTTTATTAAGCTGTTTAAAAATTTAAATGTAGTATTTTTATTCCAGTCAAAATCTTTAACCTAACTTTTTGTTTTTTTTTAAACAGAACATTTTTAGTCTTCAAGGTGTAAATGTCCACTTGCATTTTAATGATAAATATTCCCACACACACGGGATGTTGCGTCTTTCTCAGTGTTTAGATGTTCCATGCGTGGTGCATTCCTGGACAATTCCGGGAACGACGACCATGACGTCATTTTATGCCCGTGTGATAATTACAAACCCGACTTTCAAAGAACCTAGATCCGATTCGCTTTGTGAAAAAAGAGATTTGTTTACATAAAATATATCATAGTCATAATAATAATAATAACAAAATAAAAGGGGGCAAACTGGTCGGCATTGTTTTCATCAAAGTTAAAGGCAGATTTAATGATTGCCTCTTTGATCTTTTTTTTGCTACTGGATTAATCGGTGAGGTACAAAATGTAAGAAGTCGGAAAAATTGGACGAACTAAATGATTTTCAAATGTATCCAGTTTAAAATTGATCTAATAGATTTTTAACATCAAATACAGAGATAACTGGGATTTTCCAGAAATCTTCTTCAAAGTGTTTTGAGGAAAAAATTAATTAGTCTTCTAATGACAAACTATTAAGATATTATTAATAGGTTTTATTACAAAATGAAATCAAAACAAAAGAATCTTGCATCTGTGTATGTGTAAAATGTGTCAAACATAATGACTAATCATAATCTTCACTGAAGAAAATAGTAGATTCATTGTAAAACTATTCTATGGGCATAGAGACCTATATAAATGGCAAAACAGTCAACGTCTGGAGCTTTATCAGCAGATAATAAGGCGAGTTGGCTGGCTTGATTTACTAATGATTATATAGCAAAAGTATTCATTAAACGCAATTTACTTCTCATAAAAGAAATTAATTTGTTTTGAATATAATATTGAACATAAATTAAAATGTAAAGGAGAAAAAAACGGAGCGGAAATTGTAGCGTTCAAGTACTACACGGTAAAGACAGGAAATGTTAAATCGTGCAGTATGCAGTATGATACCACCACTTAAAAGTGAGTTCTTACAGACTTTGTTATCTAAAGAACGCGTGCCAAGATAGCTCCCTGTTATTATTTATACTTCATTTCCATTAAAAACCAAACCGTATGACGGTCTACTATCTTTTTCCTTTATCAGAGTTGCATTAGAAATTGTTTGAAACGTACGCAAAACTTGGTGGTTTGTGAAAGATTTATAAGTAATGAATCATTTGATTATTTCGGAAGCAAATTATTAATTTGATACAAAAATAAAACTCTTATTTATTTGCAATCCCCATAATCTGTTCAGTAAAGATAATTGGAATTCTTGTTCAACCATTAAAAGAGTTCTTTAAATTTAAACGAATATTATTAATGATTTTAACCTATAATCCATACTCCTAACAGTTGTATTGTACCTTGTTATGGTTTCCATAAACCCTCCCCATATACACTAGACTTTTTTCTGTGAGTGTCTTAAATTGAATTTTGAGTTTGGAAAAGTCATAGCAAATACTACTTTTCATTTCGTTTACTGTAGGAAATCGAGAAAGTTAATTGACACTTGCCCCATAACAGATTCAATAGGTAGTATGTTTTGTATCTAGAGCTCGTCTCGGACAGTTTTGACCAGTTGTTGTTGTACGCATGAATGCACATTTAAAATAACTTCAATCTTTTGTTATGAGTATTGCATATGCTTCAATTAAAAATCGTGGTGACTGACCCTGCTTGGTCTTAAGTACGAGTACGAAACGTGAATAGATGCGTCGAGAAATTTTGCACATTTACGCTAAAGATTCTTAATATTGGATAATGATGTATGTTAAGACTTTGCTACTCTACCAAGTTCACAATTCTATACAATAGTCAACAAGGAGAATGTACTAGATAATCTGAAACAAATTGCAATAGAAAAACCTAGACTGAAGGTACTCGTTTGGCAGGTTATCTTTGAGCGCGATTTTGTAGAAGACACCATCAATAGCTAAATTTGTCATTAAATATTTGCTAAACGTTGATGTTACTAAGTGCAAGAACAATTACTACCATTTGTACCAAATCATACTAAAGTAACTTTAGCCAAAAACACTAAAAAGTGGTTAGAAACCATAGTATCGATTACGTCCCAAAGAGAGAACCCGCCCACCATACCAGAACTTTGCTCAATTGAAAGATACTGGTCCCTATAAAAAATATATTAAGGGAGAACGGAACCGCAACCAAGTCGTTTCAAAAATCTTCCTCAAAGAGGACAGCAACAGCAAAGAGGTGGAAGACCGAAGAGCGCAAGGCTGAAAAATTCTTTTCTACATTACGCAGACTAAAAAGCTATTTGTCTAAAAGCATTGCTAAAGAATTAGATATAGAGTAAATTACAAATATTTTCATTGAAAAAAGTGGTGCTCTGAGAAACGTGTTTTCTTCTAAATAAGAGCTTACTATTCAATTTAAATAGTTTCTGTTAACTGTTATTATTAGTTTTATTATATTATTGGGACGCCCCAAAGATTGACCTGCATCCTAGACGAGTTTTTTTAAAATATTGGATGGTTTGAAAGTTACGTTACAACTAAAGCATACATTGTGACCCATATTAAAATAATGTAGTGAGGACCGACTCCTCATTGGCTGCATACATGATCAACTACCGCACATCGATTAATTTGTTTAATTTTGTTGCTGTACAACGTCTTCTATATTTCGCTGCTGTTCGTGCAATAGGATATATAAGTCGAAAATCGTGCTAAATGAGTGTAAAAATGTGACCGCTATGATCGTGCAAAGAGATATAAGTCCATTTTTACAAATAATGAAGTTACAGACCGACTTATATCTCTTTGCGCGATCATAGCAGACACATTTTTAACTCATTTAGCACGGTTTTCGTCTTGTGCCCTTTTGCACGACCAGCAGCGATTTACCTACATATTCTTAGTTTTCTGTATTCCTGTAAGAATGTATTTTCTGTCTTAATGTCGTATGTCTCATTTGGAAATCTAATACATATAAGAGTAACGTGTACTTGTACTGTTTATCATTTTGTTTATTAGCTTAAACAGTATTCATATCCTGAAAATGGCGAGAAAATTACATTCAATCTCTTTTTCTAAAGAAAAATCATTTAAATTAGTACAACCTACTTTTAAGATAAGTGTAGTGTGCTCAAACGTTGACATGTCACCATAGCTTAGTTAGTTGGAGCGGGGTGATTACTGCCGCCTGCTCGCCAGCTGACAGATTTTTTAAATTTACTATTTTACAAACCACAATCTGTAATGTTATTTTTCTATTCGAAAATGTTTTTCTGTAGAATTTTAATAAATTCCATAGTTTTGTTTTTTGTTTATTTCTCATGAGACCGGAGTTTTGCTTACCTATGCACTTTATTGATTTGGTTAATTTGATAAGGTCGAATTTGAAAAATATATAAAAAGGAGAAGTTATCTGCCCGCTGGGATTGAACATAGGACAACAGCGACTTGAGGTTATTATCACCCCGCTCTGGCTAACTGAACTATAGAATCACGTCGATTGATTTCAAGATATGAATATCATTTAAACTACATAATAACAAATGACTTTATTTACTTGGGGAGATCTTACAAACGATTGTTTAAAGCATAGGTTAATCTCTAAATTTGATTGAAGTATTTTGATTTTTTATGTTGTGTTGTTATTGTACGTAGAAGTTTAATTAATAATTCTTTTGGAAACACTTATACGTATATGCATTTTATGCAGACCGTGTTTAGTACGGTTGGTAAAACTCTCAACTGCCCAGCCCTCATTAAAATTTTGAAAAGTAAGCGCCTGTGGTTACAAAATTGGTGAAAGTATTCAAATCAAACAGTAAAGGTTTGAATGGGACAGGGAAGTCTCTTTCTTAAAATTGCAGTGTTGCAACTTTTCTTTTGAAGAACATACCTTTTCTACTGCTTGAAGTATCTGCTACCAAAAGCGCTTTTTTTAATTCACTTGGCATACCTATGATATAAAAACAAAATTTTGGAACTCTTTTTTCATTTCTTCATGAAACAGTTTGTAACTATAAAAAACTTAAGTATCACTTTTATTATATATTGTTTTGAATTGTATAGGTTATTGTTATAATGTATGTGTAACTTTAGTGGATGCAAGAGCAGCAGAATTTTTTACCGAAGGAAGAGAATGTGTCAACTGTGGAGCAATTGATACACCCCTCTGGCGTCGAGATGGCACTGGACATTACCTATGCAACGCATGTGGTTTGTACCACAAGATGAATGGCATGAATAGGCCATTAGTTAAACAACCTCGTAGATTGGTACTTTTTTCAGAATGTTTTTGTTTTGCCTTTGTCTACAAGAAGATTCCACAACTCTAGTTTTTTGTATTTTACACAAAAATGTGAATCTTCCTGTAAACAAACTTACTTTAACTATTAATAATAAAAAACACTAATAAAAACTAAACACCCCGTGACGAGGCGACGCTGCTGCAATTATACAGTTGTAGTAACATATACCCTCCGTGTATACTTTTGCATGCCTAACCCCTTTTTTGTTGCGTTCCAGTGGCGGCGGAGCCGGGGCACGGGGGTGTTGCCGATTACTACAAGAACTACCACTACGGGTATAATGGGGCCACTCGAGGCCCGTTACACACCGAGGAAAAATCCAGCCGCCGTTTGGTAGGTTTATATTCTAAAAACAGCCTCCTTTTTTTTTTATCTTTTTTTAATCTTTCTTTATTTTTGTAAAAACAAAAATACCTAACTATTTTTGTAGATAATTAGAGGGTGTTCTTGTAAATTCTTCTGTTTTGAGCTTCCCTCTAATAAATAAATAAAAACCTTTCCTCTTTCATACTTCAACTACTATTTCTGTTTTACCTCTTCACTATTTATTTTTTGCTTTTAATTGTCTCACACAAATTGCTTTTTATTTTTTATTACCTACCTTTTTTTATACCTAACTTTTTTAATAAAATTTTATCTGCGTGCGGTGGCCCCATCATACCCAGGAACGGAGCAGCGCAGGTTTGTTTTTTAAATAAGCATACGATTGCAGTTATTGTTGTAAGGCCAGCCCTGCTCCGATCTTTGCATGTTATTTTAGCTTAAGCTTTCTGTGCATGCAGACATTTGTTTCACATTATCTTTTAATGCACGCTTGTTTGCTAATTTAAGTAGGATGTTGATGCTAATTGAATCTTAATATATTTAGTCTGCATCAAGACGTGTGGGATTAACTTGCACCAATTGTCATACAAGTACTACTTCCCTATGGAGAAGAAATGCTCTTGGTGAACCTGTCTGCAACGCCTGTGGATTATACTTCAAACTTCATGGTGTGAATAGGCCTTTAGCTATGAAAAAGGACAGCATCCAAGTAAGTTATTTTTTTATTAATTCGTATTGATGTGGAAGAAATAGAAAAAAAAGTTAATATGCACATTAAACATTAGGGGATTCCCAAACTATTGTTAATTTCCTGTGGTGAAACATTGTTGTTTTGGTGTGGGAATCCCTCTAATGTGTTTAAACTGAGAAATAATAGAACTGATGTGTAATTATAAATTTATTTCTGTTTCCTTTTTGCAGACAAGGAAGCGAAAACCAAAAGGTAGTAAAGATGCAAATGGTAATGGTAATTTACCGAACTCACTCACAACACCAACTCAGACCATTAAATTGGAACACAGTCTTCCAGGGATAAAATTAGAACAGGGTACTTTAGGTAAATCTTATTTAAAAAAAAAATTAATTTCATTACTTATAATTTGCTATTATTATAGATAACTATGGTGATTTAAGAAACGTAACAACACTGAACCATTTACAACACACGGCAGTGACCAACAGTTACCCTTACAGTACAACTCCAAATCAAAGGATGTCTCCTTATGGATCATCTCAGTCATCACCACAACTAAATAATTATTACGAGATGTTGCCTCAGGCCAGTCCTAGCCCCCCATCTACTACACCAAGTCCAAATTCACCTCACATTGTTAATAATAACAATAACAATTCCAAAATTATCATGAATGGTGAACTAAATGCGGAGAGACCTACAGTAGTTTCTCTCTCTTCTTAATTTTTATATTGTATAGTAATGTTAAGGAGAATTGGAAAATGATATATAAACCACTTCTTCTGATAAAGCGGGAAGCAATACCTACAGAAGAGATATTTGTGATACTCTGTCCAAGAGGGAACTGTTGAAGGGCTATCACTTTTAAAGCTGGTTTTACTAAAGTGGTTTATAATAAAATATATAAAAAAATTAGAATTGATTTTATTTACGTAATATAAAAATTATTCACAATTTTTATTAATCGGCGTCTTTTAAGTTCATTGTTTTGTTAAAAATATGCTTTTTGGGTTATATAGATTTTTGTTAATTCAAAATTTAAAGATCAGTACTAAGTTTTTTTTAGTCTTTTTGTTGTAATTTTTATTTGAAATTTATCTAGGACATTATTTTTTTTATTCATTGAAAGTTTTACTTCTTCATTTAATTTTTATCATAGTTATCACCAAAGAATCATTCTCTAGTATTAGAGAAGTTTGATTGAAAGTTGTACAACAATTATCTTTAATAAAAATATTAATTTGTATTAATACAACGAAAATGTACAATTCAATTATTTTTAAAGTTTTATGTTTTATTATACTCTATGTTACTCAGTTTGTACATATTTGTATCATTATTATTATAATAGATTATATAGAATCTAATCTTGACTTTATAGCATTTAAATGTTGAAATTGACTGATTTTTTCTTCTCCCTAAAGTAATACATTCTATTACTTTATACTAGAATCTCTACAGATCTAGTACGAGTGTTTAATCTAATCATAAAAAATTACTTAAAACAATAACATGCATTTACGATAAGTAAATACTTTTTGTACATATATTAATTTTGTTTAAGGTAATGAAAATTGTAATATTTTTGATATTACAGTTTTTATTGATTTATATTTTATATAATTAATTATAATTTTTTTCTTAATGTTTATAATTATTGTTTATATTATTTGATAATAAAAATTTTAAGTTATCAACTCTTCCAACTATTTAAAATGAGTTTACCAAGGCAAACAAACAAAAGGTGGTGTCATCCACTAGCCATAGGAAGAAGTACCAAAAATTGAAGAGAGTAGGCAACCCATTATACTTGAAATCGGTGCCATAACTAAGAAGGTACTCGGGCATTCATATGACTCGGTGGAAAGGTGTCCCTGAAATGCATCTGACAAAAAATATTCACAAAGACAATAATGTTGTCAAATTTTAAATTTTGACGTCGTGCGGTGCTATGAATCTTGACTGGGTTTCAAGTACAAATTTACAATCATCAATAGATACAAAATATATATCTTGGTAGTTAATATTATTGTTATGCTACTATGGACTTCAGGTCCGAGTGTGAATATATATGAATATATCAACAAGGATGTAGAAAATCATTGGAACTATATATCAGTATTTTTCCTTCCATTTAAAATTCGCCATTTATCTGCGGATCTGCTTAGGAAGTCGGTCTCATCCATTCTAAGAACATCTCAGTAGGAGACGGAATATACGGTGGAACCATTTTATTCCTATAAAAGTTGCCTAAGGTATCTTAGATGCCAGTTTCCCAAAGTTTTAACATGCCGTCTGAAAATAAAGGAATTCGAAATAATTGCAGCTTTATACACAATTGTTTTGTAATCAATCTCCTGGAAACGAAAGAACCTTCGTTTAATTGGCATTGATCCTCAACCCAAAGATCCAAAAGTCCATATAGTAGAGTCAATTTTTGCAGTAAGTTCTTATTTTTTACTATGTAAAGATAGAGCCTTGAAATCTTTTCTAATGCCTTTAGTACTGAACCAATATAAAATGTAATATGCTTAAAATGGGGCCCCTGGTGGTTGAGACCCCCATTTTGTACCCCTAATTTAATAATGCAATCAAATTGAGCGAAATTTATGTTGGGAGTGTTCTTGGGGTTACTGATTATGAATCCAATGAGAAAATTGAAAAATTCAAAATGGCGGTCCTAAAATAACGGCTTTTGAGATTGAGAATGCGATTTACGCCATTTCTATTGATTTTAGAGAGAAATTCAAAGAGTCAAAAAGTGGTTAGAATGTGATTTTACAAAGGAATACACTACTTTGGTTACCTTATTATGTAACCCCTTTGCTCTGCCTTAGTAGTAGTCAATTTTTGCATTAAGTTCTTATTTTTTACTATCTCAAGACAGAGACTTGAAATCTATTGTAATGCCTTCAGTACTGGACCAATATAAAATGTAATATGTTTAAAATGGCGACACGCCCTCTCGGGGAGGTCGATGAAACTCCCAATTTAATAACTCGGGAAGTCTTTAACCAAGTTGAACAAAAACTATGTTGGAGGAATATTTGAGGTCGCTGATTATGAATCAAATGAGAAAATCAGAAAATTCAAAACCAAAATAACGGTATTTTAGATTAAAAATGCGATTTACGCCGTTTCTATTGATTTTAAAGAAAAATACAAAGAGCCAGAAAGTGTTTAGAATGTGATTATGCATAGGAATACATAATTCCGGTTACCTTATTATGTAACCCCTCCACTCTCCCCTACTGAGACGCCCATTAAGGGAGAGTGAAGGGGGTTACATAATAAGGTAACCAAAATAGTGTATTCTTATGCAAGATCACATTCTAAACACTTTTTGACCCTCTGAATTTTTCTCTAAAATCAATAGAAACGGCGTAAATTGCATTTCCAATCTCAAGACCGTCATCTTGGGTCCGCTATTTTGTATTTCTTAATTTTCTCATTGAAATCAAAATTAGGAACCCCAAAGTTCCCTAAACATGAATTTCGCTCAAGTTGATGGAAAACTTCCCGAGTTATTAAATTGGGAGTGTAAAATGGGGGTTTCAACCCCCCGAGGGGGCGTGCCGCCATTTTAAACATTACATTTTATAGTCCAGTATTGAAGGCATTACAAAAGATTTCAAGTCTCTATCTTTAGATAGTAAAAAATAAGAACATAATGCAAAAATTGACTCTACTACTAGGGCAGAGGGGTTACATAATAAGGTAACCAAAATAGTGTATTCCTTTGCAAAATCACATTCTAAACACTTTTTGACTCTCCGAATTTCTTTCTAAAATCAATAGAAACGGCGTAAATCGCATTCTCAATCTCAAATGGCGTTATCTTAGGACCGCCATTTTAGGTCCGCCATTTTGAATTTTTCAATTTTTGAATCAATTTTCTCATTGGATTCATAATCAGCGACTCCAAGAACCCTCCCAACATAAATTTTGCTCAATTTGGTTGCGTCATTAAATTAGGGGTACAAAATGATGGTCTCAACCACCAGTCTAGACGATATCATTTATAATATTAGTCCAGTCGACAGGGAACCAAAAGTATCTGTTTTTGATTCTTTCGTGTTAACAGCTATTTTATTGCACAAACCTATTCAAAATAGTGGGTTAAGCAATATATGTAGTTGCGTACTAAATCGTAGTGACAGCAGAAAAGTTATTAACAATTTAAGACGCCATCAACCGTTTTCGAGGAGTTTTTATTCCGTAGCTCATCAGAATGATTTCCTACGAAAAATGTTCAGTATATGATTTGTTTATAATAAAAATAACTACAAAATGGCACCGGTTCGATTGTTATAACTGAAATAATTAAGTTGCAAAATCGAAGAAACTGCCAAAATCGCGTATGTTTTTAATTGCCATAAAAATTTAAATAGTCAACCAATAGTAATGAAACTTACGTTAAGTATAGTATAAATTATGTACAATAAGCACTCAAAACCCGTATGCCAGGTATGCAAAACTTTTTGTTTAACAAGGTTTTATAAATCTACTGCGGCTAAAACTTTGGAAGTTTGCAAAAGCTGTTTGAAGCTTTGCATACTATTGCAAATGTGCATATATAGAGCTTAAGTCATTAGCAATCGAACGCAATTTGTAAAATTCGATTGCGTTTATTTTTGCAATTTTGATGACGTTTTACATCTCTTCATAGTTTTGTTACGTTTACAAATAATTAGTTTTTTGGTACGTAGACGTGGTCATTTATGAAATATTTCATCGGGTTCTTACGCAAAAAATCGCAGGATCCAAGCATCGAAACTTGAACTTTTTTGAATTGCGTATTTTTTGCCGTCTATTCGAACCCAATGGACCCCAACGGACGGGATCCAATTTTATTCTACACACTATTCTGAATAGGTTTGTGCAATAAAATAGCTGTTAACATGAAAATACACTCTTCACATCTCTATTGACTGGACTATATGTTGTGGTTTAGAATCGCACCTAGACTCGATATTCGAAACAAAACTTTTTATCACTGATACAAATTTTTTTAGTGCTTGAAAATGAATGTATTGGATATTTTAATTAAGTTTACTTAATACTTTTTAATATTTAAATAAATTTAAATACAAATGTGAAATATCCCTCATTAAATGTTTAATGCACACATTTTTTTGACATTTTGAAAATAAAAATTAAATAGTAAAAAATGATATTAAAAAATTACAATAAAAACCAATGAAAATAATACCAAAATGTATGTTTAGTGGACATCCACGATATGTCCATGCAAAGTATATGCAACCATGTATACATCTGATGGATATTCAAAATACATATGTCCATGTGCATTTTGGATTTAAAGTCTACTAAAAATGTATGCCCATAGAATATCCACTGTTAATATGACGTCTATTCTATTCCAATAATACTACAATTCCTATTTATTAATCTATATTTTTGGATCAGAATCTCAATTAAAAAGTGATGACTAAATATGTTTAATCCATTAGCAGAATATGAAGTACAAAAATGAGTGTCATGCCAATGACTCCAATTTACTTCACGTACATTGACTTCATTTATTTTATTACTACAGACTAAAAGTGTGTTTTTTTATAAAAGTATGCTTTATCCATGTGGTGCCCTATGACAATACAATGTTCTACACTTTAAAAATTCCACCTGGAAATAGAATCTTCTAGGTTCAGCTAAACTTCTAAGAAGTATTCTGGAACTCAATGTCTTCACTATATTTAATGCTGTCTCCTAACCACACATTGTATTTGATTAATTGCCAATACATTGTGTGGTTAGGAGACACCGTTAAATATAGTGTTGTGATAAACCTCAGTCCATACAATCCAATATTATTAGTAACTCAATGTCTTATTCAAAAATAGCGAATTGGTATAGCTTACTCATTACAGTCATCACTAATGAGAGTATTGAGAATAATTCATCAATCTTGTCTATTTGGTTTCTGACTGTAGGTAATCTTATTTTTACTAATAAAAATGCTTTCATAGTGGTTTATTTTTATTTACTTCTTTTTATTAATAGATGATCTGACAGCTGTTAAAAAAGGAATGTGAGTAACTTATAGTTTGGCTTTCAGAAATTGGTTTTTATGGCTGTGAGATTCAAGTAGCGGCAGTAATACCTATTGTTAAAATATCTTAAACTCAAATACCGAAAGTAACACCTATTGTTAAAATACCTTTAGAAAGTGCATTCAACAACAGTTGTAATTCATGAAATGCACTTGTATTCGGGACGATCTTTTCGATTTTGCTTTTCTGTTTTGAGGTAATCTTTTAAGTATTACAATATAAAAACAGTTGATAGATTTTTAGAATTTATATTACAATTTTATTATTTCAAATGAAAACAGATACCTACTAAATGGTAGAAAGCAAGAAGGATTGTCTTTATAGGTCTTCTTCACTATTTATCACCATCTGACTCGCTGCTGTCAAAATCTACTCTAATTGTACACTTTTGCATATTAGGCGACACGTGCGAATCCTCCACAGAAATAACATGCCTCACAAAGTTTTTCCACAAATCAATTCTAAATTCACTAGAGCAGTACCCATTGTTTCTTCTGATAGCACGTTTTAATAGACCCCACACCATTACAATATGATTTAAAACCCAATAGTATGGAGATAATCGCAAAACCGTATGACCAAGTCATTTGGCTATTTTGTCCACACGATATTCAGTTGGCATATTAAGGTTTTTAATTATGTCTGGTGATTGTTTTTTTGTAAAATAATAATTACCGTTATATCCCTAGAAACAGGCGTCTTCAAACAACACTTTTTACTTCCATCTGTCAAACCTGTTTCCACAACGTCATGACTATCGTACCACGTTTCGTCCAAATAAATAATGGAACGCCCCTCTAATTTGCAAGATGTAATCCCATCTCATTCTTAGTAAACTTGGAGTTTCCTTAATGTACGTTCGTTTGTTGATTGCATTGTAATGAATACCTCTGCTCTTAAGGTATAATTTAAAACTGTTTTTCTTGTAATCTATATTATAACTCAGTTCTTGCAATTTGTATTTTAAACAATTTATAGTGGACTGTATTCTCGCTGTACATCCTATAAATTACATCTTTGGTCTCTACACCCATACCTTCAAAACTACGTGAAGAACGTCGTCTTTGAGATTTTACTGTTTTGTCGACTATGGGGTTGGAAATTATGGGATGTACTGTAGTGTATGGCAGTTTTGTTAGTTTACTGGTCATTTTTATGGGAGTTGCACAATTTTCATCTTTTACACTATTGTACACATTGATCACTATTTGTTTGGCATTTGCTGACAAGCGATGGTATTTTCTTAAAGTGTTGTCTTGATTATACTCGTATTCGTAAACATCTTCAGGATTCTCAGCCATTAGTACTTCTTCGTTTAAGTTTTGTTGGACATCTCAATAACACAAAAGAAAAGATATTCTTTATAAAAATAGTTTTTTACCATATGCAACCATCCTGAACTTTCCTTTTATATCGTAATAAATGGAGTTTTTTAAAATTTATGTTATACTTTAAAATGATTCCTTAATACTTACCTGGTAACATTTGACAGTATAAACTGTAAGCTCAGTATCGTTTTATTTATGGCTTTAAGCTGGAAGCCTATAACAGTTCTTTGTTGGAAAGGCTACTATTGTTGTCAAATACCGGCCGTAAAAACCAATTTCTGCAAGCCAAACTATAACTTCTAATTTCGTGTTTATTAACTTCTGCATGTCCATTTTTAGTTATACAGCGCTAATAATTTAATTTGTAATATGTGCATTTGAAAATAATCGACTCAAACCATTATGCACACATAGGCAACCAATTATACAGCACGCTCGATTATGCGGTTTATATATCGCACATCCACTTCAATAGGGACACAAGTGCAAATTTTGCCGATTTGGAGTTATGGTCATATGGCACTTTCTTTTTAAGTCCTGTATGCAGTGGCGTATCCAGAAATTTAACTTGGGGGGGGGGTGCTTATTGGTTTCGGTATTTGATGAAGGATACCCCAGCCAGCACACTGAGGTTATAATGACGTTATTTTTAAGTCATTATGGGTTGACGACGTCATATGACTAATAAATGATGTCCATAAAACGTCATATAATGGGACGTACGTAGACGTCTTCAAAACGACGTCTTTTGGACGTACAATATAATACGTGCAAGTTTCATTAAAAAGATATTATTTTAGCAGGGGCCAAGGAATGTGACCAATACTGGTCATATTAAGCAGGTGGTCACAATATAGCGATTGCTGAGGATTTTTTGTATAAAATAAATTATTAGTACCAAAAATAACTGATGGTACGTACATAAAATACAGTTATAAGTTTCCACGACAATTTGAGTTTAAGGCAAACAGATATTTTCAAAATAAAATTTTGTGCATGACTAACTTACAAACTTTACTAATCATTTCCTATCATTTTTCAGTATGATTGATCTTCATGTGGTACTGGCGAATTTATTTATAAAGATATATAATAAAATACATATAATAATATATAAAAATTAAAATACATACAGTAATACCTTGGATTGCGAGTAACTTGATTTGCGAGTGTTTTGCAAGACGATCACATGTCTGGAACGAATTATGCTCGCAAACCAAGGTACCATTGTACACGCATTGAAGAGCACTAATTACAACACGATATCATTCTTCTACTTTTCTTCTGTAATTTATCAAGAATTTCTTTAGCATTAACAGAACGCCCTAATGGATATACAATATAGACAATCCATTTAATCTTTCTTCCTTCATAGAGTTCTTTAAATATGACTTGATGTATTTAAGAGATGTAATTGATCGATCTTGAGTGCAAGATGTTAAAGGCAATGTTGCTAAAATCCAAAGAAGAGTGTTGATGTTTTTGTAGAGGATAGGATCAGATATTGATAAAGTACCAATGACTTTCTAGGTTACGTTTCGAAATCTTGATATTGTTTCACCGCAAGCTTTTATTCTGATTTAAGAATTTTCTCATTAAAATTAATATCTGTTATATAAAATTCTGGTGCAGAAATTCTTAAAGTTGAGAATTATAATTATTGTGCTCTATATTAGAATGAATAAAGCATGAGAATGATTTTAAAATGTCTTTATGTTTTCTAAAGCGATCATTCATTTGAGCAATGACCTGATACAGAAATGGTATGTAGCCAGAAAAGATATTCGAAAATAATCTTCAGCATGTACTTATCGTTTTGTCTTTCACCTAAATCCTTTAAGCGATAATGTAATAACATTACCTAACAGTGGCGTGCGGTGAGAATTTAGGCTAGGGAAGCAACCACGATTTTAATTATAATACACCTAGGTACAGGCGCGGATTAACGGGGAGGGAATAATCCCCCCCCCCATTTAGAAATAAGTTTACATAGAATAGAAACAAATAATGTTTGTTTAATTATTATTTATTAAAACAATTATTTTTCCAAAGATTTCCCCCTCAAAATACTTCTCTGGATCCGCCCCTGCTAGGTACAATAAAAAACAGTGTTATAATTATTAAGCTTAAAAGTTTTTCAAAGAAGCACTTTTACACTTTATACTTATGGAATTTGTTGACTATCATTCTTTATTTAAAAAAAACTACTACTACGTATCAATTTTCCGGTCTTTCTTAGCAAAATACCGGTACAGGTATTTTGTTGTTAAATTTGAAAGATCTGGTTTTGATCTGCCTTTCTTAATAATTTGTAATTTCTCTCCAAAACTGTATGCGAAAAATTCCTTATTAATAATTTACAAACTGAACAAAAAATCATGCATACAGGCAAACTAAATAGAACTATTTGTCTTTAAAAAAATACAACTTATAAATTAAAATAATAAAATGCGACAAAATACAGTCTCATTCGCAGATTTACATTACTTAAGTAACACTAAATCGAACAAATAACCAAATTATAATAAATAAACATTTGGGAACGAAGCACAATAAAAATTACGACCAAACAATGTTAACCAGCCAAACAGCATCCGACTATTATAACACCCCGCGCTCGCTGATTCTCGCCAAGGTTAAAAGAGAAGAGCATTTGTAATCAGTGCTTATATTAAGTGTATGTATCACATTTGAATCGGTATTACCTTTCCGTGCAAGTTTAATGAGCCTAATTTAAAATAGTACTCTAAATAATTATACTTTTTGCTGTACAGAGTTGATATTGAGCTTTAATCTGATAAATATTTCAATTTAAATAAACGATAACCATAATTTTACAAAAGTATTTTTGTTAGCATTGTTTTTATTTTTAATAAATTCTCAAGGCAAGCATTGCTTCCATTGCTTCCATGGACCGCACGCCACTGTTACATAACGAGAAAACTTCTCACTATGTCTACTGTTTTATGAACTGCTACTTTTTACAGTACACTATTATCACTGCCGCATTTTATGAATGAAGTAAAGTGAACTCAACTTTACTCTCTCAAACTTGAAATTTGCAAATTTAAAATTCTTAGAAGATTCCCAGGGAACATTAGAAATAACTGGGAAACTGGCAAAGAGAGAGTACAAGTATTCATGTAAAACCAATAATTTACAACTTGTCTATAAATAATATTATAAATGGTTACATATACCTACCTGGCATTTCTTAAGTAAACTACTATTCAGTTATATTAAAAAAGGGATTACCGACATCTGGAGTTTCTGAGGGACCATTTTTATAGGTAAAACTGTAAAAAGGGTTTAGAAGAATATTAATGATAGGATATGGTTTTTCTTAATAATTTTTCTGTTCATTATCTGAATAAAACTTAAAAATAGTAATATAAAGTCTTGGGGGGTGCTTTTGCCCCAAAAGCAACCCCCTAAATACGCCCTTGCCTGTATGCAATGCGATAACGCCACATGTTGTATCTAAGACAACCGATTTTTAAAGTCACATAATGTTGTATTGCGCTGTTAGAATATTTTGAGTAATATCGCCATATCATAACAAATGTGGCATTATTGTACTTAAGATCTAAAATTTGTAATGTTATAACGCTTTATATGTCATATGTGGCACTATGCTATTGAAGAATTTCGGACTAATAATGCATCATAGTACACTTGCGGCGATATGGTTCTGTGGTGCATGAGCAAATAAGGAATAACAACAGATGCTATACACTACTTACGTCTCTGTTGCATTGCAGGTAATTTGAATAAATAAACATTCGTTAGTTAACGTTATTAAATGTATGCACATAATATAAGAGAATTATGAAGCTATTTATAAATCTTACCACCATGAGCAAGTTAACGCTTCGCAGCTGCGAGATAAATAAAGTCAACATGTGCAGTATTCAGAAACCTTATCTAAATGCAATCTACGAAATGCTAACGGAAGTAAAACGTTATTGCCACGTGTGTGAAACCGAACAAAGGATCTGGAACACGAAAAGGTATATAAACCCCGCAACTTTGTGGGGCAGATTAGTTCGAGTTACAATCTTCGACAGTTCAGAGGTTCGAAGCTGGCATCCAGGGATGTTGCTTACCTAGCTTCTGAACTAATAACCTCACTCAGAACCTTAGAAGTTGTCATCCATGGATGTTACTTACCTAGGTTCTGAGCCAGTTTAATGTTGAAACTGCATAATAGTATTTAACTTATTATGCAAGTGCATATTGTGTAATTTCAACGAATAAATATCTTATTGTACTTAACAGTAAACTGTTCATTCTATAACTTGAACGTCTTTTGTGTTTTTGAATAAAGAATTTTTAAAAAAATTCTTTTCAACGTTAAGAAAGCTTAATTCGTTTCAGTGCGTCTTACATGTACATTGAGTTCTTGTGTTAGTATTTTCGGGTTTGCATTTAAAGATACTAGGTAATTTGTAAATTTTTTGGAAAAGTAATGTGATGGTTGCACTTATATTTTTTCTTTTTTACTATGCAAATGCATAATGTGTAATTATTGTGTTTTCTTACATTTATTTAAAATAACTTATGTATTTAGTTTGTATTGCAATCTTTTTCAATAAAGTTCTTTAAACCGTTCTTTAATTACTTTTTCATTTTCTTGCTGCTCGCGTGCAATATAGCCACCTATTTTTATTTTTTGAGAGAACTGATTCGTGCAATATGGCCATATCTAACAAAGTTCACATTTTGGTTAAAATTATAAAATTGCTTTTTAGCACTACCTAAAAAGGATATACATACTTAGTGTATGATGAAGTTTGATGGAATTACAAGCATATTTCCATCTGTAACAACTAAAAATAATAATCAAACTTGGGCCGGCGGTGGACGAGTGGTGTTAGTGCATCACTCGTGTTCCAAGGGTCGTGGGTTCGAATCTCACTTGGGGCGGCGGGATTTTTCTAATTGGAAAATTCCGTCACCTCAACTATGGCTGTGTGTATTCATGTTGCATGTTAGATGGGGGACAGATGACCTTAGATGTTGGTTCCCCCGTAGTGTAGGCGTCAAATAAAAAAAAATAATAATCAAACAATCTTTAAACTGCTCTCCTTTAAATTTTAACTATTTGCACTTGTGTCCCTATTGAACTGGATGTGCGATATATTGCATGATAAATAAATAGCACTGTCAGGGGCGTCGGAAGTATGGGTCAGAGGGGGCAAACAGCCCCCTCTATCTTAAAGCAGGGGGGGCGTCGCCCCCCTAGAAACAAGGATGAAAGTATAAAATATATTTACTTTAATTAAATATTATACGATCAATTTGTTTTTACTAATACAATTATTATTATTATTAAGATCAGTTTAATTATTTTTATTTATTTGCTCTCAGTTACATATTCTTAATGATTTAAAAATTATTATTTTAATTTTCCGCTCAGTCATTTCACTAATAAAAAGCAGAGATGCGAAAATAGCTTCAACTTTCTCGAGATTAAATTATTTGTTTGGGTTTTTCTAGATGGTAAATCTGTTTGCAGATAGTTCGCCCATCGTTTAGAGCAGTGGTTCTTAGCCTGTGGTCCACGGGGCCCCGGAGGTTTATAATGGCCTAGCAGGTGGTCCGCGAAAACTGTAATTATTAGGGGGGGTTATATTATTTAAAATAATAAATACGAAGAAAAGATTACGACAATCATTCTGTCTTTACGTTGTCAAAAATTACAAACATTGTCAAAATGTTCAATGTCGGTGATTTCACAAATTATTATCAAAAAAAAAATAAGAAGCATCGCATGCTTGATGATTTGCCTAAATCACGGCGCAGGAGAGGCTTGGTAAATGCAAGAGCTGAGAGAATGTTGTGAAGCTGTTAAAATCAGAAAAATGCTTGCCTGTACGTAAAATAGCTATAAAGAAAGGCGTTAGCAAAAATAGTTAAAAATAATAAAATAATTAATAAAAAAATAGTTTAAGGAAGGTTGTACAGCGTTTTGATTTAAAATTCATTGCGTTTTTATGTATGACGAAATGTGCGTCAAAATGGACAGCTTTGCGTTACCAGGACCCGCATTCTTGAGTTTCGCATACAAGATGACGTAATTCTCTATTACCTTCTAATATTTGCTTGGCTGAGTTGCATCTTATGACGTAAAAACTACGTCATCTCCTATGCGAGACTTGTTCGTATGAGTTCAAGAATACAAGCCCAGGGCCTCAATTTTACAATGTAGTTATAAGAGAAGGCGTAAATAATAGTGTAAAAGCAATTAAAATATGTGAATTCGGGAAGAAAATCCTTGTATGGCAAGCGATGCGTTCTTATGATCTTAAAAGTTCAACATTTTTTACAACTATTGGAGGCGACGTCTACAGAAAAGAATGCTTACAATAACGTTTATTATCCCTACTTTATATCGAATACACGTTTCCATGTTGTGTTGGGCAGATTTTGCATCTGCCCACTATTCTGGTACGACCCTGGAACTTTTGAATTCTAAAAATGTAAATTTTGCGAAAAAACAGGGCATCTACCACACTGTCCTAAGCTTCATCCCATAGAGCGCTATTGGGCTATTATAAAAAGAAACTTGAGAAGTGGTGGCTGAGCAGCTAAAACAATCAAAGAATTCACACAAATCTGGGGTGCACATAGCCGAAGGATTTCAGCGAAGGATGTCCAAAGGCTGGTATTCGTGCAAAAGTTCGAACCTTCTATCATTGATTACCTATATGTATTATTCTTTATATAAGTAATAGACGTCGCTATAAGTTATTTTGTAATTTCAAAACAAAATAAGTGAAATTTGATGAGAAGTTTAAAATTTGTATCAATAATTTAGTATCAGTTTAGTAAAATGAGCAGTCCTTAAAACAATTTATTTGTGCGGAAAACTCGATCTTAAGGAAAGTAAAAGCATTCAGGAATCAACCCTGTCTGAAATTATAGTCTCTTTTTATAGGAGAATTGGTTTGTTATCTTGTAAGGTTCTATTTCTTTGTCTTAAGGAAGCACTTATGCAATATGGACGTGCACCGTATCTAATCGGAAATTTCCGAATAGCATATTTCCGACACTACTACAGTAAGAACAATTAATTGGAGTATCTCTGTACTTCGTATGTTTTTACGTAAGTTTATGAGTATGGTCAGTAGATACGCTATGTGGGTTCTAGCACAAAATCGTATGTATTTTCTTATGAACGTTTATTTTGCATTTCTTGATCATCCGCCGGCGACTTATCGTTTATCTATCGTTATATTTATCGTTAACTAAACAATATCGTTTTTGATAAACTATAAACGCCGGCAGATGACCTTGAAATGCAAAAGAAACGATCATAAGAAAATAACGTTAAGAAAAAAGTGGGAAAAGGGCGTTGAAAAGAAATGGTTAAGAACCGCTGGTTTAGTGTATAAACATTAAGCTAAGGTAAGTAAAGGCACGTGATATTTATATAAAAGTAACATCAAATAATATAGTTAATTATTTGTTAACAAATATTTTATATAGTTAATAATTAGGTCAAATTAAAAGAATTACCTTTTAAAAATAAAATATTTTTATTTTACTTTCAAGGAGCTAGCAGTATTGAGCATCCCTGTCTTAACTATTATATCATCCTTTTTTACTTATTGTATCTTATCTATGAAATCGAAGTTCGCCCCCCTAAGTGAAAATACTTCCGACGTCCCTGTAGTACTGTATATCTTTATTGTGTGTTTTTGTAAATATATTCTGTTTCAAGTCGTCCAATTGCAAATTACATTGAAGTCACTCCTATGATAACAATAATACTTGCCTTATAATTGAATCTTTAATCCTTATTTCTTTATCTTGGAAAATCTGTATCTATTTTGTAATTTTTCTTATATTCTTGTTTTAATTAGTCTGATTATGTCAATGCTTTCTTTTTTAAATAAATCGTTTTTTTCGAATTGGATATTCTATGCTATTTTCAATTAATTGTTCGAATTACATTTAGAGTTTTTGCATTTACCTTCAAATAGTCCTTATTTTGATGGACTGTCCCGTCTTAGTGTTTCTACTCTTAGTTCTAACAGAATAGCAGATAATTTTGTATCGAATATTGCCCCTACTGACTTAAATTTTAAGTCTTTGCTCCTTTATGGCTGTGATGGTGACGAGGGCAGTAAATTACTAAATCCCCCATGTCTTGAAATCGCGATAATATTGTATCGAGTGTTTTTTTAAATTTGACGTCGAAGGCGGCTATGGGTAGTTGATTGTGAACGGATCTTGATCGTATTAATAAATGTCATTGTCAAAACGTTCAAATCCAACCTGGCAACCTCTGTCCAATTTTCACGAGACCCTCATTATCGCGTCGCGTCCCTCAAACTGCGCCTGCGCCGTTCCGTTTGTAACGTGTTGGATGAATGAAACACATTCATTCTTTATGTATCAGCTTTGGAAACAAATTAGAAACCAGGGGCAATTATTCACTGAGCGAGGAAGTGAATAATAATATTCAAATGTGCTTGTCACAATTAAATAATGAAATGAGCAACAGGAATCATATAAAAGAAAAGTTAACTAATGAATTGTGTTTATTGAATGCTAAAATTGCAACTGCTGATGTTGCCAATGTTAATGAGGATGTCTTATCACAGATGCTTTCACATATAAGAAATGCAAGTAACCTTCTAGATTTAAAGAATTTAGAATCAGAGAGATTTGTACCCACTTCAGAAGAGTCATCAAATAAAAATGTAACTAAACAGTTGCCATTCCATTCAACGAAATAACAGCGTATTACTAAATGTAATACTAAATGAAAATAAATAAAATAATCCAGTACGATTTATTTCCAAATGTTTCAAAAAGCCAGAAAACTGTACGCGCAGGCGCAGTTTGAGGGACGTGACGCGATAATGAGGGTCTCGTCAATTTTCAATTAAAATTACAAAAGTGAGGTTAGATGTCATTTTCTGGTTTATTCACAATCGACTATTCACAGCCTACGTTGACGTCAAATTTAAAAAAACACTAGATATTACAGTCCGCGTTTGGTTCGTGTGATATACCCATGCGAATGTTAAATGATTTAATAATTTCACTTATATAAACATGACGTTATATAAACAAGTACATCTGATCATAATTTGTACAAAATCCTTACAATCATTGCTGACCATTATATATTTGTAGAATGAGTTGCCTAACTTACTGTCTGGCATTTGGAAAAGGCTATAGCATGCGCTATAGTTTCAATTCGTCATCTCAATCGGGCACATTATTTGACGTATAACTGGCCCAGTTAGACGTGTTTTAGTAAAAAAAAACCATAGCGCCACCGCGTCACCACGGAAGAGCATACTGTTCTCAAAGTGAAAGCTCTCCACCATATGCTGGGTGTCAGTATGGTCAGTAAGTCAGTATAGAGTAGGCAATGTGATAAAGCATATGCTTAACTGTGCCTTACCGTTCTTGCAGCACGTGTTGGAAATGCCTTTTTGAAATTATCACCACTAAAAATAATAATAAGGATTTCAGCACTCGAAAGAAGTACAATCAAGGAACCGAGAAAACCAGTTCGAGGAGCTCGGAAAACCGACACCAAGATCTACGGTTAACAATAATTTATCTATTTTATCCTCTAGAGTCAGCATGTTGGCACTCTATTCGTTATCGCTTTATCTCTTTCCCTCACTTTGTCTTACTATGCCTCTACACCTACTAGTCCAACTCCGTCAAGTACCAAGTTGTGCTACGCATTATAAGTATCCTTCTTGTTATTGTAGTGCTTACAAATTTATAATATTATTCCCTTAAATATATTTATATCAATCTTTTAGAACCACTCTTAACAACACATATCTAATGTTGACAGAGAATCGACGTTGATAGAAGAATGTGGTTATCTTTGCTGTTGTTATCATTATTATTGTTGGCTTCAACTTCCCCTAGATTAACTCCGACTCCAGAGTCAGGAAATTTTGCTACTCAGAAGTGAAAGCTTCCCATAACTTATATCTCATATATCCATACCCAGACCCATATCTCAGTCTTAATAATAATCTTCTATTTAGTCTGATTTCCAGACAATTTTTCATAATACCTAATGTCACATATCGATATGTTATACAATGTCATCCAAAATGCAGAAGGACAATTTCGCGCCGTAGGGTTTAGTGCACTTCACATTGTTAGTGTGGCACTATTGAAATGTGTTGCGTTAACACAGTGTTCTTGTTTCTATCGTTATCCTTTGCCACGTGGTTCCGGGTTTTCATTGAATCTTTGCTTTATTTCGCTTGTTTTCTTGTTTTACAAAATTCTTAGTTTAGTTATTTTCAGAATTACAGTTTGTTGGATGATTTCACTGTCAGGTAAGCTTATTATTAAAATTAATGAAGTTTATAAGCTATATTATCTTTGAGACGCCACTGTAAAATAAAAGAAGAATGAAAATGCCTGAAAACAGTATTCTTGTTGCCAATGCGGCGGTAAATTTAATAGTTAGCATACAGTAAATAAATATTCGATAGCTGGATGTATGAAGTATCACCAGTGGTTGCTAAAGATGATTAAGTACTAGGGCTTATCCTTGAGTTAAAGGTGATAAGAGAACTATCTTTCGAAAGTACATAGTAGAGTACTAGCAGATACATACTATACTTATACTACTATACTTATCCTGTAAAAGATGCTGATAAAAGATGATTCGCTATTCAGAATGACTGATGTATGAGATGGTCATTCCATAGAAGAATTGACTTGACTTCTGATAGTTAGTGCTACCTATAACTGAATTAATAATCTTAACTGATTTACTATTTGCCAACGGCGGCGATTTTCCTTAGTAAACACAGGATATTTCTAGTTTCGGAGCATTGTACTTGCATTAGTCATCCACCAATTTATTCTCATAGCTGAACTGCTGAAGGAATTTGTGGATTATTTAGATACATATTGCTATATACGAGGGTGGTCCCAGAAGTACCCGACCCAACAAAGAAAACACAAAAATTTTGGAAAAAGATTTATTTATTTTTCAACGTAATCTCCTTTCAGCTCTATAGACTTTTCCCAGCGGTGTTCAAAAAGTTCGATACCCTTTTTATAATAAGAACTGTCTTGCTCCTCAAAATAGCCATTAACTGCTGACATCACTTCTTCATCGTTGGAAAATCTTTGACCACTGAGCCATTTTTTCAAGTTTGGGAACAGAAAATAATCCGAGGGGGCTAAATCTGGCGGATATGGTGCATGAGGTAGCAATTCAAACTTTAATTGATTAATTTTGGCCATTGCAATAACGGATTTGTGAGCTGGCGCGTTGTCGTGATGAAACAACACTTTCTTTTTAGCCAAATGCGGCCGTTTTTGCTTGATTTCTTCGCTCAAACGTTGCAATAAGTTTGCATAATACTGGCCGTTGATAGTTTTTCCTTTTTCGAGATAGTCGATAAAAATTATTCCACGCGCATCCCAAAAAACCGATGCCATAACCTTGCCTGCAGATGAAACGGTCTTCGCCTTCTTTGGAGCCGGTTCTCCCTTTTGAGTCCATTGTTTCGATTGTTCTTTTGTCTCGGGTGTGAAATGATGGACCCATGTTTCATCCATTGTTACGAAACGGCGCAAAAATTCTGCTTTGTTGCTGTGAAACTTCGCTAAACACTCAATTGAAACATTTTCACGACACTGTTTTTGCTCGAGCTTTCTTGCACACAGCTTTCTCATGTCCAAATTTTCAGATAATATGCGATGTACCGCACTTTTTGAAATGCCCGTAATGTCTGCTAGCTCGCGCACTTTCAGTCGACGATCATCAAGTACCGCTTTGTGGATTTTCTTCATCATTTCTGGAGTCGTCACCTCATTTGGTCGACCACTTTGATGCTCGTCTTGGCAGCTCGTACGGCCTCGTTTAAACTCGGCTACCCAAAATCTAACTGTTGTAAACGAAGGAGCAAACTCACCCAGAGTAGAATCTAGTTCAGCTTTTGTATTGGTTGGGCTGAGGCCTTTCAAATAAAAGTATTGTATCACATAACGATGACCAATTTTGTCCATTTTCACAAATTCACTGACAACGTTCACTATTGATGGCTGCCAAACAAATGCTGAACAACGTGGCGCTTTCAAACTTGAAACATATGCTTTATAGACTGCGTACTTTCCAATACAGTGATATTTTCAAACAACTACCGCCACCTCTTGGTCAGGTCGGGTACTTCTGGGACCACCCTCGTACATTAGTTATTAATCCTGGAGGATTGACCAACAATTACAGTCAAGGAAAAACCTACGGAATAGTTGTAATATTTTAACGAATAGCGATAGACACTTACTTTTGACTGTGCATTTGTACGAAATTTATTCACGGTTCTACTAGAATGGTTGGGCGTATAAAACCACTCGACTGTTGCAACCAATCCCGGGAGTCGAAAATTGCCAACTTCTGGTATAGTATGTTGTAGTTTCCAAATACAGCATTACATTATTATACGTGGTACAATAAATATCTTTTTCCAAAAATATTTACCTTAAAATAAATCTTTTTCATACATGCTCATTACAGTGAAACTTTAGTCCCCATTTACCTATCCGCTAGCTTCTAATATTAAAAGTAAATACTAGCCAAGCAAAACTAGGTGTTTGTTCAAAAATATTTGGTTTTTAACTTTTGAGAAATAATGTAATTTGCTACAAAACTACATGCCCTTGGAAGCCAGTCTCGGTGGATTAGTGGTTTGCATGTTTGCTTCATAATCCAAAGATCGCAGGTTCGATCCCCGGCCGAACTGGTAATTTTTCATGGCGGAGAAAAATTTAAAACATGCCTTCTTTTCGGATAGGAAGTAAAACTGTAGGTCCCGTGTCAATGTGATGTTTCGCACGATAAAGATTCCTACTGGGGGTGGAATTCCCCCAGATTCGGCTAAATTCTAGTAGGGTCGGCCAAATGATCATAGCAATCGGTGCCATGAGGTACGAAGGATGCTCCGCCATCCTGATTCCTCGCCCAAAAACAAACAACAAACAAACAAACATGCCCTTGAACATTTTGAACAAAATGTCAAGATTCTTGAGTTTTTATGTCCTAGATTTTATGTCCTAATTTTTGGAATATACTTGCACTTTTTTCGAATTATTCAGTAGTGTAAATTTTGATAAAAAGAAACAAAACGTAGTAGGACTAACAATTTTTGCACTATATACAAAGGGAGGGAAATTTGTATGTGTGTATGGAGTTTGGGGTGATAGCTGATTCCAATAGCATGATCATAGATTTCAACTGATTATGGATAAGAAAAATATTAGAAACATAGTAGATGGAAACAGAAAACTTAGAACAGGAAAACGTACATAATCAAAATTGTGAAATCTTTATTTGTCTTTTTATAGTATAGTATACTGGGAAATTATTTCCACATTTATCTGGAAAATTATTGCTATCAGTGATTCACGATTTTCTGTGAAATTAAGGTTTTTCTTTCAATACAAAATATATGTTTCTTCAGAAATATTGAAACAAGTATTTGTAAGGGTTTGCTTGCAAGTCTTGAAACAACAATAAATTAAGCACATAAAGAAAAATCTATTAAGATATGTAACTATTTTATTGACAAACACAGTTTAAAGCTATTTGCTCCCTTCTTCTTAATATCTTCTTAGAAAGTATGTAAACCATAAAAAAAGTACTTCATGGGCTTTTAGCTGGATCTACACTTGATGTATATTAAATAATAAAAAACAAAATGATGAAAAACGTGCAAACGCTGTAGTAAAAGCTGTTATTAAAAGAAGATCAAACAGAAGCAATGCATGTAATGAAGAGATATCTCTAATTTTAAATACATAAAACGCAGATAAATATAAAAATGCAATATCTTAATAATAACCTGAAATCTGTTCCAAACAAAATAATAAAGGAAGATAATAATGTTGACAAGATATAGTTACGTATACATTTTATCATGCTACAGATACAGTATCATCAGAAATTATGTAAGGTTAAGGATAAGAATATCTGAAATTATGGAGATAGTAGCGGGTATCATCCATGTGTTTGAAAAGAGATTCAGTGCAATGTTTGTAAACAACAACTATCTGAACATTGTTACGTTTATCACAATAGAATCTGCCAAATTGGAAGATATGGTTTATGCAGATGAATCATTAAAGATAGTTACTGGTCAGAAAATGTCTTGCTTGAGTCCATTATTCACCATATACAAGCAAAAATACTTTTTTTATTTTATTTTATAGCCAAAAGATTCGTGAGATGAATCTTTAAAAAAACTATAAACTAAAAATATAAAAATTGCTGCTATTGTATTTTTGAATTTTTGTACAGAAATTACTGTTCCACACTTATACGATATAACTTTTGGACAAAAATATTTTCTTCTTCTCAAGTTGACTTGTAGTTTGAGTTTATTGCTGATCTGTGTCAATTCACTGTAGATGATCACTGAATAGTTTGATATGATGATCTTTCTAAGGGCTACAATCCCAAAGAGAAAACCAAATTCCTTGAATGTTATGAATGTCAAAAATGTTTATTTATGGGTGAAGGCCCATTTAAGTTTCTGTGAAGTTTTGCAAATATATTGTAAAGTATGTTTTTATATTTTCGGAAGAACTATAGTTCCCTAATATGTGTGTACACTTTTCCTTTCACTTTCATTATTAATTTTTTTCTTGGAGTTTCGGCCTTTAGAAGAGCCATCGCTTTAAATCCACCTCCTTTAACGAGCTATGTGATACGAATGTTTTTGCAAAATTCCAATTCCGTTTTAAACTCAGGATGTTTCCTGAGTTTAAGCAGTAATGAGCAGAATAGGTCATGGTATCAACAGTGCGCGAAATTATCTTATCAAAGCAACAGAAGGGTTTTTTGTGTCGAACATGGACATTTTGATCTCAAACGAAAATAAAAATTCTAAAAAAATTTTGAGGATAGAATTTCAATTAATGTAGAAAATCGTTAGAATTGATATTTTTAACAGTTACTGTATGTCGAATGAATCGAACTCAATGATTTACAGAATACGATGAAGGTGGTAAGTTTTGATAAAAGCCAAACTTTAACTGGATATTATAACATATTTAGCTTAATTATTGGAAATTTACCACATTTTCTGCTTAGAATGAAGTATGTACCTAGTACTCTGAATACTCTGTATATGTCCACAAATTCCAAAGCAGGCTGAGATTTGTTCTTCATTTAAAGTATTTTCAATGATGTAAAGTAATTCTCTTTTGTGTACTAATTGCTAAACTCTAGATAAACTACCTCGCTAATTTATTTATATAAATAACATAAGCTTATATCTTATGTTGACAATAATGATCTTCTAGACTTTTTATTAGAATTTTTAAAAATTATAGAATAAAATAACAATACATTCTTTGTTCAAAATGAGCAACGTGTAACTGAAGCAAGCAATCAAAAATATATTATTTGCCGACATTTTAATGTTTATACCGACAAGAAAACATTAATACATAATATACATACAAGGAATTCATCGAAAAATTCGTTTTTTTAAAGTTCACTTTAGCTAATTCTCTAATCACTTTCAGTTTTTAATTGAAAAATAACGTATTTAATGAAAAGCACAGCAGGTAATAAACAATCTTTTACAATAAGTTACAGCTTTCACAAAGATATTTTTTCCTGAATATGATGTTTTAAATACATTCATCCTGAAAACCACTTTGCTACATAATAGAGAAAGTACGTACCTGGTATTGCACCTAAAACTTTTATTATCGATGACTTTTTTGAGTAGTCAACAATTTTCCTCGATGTATTTATCGGTTTAAACTGGCTCGATAATCTGGAATTGATTATTGCTAGCTGTCACCTACAGCGGTGAAACTTGTGGATGACAAGGGGGGGAGCAATTGCCCATCGCCTCAAACTAAGAAAAATGTTTGCTTTATCATTAAATAAATTAATCAAATCTCAACAGCACGACTTTGCCCCTTCAATAACAGATCTGAAATCCCGGTCACCTACTTTCTGTAAAATCTACGCGTTGGAGATAAAACATCGATATATGCCTATTTTGTGTGCACACACACACACACAACAAATACCGCTTGGTGGTTGGTACAAGATCTTGGAACGCAAAGAAAACTCACGAGAAATATCTAGCAAAAAAGGTATGCTACGATACTACGAGACATGATTATGGTAAGCTTCAATTTTCAAGCTTAAATTTTGGCACCAAGCCTAAAATAGTTATTTGTATCCCAAGGCACTACACTTGCACTTCAGTCAAGCACAAAGTCAAACTTTTTTTGACATAATCTGAGGTTTGACGTTTAAGGTGTATTATTGGTTGCCTATAATAAATATAATAAATTCCGCCAGTATGTCAAATAAAACTAATCTGTAAAGAAGCACTTTTACAGACCCATCTGTCATTTATGATATATGAGTCCGTAAAAGTGCTACTTGACAGAATAATTTGGCTTAATTGGCGGAGTTTTTCGTTTACTTTACGGACGATTTCAGAAAAATTAATATAACAGCGCACTTGTAACATGAATAACTGGGTATTATTTATTTATGTGCAAGAAATCGGGGTGGCGGAATATTCGTCGTACCTCATGGCACCGGCTACTATGATCATTGGGCCGACCCTATTAGGCGAGTCATATCTCCTCCCAAGAGAGGTTTTTATCATACCAACCATCGTATTAACACGGGAGCCTACGGTTTTACTTCCTTATCCAAAAATGTTGTTTTAATTTATCTCCGCTATGAAACCTTACCAGCTTGGCCGGGAACGGAATTAGTTCATTCAGTTAAAGCATACTTTTTGTGGAATCTCCAAAGCGAAATGGTGGGGAGTTTTCACCATTAAAAAACCCTGATTGATCTTACGCCGAAAAACGACTCGCTCTAATATAAAATGCAAATAAATGTTTGGTTTATTTTATTACTAAATGTTTCGAACTGTACCCTTTTACAAAAAGAGAATATTGATTTGCTAAACAATTAATAGCCACGGAAAATATTTATGATCTATGTGCTTTTGAGAACAATTAAAAGTCTGATTTCTTGGAATCTTCAAATTATAGAAACCACATTAAGTTAATTTGGACCAATTTGACATTTGCACTATTTTATATAGTTTTCGATTATAATAAAGTCTCCGTGTATACGTAAGTAGAACAAGGAACGCAAGCAGCATCTAAGTAGCGGTAACTGAGATCGGAACTTTGATTGAGTAGTTGTTACGTAACTAGAACTAAATTTATGACTTTATACGTTTAATTACTTCAATTCGGAATATTTTAGTAGTTGTGTAGTTGTTTATACTATTTATTGGAACTGTGTAGTTCCGTTACTTCTGAGTAACTTGTAAAATATATGGAACGGTGCTGCCACTTAGTATAATTACTTTAAAGTCTTTGCAACTTCAAAGTGGTATTATGATTGTAGCAGTAACTTGCCCGAAGCTACTTTAAAGTTTTTAAAAGTTTAAAGTAGTACTGAAAGTTCCTGCCACCTGCCTGGAATCATTGTTTAACCCTTTTAAGTAACGGAACCTTACAGTAGTATTGAAAGTAAATTACCTTTTTGCTACCAAGGAAAATCACTTTAAAGTAATTTTTCGTAAACTACTCCATCTCCATTGTAAAACTGTAAAATGTTGGAGGCCATTAATCAATTTGCAGTTTGCTGTGATTGTCATTAGATGTTTTACTACATAACCTTCAATAAAAATAACAAATTGGTGCCAAATTGTGCCTTAGGAATTGTTATGTATGTAACTCGAAGTACCACTTGAGTCGGCTTGGAGGACACACGTCTTGTACAGTGTATGCATTGTGTATGTAATGCTCCCAAGCTCACTCAATATTAATAAAGTTCATTTATGACAATAACTGAGTATTTTTTATTTAAACACATAAAAGAACATAACAAGAATAATATAAAAATGGTTTCTATCATGTGTATCAACTTATAAGTATTTTTGTCACATTTTGTTAAAGACTTTTTTATTAAAAAATATATTTAAAGAAGGCGCGTTGTTATTTTTCGACCTTCACCATCACATTCAACAGAAAAGTTGCAATGGTTTATAATTTTGGTTTACTGGAATGACAAAATAATCAAACAATTCATCGCTCATTGCATTATTAAGTACGTATCACAAATAAAATAGTAATCCATTTTGTGACACGATCGCAGCATTAGCATGGAAAATGATAGCATACGTATTTGTTAAGTTGCAAGAGTAAGAGAGAGTAATCACCAGAGACGAGAAAGATTTGCTGATAAGCCTATGCAATACGTCGGACCATCGGCGTACCAATAATCTTGTCTAGTAATGTTTCTTTATGTGATTTAGATGGAATAAAAGTGTTATATAAAAAATAATTCAACTCACAATCATCACAATATTTTATCAGTCAATATTACTCCATTTTGTGATACATTCATACATGAAAAAGATGTTATATAAAAGCTCCTCCCCACTGTCTTAATTTTATTGTATGGTGTAGTTGATAATGAGAAATTCAAAACGAACATGTGCGGCAGTGGAACACCTGGGAAGTCATCTGGTTTCTTTATAAATTAAATCAACATCAACATATAAAATGGTTTGGACGACTAATCTAAATGCTTCATTTCTTGATATTTGCCACTTGATTTACAAAACAACATTATGGGTGTATAAAATTTCGCATTTAAATTATTATTTACATGTGTTTATTCCATTTATAAATAAATCGCTGCTTTGGACACCCATTGCATTATTTTACATTTATTTCTTTATCAGCTTTTAATTCTCGTCTCTGGTAATCACGCTACACGATGTGTCAAAGCGAAAAGAAAAAAGAAGTTCCACGAAAGTATCAATTACTACGCCGCCACGTATTAGCTAACCAAAAATTGTTCCCCATTTGGGTTCCAGGCACGTAATGAAACCATACCAATTACGTGCTTGTGACTATTGGCAAAAACTTAATAGTTCCACTGGTAGTTGCTCCCAGACAGCACACTTTGTCTTAAAGACGTCTTTTTTATGTCCATATTATGTCTGAACGCCTAAAGACCAAGAAATGACGTCTTAAAGACATCTTTTTGAAGATGTAACTGTTAACAGTTACAAATGCACTTTTGACAAAATGTGAGTTACGCTTTTTCGTTTTGAAGGGGACGATATGTGGCACTGTATCTTGAGGATTGCTAAATTTTCTTATAATATAATAAATTAGTGTAAACAATACATAGTAAATTAATGTATCTTTCTTTAGACTCAGCAGAGCAATCAGGACTCGTCAAGTTTCAAAAGGACACGGAAAATACCAAACAGACATGATTATGGAGGGCCCCGGATCGATATTTATATATTTTTATTTTATATTTTACTTTAAACGTTTTAATACCTACTGACAAAGAAAAAAAAATAAGAATTGAAATTTGAAGAAGAATGATTTATGAATTACGATCTGGTCTGCACTTGCACCTTCCATTTTTTTTCGTGCAAAGTTTAGCACATGTATTTTAAAAAATTCTTTTATTTACTTTTTCAGTTGTTTCACAAAAACACGGAAAAATTCTTGCAATTTTTATTCGTGATTGGGTAACTTTAAGCGTAGGGGTGTCTATTGTATTTATATTTTACCGTAAGCGTTTCTAAAACTCGATAATCTAAAATTCGTAAAGAATAAGTAAGGATTAAGGGATTAAGCATAAATTACTAATTCTGACCTTTTTGTAAAAACTTGAAACGTACCTACTACCTATGGAAATATTTTTAAAAAGAGTTTTAAAGATATTTCTTTACAGACAACACTTACAATATTAATAGCAATACCAATATTATTATTAATAACAATAACAACAATTAAAAAACAATACAAATTAAAAACTATATTGCAAATACAAGAACGAAAGCCAACTTAAATTTGAAAACTGGCGCGCAAACACAACCTGTAAACAGGAACATAACCTCTATTATAAATAGCATGATCGTAGTCACAAACCAACAAACGTACTACAGGAGTCAAAAATATTGATCCTTCGTTATACTCGAGTGGACCGCAACGAAGCAAGTTACAGTATAGCAAAATAACGAACTTCTTTGAAAGTACACATTTTATCGAAATTCGATTATAACGTTCGAAATATATCGAAATTTACAGAATAAGGGGGTAAGAAGAAAAAGACAATATATTTTTTTGATTGATGTTGTGAATTTTATTTCTATGCCTAGTATTAACATTTCCTTAAAAGAACATCTACAAGCAGATGTCTTAAAGATATCTTGTTGAAGACATCTTTAAGCTGTTGTGATTAAGACGTCTTTAAGATGTTGTGATAACGACATCTTAAAGACGTTGGGTTTTGTAACAATGGACGTCTTAAAGACGTCTTTAAGATAACATAAGGCGAAAATGGACATCCATAAGACGTCTCAAATATTTCAAGTCGACATCTTTTAGATGTCTTTAAGATTTATTTGTGCTGTTTGGGCTGGTACGTAGCGATGACTAAAAATGCTGGTTGGGAATTTAAAAATTACAGGAAAAAGAACAATTGCCTAACATATGAGGATGAATTGATAAATCTCCGGCCTAACCCATATGGGATACAAATTTTTGCAATGTTTTTACGGCATTTTATTTTTTCATAATTTATCAGTATGGCTGTGAAATAACAAAAATTTCTGTCAAACAATAATTGTTTGGCAAGTTGTCAAAGTCGATAAAGTTTTGTGTGGTGTTAAAATGGAAAAAGCTGAAATTCGTGCGGTTATTAAATATTTTCACATTAAGGGTTTATCCCCAAAAGAAATCAAAGCTGAGCTAGACGGGACATTAGGCGAATCTTCTCCTTCCTATAGCACAGTTAAAACCTGGGTTGCGGACTTTAAACGGGGTCGCAAAAGCACAGATGACGCACCGCGTTCAGGAAGACCGAAAACTGCCACCACAAACGGAAATTGTCGAAAAAGTCCATAGAGTTGTGTTGAATGATCGGCGATTGAAGTTGGCTGAAATAGCAGATACCCTGGGCATTTCAACGGAACGAACATATCATATCCTAACCGAAATTTTGGGAATGAGAAAGTTATCGGCACGTTGGGTGCCGCGGCTGCTCACAGTGGAACAAAAGCTGACTCGCAAAACAGTTTCAAGTGAGTGTTTAGACTTGTTTAATCGAAATTCAGTGGACTTTCTGCGACGGTTTGTAACAATGGATGAGACGTGGATTCATCACTACACACCCGAAACAAAGCAGCAATCAAAACAGTGGACTGCCAAAGGAGAACCTGCTCCGAAGAAAGCCAAAACAGTTCCGTCAGCCGGAAAAGTTTTGGCTTCAGTCTTTTGGGACGCCAAGGGAGTACTTTTCGTTGATTATCTTCAAAAAGGTAAAACAATCAACGGAGTATACTATACTACCTTACTGGATGAATTAAAAAAAAATATTGAAGAAAAACGACCTGGATTAGCAAAGAAAAAAATTCTGTTTCACCAGGACAATGCACCTTGTCACAAGTCGGCAATTGCCATGGCAAAAATCAATGAATTGCAATTTGAATTGTTACCCCATGCCCCTTATTCACCAGACTTAGCCCCATCGGATTTTTATTTATTTCCAAACCTAAAAAAATTTCACGCTGGAAAGAAATACGAGTCCGATGAAGAAGTGATTGCTGCCACAAACGCCTATTTTGACGAGTTAGAAGAAAAGGCTTATAGGGACGGTATAAGAGCACTTGAACAAAGGTGGACCAAGTGCATTGAACTCGATGGGGACTACGTAGAAAAATAAAATTTTTGTTAACCTGATATTCTTTTGTTTTATTGCCTAGGCCGGAGACTTTTCAATTTATCCTCGTAATTTACAGATATTAAATTTAAAAAAGATAAATTCTTAAATACCTTGATAGTAGATAACTGACAATTACATCTACATAAATCATTATGCATTCGATAAACAATTAGCAAGATATTAAGAAAAAAATATACCTTAAAAGGTTTATGTAAAAAAACTTTGATGTATGTATCACGTCATTTTACAGATAAGACTAAAATCAATAAAAATAATAAGATATGAAAATCAAACAAAGTAAATGTACTGTATAGGTACTTAACAAGAATTTACAAAAATCTACGTTTTATTATACTTTATATTGTCACTACTATATTAAAATGCTTAACTTTTTAAGTTGAATATTGTGATATTAAATATTCTTAAAACCAAAGATCATTGCAATTATCTATGGACTTACTTGACTTTTGAGTTATTCTTGCGGATCCTAAAAGCCTCCTAAACCAGGCAAAGATATACAGGGTGTCCTGTTTAATAATCTACACTCAATCATTTGGACAAGCGTCTAGCTATAGCAATGTAATTAAAAGAACTTTGTACAATCTGACCTCTAGTTTACGAAATCAGTATTAGAACCCATCTTAGAACTTCATCAGCTGGTGTCAAATATGACGTCATCAAATGTGTCAAAATGTCATCATTGAGTGTAGACTGTTAAACAACAGTCTACACTCAATCATTCGGACAAACTTCCGACTCTAGCAATGGAATTAAAAGAACTTTGTATAATTTGACCTCTATAATTTACGAAATCAGTATTAGAACCCATCTGAGAACTTCTGCTGACAATGGATAATAAGTATGATTCTGAAGAAAAAAGTATTAAGGTACTACAGACCTAAAATGTATAATATCGGAGCTAGAAACATTTAACGGAATCTATCCTGTTTAACAGTCTACACTCAATCATTCGGACAACATTCTGGCTGTAGCAATGGAGTCAATAGAGGTAGGTAGTGTAGTTCGATCTGCAGCTTAGGAAGACTGTGTTAGAAAACTTTTTAGTGCCTAAAACTGCTACTAATCGATTGATCGGGTTAATTGATCAATCAAACGGATCGGATTAATCGATGAATCGATTGATCGGATTAATCGATTGATCGATTAGTCGATTATTTAAAAACGTAATCGAAGGTTCGATTAGTCAATCACCTCTTTCGATAATTCGTGTCTTCTATATTATCGTATAAAGCCTTTTCTGGATTAACATAATTAGTACCGTCTTCTGAAATTTTGCTAAAGTATATTTTTATAGGAACTATATATAAAAATCCACTTCAATTTGTGTGCAGTGTATGTTCTATTTCCCGTTCTGTTTCCCGGTACGTTCTGTTTCCCGGTCTGGTCGTACCTTGTACTTATACTATGAATACGACATCATCAATGTTGTGCTTTTAGTAGAAAAGCCATTTGTGCAATTCGTAGTCGTTGTTAAGGCTGATTTACCCTATTCTGAAGATAGGGAAACGCAATGTAAACTTTACTCGGTTTTTATTCAATAACCGCTCAATATTTTTTGATCGGGTTTTTACCAAAAATTTACCTACAATGTAGTGTATGATGTAATGTTTTTAAAAAATAATTTTTAACGTTTGAAACCATAAAAAACTTAATTTAAAGTTGAAATTTTCGTTTCTAAAAAAAATCTTTACATTACATCATAGCATTTGACGCACAGATTACGGGGAAAATATTTAAAAAAATATACGTTGATAAATAAATGAATAAAAGCATAGTAAGCGATCCTATTGCAAATTAAGTTTTTTATGGTTTCAAACGTTAAAAATTATTTTTTAAAAACATTACATCATACACTACATTGTAGGTAAATTTTTGGTAAAAACCCGATCAAAAAATATTGAGCGGTTATTGAATAAAAACCGAGTAAAGTTTACATTGCGTTTCCCTATCTTCAGAATCGGGTAAATCAGCCTTAATACTACTTCAACCAAAGTTTGAGAAGCAACTGGGGTTGCGCGATTATGGACATCAATAATAGAAAATCGTTTAAAAAAGCAATCGATTAATCGATTATATCGACTGATTAACTAATCCATTAATCGGACGTACTATTTTTTTTAAATAATCGATTATTTGAGAAACTATAGGTATGGCGTGGTGGCGTCTCCCCTGAATTTACCCTATTTTTAGCCAACCTGCTACTATGGAAAACATTCCTAAATACTCTTCAAAAGTGTAGTAGTAAGTTTGTACCTTATGTACTTTTCCAAAGTTAGTTAATTCTGAAAGTAACTTTTGGTACTAAATAAGAAGAAGAAAGAGAAGTAAGATATGTTTAGACTAGTAAAAAGGTAAAAACTGTGTAGTTAAATAATTAATCATACTATAATAAATTAGGAAAATATTACTATAAAATACGGTTTTATAAATTTTATATTATATATTTTACGTGTATGTATAGTTATCTTTATTACAATATGCATGTTGTGTATTTTATCTTTGTAATGCTTTTTGACTTTTTTCATAATAACTCGATTTACAAAGTTGCACTTTTTAGATGAAAATCAACTTGTTCAAATCTAGATTTGAGAAACAACCTACACCTGAATGGTAACTCCAAAACAACGAATTCATATATCGCTAAACTCAATTGATTTTTGCTACCGTAACCTTGATAAAAATCCTTTTATCGTAATATTTGCAATTATATATTATACTCTAATCGCTCTTTCAAATAAAAATGATTCATGCAAAGCGATATTCTTTAATTTGATTGTTTCACTTGTTCATTTATGCATAAGTCAACAATTTTTGTGGCAGTACCTGGAATATCTGCTGTGTTTAGTTAAAAGTTCTCACTGCAGCAAGCACGAATGGCAAACAAGCGCCGAACGTTTCCTACATCTTTACATCCTTACATACTTTTTTCAATTTTGTCCATCTACTTATGCATCAGGCGTTATGTCTAACACATTCACTTTTACCTACATAGGTGATTTAACTTATGCTCTTGACATAGATGCCCTACAGTTTAATGTGGAATCAAACTAGCGCTCTTGCTAGCTGGAGCTCAAGACAGAATTTCCTTTAAAAGGAGATGAATCCTCAGAATTATTCGCCACAAATATGGCAGCAATGCATTATCTATTGCATTTATTAAAATGTGTTGTAAAATCTCTTCACGTGGCTCGGCTCCATTATCCTATGACTTCGCCGGAAAGGACGAACGATTCTGTAAGAGGACATTTCGGCTGAACCGGATACTATCTAGAGAGTGCGACCTAGCCGGCGTGCATCCGATAGACGCGCGACTTGGATTCTTGTGTGGTCATTACGTCACCCGAGTAGTCCACCAAGACAAGGCAGCCACACAGCGAACTTCCAAATTAAACTCAAACATCCTCTCCCTGCGCACTAATGTCCCTCATTTTCCTCTGAACTGGGGAGAATTCTCTAGAAGCCCAATGAAAACAAACACACACATATTTACATGGTATACCGATTCTCTAAGTCAATAGTCATCAGCTCGTTGAGCTGCTGGACTGGAAAACTCCCGGGGTTCCATGAATAAGAAGATTTTGGCCATACGGTAGTCCAACTTATTTCCTAGACTGTCGTGTCTTAAGCCATTTACATGGTTTCTGAAGCGGGATTCATGACGGGTCAGATGCTCGTACACTCAGACAAGGCACATAGAGCTGAGACAGACACTATACCATACGCTGGCATAGCCTTCCTAAATCTTTCTATTTTGAGTATACCATAACACCTTATTACACCTTAATATATTGCTGCTATTATCATGTGACCACAAATGACACCCATTTACATATATTTACCAATTAATTATTCCCTACTACTTACTAATTACTAATCTTACTCCCTCACATATTATTACTCCATTCTTGTTTTTTACTGTTTCCTTCGTTTTTTGTATCAGATGCACCAGGAACCCCCACTCCCGAGTGGCGTGCAAACCGTGGTTCTGCAAGCAACTATTTTTTGAATGATGTGCAAAAAACGAAAGTCAACAAAAAACTCAAAAAACCAAAAATAATAATGATAAGAGGCAGAGAAAAAAAGAGAAGCCACACCAAAACATCACAGGTACACACCACCGTCAACCAACAACAACCGTGAACACTCCCGATCATGCCATCGACATCAGCCCCTACCGAGGAAACCACCCACCATCACCAATAGCCGCCACCCAATATCGGCCAGCATGCTTGTCTGGTTGCTGTGCCTCCTTCATCATCTTCATTTTTCCACTCTAATAAACAGCAGTCGACACAGATGTGGTCGATGTAGAGAGGACGGAGCGAGGTGCAGCGAAAGACGCATGATCGTTTGATCATCCTAAGGCAGCTTCATCTCAAATACACGTCTTTTAACTTGTACGTACAATACAAAAGCTGTTATAGGGCTGGCGGCGGAAGAGTGGTGTTAGCGCACCGCCTGTGTTCCAAGGGTTCGAGTGGGCGGCGGGGTTTTTCTACTTGGAAAGTTCTGCCACCTCTACTATGGGTGTGTATTTGTGTCGCATGTTAGATGGAGAACATATGACCGTAGATGTCAGTCCCCCCTCTAGTAGGCGTAAAATTAAAAAAAACTGTTGATTAGTTTAGTTGAAAAAAGGCAAAGAGTATTCAACTAAAGTTTTGGTATCATTTAAGTCCTAGCCCTAATAGTCAAATAGCAAATACTTTACACTTCACAAATTATTTTTGTGTAACAAAAGAAGAAAAGACACTTTCCTCTAGTGTTTGACATATTACTTTTTTCATCTCTTGGGAAGGTAACACTTACTTTCGTTTTTGAATTTGAGGGATTCAAACACTATTTTTTGTTTGTATTAAGAAGTAGCTATAGGTATAACTAATAGCTGTAAGAGTTAAAAGTGATTGGTGATTCTTTTTATCACTAGATGTGAAGGTTGTTCACATTATAAAAAGTATCATTTTATAACTACTAGCCCAAAATCGTAATAGTTCGTCTACTTTTATTTTTTGTTTAAGGTCTTATTGTTAGAGATAAAGCTCTACCGCTACACGTCCATGTGAGGTTTAGTGAAGTGCTAGCAAGATGTTCCCTTACACCGCTTCTTGAAAAACTTTTGGGTACTCTTGTCAATCTGCAGATGTGAAGGAGCAGTGTGAGGGAACTTTCTGACAGAATTTTATGGAACTCAGCACAGAATTAAGGTAGGAGTAATGCTTCACTGTAGCAACAAGAAATATCCTCTTTGTAAACCAAAAGAAAAATTCGGGGTAAGTATATATTATATAGGTATAGGTAAGTATTATATAGGTAGTATTATATAGTATAGGTAAGTGTATATTAAGTATGCATTTAAGTATACATTATTTGTAATCAGGGTCGAGTAATCCCCCAAAGCATTAGGGATTGGAAATTAAGTATTTAAGAAATCAAAATACTTCTTGGGATTAAGGGTTGGGGATTGGATTTAAAAAATGGAATTAGGAATTGGGGTTTGGATCCTTTTAAAACAGCTTTTAAAATTAGGTATTGAGGATTAAGTTTTAAAAAATATTTTTTGGGATTAAGATTGGGGAATGGATTTAAAAAAACATATCATGCGATTAGTAAATACTTTTTGAGATCAGAAATTGAATGTTTAAAAGTTTATTGGGAGTAGATATAGAATTAGATTTTTACAAAATACTTTTTAGAATTAGGTATTGAATTCTTACAAATATCTTTTACCGATTGAGGATTGAGCTTTTAACAATATTTATTAAGATTAAAATTTTTCAAAATATGTTTCGTGATTAGGGATTGAGGGACTAGATATTTTAATATTTTTTGGTATTAAGGATTGAGAATTAGATTTTTAAAAAAAGATTTGGGATTAGGATTGGATGTTTAAAATATTTTTGGGGTTGAGATTGAACTTTTAAAAATATATTTTTGAGGTAGGAGATTTAAAAAAAATACTTTTTGGGATTAGGTAGTGAATTCTTAAAAATACTTTTTTAAATATTGAGGATTGAACTTTTAACAATAGGATTAAAGAGTAATGATTAAATCTTTTTAAAATATATTTCGTGATTGAGATTGGGGACTAAATTGTTTCAAAATATTTTTGGTATTATTGATTTGGATTATATTTCTAAACATGTTTTTTGAGAATAGAGGCCGAGTTTTTTTTAAATAATTTCTAGAATTAAGGATTTAAATCTTAAAAAATTGTTTTGGATTATTAAATATTTTTGAGATCAGGAATTGAATTTTTAAAAGTTTATTTAGAGATAAAGAATTAGATTTTATTCAAAATATTTTTAGGATTATGAACCTAATCCTTAGAAATATTTTTTACGGATTGAGGAATGGGCTTCTAACAATATTTATTTTATTCAATCACAGCAAACACTCAGTAAACGAATTTCGAATTTCGACGAATTTCGAAAGTTACTAAAATTGGTGAGAATTTCAAAACTTTGCAAATCTTTAAATTAACTTAATGCAGCTGTACAATTTAAAACGTAATGAACAACTAAGTAAAATTTAGATATCAAAACTATATTGACTAGACCAAAAACAGGTACGTATATGCACATAAAAGTAGTACCTACATTAAGTTTAGATTTGTAAAATTGTGAAATTTCGGTTAATTCTAGTAACTTTTCAAATTACAAAGTTTTAACAGGTTTAACTAGACACCTGTTACTGCAAATATGTTCACGTCTTTTTACTGCGTGTGAATGTGAAACTTTCCCGCTTCTTTTAATAATTAATATAAGGCAACTTAAAACAATTTTACTTTTCATTAATTTATTACATTTTATTAATACATGTATTATTTTATAATTTTAGTAATTAGTATTACTTAGGATGAGTAAGACGGGAGCACTTAGAAACCTTAGAAAACTTAGAAACATCACCAACAGTAAACTTTTTAATATTGATATGCAACGGAGTTGTACCTTTTTCTATAATTCATGATCAGTGTTTTGGTGAAGTTGAACTTTGGCGAAGTTCACGGTGTGCTGCAAGGGAATCTCCTAATGGAAATCTCATGAGTTGGCATGGAGCACGAGCAGTAGTTCACTCTAGCAACAATTAACAATAATACCATGAACCAAGAAAAATAATTTTTAAGTAAAAGTTCCGGGGTGTCCTTTAAGTAAAATAGAAGTGTTCAACTAGTTCGTATATATTTTTTCACTACGTGCTTATGTTTTAATTGTATATATTTATACTTTTTAGGTATGTTTGATTGCAATAAATAAATATATCAGTTATATTATTATTGACCTTGACTTTGTAAAACTACACTATTTTCACTCTAAATCTAAATAGAAAACAAATTATACAAAATTTTTATGACAAGCAACTCTAAATAGGCAATATAGAGTAAACGATTCAAAAGTCAAGATCAAAATCTTACTTCGAAACGATTAGAAATTTGACTGTTTTAGTGTAAAAAAGTTATCATAAATGATTAAAAATATAATTGTTTTAGAGTCTGATTAATTTACACTAACATTGTATTGAAGTTGTGGTCTACACGAAGGTATAAATTAGATATTTTACTCTAATTGGACCTAAACACACACTTTTAGAGTGGTCTACTGTTCAACACTAGACCACGTGACGTGTACAGTTATTCATTTATCGATATTAATGTTATTCTCGGCTCTCTATGTATGTATAATTCACAGGAAACAACCTCTATCTGATGAGATCCAAAAGATCGAAGTAGTTGTCCTAGAGTGTCTCTTGTGAATTATACACATCTCATTTTTAAATGCGAGTTTTAATTTTGCACACTGACTTATTTTGTAAATAATTTCCCACTTTGAATTTTAATAATACCAATATTTGTATTATATTTTGTTTGTAATAAAATTTGTGTTAACTTACAAAACAAAAAAATACGGGTCCCCTGGGCCATTTGCGGGTGGCATCAATGCTGCTAGTCCGATACTGAATGTGCTACTACATGTTGTAAAAGTAGATAATTGTGGGTAAAGTTATCTAAACAGTTATTTATTTTGAAATGCTGATTGTAAACTATGGATTACACTATACTAAAATATAGTATGAACAAAAAGTAACTCCATCAAAGATGCCTTTGAAATTTTGAACTCATGTGTATTATAATACCAGAAAATTATATCAAATTAATAACAACCGTTACTGTCAAAGTACTCTGATTATTTTGTATAATTTTCTGTTGTTATAATACACATCAGTCAAAACTTTTTGCTTATACTATAGATTGTATATTTTTATATTTGTAGAAAGGTAAGCGCCGCCAATTTTTTAAAAACTTAAGCAAAAGAGGCGGATTCCAAGCCGAAGGACAAATTTATATAAGTACTATATATTGTGAAGTTTATTTTGTATTTTGTTAAATTGTTAAAATCTTTTATATCTCTCAATTCTCAGGATCGAACTATCTGATATTCAAACAGAAAAGTTACCTATAAACTTTCTTTATTATACCTTTTATATGAGACTCAATTATAATCCTTCAATATGGGTTTATGTTATTGAAAGATTAAATATTACCAACAAAGAATTAAAATTTTTTATACACATGCACTGGTTATTAATTTTTAACACATAAAGTTTGGTTATTAATCATAACCATTGACACTTATATCTGAAATGTCAAACATGACATTCATCAATCAAAATATTTTCAAGAAAGAATAAGTAAGTATAGCATATATGGTTTATTAGCTTTTTATTTTATATAAATCTTTATTTTAGGATTTGAAATGGAAAGATATCTTACCCTTTGTCAACTTACATGTATAATCTTTCCTCAGGTAAGTATTCCTTGTATGGCCACCTAATAGTTTATTAAAATTTTGACACATGTAATCTTCCTCCTGTTCCAACAACCACCTCCACAATCACAACCTACAAATTCCACAATCAACACTATCTGCCAAGGACCGCGATCAACAGCCGTTGACTCAGCAGACACCACCTCTCCTGACTACTGGACTGCCTCATAAATCGCCTTCTGGACTTCCCTCTTATCCAGGGCTCGAACGATGGTGGCCAGCTCCCCAACACCTCACTATCTTCTAAACTATTTCTTCTTATTCAGTTACCTTAATAATTATTTTCTTTTTCAGGTATATTCCGACGACTTCAAATCTTCCACACCTCGATGATCAACCAACCCAGCTCGAAGACAGTTTTAAATATTATTTTCCTTTATCCAATACGCTTACCATATCATAATACCCATTTAATTTTGTTTTCTGTATTTAATGCCCTTTCTCTTACTTCATTCAATAAAACACCATTATATTTTCTTTTATATAAACAAATTTCTACTTCTTCTAAAATTCTATTTATTTATTCATCTCATTCAAAAAACCCCTCATTTTTCTGATTTTTTTTATTATTATTCTTATCTCCCTGAGATACCTTTTTTCAACTATTTTTCTCTTTTTTTCCCCTTTTTTGTTAAAATACTCCCTATCTTTGGTAATTCATTTACCCTTTTAATATATAATGTCTATAAACATAGTAGTGAATGAGATGTTATTATTGAAGTACAGGGAGGATTTTAATTATGCAAGAGAAAATCAATATACCTTTAAATTATTACATGATTTTTATTTTCTGGTTGACTTATGGCTAGGATATCCTTTCCTTTTATTATCCTTGTTAATTTTAATACTGTATCAAAATCCTATAATAAATATATGCTATTACGTTCTATTTCCTTGTTTTATGATTATATACTAAATTTTTATATTCATGGGATATCATTATGATTTTGTATGTAAGTTTATTTGTTGATCCTTAATAACCTGTACATCTGTGTAACAATGATTCTCTAAAATTTTCTATTCTTATGAATATCCTCATATTAAATTTTCTACCTCTCATAAACGTGAACATCACAATATATAGACAAATTTGTGAATGTATGTATTTTGTATTTGCTGAAGTTGTTTAAAAATCCGACTTACTTTAGCTGCTTGTTTGAATGAACGCCCATTTGAAATAATTTCGGACTCGATTTAAAATTTGAAGAAAATAAAATGAAAGATAATAGGTGGTAAATATAAACTAACGTCTTAAAGAATTATAATAGTTACGGTATACTTAATTAGAATATGGCAAATTTAAAAATAGGTATTGTTATTATTATATATGTATATAATAATTACATATAAGTTATGTATTAGGTCTAAATGTATTTTCAGGAATTCCAGAAATAGTGGTGGAAATTGGTTTTATAAACAAAACACTGTGATTGCATTTTAATCTTAAAGAAAACTACGCAAATAAATGAATAGGTGCCCCAAAGCACCATTCAATAATATCAAAAATACTATAATTCTCTACTCAAAAAGATACTAAAATTTCCATACTTGTAAATATAGATGCTCAATTCTAAAAATAAAAAGGGCCGCTTTGAAAAATGACATGAATGAATCATTCCAATCAAATAAAAAAATGTATTTTTATTGAAAATGAGAATTTCAAACGATTTTCTACCTTACCTAATAGTTACCTAAAGGGTTATATATCATATCTCTTATCAAATAAAAGGAAGAGGGGAATAACACTGTCATACAATTCTAGTTCTTATGTAGCTATTTTTTACGACATAACACATAATAGGACGCCATGGCCTCGAATAAGCGTACATTTGATGTAATGTACACATTATTCAAGTGTAGTTAGTTTTTTAAAAACGATACCAACATCATCAACAAAACTAACATCAAATATATAAACCAGAATATACAATTAAGGTAAGTTTTATTTTTCGAACCTATTCAGTAACGTTTAATGATTGTTTGTCAAAAAGTAAAAAACCTTGCGGTATCCTTTTAAAAATCACTTAAATTTAGGCGCCATTTTATGTAAGAAGCCTATTTTTGCAACTGCAAAGCGTAGCGTGGATGAAAAAAGAAATCAGGTTGATTATGATTATAATTCTACACGTTGTTTTCATAACTATTACGGTTATATCTAATCTTTTGGTAGATATAGGTTTATATATTCATGTAAATTATCTTAACACCTGCCTCAGATAAATTCTTAAAAGAAAACCTGCTGAAATTATCTTTAAACAATTAAAAATATAGCAAAGAATGAAATATTGGGATTTCAAAAGAAAAAAAAATCTGAAAACCTCCAATTCAACATGGCGAATCAATCAATCACCTATGTATTTACCACGTCACGCTTATGTAAACGTTACCACCCTGTTAGATATCAGTTTCGCCACGTCGAACACTTCACACACACACACACCAAATTTATTCTCACAAATCGAAAAATCACTAAAGTAGCACTTTGTGAACTGTATTTATTGGATAGATTTTCGGAATAAAAGAAACTAGGTAAGATTTTTAATAATTTTTTTTATCAGAAAAAGTTATCATCACTTGTTAGCATTTCGTGGGTATTCACTATAGTGAACTGGTTCTCTTATCCCAAGCTGTTTTTTAACTGTTAACATATCATTTTTGATTACGTTGCTATATAACTTACCTAAACAGATACAACGAACTAAAACAGACAACAATAATATCATCTAGATTATATACTGATAGTATAATAAGATTTATTTACTCATCATGGTAATCTGTACCAGAAGTTTTTAGTTCCTGTTTGGCTTCATTACTTTAGAGGAGTCTGATAAGAATTTGGCATATTACATAAAAATTATTATTTGGCATAGTAATAACAACCACGGTATAATTAAAGAGCAAAGCTTCATTTTAAAATGAGAATTCTGATATTGTAATTTTTTCATTTAGGCCGCCAAAATAGTAAATTTTGAAGGGCAATGTCCTGATAACAATCTAGAAATCTACCCCAAAGAAAATATTACAAGGAAGATAATAGTGTTGACAAGATATGTGGTTTATTATACAAGAGATATAGTATCTTAGAAATTTATATAAGGTTAAGGACGACAAGATTTGAAATCATAGAGATAGTGCTTGGTATCATCAAAATATTTAAAAAGGAATTCCCTTTTATGATTTTTATAATAACAATCGAAAGATTTAATATATTAACAGTGAAACGCGCAACGAGGAAATTTTTGGCGCGATTATTAATAGACACCATTACGTGCGGATTTATGTAAACAAAATGGCGGAGCCGCGCCTTGATCACGTGATTAAATTAAGTATAATTTCTAGATCTGCGCTTTATATGCCCAAATCGTAACGTATGAGTATGCATGTAAGGTAAAAGTGATATATACATGGATTTATGTTATCAGTTGCGTCTCAGACGTCTCTAAGGTGTGATGGTCTTATCAGTTAACAAACAAAAGTGGTATACTGCTACTCAAGAGCTTGATGTAACATTAGTAAGTACATACAATTTTGTTGTAAAAAAAGTTAAAATTTCTTAATTCTAAACTTATTAATTTTAGATTTTTACGGTTTTTCAAAATTCAGAAACATCGAACTTAAATGGGTTCTTGTATTCAAAATTCAAATATGACCCTTCATTAATAAAACTTGTTTTGATTACGTATTCTAATCAAATTGTTATCGAGATAAAATTTAGAGGGAAACCATATCACTGTAATAATAAATATTTAAGCTAGTGATTATAAAAGATGGAATAGTTTAATCCTATTTTATTTGAATTTTTCTAGTCGTGTGCGACAAGAGTAAAAAATGCTTTTCTTCATCATTTTTTCTTGTTTATCCTTCATAAAAACTAAAATCCAGGGGAAATGGGTTGATCGTTGACCTTTATTTTGGAAACAATACATGAATACGTACAAATATTTGTTTTAATATAGTCATGTCTCATGTATCGACACTTGAAATTAATTTTCCTCAAAAGTAATCGAATGATCGATCAATATCAATGTTTTGACATTCACGAGGTCTTTGCTAGACATTTTTTTAATAGGTATACAATATAAAAAATTAAATTATTAAAAATGAAATTCTATTGTCTGAATCTCAAGAGAAACGTTGACCTTTCTTTAAGAACGGTTGAAGTACAAATATTTGTTCCATAATATTCTATTATTCTTAATCTATTTATTATTACAAACTTATAACCGGTTTAATTTTGAAAAGAATGATTATACGGTGTTGGTAAAATTTTGCGCTTTGGGTTTGAATTTTCATGCGTAAGCAAAGGAAAACCAACGAATAGCATTTATATGAAAAAAGTAGTAACCTTTTTGTTAGGCAAATAATTTTAAAACTAATTGAAATTTGTCATTCAGTCATGTAAAGCTTGGTAAGTATGCGATGGCATCTCTCTCGGAACTATTGCTATTCGCTATTTTTCCTTTGCTAATACATGGAAATTCAAACCCAAAGCGAAATTTTACCAACACTATTTTCCAAGAAAATTAGGCTTTAGGCTTAGCGTCTATACACACATAATTCATCCACTTCTACAATTATAGTGTATATGTAATCCGTCTTCATTTTCATTGCAAACTTTTCTTCGCTAGTACTTTGCAAATTTAACTATTCCACGATCGAGCCGGCCGCCTCCTATACTCCCTTTTTGTACACTACGTCTTTGCATATTTGTTTCACTGTCTCTTTTTTTGTTTTCTTCCATTTTTCTGATATTTACTAATAGCTGTATTTATATAACAATACTTTGTTTATAAATATACGTAATCTAGCATTCTAAATCCAAATCTGATGTTAATTTCTACCTTGCTGAACTTTCATAAAGCAAAAACAAATGTTATATCAATTTATTCAAAAAGTTTAGCTTTTGGCTTTTTTAGCTTATGCTGTATGTTATGTTATAGGTTAGGTTAGGTTAAAGGTTCGATTATACTATAATAGGGGTTAGGTTAGGTTAGAAGGTAGGTTGGATTATATTATAGATTTGGTTAGGTTAAGTTAAGTTTTAAGTTAGTTAAGCTAGGATAGTTAAATTAAGAGGTTTGTTTTGGTTGGGTTAAAGATTTGGATTAGCTTAAGTTAGTTATCTATTAAATTAAAAGTTAGATTAAATAATAGATTAGTTGGAAGTACGCTAGGCTGGGTTAGATTAGGTCAGTTTAGGTGAGGATAGAAGTAAGCTAAGGTTAGAGGTTGGGTTAAGTTTGGTTGAACAATATGACGCCTGTGAGAAAGCGGGTAACGTCTTTTTAAATTATTTGAACTATTTAGTGCTTGCAGATTCTGTAGTTGCAAGAATTACTAAATCATAGGAATTTTGCATACATACTCTGCGATCCAAACTTATTGCTTGTTAAACAAATTCCTTGTTCTCACCACCATCTATTAAAGTGATGAAGAGCAATATACTTAGCACTCAACCCTGCCTGACTTCCCTGTTTGTGGTAGAATCCTTCGAGAAAATATTATTATATTAATTCCGATTCCAATTCTTTTATAGTCATTTCTCTCTCCATATTTGTATTTAATCCTTCATCCATTTCATCGTGTTGCTTCAAAGCATTTTCCTCTACATTTGCTTTCATTATAGCTACCACTTAAACTATCACTCATCTATTTCATGGTTAGTAGAATGCTACTTTGACCATCTTCAATATCTTATTCCTTAATATCTTCAAAGTTCTATATCGCAGTTTTTATATCTATCTGATTATGTTCTTCCATTTTTGACCAAATTGTTTCGTCGCTTTGCTTCGAAAACCTTTTCCCTGAATAATTTCCTTTTTTGTTTATATGTCATAGTTGAACTCATTTATATTATTGAGATAATTTCTCTATACATTCTTTTTCTTTTTAACCTGAAATCCTTCTGTGATCTAAAGTTTTTTTCTAGTTAGGCTTGGCTCATTCCCTGGCACAACTATTACACTTCTACTTTCGGTAATTTCAAGATTTAACTTAATTATTCTTATTTTGGTTTTAGGCTAAAAAATTCAAAAGTATGCCTTCTCAGATCTGGAAGTAACACTGTAGATTCGTTCGGTGTGAATATAGTGTTTGATTCAGTAAAAATCTCTCAAGTGACCGAATTTTAGCAAAGTTTGTATACGTACGATAGGAGAAATAATTTCCGATAGGTAAAAAGTGCTCAAAAACTCCCACATTTGAAGTTGGCTCTGATTTAGTTGAACGCAGGTGAACATATGTCTGTACACTTAGCCCTCGTTGAGTTGACATTTTAAGGTTATTATTATGCCTCAATTTTTAAAACATTCAGTGAACGAGGTCAGAAACAGAAATTCTTAGGATGCACCAAATAATAAAATTGTTCTACTCGCCGAGCCCGTCAAAATGAGCTATAGCATGTGAGTATACGATACTTCTACTCAAAGTTAGCATTTTGACCGTTACCGCCCAGATTATCAATGTAAGTGATGCCTTCTTTGGCTAGTTCGACCTTTATGGACTAAAGAATAATCCCTGAAAGTTTGAAGCAAATTGGAGAACAATTTTTTTCTGTGTCCGAATTTGTGCAGTTTCTCGGAGACAGCCTCTTAAAATGCACTGATATCGGGCATTTTATCATCTCTTATGAGGAATTTTAAATTTAAAAATTCTTTTATTAATAGGAAGTTATTATCCTCCATTATCATGCTGCTTATTTATGTTTATGTATAAGTGACAAGCAAAGACACACTGGATTTCATGTCAATTCAAGTCATGGTCAACTTCAGACTGGGAATTTTTGAATACTTGACATGAAAAATGTTTCGTTATCCTTGATGCCTTGCCCTACTCTAAAAAGAATTATACGTCGGTTATGACCTTGAACGATCTTGAAAATGATTATTGATCATTATATTGGCCAACAACGCTAGAGATTTCGATCATGTAATTTCTAGTGATAATACAGTCAGACTATAAGTAGATAATAGATATAGTCTTCTAAGACTATTTACAGACCTTTTTATCTAATTATATTGTATCTTCTTCAATACCTTGCTCCATACCACAAACACTTTCAATTGTTATATTTTATTATATTATTCATGTATAAACTTATAAAAGAGTTAGAAAATATAAAAGAGTTGGGACGCTACGTTGTTTTCAAGCTTAGTAGATTAAAAAGTAACCTGCCTAATTGTAGTAACTTCTATGCTTCTTAGTTCTTAGCATAAATATCATTAAATTAATGAGTCCTTTATTTCTTAGATTTTTCTTAAACGCTTCTAATGCTAATGCCGAGATGCTAAGACAAATACTAAATACAAATTATAAAACTAAATAAAAACGGAAACAGTTCCAGTATGTTTTAGTGATAAAATAAACACTATACTCATTGAATGCTAATTTCTAACTGAGATTGAAATATTTTTTTGTTCAGAAGTATACAGCAGTCGAGTTTCATTGCATTTGCAAAAATAAAAATTAAATTAGTAACATTTAAAAATGATAATAATGAAATATGCAAGTTGTCACTGATGAGATAAGAATGTTTGCAGGCTAGAAAATGACTGCCGGGTTTGGACTGTGTTATATTGAGAACAATAAAAGAACTATGTACATATGTTAACTATGCCGTCTTTCGCATTGTCTTTTTTATTGCAGAACAGTTTTTGTACTACCCTATCTGATTCTTTGTTTTACTTTCTTCTGTATCCCATTTTTTGAGCCATGGTGTTCATCTGCAGTTATTTATGTTCTTATTTATTTTTCTTCTGAAAACAAGAAAATCTAAATTTCTATCAGGAAATTTAAAGCTAGTAGAAGTGTACAGTTCTGATCATCCCTATTTGAATTGCATCATTGAAGTACCGTTTGACGATAGCTGTCGATACACCAGACGGGTATCAATTATTTGAGAAGCGTGTTTTTTCAAAGTTGAACATTGATTTCATTGGTATTAACGGTTTAAAATAAAGATATGTTTACAACATCTGTGCGCAAGCAAGCTTAATTCAATTTAAACCAAAAAGAGCTAGATGTAGACATAGTTTCAATAAGCTATACAATTATAGTATTCCTCATCAACCGCCAAGTGCGATTGAAATTCATTTTCTGCTATTATTTACTGACTAGGAAGAGGAACATAGAAGGGACTAGGTGACAAACGTAAATCTTTTGGGGTAAGCTTTGAACAATGCTGGGTTATCAAGTATCCGTTAGGGTTACTACCTTGATACAGTTCTCAGAGCTCAAAATACACACAGAAACTAATAAAAAATATCTCTTAGATGTGTGGCAACAATTGCTTTTGTCAACTATCAAAAACCAACAATATAGGTACTGGTGTTATATCTATACAGGTTATAGAACAAATTGTGAAATTGAGAATATTTCCAACACTTTGTCTCCTGGAATAATTTGTTCAGCGTCAAAGCTTCATACGAAACTTTAATCCTCGGTTTAAATAATGGCTCTGCCAAGAGATCTTCTAGATAAAACGCTACCGAGATTTGTTTTATTTCAATAATTTTTTCAAAAAATAACTCCCATACAAAGACATGTATATTTATCGGAATATTTCTGAATGCTAAAATTTCTTCATAAAGATAAATAATTTGTTTTGCAGCATACATTAATGCTCGTACTGCCTACATGTAAGGATAATTCTGGGTATTTATTTATATTTTCTGATTGAACGCCTTTCATAATAATTGGTGTAGACACAGGTCTACAGTTACTTATTCCAAAACGTTCTAACACCTTTTTGGTTATATTATGCAGACTGACTAACACAGATCATTAACACATACAAATTAAATGATTTATTGTTAGTGAAGTTTTTATGCGAGGTGTGCCTAAAGATTTTTATTTTAATGTTTTAGTAGCTTAAACGATTTTTTCGAATACCTGTTTAACAAAAACATACTTTATTATAAAAAAAATTACAAAAATGCAAAACATATCAAATTTTTATTAGTCGATTAAAAAATGTTACCAATACAAAAGGATGTTTAAAATATTAAAAACTTTAATCCTAAAACTATTGACAAATTTGTGAGTTACAAAAATCGTCACATAGATTTTATTTTCCTCCATTAATAGACTTTCTCCCTAATTTAGAGTTACTTTTCTGCAGCCCTTACTCTTAAAATCCACGAGCCACCACTGATAGAAATCATGTAATAGGTTAGGTTAGAAGGTACGTTATAGGTACGTTAGAATAGACGTTAAGTTAGGGTTAGATTAGAGGTTAGGTCATAGGTTATACGTTAGTTTTTCTATTTCCCGCCCACTGCGTACCTCAATATTTCATTAGCATCATTAATTAGCACCAATTAGTGAATTTCATATAAAATTACACAATACCCTAAAAACGTAACATGTACTCATTGTGAAGCTTGTGCAATCAAGTCTGAGGCGAAAGCTGAAGGCGCTAAGACGATAAAGGGCTCTAAAACACTATTAAGCCCGAAATGCATAGGTTAGTTTATGTCTGGTCTAAGTTTAAGTTAATATTTAATTTAAAATAAAAATAATTTGAAAAGTGCAAAAACTTCAAGTAGGTAAGTGTAATGATCTATAATTACATTTATTATTATGGAGACGGCCGGCGTAAAGAAGGGTAGTGTAAGAAGGTGTTCTAATTTAACAATTTACGCTCAAAAAACAGGCCGCTAAAAGGTCATAATAGTTATTTATGTATTAAGGGCGTAAAAAGCCTTTTGTGGCGGCCAGCGTTATTTCTTCTGTGCTCTATGTCCCAAAAGCAAGTTACACCCGCTATACATACACTATTTTCTCCACAGATTAAGTTTTTATCTCAAATATATTATTGTGTAAAAAATATAATTAAATGAGTAGGTAGGTACTATTGGTTTCATAATGATCTAGGACAGCAAGGCTAATATGATTTTAATTTTATTATTTTATTCTATGCATTTACACTGAAAAACGAGAATAATAGCTATTTATGTAACAAGTACATAATGTAGGACATTATAGATAAGCCCAGTTTATGGCCGAGCGAGCGAAGCGAGCAAGGCCTATAAAAAGGGCGAGTCTATAAGGTCCGATTATGAAAGAGTTGCATACAAAGCTTTATGTTCGATTCCTAAAATTGGCTAATTATCAAAAAAAAATCAGTTTATAAATTTGACATCTATTCTTGACAGAAGAAAATTTGACATGTAATATACAGTTGTCATACTTTATTTTACTACTATATACTTTATTTTACTACTACCACTTTATTTTACGAGTACAATAATAAGCCAGTTCACTGCCGCAAAACAATACAATAAACAGTACTTTATAATGCAATCGGACATAAAACATATTATTTTATTCTATGCATTTACAATGACAATCCAACGCCAAAATTTTTAACCAATCAAATTAGAGAATTTTTCAAATTGGGACCAATAAAATTTGTTTAGTTTAGTGAAAAAGCCACTAATGGTTTTTCTCAGAGAAAAAATTTATGTCAAAATGAAATGTCAAATTTAATTAAATTGATATTAGCTAATAAAAATGTGCTCGATGGATTGTCAAATCAAGGTATGGGAATCAAGTTTTAGGAAACGTTTTAGCTCTGACGTTCAATTGATGTTTTTTATCGTCCGACGGGCCATAAAGAGACGTTTATGTTTAGATGAGTCTAGCAATAATAGTCTAATTTTTATTATGTATCTGTGCGTAAAAAATATATATCCCAGACGTGTGACAACTTAACTGACTTTTTGAAAAACTACAAAACTAACAATACATAAATTACTGTTATCTATTATATACAGGGTAAAGAACAAGTTATGAATAGATGAATATCTTCATCAGATCTCGATTTAGTCTCTTAGCCAAATATCTTCTTTTAGTCGTTTGCAAGGCTAATGCAGTTCATTGATTTATATGACTATCTATAAACCAGCAAAGTTTTGGACCATCTAATAGTCTACTATCCATTTTTTTCTAGAGTCCTCTGACTTTGAAAGCGTATTGCTCTGGAACTACTGAACCGAATTAAATATTTTAAAAACGAGCAAATATTAAATTCATTTCTACATACTACAGTAAAATATTATATTTCTAACTGGTATACTTTTGTTTTTATCGGACGATACGCAATAAAAGGTACCCATTTTTAGGGACAATTTTATTGAAAGTAAGTTCACTAATTTCTTTCTCAGAAAGTATATGTCATATATCTATGAGATTGTTGTATGGGTTAGAAAGCAACCTTGCGGTTCTTATGCTATTAATTTTTAGACAAAAAAGCGTTTTACTTAAGATTTATGTGTAAAAATAGGAAACTATGCGTTCTTGTTTATTAATAGAGATAGCGTCAAACTTTTTCGCTAAATCAACACTTTTCATGTGTAGACATTATTGTTTTCAAAAAAATGTTCCTAATTTTAATAATAAAAATGCGGAAACAAAAAAACTATTTTTGATGACCAGCGGTTTCGACAAAAAATGGTTTTTTTGTTATTGCACTTTTATTGTTAAAATTCGGAACATTTTTTTAAAGAAAATAATGTCTACATATGAAGTGTTAATTTAAAAAAAATTAAAAAAAATTTGAAAAAAATATGACGCTATCTCCATTAATAAACAAGAACGCATAGTTCGCTATTTTTTCATATATATCTTAAATAAAACACTTTTTTGCCCGAGAATTAATAGGATAACAACCGTAAGGCTTCTTTCTAACCCCTACAAAAATCTCATAGATATATGAAATATACTTTCTGAGAAAAAAAGTATTTAACTCACTCTCAATTAAAGTGTCCCTAAAAATGGGTACTTTTTATTATGTATCGTCCGATAAAAATAAAAGTTTACCAGTTAGAAATATGATATTTTACTGTTACATGTAGAAATAAATTTACTATTTGCTCGTTTTTAAAATATGTAATTTGGTTCAGTAGTTTTCGAGCAATACGGTATCAAAGTCAGAGGACTCTAGAAAAAAAATGGATTAGTAATCATATGTCACTTTAGTTTCTCACTACCACCACTGTTAAAACTCATCGACCCTTTATTGCTTATTACTGTAAAGGTACTTGTATTGAAATTGTGATTTTTCTACGAAATTATGAAAGTGCAGTTTTTTTAACAAGTAAATTTATATTGAGGGTAGATTTCATTAACACGGGTGATGATTTCAGTTAGGTACATGAGTGTGAAAAGATTGCCCACACTACAAAAAATTACGAGGGCTAGGTGAAATGTTCTCAGCCTCGTACAGAGATGGTTGTGCTATCCCTGCTATCGATGAATTTTTTTTGTGATGGTACATGTGTCACAATTACGCACGTCAAGTTTCAAATTGATCTGCCAAATAGTTTCTTTCTATGGCTTTTCAAAGTAGACGTGTTGTGTGTGTTGAAATGGATAAACTGGAATATTGTGCTGTCATAAAATTCTTCATTTTATAAGGAGTCTGCTCCTGCATTTTCAACAGTAAAGAAATGGGTAGCTGAACTTAAACGTGCTCGTACATCACTTGATGATCCACGTAAAGTACGACCAAAAACTACAACCACAGAAGAAAACATTGAGAAGGTGCACACTATGGTATTGGATGACCTGCGATTAAAGGCGTATGAGATAGCTGAGGCCATAGGCATATTAGAATGCCTTTATGCAAGATGGGTGCCGCATTTGTTAACCGCTGACCAAAAGCACATACGAAGACGAATTTCTCCACAATGTTTGGCCCGTTTTAAAAAGGATTCAACCGATCTTGTACGCCGATTTGTTGCTATGAATGAGACGTGGGCCCACCACTACAGGCCAGAAACCAAAGCAGTGGGTGAAAGCCGGTGGCTCTACGCCAAAAAAGACGAAGACGATTTCATCTGTTGGAAAGGTTTGCCCGGAATGGCCAGTGTTTTCTAGGATGCAAAAGGGATTTTTTTCATTGATTACCTTGAAAAGGGGAAAGCTATAACTATAACTCCCGAACCAACTGCATGAAGAAATTCGTGATAACAGACCTGGATTGCAAAATAAATAATCATTTTTCACCAGGACAATGCACCTGCCCACAAAGGTGCTTTGGCAATGGGAAAACTGGGGGATCTGAAGTACGAATTGTTGGAACATGCATCGTATTTGCCAGATTTGGCTCCGTCTATTCCTATTCCTAAATCTGAAGAAATTGGTGGTTGGAAAGCGTTTTGCGTCAAATTAAGAGGTTATAGCAGCCATAGATGGGTACTTTGCAGACCTTCCAGAATGTAGAATCCGTTCGTTGGAGAAAGTTGGACAAGGTGCCTTGAACTAAAGGGAAACTACGTAGAAAAATAAATGCATTTTTGAACAAAAACACAGTCTTTCTCTGTCAGGCAGAGAACATTTTATCTTGCCCTCATATGTAAAAAAGTACATGTTTTATGACAAATTTCATAAATTTAGAACATTCTATACTTTTGTAGAAAAAAAAGTATGTAACGCTCATACGGAAGGGTCCTCACTGTGATCCATGCTCCAACTTTCATACTCGTTTTGTAATAGCTTGTTTCACACTTGTATTACTATATATTAAGTTTTAAGTAATGCAGAATATCCCAAGCAGCATCTATGTAGCAGTAACTGAGATTGGAACTTTGATTTAGTAGTTGTTACGTAACTACAACTAAATTTATGACTTTATAGGTTTAATTACTTCAATTCAGAATATTTTAGTAACTGCGTAATTGTTTATACTATTTATTGGAACTATGTAGTTCCATTACTTCTAAGTAGCTTTTAAAGTATATGGAACGGTATTGCCACTTAGTATAATTACTTTAAAGCAATTGCAACTTCAATGTGGTATTACGATTGTAACAGTAACTTGTCCGAAGCTGCTTTAAAGTTTTTAAAACTTTAACGTAGTAATAAAGATTTCTCCCACCTACCTGCAACCATTGTTTAACCCTTTAAAGTAACGGAATCTTACAGTAGTATTGAAAGTAAAACTTACGCTTTTGCTACCCAGGAGAATCGCTTTAAAGTAATTTTTCGTAAACTATTCCATCTCCATATTTACTTGTAAAATGCTGGAGGCCATTAATCAATTTGCAATTTGTTATGATTGATATTAGATGTTTTACTACATCAGGGCCCGTCCATCAGTACCACTTGAGTTGGCTTGGAGGACATACATCTTGTACAGTTTGCACAGTACAGTTGTTTTGTTTGCATTGTGTATGTAATGCTCCCTGCTCACTCAATATTAGTAAAGTTAATTAAGGATAGAAATTGAGTATGTTTTATTTAAACATATAAAAGAACATAACAGGAATAATATAAAAATGGTTTCTGTCATGTGTATGAACTTATAAGTATTTTTCTCATATTTTATTAAAGACATTTTTTATTAAAAAATATATTTAAAGAAGGCGCGTTGTTATTTTTCTACCTATCATCATCACATTCAACAGAAACGTTGCATTGGTTTATAATTTTGGTTTACGGGAATGACAACATAATCAAACAATTCATCGCTCTTTGTGTTATTAAGCACGTATTACAAATAAAATAGTATTCCACTTTGTGACACGATCGCAGCATTAGTATAGAAAATGATAGAATATTTGTTAAGTTGCAAGAGTAAGAGAGAGTAACGGCGCGAAATGATGTGTCAAAGAGAAAAGAGAAGAAAAGAAGAGAAAATAAGTTTCACGAAAGTAGTAATTACTACGCCACCACGTATCTGCTACCCAAAAATTGTTCCCCATTTTTGTTCCAGGCACGTAATGAAACCGTAGCAATTACGTGATTGTGACTTTCGGCAAAAACTTAATAGTTCCCTTGGTATTAGTTGCTGCTCAAGCAGCATTTTTAGTCACCGCATCGTACTAGCAACCACCAGTGGAACTATAAAGTTTTTGCCGTTAGTCACAAGAACGTAATTGCTACGGTATTGTTACGTGCCTGGAACCAAAATGGGGAACAATTCTCGGGTAGCAGATACGTTGCAGTAACCTCTCCGGAACTTGTCCAGCTACCTTCAGGCTACGTAGCGGGAACCTGGCGGCATAGTAATTGCTACTTTCGTGAAACTTTTTTTCTCTTTGACACATCGTGTCGCGTGTTGCTCCCTCTTACTCTTGCAACTTAACAAATATTCTTTCATTTCTCTACTAATGCTGCGGTCGTGTCACAAAATGTATTACTATTTTATTTGTAATACGTATATAATACATAAAGAGATGAAATGTTTCGTTATTTTGTCAATCTAGCATACCAAAATTATAAACCATCGCATTAAATGCGATGATGATAGATCGAAAAATAACAACGCGCCTTCTTTAAATATATTTTTTAATAAAAAATGTCTTGAATAAAATATGACAAAAATACTTATAAATTGATAAACATGATAGAAACCATTTTATTTTATTCCTAAGGCACAATTTGGCGTCGATTTGTTATCTTTATTGAGAGTTATAGTAAAACACTTTTTAACAATTCCAACAAATTGTAAATTGATTAATAGCACTCAACATTTTACAAGTAAATATGGAGTAGTTTTGAAAAAGTCACCTTAAAGTAGTATTAACTGTAAAATGTGTGTCTAAAGTTTGTGTCACTTTATAAACAGTAACGGGAACTAAACAAATTCTACTTCTAGGTTGTTGTTAGCACGAAGTATAAAATAAGTTAAAACATTCTGGAACTTTCAAGTGACTCTTATTATAAAACGACGTCAACGTTTCCGTAGCCACTTTCTAGCTCCTAATGTCACTGCAAAATTCCCATTGGAACTTAACCTCAAATTTAAACGTCAATCGTAACAACCAACCAATATTTTTATACTGATTGCTACTTAATAACAATTATTATTTAATTATGGTTTATTAAGTTGTAGCGACGAAAGAAAAAATGGGAATATATTTCACCCTTGTTTACTACATGATGGTTTACCAGTGATCTCATCCCTAGTTTTTTCTATTTTGTATTGTAAACAGTTGATTTTGTTTCCACTAATTTCACCTAACTGCTGTTTTAATTTTCTATAAAAGTTGGACGTATACCTAAAATTCTTCTTTTTTCTTATTGCATTTGCCTTTGACGTTTTTATTAAAAACTTGCAAAACTATTACCACTGCAAAAACACAATTAACCTCCAAATTCCAAACTAACCTACAGGAGATATGCCTCTTTAGAAGTTACTGTCACTTCATTGTAATTTTTTAATAGTAACTGGAACTTTCTAGTAATTCTGATGCAAAATAAGTAGTGAAAATTACTTTCAAGTGATTCTCCTGGGTAGCATAAACCTAAGTTTTAGTTTCAATACTACTGTATAGTTTGGTTACTTTAAAGGTTAAGCAATGGTTTCAGACCGATGGCAGAAACTTTCGGTGCTACTTTAAAGTTTTAAAAACTTTAAAGTAACTTCTGGAAAGTTACTGCTACAATCATAATATCACTTGAAGTTGCAACAACATTAAAGTAATTATACTAAGTAGCAATACCGTTCCACATACTTTAAAAAGATACTTAGAAGTAATGGAATTACATAGTTCTAATAAATAGTAGAAGTAACTACATAATTACTAAAATATTCCAAATTGAAGTAATTAAACCTATAAAGTCATAAATTTAGTTGTAGTTACGTAACAGCTACTCAATCAAAGTTCCAATCTCAGTTACCGCTACTTTGATGTTGCTTGGGTGGTACGTAGCGATGAATAAAAATGCTGCTTGGGATATGTTTAAATACAATTTTTAATTTAATTTAAAATGGAGTAAATTTTATATTATTTTAATTCAAACAGAAGTGTGTAGAGGTATTACGAACAGACTTATACGAAATATATTTTTAGCTGGGAATGTTGTTTAATTAAACTAATAATAAATGTAAGTAAACATACTATCAAATAACAAAAAAATATCTTAAAATGTATTTTTCATCATACAGGCCTGATTCTATTAATTACCATTAATATCGTGTCAATGTTATACACACCGTTTCTGCAAATAACGTATTTTTAGGAGTAGTTCCCAAACAAAAAATAACTTGAACCGTTAGTACCCGCCGATGATACATAAAACAAACTAATCTTCTATTTAAAGGTAAATTCAAACATATACCTTTATATTATTGCTTAATGAACACGTATACATACATTATTCATAAATGGAAATACTGACGTCATTTAAAGAAGGAGAGGTTATATTACCCTTGATTTTATCTTTACTATCACCTAATTTGATGACGAATACGTTTTCTTCTAATTCTAAAATTCAATCCATTGATGAAACTTTTGTTTGAGATATAGTTTAGAACGGGAAACGGAAATATTTTGTTTATCCACGTCTGCATCACCTTCCGACTCTTAAACTCGCACCTACTAGTGCAACGTCATTAATTAGTCCAAATATTTTTTTAACTTAAATTTTCGTTTTGCTTATAAGCAGTAAAGAATTGTTAAGCTGTGCTTTTTTAAACTTGTGTCGCGCGCGTCTTGTTCAAACAAACTAAAACAATCAGGAAATGAAACAACGTTACACATTTTTGTCCTCGTCTCACTTAACTAGATCATACATGACGAAAAAGATAATATTATGAAAAGTGTAAAAGATTCTAGAAACGCAATCATACACTTTAAACAATTATTTCCCTTCTCTCGGTCATTGGTTTTTCATTTTTGTTAATTTTAAGATTGTTTCATTACCATTCAGAAACTAGTCGAGGTCTTATCTATCTCAATGTCATTAACGTGATATCAATAAGATAAAATATTTATTTCAAAAATGCTAATAAATAACGTTTTATTTCAAAAGATGGAAGAACAAAAGCCAAGATTATCACCTTTCAATGAAATGAAGGTAGACATTAAACAAGAGTCGAATACTGCAGGGCAGGAACAAAACACATCCTCGGTGATAATACGAAGACAAGTGATTACAACAGCAGGAACTATAGAAGAGAATGTGGAAGAACCAAAAATCGAACAAGTAGCTTCTGAAGAAGTAGTTAAAACGTCGACATCAACACCAGTTACCGGTAGTCCTCAAGAAACACTACCTGTGGTTGAAAGGGAAGTTACTCCGCAAGAAGTTCAACAATTTGAAGAACAGCAAACTCATCAGATTGAAGAGCAACATTATCAGGTACAAGAGCAGCAACATTTTACAGAACAAACCGAGCAATATCCTGTTACGACACAAGAATATCAAGTACAAGAACAACCTATAGAATATACGACAACGGTAGAAGTTGCCACGCTACAAGGAAGTGTACCTCATATTCAAATTGAAGGAACTCAGTACACAGAACAAGAAGAAACTAAAGCTGGAGTCGAGTACACAAATTTGGATTCAGTTCCTTCATCACAATACCAGACTACTCATTTTACCAATAATGACACTCAGTATATAACACATCAACAATTTCAGAATCCACAATTTCAAAGTTATGGAATTGCTAGGGAACCTGAAGATAGTCCACCTAATGCAGTTTTGTTTAAAAATGATCCAAATTTAGCATCTTCTAGAATGTATCAGGTGAGTGTATTTAGCTTTTTTGATAAAAATAATTTTGTAACTTCGAACTCGAATGTAGGGTTCCTACGAAATCCAAAATTCACAATCACCAAACAATCAAGTAACTCTAATTGGTAATAGTGGTAATCAATATCAGTACACAGCCAATTCTACTTGGACTCCAACGACAGTTACTACAGAATATACAACATATCCTTCAACTAGTTCCATAGGAATATCCAGTATACATCAAGGGGAAAACGTCACATTCCAAAATTTCGCTGGGAATGCCGCCGCTTGGGGTCAATTAGAAGAGGGTTACGATGCGCCAATTCAAGAAATCGACATCAAAGAATGCGTGAATTGTGGAGCTAGTATTACACCTCTTTGGCGTAGGGATGGAACTGGACATTATCTTTGTAACGCCTGTGGACTCTACAACAGAATTAACGGAGTTAATCGACCCCCTGTACGTACCTCCAAAAAACCACCAACGGTAAGTTAAGTGGGCGACAAAATTTAAAGAAAGGGAAAATTATTTTTCGAGATATTTTAAGTTCAAGTTTTGTTTGTATTTGTATTATGCGAGGTAGATAATATGAGAAACATATTTGATTTATGTGTTTGGAAAGGAAAAAAATGAAATAAGGTCTCCTATGTTTGATTTATGATAAAGTGATTCAGTTTAAAGAAAGTTGTTTTGGACTTATATGGGGTTTGATATAACGGTTAAAAGTTTCAATTTATGTTTGATCAATTTATATGGAGCAATATCAATTATTCTTAAGTCTTATTTGAAGAGTTCTTTATATTTACCAAACTGGAAAAAAACAGAATCCTCATCTTCTTGTAACCTTAATCTTTGGTATGGTACTATAAAAATTGCTCTAATAAGTCTAAGATAAATATTTAAATTAAGATCTTCATAAAGTAAGGCAAGTAAATATGCTATAAAATTCGTTGTAAAAATTTATGACAGTAAAAGGGTTAATTATATAATGTATATCATTTTAGAATGGAAATCGTCGCAGCGGGGTATCCTGTGCAAATTGTAGAACAACTACTACAACACTTTGGAGAAGGAACAATCAAGGAGAACCCGTTTGTAATGCATGCGGCTTGTATTTCAAATTACATGGGGTAAGTGTGATTAAAAGTTAATAAAATTGATAGATTCTTAGATAATTATTAGATAAAACATTTATGAGCCATAAAATCTTTGACATTTTGCAATTTATCGTCGACGGTGTATTTTTATTTACTATATAGAAGGTTGGGATGGCGACACTAACAACAGTTAGATGTTTTCAGTTTTCATTTTTTTTTATTATCAGCCCACACTCTGTAACTTTCTTTAAAAAAACTTATTTTGGATCCCAGTATCTTAGAAGACCATAAAATTTTTAACCTTTTGCAAATTCTTACTGGAATCATTTTCCATCTATGGTTTACTTGGTGACATTAGGTCACTATCTGCAGCTTACACGACAATGGATTTTTGATTGTAGTCCTATGTTACACTCCATTCTAAGCTTTTTATATAGGCAAAAGTTATTGTAGGGTTGTAACATTTTTTTATACTTTGGTGGGTGTTAATGTAATGTCAACAATAAAAAATAAAATTTAAATTGAAAAAGAAATTTAAATTCTTTGCTGCAATCCTTGACTATTTGGGTATTACACCAAATAAAGCAACGATAATAAAATATTTAATATTTACTGTTTTTTTTAGATTTTTATTAGTTTCATGTTGTTTTCGGTTTTATGGAAATATAATCTATATACTAGTAATATACATACCTTCTATTTTTCTTATAAATTTGGATGAATTTTAAGACACAGTGGCTACGCTTTTGCTAAAAAATTGCTGTCATAGACAATTTATTAAAGTATGACAAATTGAACAAATAGAAAAAGACATCGAGAAAATTACATTAATAATAATAATTAAACAACAGTACCACACAGCAGAATCGCGAAAACCTTAAATATATGTATCTTGATGAAAGCATGGGAAATTAGAGTATTTTAGGTGATTGTTATCTTAGGCCACATTTACGCGTTGAGAAATCGTTGTGACTATTAGTGGACGACAAATGAGTATCCAGGTGCATTCATTTCCTTAAAGTTAATTTACTTTACTTTTACATTCGGAGTAAATGGTTCAAAACTGGTACATATCACCTTATATTCACTTTACATGCACAAACTTTATCATTCATACAACTTTCAAACTTTATCATAATGAGCTCAAATACGATTGTACAAAATATATAAAATTCAGTCGCAACCGAGTTCTGAACCCATGTCCCTCTGATCGAGAAGCAGGATCTATACTACTCGATCACGGAGGGCCCTTT